>JAUPFT010000028.1:37389557-38004557 GCA_036936625.1 Parnassius smintheus behrii
CAATTCAAACATTAATCATCTACACTTCCTTTGTCAGAGTTAGAGTCTTTAGAGGTTTTACATGACTTTGTCAGAGTCACAGTCATGTAAAACCCTTCTTTTCACAGAAATCTTCCTTGTTTCCTTAGGCGTTTTTTCCCAAGATAAACATACATGGTATCGAGTTTTTTACTGCATTTGCTACTACGCAGAGAGTGCCAATTGGCCCTCTCTCCGCTGATGTAATAGAACCAACTTGTTTGGACCCTTTTGGAGCCAAAATTTTTCTTAGTTTCTGCAACGTTGTCACGCCAGTCTCATCTACATTCCATATGCGTGAGAGAGAAAATTTATGTCTGTCCAACATGGCTGCTGGCTTAGAAAAAAAAACTTATCGACTTTAGTTTTAATAAATGACGTAGCCATACTTAGGCTAGTATATATATAAAAGAATCGCGTACCACCGTGTACCACGTGCTGAATACCGACTTCCCAGAGTTACACAGACACAATCACGTAGATGTCTACCGATACATAGATATTAAAAAATACATAAATTTAATATCAGATATTCAAGTACAAATAATACAATACCTAGAGACAGATACGATTTGATATATGGGGAGGAGTGATAAAACCCTTGCCTAGGGACTATTATTTATTCCTACTACTTATAGAGTGGAGTCATGGAGTATAGAGGTAGGTACTACACTCCATACTGCTTACAGTTACTGTGTAACAAGCCACAACTTGAGTAAAATGCCTACTATAGCTATACTATAATACAGTATGAAATAGACATTGGAGATGGGTAATGAGAGGATCATGAACGTACTTTCATGGCGAGGATATAATGAGCGTATTTTACTTCAGGTGCGAGTAGTCTAGGGAACAAGACTACGTGGCACCTGAAGTGCTGACTTATCTGGATACCGTTAAGATTTAATAAATAATATGGTTACGTCGAGAGACCTAGTTAGCAATACTAACTAAATCTTCCTCAAAAATACACACTATTGTGTTCCGGTTTGAATGCTGATTTCTTCAGTTTTTTGAATGTTACTACTAAATTGACTAATATAACCATACCGTTTTGTAAAACGCCACTACCGCCATCTATTAACCATTAGTAAAATGTAAAATCATAAGTGTATAAAATTGCGAATTTAGTTTGACCCTATTCTTATCGACAAAATGTCACAACATATTTATTGTTGTAGGATTTGTTTGTTTTCTTTTCCTTGTTTTTGTCTTTAACGTTACATTATTATGACTTAAGTTTTAATCACTGAATAAGATAATTAACCTTATTCTGTGATTAAATTTTGTTGACTTATAATTGTATTTTAATTTTTGATTACCTAAATATTTATTATTTGTTTCTCCGTGTGATGATTAGGTCACGGCGCAAAAAATTTAATGCTTTCATCTGGATGTTGTAAAATGGGACGGCCCAGAAAGATCTTTTTAGGATTCCGGTAGATGGCAGTATAATAAATTATCTTTATTTTCAACTTCACTTTCCTGGAAAAGTGCACAGCTGTACATGCACCCCTACCGTTTCAGAGAGGATATTACTAAATAGCCACAATTTTCAACAATTGTTAGGTGGATTAGCGATAGACCCCGACGACTCGCACATTGACGATGCTGCCCGTCGCCGCTCTGTGTATTTTACGTCCGATGTAATGCTTCATTTACATTCAGCCGCTGCCACTGCTCCTCGCGCTGCCGGCAATACTTCGCTAAATACTGCCGTAGCAGGATCGCGGGAAGTGTGTATTCACAATCAGCCCTACCACTCACATCGCATCGCTTTCGGCTTTCGACTATGGCAGACGTCGAAATAATTACAGCGTCCGCGCTGTGTCTTCTTGCAATACAAAATTATGTTACCTAATAATTTAAAAAGATTTGAAATTCAAAAGAAGATAGATAGATAGATAGAAAATTTATTTGCTTAAAAACATGGTAGGTACATAAGATGATCAATGACGTGGAACTGACATGTTTTGCCATAATTGGCATGCAAAAATGATATGAAATACAGCTACTTACACAAACCCAATATTACATTTTAAAATTATTGTATTGCTTAAAAGTTAGGTACCTACAAACATTCTTTTTGAATTCAAATAGGTATTATGTACAATTAAATACTTACACAGATCCACTCTATTTGAATTCTTATACCTACCTACTGTAAATTGTTAAAAAATTATTAATTGAATTATTACATTATTGTTAAATAAATAATATTAAATATTATATGAGATTAGTTAAGCTATTATTATTTTAATAATTACACTACAGTATTAATTAATTCATAATTTTAACTACAATAAAATTATAATTAAAAAATCTCAGGCTATTATACAAATATTACCATTTAACTTATTTCACATAAATAAATAATCAATATGAGTTACTAATCGTTGTTAGAAATAAAATGTCAATGTATATATATAATATAATAAATTTGACGAATTTATAATTAATTATGTACATAGGTACTATGTTATCTCAAAAAGAAAATTCGTATTCGTAGAAGATGATGAATTGTGGTTTTTATCGTTGAAATCCCATATAGTTTTTTTTCTGATTCCAACAGTTCTAAAAACTTTATTGTATTTTCATTATTCCACTCGAAAGGCATTTTGGTAGATCGTACTTAATATTTAATAACAAGACGGCACGCACGTCCGTTCATCCAGGCGCTTGGCGCGAAGCGCGAATTGAGCGATGGAGCTGAATGTGAACCACAGATTACCTCCTAAGGAGGTAATCTGTGGGTGTGGTGTGAACACTCACTGCCGCCCGCGCTGCCCGTCCTTTGACTTCCGCGCGAAAAACCGACTTTTGAGCGATCGTCGGGCAGTGGCAGTGTCAGCGCGAGTAGCCCGTTTACATACTGCCCTGCCCACTGCCCTGCTCACTTCCCTGCCCAACAGGGCTGAATGTAAATGGATAATATAATGGATAAACGGAATAGTTGGTTATACCGCCATCTATCAGAAGCCATAAATTCCTTACTTGTGATATTTCTGGCTTTTCACAAAGTTACCTTTCAAGACATTACAACACACACTGGACTTATATCCCGTGCACTGGACGAAATGGGATGATTGATTGTTTTGTTTGAATTTTGTATTCTCGTCTCATATTCATATTACGCCGCCATCACAGTTGGAGTAGTTAGGTACATAGTAATTTATTTACCTACATTTCCTCAAGCTAGTGGCATAGACTATATATTAGTGCTGTACGTAATAATGCTTACTAATTAGGGCACCCACGAATTTTCCTGCGACAAGGGCGTATATTAGACTAAGCCACAGATATTCATAAAAGTAGAAAATTAAAAAAAGTGTTAAAAATGTGAAAAAATTACACTGAGGCATTGCTTTGTGTAATAATATAATACTCTAGAAACATATTTTTTTTTATTTAAGCTAATTTCTCAACTTTCAAATGACGTTGGTAAAAAAAAAACTTTACCTCAGCTTCAACTAGCGACATCTATTGAGCGGAAGATTATTCCCTCCGAGGCCCCAAACCCTCAGAGGCTATCACGACTTTTCCTGTTACCAGGACGGTACCACTTAGAAATGAAGCCATATTTGACATATTTTATAGCGGGAAAGTTAATTTGTTTGAAAATGTACAGATGCAACGTTTCTTTCTGTACTTTTAGTTCAATTTTACACTAATTAGATTAAAAATCAATAAACCAAACCACAAATATTAACAAATCAAAAAAATTAACAGAATTAATAAAATGTCAAAAGAAATTACATTGAGTCATTGTTTTGTGTAATGATATAATACTCTCGAAACTGATAAATTTTTATTTAAAACTATATTCTCTGTGGTGTCAACTAGCGACATCTAGTGAACGGAACGTTATTAGTTCTCATTAAATAAATTGAATTAATTACGGAATATTTGAATTTAAATAAAATATATATTACTAATTTTCTGAATCCGTTTTATTTTTATATTAAATCCGAATATATAAGTGTATATATGGGAATAATTATCTAGTAGCAAATAAAAGAAATCAAGATTTTTTATTTTATTTTATAGAATAACAGTCCACCTGTTAGTAAATAATAATAATAATAATATTCCACAACTATCACACAACGCCATCTAGTCCCAAGCTAAGCAGAGCTTGTGTTATGGGTACTAGACTACTGATAAACATACTTATATATTTCTAAATACATAAATATTATAGATAAATTACAACCAGACACAGAACAAATGATCGTGCTCATCACACAAACATTTGTCCTGGGTGGGAATCGAACCCACGACCTCCAGCATAGCAGTCAGGGTCACTAACCACTAGACCAACAGGCCTGTCACGGACGGAATGGACTTCGATAGCGCCGAAACCCACCCAAATGCGCAAGTGGCAAACGCAGATAACTATGTTCCGATATCAAATGTTATGTGACCTATCCGTAGAGCACGTAACGTACTCATTGAACTACCGCGCTCGTTCGATCCCGTCGACCAAAACCTCGCAGGCACACACACAATAACACTACAGCCAAACGAAATGGGACAAACACAGGATAACGGATGAGGCGCGTCGCACCAGTGGGCGGGTACGACGCGTCACCAGTACACACCTCATCCACTGTACTCACGCGACCTGGACGGTTCTCACCACCCAGAACATCGACCGACACGTGCTGAGCAGTCAGAGGCGAAGTTCCGCACCCCCCCCCCCCCACTAGGACAGCGGTTGGATAGCTCAAAAACAACCAAGGAGGCGACATGATGATTGGTAACAAGAGCAAATCATATCATCATCATCTTCATTGCCTTTCCCTTCTTTAATCAGCTGCAATTAGCAAGCAGCCCTGAGTCAGATGAAGCTGTAAGAGCTGCATAGGCTACACGCGCTAACATCACAGAATAAAGATAAAGATAGTAAATGGATACTGTGGTCTATTACATCTAGATCTATCCTTCATTAAGAATCAAATGCAGATGCAGGTTCTCTACAAGTACCACACGAAACACAGCAGTATTAAGAGCCGATATTCTACGCTGGAATTTCATAAGACGTTGTGCTTACCCAGTCGAATCGATCCATTTGTGCTACAACAATAACACAGCTGCAGTGGTAGAGCCCACATAATATTTAACTTATACTATAACTTAACTAATTGATAGAATCAGGCGTTACTTTGCGGAAATCCATTATATTAAATTTGGTAAGAATTACTTCGCCCATATCCGCTCAATGAAATAAAATGACGTGTCTTACCTAGTTTGAAGAGCACCTCCAGCCCTCCCTCAATTACGCGCACTACGCCCGTCACCTCTACACTAGGAAAGACTCACCACCAACGATAATACGGCATTGTTTCGCGTCTACACGAGGCATCCCCACTTGAAGGAACGAACGGGTCGGCTACACACATACGGAATCTCGTTTTGACAGCAAAATTTTGAACGGAAAACTACCGTAGGTGTGTGAATGGTCATTAATTTTATATGGATTTGCTGCGTTCGGAATCCCGTCACACAAGTACGGTAATTTTCCGTACAACATATTTCGGGCAAAACGGTATACCGTAAGTGGGTGGACGACCCATTCGTTCCGTTTATATGTGGCGTGTGTAGTATGTGGAGGGCTTTAGCGGTCGACGGTTATCGTCGCGTCGATGGTGTGTAGTGTAGTCAAGGGAGGGCGGGAGATACTCTTCAAACTAGGTAAGACACATTGTTATCAACTTTAATATGACTTAACTTACAATCAGGCAAAATGAAAGACCTATATAAAATATACGTAACCTTGTAACCTAATCCAAATTAATAGTTAGGATGAAATATTATAAGGCAGTTAATTCCACAAGCTCGTCGAATTAACCGTGGACTCTACAGTGGAGATGGCACATAAAGATTTAGCCGGGAAAATTAAGCCCTGCTTATAGCGCTAAAGGCAAGTAAGAGGCTACAGCTAAATTATTCTGTGATAATTTGGTTACTTTAATATGTTGAAGTTTGCGTAATATACGACGCAACAAAACATAGTTAAAAAGTGTATTACATTTGTAACAAGAAATTAAACCTATAAAAAATGTAAATACCGACTTTACATTGAAGTTAAATTCAAATTCATTTATTTCAGACAACAAAGGTTATAGTTAAAATTACAGCTGATATACCTACGTCCTACTGCTGGTCAAAGGCCTCCTCTCACTACTGAGAGGGTTTTAGGGCAAGGAATAGTCCGCCGCGCTGCCCCAGTGCGTGTTGGAGAACTTCACATGTCTTCGAAATATTTTTTTTATTTCTGAGACACCCTGGTTTCCTCAAGAGGTTTTCCTTTAGCACCGAGAACGTAGTGAGACAGCACTTAAAATTTCAATTAACAACTTCATTGATGTCGGCGGGGATCGAACCCGGGTTGCTCGCGTAGGTACTGTGAAATTAACAGCGAGCGCATAGCGCCTGAGCTGTCAAAGCTAATTTTGAAGTAATAAAATCAAATTGAAGCAAACGAGCATGCACTTTGCCCCCGCCCCCCACCCTCTCCCTTATATTAAAAATGTAATAGAAAATAAAAAGTACCAGTACTACTAGTGCTACTCAATACGCTACGTACGATGTAATACGACTTCAGAAGCTGTTGTGTGGAAACTGTTTGATTATTTTTAGTCCTTTGAAGCCAGCTCTTACTTTATTTGAGTGGAGTAATATTTATCATAAGTTTTAGATGAGAACCTGAATGTCATGTAATAGTTCCTTAAGATCTTAATTATTATTATTATTTATTTAATTTCAAGTATCCAGGACTCATTTTTATTTACATTACTTTTTTTTTAAATTATAATTATTAAAAAAAAATATAATCAAATAATCTAACAAAATATGATGAGACTAATATATTAAAACTATTAACTCTTACTAAATGCTGTAATGCACATAAACAGCAGTTAAATTAGATGCTGGGCATATGCAGTCTACAACAATGTTGCAGATAGGGACAGTTCACTCTGTCACCTATCATTTTAAGAATGCCATTGGGGCTGGCCCTTACCCCACGCACCAGCGATGCAGCTCTTTTACGTAAAGTTGCGTATAAACAATCTACATGTGTTTGATCAAACATCGCTGATGCGCTGCAGCGTCGGGACACCCCCATCAGCACCCGGAACGCGTTGTTATATTGGATCCGGAGAGCTCCATAGGCCCGTTGCGTGTAGTCCCTCCACAGGCTGCACGTGTAAAGAGATGTACAAAACGCTCTAAATAAAGTAAGTTTAACCTCCCTTGAACATCTCGCGAACCTACGAGCAATTATATTTGCACGAACCGACAGAGCTCTACGTTCCCTTTCTGTGTCCGTAGTATCCTTGAGGTCGGACGTAACCATATGACCCAAATATTTGAAAGAGTCAACCCTAGTTAATGGTGTGCCATTCAATTTAATAGGAGGCACATTACGCGTACGATCCCGTCCGGCCCCAAAGATCATATACTGACTTTTTTGTGCATTGTATTTCAGCCCATGTTTGGCTGCGAATGTTTCACAAACACTAAGCAATTTTTTTAATCCACATATTGATGCACTCAGCAGCACCATGTCATCAGCGTAACTCAAGTTATTTACACAAATTCTGCTGCTAAGCGCCTCAATAAGTCCATTTACATAGAGGTTAAAGAGACTAGGTAAGCTTAGCCCACCCTTTCTCACCCCGCAGTCC
Organism: Parnassius smintheus behrii; assembly: GCA_036936625.1. NCBI lineage: Eukaryota > Metazoa > Arthropoda > Insecta > Lepidoptera > Papilionidae > Parnassius > Parnassius smintheus. Next base: position 37,397,267 of record JAUPFT010000028.1, read on the forward strand.
AACCGATATGGTTCAGACAAAACATTAGCCCATCTAACGCAATTGACCTGTCCCCCATACCAATATTTTATAATCTGTATCAGTTGACCTGGTAATTTAATATCCTCCAATTTTTTCCACAGTATATTGTAGGAGACCAGATCAAATGCCCTCGACAGGTCAAGGAAACAAGCGTAGACAGGTGTTTTCCTATCAACATAATATTTGACAGTGTGCTCAAGGCAAAGTATCGCACTTTCTGTGGACAGTTCGGAACGAAATCCGAACTGATTGTCATGCAGTTTTAGATATTTATTGATCTGCGTATTAAGCACACTGTCCAATGTCTTTGCTATGATGATTGCCAAGGATATTGGTCTATAATTACATTTATCTGACAAGTCACCCGTTTTTTTTTTACCACCGGTACTACTATGGTCTTCATTAGATCAGGGGGCAGATATGCATGCCGTACACATGTAGTGTAGAACATAGCCAGTACCCGGTGTATATGTGGGCCAGCATACTGTAGATGCTCGACACTGAGACAATCATGACCTGGAGAATTGCCTCTGGACATAGATTTTATGGCTTTTGGTACATCTTTCACACTTATTCTGTCCCCTACTGCATCAATGACTGTCCCAGCATCTTGCACCGATTCATAAGTATATGGACCCTAGTGTCACTTTACAGAGAAAAGCTCCCTAAAGAGGTTGACAATATCCTTTGGGTTATTCACCCCGCCCACACTCACGGGAAGGCCAGGCCGAATCCTCATCTTATTAGTGCTTTTCCAAAAAGCACTAAAATCTTTTTTGGTATGCGATGACACTTTTTCATCTATTTTGATTTGTTGCTTATGATCTTGACACCATTTTAAGCGTGATTTAAATACCTTTCGGGTGCTACGCATTTCATTAAATAATTTTCCATGATTGGGCGTCCATTAGCCATCCAAAAATGAAATTTCTGCCTAGCCTCCCCATGAGCCTCTCTAACATGTCTGTTCCATCCTACAACAGGTTTTTTTGACCAATGTTTCTTGTACTCTCGACTAGCAATTGCGGCCTCACTTAGGGCAGACACTATATCGTAATACAGTTTGTCAATTATAATTCTATGCTTTATATTTGTACAACATTTGTCAGTACAGTACCGATATTCCAAAGGGAAATCTATTTGTCTTAACTTTCTGTGGCACACATCGCTATACACATTTTTTTGACGTTCGGACCTCTTTACCCATATAATCTGGCGATTAATATAAGATGTTAGTGTATTATAATAATTTAATTTTGGTGTTAAATTAATACCAAAATTATTATATATACTATTTATTAATACTATTAATAACTCGCATTCGATCATAAGAGGGAAATGGTCCGACCAAGTCACGTTGCATACTGAGGACACAGCGGATTGTGTTACAGGGCGAATTCAATTTTTTGTACCCCCTACTAAAATTATTAACATATTTTTAAGAATAAAAATTTTCCATTTAAATAAATAGCGTAGTGTAAAGAATTTATTGAAAATAATGAAATTATATCAAAAACTTCGAAAATCCCCCGTTTCGCCGGAAAATATAACGAAATGTGAATCTTTATTAGGATTTAGAATCAGATTTGTTACTTGTTATAAAAACAAAAATAAATGAGTACACTTTAAAATAATCAAATATTTTAATTTTAAATGCCATCCTATTAAATAACGAAAATAAACAGAGCAATAATTAACACAAATTAGGCCTCTAAATTAAAAATAAATCATTATTCTCACTGGTTTTGTTACCTTGGTTCTAAGTTAACACCAATTTTTTTGGTCACATAAAATGCAGCATCTTAGTTCAACAAAAATATTACGATCATAAAAGATTATGGTCGTTTCTTTAAAATACCTGCATTATTTACATTTCAAACTCAATTAAATAAGCAAAAAAATACAAAATATGTTCACATATTTTTGGGACAGTAACAAAGTTGACATGTTCAAAATTGTAAAGGCATGTTCTCATGATTGAGAACTATTAAACTATTTTCTTATTAAGTATACATTTTTATTATCTCTGTAACCTGTGTTTTACTTACACTTTTATTCTTATATTCGATAGCTATGACACATATTTAGTCTATTCATTTACAAAAAAATAGTATAAATTATTTTTTATTTCACAATTAGCTTCACATTTTCAAATCATATCTATAAATCTTTAGGAACACACTGGAATTGCACATCAAACACCTACCCATAAAAAACAACATTAATTGTTTTATTTCTCTCATATATAATATTATTTATTCTGTACCTATTTATGTTTGTAAATTAATAAAACAGGATACTAACTTAAAGTATTTTCCAAACCTTATTACTATTATTATTTTATAGAAAGTAGTTTTAAACCTCCCATATTGGCAGTATCATCAGTATACGTCACTGACTAATGACTGAAAGCTTATTAATTTTTTTAGTTATTGCTTTAATTTTTATATTACATTTATTTATTACAGATTTTTCTGATTGGGTTGGAGGGGTATTGGACTCTTCAATTACATTTTTTTGGATTTTCTACTTTTTCTTTGATATTGTTTCCAATTTTCTCTTTGCTCTGTTTTTTCTGTCATGCTAATTTCGGACACTTTCCTTTTTTAATTTTATTCTTTCTATATTGCGCTTCCGCTGAGCTTCATTCTCACTCGTCAGGCCGTTCTTTATTCAACTTTTCTCTATACCTTTTCATTTTTTCAGCAGCAGTGAGCGACATTATAAAGCCTAAAATATCAGTAACTAATGAGCTTAAATTTCAGTAATGCTCGATAAATATCACCTCCTTATGATTAAAATACCTACCCAAAAATTTATTTTTAATCATGTAACTCAAACGAATGAATTATTAATAATAATTCGTGACAAAAGACAACAATATAACTTATAAAGATGAAATTGTAGTAAAATGAATAAATTTAAATAATTAACTAAAATCAATATAAGAATTTTTAAATGAAATTTAAATAATTAAATAAAATCAATATAAGAAGTTTAAAATGAAATTTAAATTATTAAATAAAATCAATATAAGAAACAGCACCGTGTAAACTTTACTTTAGCAGTCAGTTTGGTTACGTTCTTGGTCAGCCTAAACGTTACTATGAACACGGTAACCAAACTGAAGTAACGTTTTGCGGACCTCGTATATTATAATGTTTTAAAAAAGAAAACAGTGAGTATATAAGCATTTGTAATAGTTTATATTTCATCTTTAGATTGTAATGCATGACTCTAAATACTATAATACGTAGATACATATTAAAAATCATTTAAAATTCGATAACTTACCTTGACAAAAATATTGAAGTAACTCTTGCGTAACACAACACTCTCGTCCTTTTAGACTATCACAACGGAACACCGTTTTTAAAGAATGGCAGTTTGATAATTGAACGTTCGTGTTGCCATTACCATGAATAAAAAATGTGTAGTAGTTTAAAATAATATTCTAAAATGAGTAACAATACTTGACATGTCAGGTGACCCTAAATTACGACCCGATATTTAAAATTATTTCTTAATTATTAAACATAATATACTGCAAGTTAATGTGTTTTATTACGTTTAGATATCACTGTTTATGATTTTTAAATAATAACCGTCGTATGCTTTCATAGAGAAAAGGAAAGTAATTTCAAGATTTTGTTACCATTTTACTCATGGGACAAGTAAATCAGTGGTCTTTCACTATAAAAAAAAACTCTTAAATTAATTTATTGCATGAATATCTATTACTATTATTTTAAGTACTAGTTTACAAATTGAGTTACCATCTAAATCCAGTATTTTATTTAACACTACGATTATATTTAGAAAAAAAAATATTTAATTATGTGGGACACACCGATTTAAGAGGGGGTCAAAAAAATTTGTCAATAAAACAAAAAATACAAATTATTCATCTAAATTTATTTTATCGCCTTCAAAGTAGGCCCCATCGCTTGCAATACAACATCTCCAACGCTTCACCCAGTCTTCCATACATTTTTCATAGGCTATTTGCGGTATGGCTTTTAGCTCATTCAGCGAATTTTTTGTTATGGCTTCTATCGACTCAAAACGTTTTCCTCGAAGTGGTAATTTTAACTTGGGAAATAAAAAAAAAGTCAGACGGAGCCATATCAGGTGAATACGGTGCTTGGTCGAGAACTTTTGTTGAATTTTTCGCTAAAAACTCTTTCACTATAATGGCTGTGTGTGATGGTGCTTTATCATGGTGCAGCATCCATGAGTTGTGTTGCCACAAATCTGGACGTTTTCGGCGGATACTCTCACGCAAACGCTTCATGACGCCTAAATAATATTCTTTATTCACTGTTTCTCCCTTTGGAAGGAATTCGGAGTAAACCACACCACGGTAGTCAAAAAAACTGTCAGCATCACCTTGATTTTGGAGCGACTTTGCCGCGGTTTTTTGGGTTTCGGCTCGTTTTCGAGACGCCATTCTGAAGACTGTTGGCTTGTTTGCATGTCGTACTCATAAACCCATGTCTCGTCGCCAGTTATTATACGTTTCATAAAGGTCGGATCCGTAGAAGCTCGGGAAACCATGTCTTCAGCGACATGCTTTCGCTGCGCTCTTTTGAACAAAATTGAGCTCTTTTGGAACTAGTCGAGCGGCGACGCGTTTCATGCCTAAAATGTCAATGAGAATGTTGTGGACGGACTTAAAAGATATGTTCACCTCACTAGCCAACTCTCTCAGACTCATACGTCGATTTTCGAGCACTAGCTTCTTGATTTTGTCGATGTTTTCTTTGGTCGTAGCGGTTGAAGGTCTACCAGAACGAGGCAAGTCTACTACTACTTCTCGGCCTTCTTTAAAAGCCTTATACCATTCATAAGCCCTTGTTTTCGATATACGCGATTCGCCGTAGGTATTTCGCAACATTTTTAGTGATTCACCACATGAAATATCATTCGAAACACAAAATTTAAGGCACACTCTTTGTTCAAAAATATTTTCCATTGTAAAAATCGCCGAGAACTCAAAACTATGACCAACCAAAAAGTGTAGTTTAAAACAAATTAAATGACAGATCCCGCTCAAACTCAAACTCAAACTTTGCGCGCTAAATCAGTACAGTGCTACCAACATGCAGTAAAAAAATTAGAACGACCTCTTTTATGCGGGTCTTTTTATTGACATATTCCCGATACTTTTTACACAGAGTAGTATATTAAAAATAAAGTGTTGTCATAGTCTCGCTAAAACTCAAAAACGATTTCGACCAAAAAATTTCTATGCCTTTGAGCCCTGGATGGCTTAGATCCACACTTGGAGCCGGTAGGTGACGTTGTTGTTAACGTCCAGACATTACCCGTGTGAAGTCATAACGTAAACACTCAGGCCTGTCTCCCAGAGAGGTAGGCAGAGACTACATACTTCCATTTGGCACAATCCTGACACACCGCTCTCGCCTCCTCCACATTCATATACCTACGCATACATGCTCGTCGGTTACGGGTACTCCTAATTTGGCTCATTTTCAATATATCGCCAATTTAGTCGATAAACTTTCGCCTTAGAAATTCCTTTTCCGACTCTTCCATTCACTTCATCTATTGAATAAAAATAATTCTTTTCTATTCTATTGTTTTACTTATCCGAAAACTCTAAGACTCTTTAGCAGGAAATAATGTGACCGAGACGTGATATAAGGTTCACAGATATAAGAGCTATAAGTTATAGCTTCGCCTCTTGCTCTTACGTGCCCTATTTTACAAAGCCTTCCCAATTCGTACGCTCGGCTGAGTGGAATGAATGGTTACGGGAGGGGAAATGTGTGGTTGATAAGTCATATCTGGGTTGTTAGTCGACTTTAGGAAAAAGAGAAGGTACTCAATTCAACTGTGTTTTGTTTGTATGTATGTTACGCGATATCTTCATCAATTGTGAATCGACTTTCAACCGACTGCAAAAAAGGAGGAGGTTCTCAATGCGGCTGTATTTTTTTATGTCTGTTCATCATTATCATCATTACAGCCCTTCACAAGTCCACTGCTGAACATAGGCCTCCCCCAAGTAATGCCACAAAGCACGGTCCTGAGCCACCTGCATCCATCGACTTCCTGCATATCTTACCAGGTCGTCACTCCATCTAGTGGGGGGTCGCCCTACACTATGCCTATCGGTACGAGGCTGCCACTCGAGAACCTTTCTTTCCCATCGGTTATCGGTTCTTCGAGCTATATGGCCGGCCCATTGCCACTTCAGCTTACTAATCCGTTGGGCTTTGTCGGTCACTCTGGTTTTACTGCGGATATCCTCATTTCTGAGTCTATAACGCAGAGAAACTCCGAGCATAGCCCTCTCCATATCTCGCTGAGCGACCTTGAGCGTCCTCATACGGCCAGCAGTGAAGGACCACGTCTCAGATCCGTAAGTCATCACTGGCAACACGCACTGGTTGTACAATCTTGTTTGAGATTGAGGTATACCTGACGAGAAGATATGTCGTAATTTCCCGAACGCTACCCAGCCGAGTTGAATCCGTCGATTGACCTCTCGGTCGAAGTTGGACTTACCTAGTCGGACTATTTGTCCCAGGTAAACGTACTCGCCAACAACTTCGAGCATAGTGCTACCAACAACTACCGGCATAGGTGTGACATGGACATTAAACATGATCTTTGTTTTGTCCATGTTCATCTTAAGACCTATCCGTTGGGAGGCACTATTGAGGTCATTGAGCATAGTGCTTAAGTCCTCCAGCAATTCTGCCATAAGGACTATATCGTCGGCAAATCGAAGATGAGTGATGTACTCGCCATTGATGTTAATACCGTATCCTTTCCAGTCCAGTAGCTTGAAAACGTCTTCCAAAGCAGCGGTGAAGAGTTTCGGGGATATAACGTCACCCTGTCTTACACCTCTCTGCAGTTGGATAGGTTTCGAGCTCTGGTTCTGTACTCGGATAGCCATCGTAGCCCTACTGTACAAACACTTCAGCACTTCGATATACCGACAGTCAACTTGGCACCGCTGAAGGGACTGCAGCACCGCCCAAATTTCGACGGAATCAAAGGCTTTCTCATAGTCCACATATGCCAGGCAAAGTGGCAAATTGTACTCTTCAGTCTTCTGTACAATCTGCCGCAGGGTATGTATGTGGTCTATGGTACTGAAGCCTTTTCGGAAACCGGCTTGTTCGGGAGGCTGGAAGTCGTCGAGTCTGCGTGCGAGACGATTCGTAATGACTCTCGAAAACAGCACGTAGACGCGGCTCAGAAGGGAAATCGGTCTGTAGTTCTTCAAGAGAGCGTTGTCGCCTTTCTTAAAGAACAAGACCACCGCACTTCTGCTCCACGTCTCTGGAGTAGTGCCACCATGGAGGACGGAATTGAAAAGCTTCTGAAGGACTTCAAGTACCGGTGTTCCACCCGCTTTCAGAAGCTCCGCTGTAATTCCATCCTCGCCTGGGGCCCTGCCGTTTTTAAGGTGCTGGAGAGCCATTCTAATCTCGCTTAGACTGACGTCCGGGATATCATCGGAATAGTGTCGGATAAGACTTGCTCTTGGATCGTTACTCACACTTGCGTGTGGCTCCAACGATGATGTGTACAGCTGCCCGTAGAACCTCTCAATCTCACTCAGAATCTCAGGTGTCCCGGAAACGATGTTGCCACACTCAGTCTTCAGTTTTGACAGTTGGCTCTTTCTAGCAGACAGATCTCTGGCAAAGACTTTGGAGCCCTGGTTCCGCTCGATCGCTTCTTTAATACGAGCAGTATTATAGTTGCGTAAGTCTCGCCGCATGCATTTGGAGATCTGTCTGTTCAGTTGCCTGCATGCTGTCAAATCTGTTGACGATTGCAGCCTCATCTCCCGTCTAACAGCCATGAGATTAAGAGTGTGATCGGAGAGTTTTTGTGTTCTTCTGCGGCGGGTCTTGCAGAACTTAGCTCCGACCGCATGGACAGTTTCCACGAGCTTGTCATTCATATCGTCCACTGCATTGCAATCTTGTAGGCACTGAAAGCGGTTGTGTAACTCGAGCTGAAAGTTTTCGGGATTCTGGATTAGAGCACGAGGGGGACGGAGCGTTGACTTCATTAGACGAGACCTCTCCAACTTAACGTTTAGGTTCAGTGTGCCCCTAACCATTCGGTGATCGCTGCCAGTTTTCACCCTTGCGATCACTGAGACATCACTGAACAGTTGGCGTCTGGTCGTCATAATGAAGTCAATCTCATTTTTTGTCGAACCGTCGGGGCTCGACCAGATCCACTTCCTGTGGGGCCGCTTCTGGAAGAAAGAGTTCATCATAAAGAGTCCCTCTTTCTCCATAAAGTCGACCAGCTGCTGGCCCCTTCGGTTCCGTTGCCCCACTCCAAATTTCCCCAACTTCAGCTCACCGCTTTCTCTTGTGCCTAGTTTTGCGTTGAAGTCTCCCATCAACACCGTGTAGTGGGTTTTGGAGGAATGCATGGCTTTGGAAATATCCTCATACATTTCCTCCACCTCCTCATCGGGATGTGCCGAGGTTGGTGCGTAAACCTGTATGACCTTCAGCGAATACCGTTTGGTGATTCTGAGTATCTGGTACGCGACCCTCGTCGACACACTCCCAATCTTTACAACGTTGTTGACGAGAGACTTGTGGACGATAAATCCGACACCTCCTGGGGACAGATGGTCGCCCTCCCGGTGATAGAACAAGTTGCCGGATTCGAGAATCACCGTGTTCTCCCCCTCTCTTCGGACCGCGGATAATCCTATAATACTCCAGCGCAACTTGTCTATCTCTTCTTCCAGCTCCAGGATCTTCTCGTCAGTCCTCAGTGTGCGTGCGTTATATGTTGCCAGGTCGAGTCGTCGTAGGTGGCAACCGAACCTCCACCGGAGATTCTTAGCACCCCCTGCCCCGCCGTTACCATGGTCGCCACCGTAGCCAGGAATAGTGGGCCGCCGGGGACTGGGGGCCGTCTATTTGTGTAATTATTCATGGGGGGTATATTGCCATAGTTGCCACGCTTGGCGAGCGGGTTGGCAACCGCAGTTTTTTTTTGTACAGTTGCTGTTATCAGGAAGATGCTGCTGCCCATCTCCTGTCTGTTTCCCTCTGTCGCCTTTTACAACACCCACGGGAATATATGGGGTAGTGAATATTCTTAACCGCCACTACACGGCCTTTATGTCTGTTACTTCGGAACTTTTTCTCGGCGAACCAATTTGATGATTTTTTTTTATTTGAATGCTGGCGCTTCTCATGTAAAAAATTGATCAAGATCTGACTATTAGTTTTCGAGTTTTTTTTTAATAGGATAGGGTAACAAGCAAGTACACAGTCCACCTGATGTCAAGTGGTTGCGATTACGAATCAAAATGCAGATGCGTTGTCACCCATGAGGACTAAGATGGAATGCTTTCTTTCCAGTAGGTAAAAGGGGTCTCCGGTTCCCTACACTCACCATACGAAACACAGCAGCATTTAGCTACTATTTTGCGCTGGTATTCTGTGCGAGCGTGGTCCTTCCCCGTTCGAGCCGACCCATTCATGCTACAACTATACTACTAATATAGCTGCAGCATGGTTCTACCACATCAAAATGTAAAATATGTGTCAAGATGAAGTGACTCATTATTGATTGTAGAGTAGAGAAAGTGTTAGTGTAAGGATATCCTTACACTAACACTACCCTACAATCATTAATTAGACACGAGTGGATATCCACTATCCCATGTCGTCCCCGTGGGTGTTGTAAAAGGCGTTAGAAACAGAAACTGGTGATGAGCAGTTGCATCTTCCTGAAAACAACGCAACGTATAAGAAATTGTGGCTGCCAACCCGTCTGACGAGCGTGGCAGCTATAGCGAAACCCTACCTATTACATAATCAATGGGGGAGGCCTATGTTCAGCAGTGATCGTTTATAGGCTATAATGAGGATGTAGTAGTTGTTAATGTTACAAACAAAGAAACGCTATATCTCTCAAGGTATAGACACACTAACTTGACGTGGCAGAGCCGTGCTGCAGCCGTATTGTAGTTACACACTCTTACAAAATAACAATGTAAAATAGTAGCTTAATGCTGCTGTGTTTCGTATGGTGAGTGTAGAGACCCGGAGACAATTTTTACTGGAAACGAGACATTCCATCTTAGTGCTTACGGGTGACAGCGAATCTGCATTTTGATTCGTAATCGAGGGTAGATGTAGACTGTGTGCTGTTTTGTCACCCTATCCTATAAAAAAAGCGTAAGCTACTGTCTTTTGGTGTGCTATGATTTGTGATTTTATATAATAAACACCGAGTAAAGCGAGCGACACGTAGCGTTGGATTTAAGTGATCATTTATGCTCCGTCGAGTGTAAGTGAAAGCCATCGTCGAATTAGTGACTAGAAGCCTGTTAGCGTCGAACTATAATTTATGCCTCAGATAATACGGAGCAAGGTTAAACAGTAAAATGACATACAATTAACTCTAAATGTATGGTTAATGATTAAGAATTAAGAATACACGAATAATAATCAACTAAGTTATTCGTGTATTCTTAACCTATTAATATATGTATAATTAATAATAGTATTTACAATTAATATTTATTACACAATATAATAAACTATAATATAGAAAAGCAAAACTATAAATTTTAATTATCAAACAGTCCTGCTCCCCGTGGTATAGTGCCAAGAACGCTGGCTGCGTTTCCTCGCTGAATAGCTATACTTAGCGTTTGAGCGAGGAAAGAACCAGCCCTCTTATCACCGGCAGCGACGACCAGACTTGGATACAGTTCTTTTTAGAACTTCACTGCACGTGGACCCCACGGACCGATAGTCTCTACAGCAAATGGCACAAAGATGTAGTCATTTCTCAAAAACTCATATTTGGCTCTAAAAGAGGTACCCTTGAGACGAGAGGCCGCCAAAGTGTCAACGCAAGTACCATCCAACACTAGGACTTTAACTCTCTCCCAAGGGACCAAAGTCAAACCGTCGGGTCTCTTGCCATCATCTCTAAATATCCAGCAAGACTCTAAAACCGAGGGAATATTTATGGAGATAAGAGCCCTACGGATGACTTCGTTCAAAGAACCGTGACGGGAAAACCTACCTGCACTTTTCTTACATTACAGTCCGTGGAGCCTAAACTCATCGACGCTGCTACCACAGGGGCACTGGTGAGGTTGACAAATTTCCGCTCCTAGACGGATTCCCACGGTGATGCGCAAGCTTTCCCCATCAAGCAATGTGCCGAGATTACTTGATCCGATAGCGTGTAAACAGTCCTTTGTGGAAACAGCAAGAAGGCGAGCCTGATCTTGGTCCCTGTGGAGATTGTGTAATAAATCTTTCTGGACACTCCGTAGCCACGGCCAATATTCCACTGTTTTTGTTGTTTAACTTCCAGTGGGACATTTTCACTAAAACAAAGCGTTGGCCATGTTTGCCTTGCCCCCGCAGCAAAGCACAGGTCTACTTTATTATTTAAAATTATGCTACATAAATCATTGACACTATGCACGGAAGCAAAGAAAGCAGGCAATGCGACGCTGGAAAGATTTCTTATACCAATACCACCAAATTTTATAGGTAAAGTAGCTTGCTTACAGGCTGTTGTATTTAATCTCGAATTTGGAATTTTTTGTAAAGCTATTTTATGATTATTATCAATATCTTTTAAAATATTTCCAGACTGGACTTGTTATGTAAATTTAGATACACGGAACAATATTTTAAAATAGTAAGGGCAATATGGGGGTTTAATATAAACAATTTAACAACGTAATTAAAAAACTGATCCAACTTTGTTTTTAAAATAGCTTTAATACTATCGAAACATAACGGAGCACCTAGCAGGTTTAGGGATTCCTCATTGACAGTCATCACATCTATTTGAATCAGATAAATTATTGGAAATAAATATTTCACATTTATTAGTATTTGGTTGAAGACTAGTATTTTTAAAATGAGATGAACGAAATTGGGTGCTTGACATCGTTCAGAACAGTTATATAAAAATACATAAACAGTTAAAATAAAACGATTGATTATAAGCATAATATAGGTTTCATTTTTGTGTTACTTGGGACAATCATAAAAACATTTTTTGAACTGAAAAACGAAAGCTAATGCTTATACTATAGCAAAAACGAAACGTTTGCAATTATTTTAAATTTAGATATTTGGCTTGGACGCTTGTCTTTTAATTTCTTTATGTTTTAATTTTATTCAGGATCTTTGTTTTTATGGAATTTTTCTTCACAATATACTGATGCGTCGCCTTGTGAAGTTTTTGGAAGATTTTCACGACAACTCAATGAACGGACAGTAGATGACGACAACCACCCAAGTTTATAAGATGCCTAAGCGATCAAATTAACTTGAGGTTTATATCTACTTCGAAGCACTTATTTCGTTGTTTTCTCTAACAGTTCACGTGGTCAAGTTCCTACCAAAACCACCACATTTTTAAATATTTTTCTGTATTTTGTCTATGGCAATAAATAATGAATGCTATAATTATAAAAAATAGCCTTCATTACTAAAAATATCATAATGTTGAAACATGATTAATATTGAATAAAAGAAATATATTTAGAAAAACGATTGAGCATGTTATATTTTTAAACTAAAAAAAAAACATTTGAATATTATCTGACACGACTGAATAGGCTGTATGGTCATTGATCATTGCCTGTTCCGAAGGAGACTTAACTTGGCAACTTCAAGTTTCAACTTTTCATGAGCATTTCGCATTTTAGTGGAATTAGTTAAGTTGACCCTAGGCTTTTAGCTTGGATTAAAGAACAATGGGTTGCTGCGCCCACTTATATATATTTGGGTTATGAGAGGAATAAAACAGATAATTTACAGCCTCCGGCTGCTTTTCTAGATGACATTTGATAATTAATTGCAGAAAAAAAACTTAACGATTTATATAGGTTGAGTTTTATTTTACTTTATTTAATAATTCTGCAAAATTGCAATTATTTTGTGTCCTTTTCAATTTATTTAAACAACTCATAACGAGAACGAGTTATTTTACTACGTAACCTAAAACATATATTAAAATAAAACCCCAGTTCTTGTAAAATATGACTTATTAACATACTTATCAAATATTTAAATGTTCAAAATAAGTCTTATTTGAACTTTGTTCACACTGGGCCCAAACTTGTATGGAATCCAGTTCAACTCCTTTAAAAATATAAGTAAGATCACTGAGGATGTCTTCTGCTGACCAGACATTCAGCTTGGATTTTAAATTTGAAATAATAGGTTGAATTCCCAAACTGAAAAGAGCTGGACGTAATGGATTACCATGCTGAACACCGACAGCAGACTCAATAATATGGTTTTGATAAAACAAGTTCGAATTTTAACTGTAACATAGCCAAACGTAATGATAAATTTCGGGGTATTGTTAGCCATTTCTTTAAGCAGGGTTATCCTATCAATAGAGTTAAAAGCATTTCTAAGGTCAACCTTCAGAAGAACATCTGCATTAGAATTTGTTAAGAAAGTACACACCGAATGTACCGCCGCCTCACAGCCATCGTTGATGTTAAAGCCTAGTTGAGTAGGTTGAAATTTTGTCTTAAGGTTGGAGATTATGTGCCTGCAAGATAATTTTGAAGTTAAGCGTCCAACAGCAATAGGACGGATACCGTTATCCTTTTTCTTTTTAGCACACAATCTTGCTCCATATAAGTGGGTATGAAATTGGGATTGACATTACCAGAAAGCATAAAATTACATAATTTGTAATGTCATTAAGAAGTACTCTACCGGCGTCACCGGCAAACGTGCTTAAAAGATCTTCAAATCAAATCATATCATTTATGTGCAGTCCATGTGTACATAATTGGTCTTAAATTAAAAATGTGCTTACAACTCAGACGCCATTTTCAGGCACTGCAAATTTGATGAGGGCACTGCTTATATACATAAAATATACTTAGAAGCTACATAAATTTAAAATACATAATAGTATTATTTTTTATCCAATTACACCTCAATTGAGTTGAAGAGGTTTTGTTTTAAATATTTACTGAGGCTTGATTGAAATTTGATTAATTCTGCTATGTTATTTATTTCCTGTGGTAACTTATTATAAACTTTAATTGTCACTTTAATTTTGTTCACGACTGTGGTGGGTATAATTTATTTTTGTTACGTGTATTTATGTTATGTGTATCTTTAATCTTCTTGTAAATATTATTATTTTTGTGGACAAACAGGCATAGATCATAAATGTACATACAGGGTAAGGTAAGAATATTTAGTTTTTTGAAATACGGCTTTGAGATGTTGAGGGGTAATCTAGTCAATGCCGCCGGCAGAGCCATTCGAAAATGACAAGATTGCGTCTAAAGTGTATTTTTCAGTAATTTGTAAAGGTTGCATAGAAGTATTGGGAGGCAGCGGTAAATTCTGAGAAGGATTGATCGAAGGATGTTTCTGACGAAGGCCTTCAAGAGTTTCGACATTACGAGGAGCGAGGATGTCGTCTGAGAATAGAATACGGGATGCATTTTTTAAGTCATCATCAACACACAAACGGTCAACTTTCGATTCAACTCCTTTTTTAATCAAATTTAGGACAAGGTCGAGATAAATGAGTATTAATCGGGTAATCTTAGTTTCGTAAAGAATTCTCCTTTAGTTGAGACGTAATTGATTTATTTATTGTTTTATTAAAATGAGGTATGTAAGGATCGTGACACTTGGCGATCTGTTCTCTCTGGCTACCCCGTTAGGGATTGTGCGTGAAGATAAGTAAGTAAAATGGAAATATGCGAATGTAAAGCATTTTTGCCAACTTTTTCACAATTCGTAAGACAATTTTGAATAGTGCATGACAATGCTGTAGCAAGTTACATCCTCGCACCTCTGAGAGTTCTTTTAACCACCGGTGCGTTACTATGAAAATTGTACAATTGTTCCGAAAAAAGTGAAAAATTTGTGTCATTAGGGATATTACTAGAAGAGGCATGAATTCCTACGGTAGGCTGTGCCGAAATACTTTTACTATGACATCGTTTAATGTGTATATATAATCCCTTTTTACTTTTAAACAGCCTACCGTCGGTACAATTTTGAAATCCGGCTGGGAATGTATCGGAGCGTTAGTATTCATTGAAAAATAAAAAATAAAAAGTAAAAATGTAAAAATATATCTACAGCACTCTAAAGTCTATAATTTTATATCATTAAAATTTTGAAAATTAAAATCCTAGTTCTCGAGCTTTATTCGTTGAGCAGCAGGATTCTGAATTGAAGGTGCGCGTTTGCAAACGTTTTTAACAAACGTTCGTGAATTTATCGATAAAAACTTTGTGAAAAAACTTTTCGAATTCCGCAACACGTTTACAGTATCCTACAATTGTTAATTTGTTAACTAGTTAACTGGTACAAACGTACAGTTAGTTGTTAAATATTCAGTCAAATTAGCATTCCTTTATCTCGCTGTTCTTCAAATTTAGTTTCATACAAATTAAGTTCCTCTTGCAGGAAGATTGAATGAAATGCGTAGCTGAAACACGTTTCATTTTGAACCAAGAATGCAGTTAATGCTATGCATATTAATGTATGTATATTTTATTTGTACAAGCAGATAATATGCAGGCGTGGTCAGATCAGTATCACTGCGATCAGTACCATCATCATCAGCCCGCGGCAGTCCACTGCTGAACATAGGGCTCTATCAAGACGTGCCACTTAACAAGATCTTCGGCTACACGCATCTAGTTTCTACCAGCCACCTAGTGTAATGTAGGGTAGTAGGTTAAGACTTATTATGTAGGTGGCGGGTAAATTAAGATAATACAGCGAATTCATTATGGAATAAACGATATAGATTGCGTTACGTTCTTTGTGTTCTCTCCGGCTTTCATAAACATCACATTGGCGACGAGGATAAAAACGTAGTTTTATTGTGTTTTTAATCGTTGTGAGTAAAAGTTTACAAGTTAATTCGAGGACAATGTCGATTGGAAAAGTAAACGAGTTCGATGTAAAAACCGGGGTGTGGTCGTCGTATGTCGATAGACTTGAGATGTATTTTACGGCAAATAAAATAAATAGTGATCTCAAGTTGCCCACGCTAATAGCGGTCATGGGCGATGAGGCCTACGAGTTGCTAGTGAACCTGGCTAGCCCCGTGAATCCGTCGGAATTAAAATACGACGCCGCCATTAGTCTATTGCGCAACCACTTACAGCCGGCACCATCCGCGTTAGCGGAAAGGTATCGTTTTAGACAAAGGAGGCAAGCAGCGGATGAGAATATAGCAGAGTACGTAGCAGAGTTAAAAAAATTAACACGTCACTGCAAACTGGGCGACGGTCTTAGTGAAAGTCTACGGGATCAATTTGTCTGCGGATTAAGGAGCGATGTTATTCGGCAGAGGCTGTTTGCGGAGGATGACACATTAAGTTTCACCAATGCGATAAAGATTGCCAGCTCGTTAGAGGCCGCGGAGCGGGACGCTGCGGCGGTAGATGCAACCGAGTCAGCAACATCAGGAAGAGATATGGCGGGGGTGCACTCGCTGGTGATCGGGAAAAATGGATCGCGGAGAACGTTGGGGGGAGGCGGGCGCGGAATGCGCGGAGACCGCCAGCCACAACACAATCGGCCGGGATCGTCTACAGCTGTAAGGAGGCCCGATGCAATTAGCAGTCAAAATTGCAGCGGATGCGGAGGGACAGGCCACGGTTATGAGGATTGTCGGTTCCGGGAATACGTGTGCAGCAGGTGCAAGCGCACGGGTCACCTACGACGCGTGTGTCCGGGACAGGGCGCGGCATGTATTCGCACAACCAGGCATACCGCTTGTCATCAGGCAAACGTGGCACGGCATGATGAAGACGGGGGTCAATTAGAGGAGTTTCATCACCTATGTTTAGGTGACTATAAGGCGGTGAGTTTGCCAGTGACTGTAAATAATAAAGTCATCAATATGGAGGTTGATACGGGAACGGCAGTGTCATGCATTAGCGAACAAACTTATAAGCTATATTTTAGTACCATTAAGTTAGATAACACAAGTGTTAGTTTGAAGTTCTATGACGGTTCGTCACTTAGACCTTTAGGATTAATCACACCGGAAGTTTGTTACGGTGGAGAGAAAAAAAGATTAGAATTGTTTGTTGTCAAAGGAGGAACCACGTCCTTGTTGGGCAGGCAGTGGTTATCTGAATTAAAAATAAAATTACCATTATTTACCAACTGCCATAACTTGCAGAGTAACCGAAGTAATTTAGATGATCAATTGAAAAATTTGTTTTCCAGATATAAAGAATTGTTTAATGGAGGGCTGGGACGGTACACGGGCGGCAAGGCGACGTTAAGAATCCGCGAGGGGGCAGCGCCGGTGTTTCACCGCGCGCGGCCAATACCGTATGCGCTGCGCGAGCGCGTCGACGCCGAGCTGGACGCGATGCTGCGCGACGGCGTCATCGAGCCCGTCGACTGCTCCGACTGGGCCTCGCCGCTGGTACCGGTAAACAAAGCTGACGGTTCGTTGAGAATTTGTGCTGACTATAAGGCGACGATAAACCCTGTTTTGTTAGTTGATCGATATCCCTTACCTAGAGTTGAGGATTTAATTGTTAGGTTGAGTGGGTCGAAATATTTTTCAAAAATCGATCTGTCTCAAGCCTATAATCAGATAGAGCTAGACGATACTAAAAAGTTAACCGTAGTTAATACGCACCGCGGCTTATTTCAGTATAATAGGTTAGTGTACGGGCTAGCATCGAGTGCTGGAATATTTCAGCGTATTATGTATAATTTGTTAAAGGACATCCCCAATGTCGAAGTATTTTTAGACGACGTCATAATCGGCGGGAAAAATAAGTTCGACCACCTTCAAGCCGTAGAAGCTGTCTTTAGCAGGTTACATAAGAACGGATTGAAATTAAAAAATCATAAATGTATATTTTTTGTAAACGAAGTGCAGTTTTTAGGGTATGTACTTAGTAAAGACGGAGTAAAAACAGACCCGAAAAAGATAGAAGCAATTGCTAAGCTACCTAGGCCTAGTAACGTGACCGAGGTACGGTCTTTTTTGGGTTTAGTAAATTTCTACGCAAAATTTATTAAAAACATGAGTAGTAGGCTCGTACCATTATACCAATTACTGAAAAACGGTCAAAATTGGTTTTGGTCGAAGGAATGTGAGCGCGCATTTGTTGAAGTCAAAAATGTATTAAATCAGCGCGGAAGTATTAGCTCACTACGACCCCCAGCGGCCGGTTATAGTAACGTGCGACGCGAGCGCCAGAGGGATAGGGGCCGTGTTGTCGCAGCCGACGACGGCAGTCGCGAGCGCCCCGTGGCTTATGCGTCACGCACGCTTAACGACGCCGAGAAAAACTACTCGCAGATACACCGCGAGGCATTAGCGATTATATTTGCCGTAAATAAATTCCATCAATATTTGTACGGTCGGCATTTTACTCTGCGCACCGATCACAAGCCGCTAGTGTCCATTTTTGGACCGAACACAGGTATACCAACTATGGTAGCGAGTCGGATGCAACGGTGGGCAATTATTTTGTCCGCTTATTCGTTTGATATTGAGTACATACGTACCGATGTGAATGGAGCGGACGGCCTGTCGCGTCTGCCGCTTTCGTCTAGTAAGATGACTCATGCGGCGCCCGAGCAAACGTATCTGCATTTCGTTCAGCAATCATTGTTGTTAGATTATAATAAAGTTAAAAATGAAACCGCTCGGGATCCAATTCTCTCGAAGGTTATTAGCTATATTCGGGATGGTTGGCCAGGGGAATGTAATATTAAGGGTTTACAACCGTTTTTTAATCGAAAGAATGAATTATATGAGGAAATAGGCTGTGTGATGTGGGGGCATAGACTAGTTGTTCCGGAGGCCTGTAAGGAAAAAGTTTTATGTATGATTCACGAACCTCATATGGGCATTGTCAAATCCAAGGCTATAGCTCGAAGCTATGTTTGGTGGGCCGGTGTGGACGAGGCGGTGGAGCGGATATGCCGGGAGTGCGAGATATGCGCGGCGCAAGCGGATGCTCCGCCAAAACAGACGCCTCGTATGTGGCAATGGCCCAATCGTCCTTGGTCAAGGATACATTTAGATTTTATGGGGCCCGTTTTTGGAAAAACGTACTTGGTAGGGGTCGATGCGATGTCAAAATGGCTAGAAATCTATCAAGTAGCGAGTACGGCAGCCACGGGGGTAATAGATAAGTTAAGGGAACTTTTCAGTCGTTGGGGACTACCCAAACAAATCGTGACGGACAACGGCCCCCCGTTCTCAAGTATAGAATTCAATAACTTCATATGCAGTCAAGGTATCGATCATATTTTCACGGCTCCGTATCACCCTGCTTCGAACGGTTTAGCTGAAAACGCGGTAAAAACCTTGAAGCGGGTTATAAAGAAAGCGGTGCAGGAAAAACAAAACGTAGACAGGGCACTACAAACTTTTTTGCTATATTATAGGAATACGGAGCATTCAACCACCGGCGAGAGTCCCGCTATGTTATTGTTAGGTAGACGACTGCGCACTAAGTTAGATATTTTAAAACCAGACAGGGAAAACAGGATTTATAAGGTGCAACGACACCAGAAAGACTTAGCCAAAGGAGGAGACAGGAAACTGAATCCTTCGGAAGATGTTTGGTATAGACAATACTTGAAAGGGGAAAAGTGGGGCAGTGGTCAAGTAGTAGACGTTAGGGGTCCTAATAGCTATACAATTAAGGGAAAAGGTGGCGAAATAATTCATAGACATATAGACCAATTAAAAAGGAGATCTTTAAGGGCATCTATGACATGTCCTTACAATGATCCTCCGTCAGGTTGCAGCACAAATTCAACCAACGAGCCGACGGTGACACCAGAGGTGGGAAAGGCTCAGCCGGGTCCGTCGGCGGATCGGGATGACCGGGGGGTGGTAAAAACCTCAGAGGCTGAAATCGGCTTAAAGGAGTCGGCAAGGGAGACGACCAGTGAGAACCCGGGTTCACAGGCGTATCAGGATACCTTGCCAAACGTTGTACCGCCCACAAAGCCTCGGAGTCGCCCTATAAGGCAATGTAGACTCAAAAACCTTATTATTGATTAAGCGCTGATACAATAATGTTAAGTAATTAAGTTATATTTAAGATTAGCATAATAATAAATAAGTGTAGAGGAGTGTAATGTAGGGTAGTAGGTTAAGACTTATTATGTAGGTGGCGGGTAAATTAAGATAATACAGCGAATTCATTATGGAATAAACGATATAGATTGCGTTACGTTCTTTGTGTTCTCTCCGGCTTTCATAAACATCACACCTTGCACAGATCGTCGCTCCATCTGGTCAGGTTGCGTACAACACTACGTTTGTCTAGATGTGGTTTCCACTCCATTACACGTCTACTAAACTGGTTGCCACTTTTGCGCAGACAGACTAACCCAGTAGTTCATGGGTGTTATATTATGGTTGTAGCGCGAATGGGTTGGCTCGACCGGGAAAGACCATGTTCTTACGGAATCCCAGCGTTAAATAGCAGCACATTGCTGCTATGTTTCATATGGTGAGTGTAGAGAATCGGAGACCATTTTTAATGGATACGAGGCATTCCATCTTAGTCTTAAGGTATGAACACAAATCTGAATTTAGATACTTTAACGAGGATAAGTGAAGATGTCTATGTCACCGTATCTACGAGTATTTATACTCGTATTTACCATCAGTTGGACTGTGTGATCGTTTATCACCCTGTGAAATATTTCACATATTTCATGGAGCGGATGTTAATTTGTTAGGAAAGCTTAAGGTTTTATGTTTCCTTCTGTATTATTAGTTACCTACTTGTATTTGTTTAGTAATTAGATTAGATACATATAAATCCAACTAAGGAAAATCTAAAAAAAAATTTAAAATAAAAAAAAGTTAAAACGTGTTAACAATTATAATAATGAGCTAACCACTGAGGAATTATTTTGTGTATTAACATAATGCTTTAGAACCGTTAAACTTTCATTTTAAGCGCAACTTTTCAAATAAATGACAATGAGTAACAAAAAAGTTTAACACATTCACAACTAGCGACATCTAGTGAGCTGGAGATTATTGGCTCTCATTACCTTCCTTCAATAATCCACGAATTTTCTGCCACCAGAGCGGCGCCACTTTAAAATACAGATTTTGACATATTTTATAAACTACATGATGTAAAGGTTTAATGTTTCTTTATGTACTATTTGTTATATTTTGGATTAAAAATAAATAAGTCAAACCACAGATATTCATAAAAGTATAAAATTAAAAAAAGAGTTAAAGTGTTCTTAAAATTAAAGAGCAAACACCTGATTCATTTTTCTGTGTATTAATAAAATATAGTACAAAAGTAAAATAAAGTAAAATATAACACTCTAGAAATTGATAAACTTTTATTTAAACCTAACTTTTCAATTAAATTGCATTGTGTAACAAAAAAACTTCAACTCAGTGTCTACTAGCGACATCTTGTGGGCAAAGGATTATTAGCCCTCATTTCTAACAGGATTATAGAGCAAAAATATCAGTGTATATATAGGTACAGTAATCTATGACAGTTAACTTTTAATAGGTTGTAATGATGAACATGTAAAGGGTACACAGTTCCCCCGATGGTAAGTGGATGCTGTGGCATATCGACATGTAGTTTTCTATCCTCGATTACGAATCAAAATGTAGATGCGTTATCACTCCTAAAGACTTAGATAGAATGCCTTATCACGTGTAGAAAACATCTTTGGTTGACATTACTTACCACACAGGAACACAACGTAGCGTGGTCTTTCCAGGTCGAACCAATCCACTCACGTTGCAGATATAATACAGCTGCAGATTCCGTCGATATTAAATTTATTTCAAATTCATATTCAAATTAAATGCATCCATTCCACAGTATAATTAGGCCTCCAAAGTAAAGTAAAATTGCTGATATCAAATCTTTTATATTTTATCCTTGTTATTGTAAAATGTTTTCAAATATCCTTGAAATAAGTACTTAATTCTTTGTACATAACAAGTGTTAATCCTTATCGTTTCGTTTCTAAATTTCATAGCATCCCCAAAGTATATTAATAAATTAGGAAGTTAATTCTACAATGCAAATTAGTTAATACTACAGAGCAAATTGCCGGCACATGCTTATGTTTTAACTATTTGTGTGAGAAAAAGTATTTGGTTGCGTTATTCTTTGAATTTTAATTTAAATTTTTTGATTTTTTGAATTTTAATTTCTGGCCGTAGCCGAAACCAAAGCCTAATCGGCAGTTGCCATAACCTTCAGCCGAAGGCTTAAAACTAAGGAATTAAGTTCAAGATTGGTAAAAAATAATGACATATATGATTTTCAAACTTTTGAATTC
Organism: Parnassius smintheus behrii; assembly: GCA_036936625.1. Classification (NCBI taxonomy): domain Eukaryota; kingdom Metazoa; phylum Arthropoda; class Insecta; order Lepidoptera; family Papilionidae; genus Parnassius; species Parnassius smintheus. The sequence continues at coordinate 37,419,637 of JAUPFT010000028.1, forward strand.
AAGTTTTATATCTATTTAATATACAAATAGAAATTTTAATCATTTGTAGAAGTTGATCTAGAGGTAATTAAAATTTCATCCATCGCGCTCTCAGTGATTTGTAATAGTTCGTATAATTTCGACGGTTCAGCGTCTTTGGCCGAAGCTTCGGTCCGTTTGGCCTGAAGCCGAACTTTTCGTCGAAGGTTGTTGTTTTACATACAATATTGCAAACAAGTAGTGTCCGACCAAAGCTTCAGTTTCAGCTTCAGTTTGGTAACCAAAGGCTGAAATTGAAGTTGAAGGTAATAAGAGTGTTCTTATTAGCTTCCCCATCTGATCAGTATTTATCTGTTATTTCATTAAATCTAAAAAAAGGATATGAAATCACGTAAACTATACCGTACCCACTTGTATACATAACAAATGCAATAAGTACTTACTTATTAAATATATTCCACCACTCTTTTATTTTTTGCGTATTTATCGACATTTTCCTCGACTTATCCTCGATAATATGTGCTCTTTGAGCAATAAGTGTAGATACGTAATATTTCCTATAATAATAAGAATATTCTTATTAGTTTTTTCAACTTTGGTTACCATAGGTGGCTGAAACTGAAGCTGAAGCTGAAGCTTCGGTCGGACACTACTTGTTTGTAATACTGTACGTATTCACTTAATGCTTTTTTTTACTTTTTTTAGAACAAAAGGTGGTTAACAAGCACGTAGTTCGAATGAAGATTATTGATTCCGTGGCCTATCAACAGACAGCTACATTTACAGTCAATTAAGAGTTAAGAAAATTAATTGTTTAAAAAAAATGTATTCCGGTCCAATACGCAAGCGGACTTTGCGGAATAACCAAGTTTATACGATAATTTATTTTAAGGCACGTTGTCGTAATTGAAATAATACTAGTTTTTACGGGATTTATCGCGTATATTTAACTTTTTAAAAACCCACGTTTCGAACGCTTTACAGCACAGTTCGAAACGTCGGGTATTTAAAAAGTTAAATATACGCGATAAATTCCCTAAAAACTAGTATTATTTCAATGTGTAGTGTTCGCGTAAATATAAGAAATCATTACGTAGTCGTAAGTTTTAATATACAGTTAAATATTTTTTTTCGCTTTTGTAAGAAGCTGCGAGAAATTTATTAAATGAATTATTTGGCCGACATTGTCTGAGTAAGATTTCAGTCAACGTTTTTATGTGGTTGATCTACGTTACAGCTGTATCATAATGTCTTCTAGACAGAGTTTCGGTTACGGCAGCCAGCGCAACAAAGACCAATCATGTACGCAGGATTATAACACTGGAGTGTATGTGTAAGCACAAAAAGATTCTCTATTCCTTCACTCTTATAGTCCCATGGGACGGTAATCCAACACAACGGGAGAGAGATCAGGCGCAGAACCAACGGATTTACGTACTTTCCGAGGCACGGGGGTGAGACACCGTGAACTTCCTGACTCCGGGATGCTACTGAGAATTTCTTGACGGAAAAACCCAATAACATAATTTGACCTGACCGGGGATTCGAACCCAGGAATTAGCAATCGCGCTTACGGCCACAAGACAACCCTGACGTCTAAGATGGAATGGCTCGTTTCCATTCGGTCTCCAGTTCTCTATACACTTATCAACTCACAATACCGAAACATAGCACTATTCTACTGTTTCAAGTACTTATTTATTTATTAGAGGGTGTTCCTACACAAGTGGAACCGCTCAATTCAGCTCTCAACGGAACTTTTTTAGTTCGATGGGGTGGCTATCCGACAATACCACGACCATCATTTGTGTCGAAGAACGTTAAATCGCAGGTGAATCGAGTGCAATGACGCAGAATGTTCTAATTCTAAGAGAGAGTGTACAAAGTCAATGGAGTGTTAAAACTAAATGAAGTCATGCCTAACTTGTTTTAAGTTGTTCGTGTGAGAAGCTTCGATAGTCACATTCACGCTCCCAACAGTCTCTCTGCTTTTAATTAATCTGTGGATGTCTTTCTATTTATTTGGGGGTCATAAACGAAGCGAAGTAAAAAAATTATATTTAAATTATTTGTAGGGTTAAATTTTCCTAATTTTACGTGATAGAGCCATGCTACAACCATATAATGGTTTTAGCACGAATAGTTCCTAGATACTATGGCCCAAAGACATTTTAATCTATCCTCGATTAAGAATCAAAATGCAGATGCGTTATTATCACCCCTGAGGACTAAAATGGGGATGCCCCCTTTCCAGTAAAATGAGCTATGTTTCTCTACACTCTACTCACACTCTAGAAATAATATATATATATATATATATATATATATATATATATATATATATATATATATATATATATATATATATATATATATATATATATATATATATGTATGATGGTTTAGAAATTATTATTTTGTCAAAAAATTTAAAAAAATTGTGTACACACTTCGGATGTGAAACCTCTTTGCGACATTTCATTCTTCTTAAATTTTATATTTTTCATAAGAAGGTTAAATTACAGTATACTCATACAGCCCCAGTGGTGAAAGGTTACAAGAAAACATGATATTTTTTGATTACTAACACCATACTAAATTTCTCTAATACATCTATAAAAATATAATATCTGATGCCATTTTGCTGCCTCAGAAAAAAGGCAAATGGGGCGCGCGGTACAAATCGACATATGTATTTACCTAATTTTGTGTGGGTATGTAGTACTATTATTTATTCTGTGTTGTGGGTGACAACCGCGTGACAACACTATAGAAACACGCACTTCAGTGTGCCAGGGTAATGAAATCCCAATTTTTATTTTGTAATTGTAAATTTTTTGTAATTGTAATTACGAGTACTAATTATTATAAATCGGAAGTTTTATTGAAATGTTTTAACTTTTTTAATTTTGTAAAAGTTACCGTTTCTTATATTTTTTCCTGTATCGTGGTAGTAATTTTCATAAATATACAGTCGTTTGTGGTGACTTGTGCCTGGCAGGTGAAATTGTTCAATTGACCTTATAGATAAAAGTTCAGAACTTTTCTGTTTCATTTGGGATTTACTTCACTTTTTTACTTTACTTTAACGTTTTTTTTAACTTTAACTTTACGTAAACTTTCTCTTGTGGAGCAAAAACTTTAGCGGTGGTCGTTATCAAGGTATGTATATATAATACAATACATTGTTATCCTAATGCGATAATACCAATACATAATATTTTCTTTTAAATGTAATAATTTTTTAAGTTATAATAAATCAGAAGTTCGCAGGTGAAAATGTGCCACCGCCCAAACAACAGTGTTGTCAAATCTGTTTGCTCAAAATCTACTATAAAGCAAAAATAATGTCTTGTTTCAGAGTTTCCATAGTGCCACGGGATTATTAGAGGCCTCGTGGGAGCAGTACGTATAAAAATTATAAAGAAAAAACTCTCCAAAAAGTTTTAGAAGAGATAACATCTAAGCTTCTAAGCGTAGTTCAGTGCGTGCGGCAGCTAATAAGTATGGGATACACAGAAATACGTTGTCATCCAAGTTAAAGGGAAAGGCATCACTAAAACCTGGAGGACAGCCAGTATTCAGTGAAAAAGAAGAACTTGGCTTCATATCACATATAATTGCATTGTTAACCCAATAGTATTTGTGGTCTCCCAAATGTTTATATTTATTAGTTTGCTTATTATACCTACATCTGTAACTAAAACGTTAATAAACCGTATTTTTCTATTTTATATTTCTTTCATTTATTTACACGTTTTTATATTTACGGAAATCAACATAAAAACAGTAAAAAATAAAACAATACAAATTGAGACGAAATTTCTGCCATTCATATTTCCATTTCTTTTCATGGCAATATTTTTTTTTTCACTTTTATGAAGCTTGATACATAATTTTACAACCTACAAAGGCGAAATTGTACCCTTCCTTATGTTTCAAGAGATATAAAGGGAATTACGAATTGGCACATTTCACCACAACCCCAAAGGTGAGAATGTGCCATTAAAAATATTTTTTGTCAGTATTTACGATAGGTAGAGGATTGTAATCGTACTTATCTTTCAAGTAAACAGTCACCATGAAGGACGTATATTCTACTGTTTGTATACAGTTCTCTGTATGCATTAATTACCAAGGTACTAACCATTTATAAAATTATCAATAAGTTACGAGGCAATTTAAGTAAATATATTTGATAAAGCGAACCCTTGTCAGTTACACTGACGGTTAATTTGTACTGATAAGCAAAGTTTTGATAGGCCATCAGTATCGGCAGGCGCCGAAATCACTTGAATGGAGCAGCGGGCAGAATTCCGGAACGGAATCAACAAGTCGTTTAGCCTGTTGCCAGTATCATTGAGGCTGTTTATAGGTCGGAAACGGTGCTTTGAAATACCTTTTTGGTATTATTTTTTGTTTATATATAAAAATGTTTTTTTTTCTAGAATAAGTGTGAAAAAGACGTTTGTTCACCCCACATGATGGTAAGTAGATGCTGTGGTCCATAGACATCAAAGATAAAGATAAAGATAGAGATATTTATTTTGTAAAACATGAGTAAAAATACAGGTGTTGAAAAAAACTTAAAACGAGCTACATGTTTTGCCATTTATGGCGTACAAAAATTATACTACATACGTAGGCGGTCCCATAATGAATTGGCCTAACTATGAACCAATGAAGGAAATGAAACGAAACCAATTTTTATTTTCAATATAATCACCATGAATACTAACACACTTCTGACATCTGTGAATCAACATCTCTAAAACCTTTATAAAAATAATCACATTTTTTATCCTCAAAATGACTGAAGACGGCCGCCTGCAACTCTTCATCGCTTGAAAATTTTCTTTCTCTTAAGTCCCGCTTTAAATTTGGAAATAAATAATAGTTGGACGGGGCCATGTCTGGACTGTAAGGTGGATGTTGAACTTCTGTGAACCCGCATTGACGAACTGCATCCTTAGAAACACCAGCGGTATGAACAGGGGCGTTGTCATGGAGCAACAGGACACCTTTAGACAGCTTGCCTCTTCGTTTTTCCTTTATCTTGTCTTGTAATTTATATATTAAAGAAGCATAATATTCGCCGTTCACGACTGTATTACGTTCTTTAAAATCCACCATCAAAATGCCTTGAAAATCCCAAAATATTGTGCACATCAGTTTTTTAGTCGATTGTTGCGCCTTTGCCTTTCTAGGGGGCTTTTCACCCTTATAACGCCATTCCATTGACTCGCGCTTGCTTTGTGGATCATAATACAAGATCATAGTTTCATCACCAGTCACTAGCCGCTCGATCACAGTCTTTGGATTTTCGCCACAAAGATCCAAAAACTCCGAAGCGCAGCGCACTCTTTTCTGTCTCTGTACCGCTGAAAGAAGTTTCGGTACCCATCTTGCACTCACTTTTTTCATGTGAAGATGTTCATGGATCGCGCTATGAACGGTACTCTTAGAGAGCCCAAGTCTTGCTGCAATTTCTCTAATCTTCAAACGGCGGTCACTCAGAACCTCCTCTTCGATAAGAGCAATCGTTTCGGGAGTGAGCACTTCCACAGGTCGACCGTCGTGGCCAAAGTCTTCGACGGTTTCTCTCCCGAGGCGAAACTCTTTCACCCAATTTTTCACTGTGCTATAGGAGGGGGCAGACTCCTTATACATGCCATCCAATCGTTTTTTTATTTGGCCAGGGGATAAACCTTCTTTAAACAGAAACTTTATGACACTTCGATACTCAGTTTTCGACATTTTGAAAAAATACGCGATTCTCGTTATTCAAATGCCTGTTAAACTAAGACTACGCATTTCATGTCGATGCATGTGTAGCAGCCAGACTAATCAACCCTAAACGGGAATAAATAATATATACTCTGCTGCTACCATAACGCGGAAGGCGAGGATAAAAAACATTTATTTCCTAACTATCCCTGGCTACTGAGATACTGCGGACTGCATATAGATAATTTGACGTTCTTATAAAGAAACAAGAAGCAGCCGCAAATATCATTCAGCGCCACATCGACTTCACACGCCACTATCGTCACGTATCCGTCGACCAATGGGGAGCCGTTTCTTCAACGCCGCAGCTCGCTTCTTCTTGCTGTTCCGGAGCTGTATTCCACGCCGCCGCCGCTCGCCGACTACGCGCGCGCACTTTTTTTTTCTTTTTTTTTTTTGCGCCCGAAGCAAATATGGGCAACCCTCCGGAAAGCGGGGGAGGGAGGCGGTGAATGCTCATAGCATACCACGCAGCCGGCTGCGTGGTTATGTGGAGACTTTTACCCACTAAACACCGCCTTTCTGCATGTCTTTTATAGCCCGGTCCAGCGACGTAGCTTCGTGAACAACACACAAGTCTCACGCCGGGAAACGAAACGTACATAATAGTTGTATATTTTGGCTAATTTTCATTGGTCATAATATAAGTATTATAATTGGCTAGGAAAAATAAAAAATTGTTACCATTGGTAAACCAATTGTGAGCCGGCCATATAAATATAGGCAAGATGCAAATATATTCCATTCCAGTCCACAGTTCATTCCATATTCATACTCCAGTCGGACTTACATAAACAGTCGTTTCATTTCTCCACCTTAAAACCACTCGGAGTCTGTTAATAGTGGACCGTTCATTACCACTATTACACATGTTTCTTATATTAAGTGCACGATAAACGTACTATTTAATGCAACACAACATGTAGCGACATGTCGCGTTGAACTATATCAGGCCAGTTTATTATGGGACCGCCAGGTATATTAAATATTCTACAAGACAAATTAACTAACCCTACGTTCATAATTTTAGATGTGCAAAAATTTCAATGGCGTCTCGTAAAATTTGCAATTCGTAATTTAGCTATAAACAAATCAATCACTTAAGAAATAAGGCAAGCTGTAATAACATTTGGCTATCAAATATCAAAATCTGTAATGATTTCTTATATTTAGACAAATACAACATTGAATAAAACTATTTATTATACGGAATTTATTTATTTATTTTATTCTTTATTGCATCATAAATACATAATACATAAACACTCACGCCTGTCACCCAGAGGGGTAGGCAGAGACTACGGACTTCCATTCGGCACGATCCTGACATACCTCTTTCGCCTCCTTTACATCCATATATCTACGCATACATGCTCGTCGGTTAAAGATACTTCTAACGTGACCCATTTTCAAAATATCGCCAATTTGGTCGATAAACTTTTTTCTAGGGCGTCCCTTCCCGACTCGGCCATTCACATCTGCCATATAAATTTGCTTTGTCACTCTTTCCTTATTCATTCTTTCTACGTGACCAAACCACCGAAGCATTCCTTTCTTAATCCTGGTCACAACATCATCTTGCATACTGGTTGCGCGGAAAACCATTCGTATTATTATATTTGACGGTAGGGGTGCCAAGCCGCTTGTTCCTTTCCGAAAAACGATATCATTCGTACCCTCCTATCGACACATCGGGGTGGTGGGGTGGGAGGGGCAAGAAGATGATTCTAGAATGTCACGTAATCATCGGAGCCGAGGACATATAAGACACGCGCGACCGTTGCGCGTCCTCTTCCCTCCGCGCCAGTCATTGGAACAACAGCTCTTCCCGCTGCAGTCGTCGTTGAAACCACACCGCTAGTAGAAACCGCTTTAGCCTGGAAGCAGTCGAGCTCCAGGAGACCCGCCTCACCTCGTGTGAGATATAGTCGCGCACCGCCTCGCCCCAGGGTGTCTGTCTAGAAGAAGTTCCAGAAGTTGCAGCTATAGTGCTCTACACAAATAGAAGAAACCCCGGTGAGTCAATATTCCTTTAATTAGTTCCTGCCTTATATAGTTGTTTAACCCGCTCCAATTTTGTTGTTCTCCTAATCAGGCAGGATTCCTTTTCAGCGATTTGGCACAATAATAGATTAGTTTAGGGAAGAGCGAGTGCATTATACCGCATGCTATAGTAGTCGCTTTTACGTAAGCGTAGAAGCAATCGCATATACAGTCCACTTTAGTTAATACCTCGCGTAATAGGTTTAAGGTTCGACCGGGGAATTAGATTTTCGGCAGCCTTAGACACGTGGCTCCACCACATACCATATTTATCTCTTATCACGCAATTTCTCACCCTGTCATTCAGATTCAACCCTAGCATATTCCTTAAAGACCGCATTTCTACAGCATTTATTCTACTTTCGTGCTTCTTCTGCCACACCCAGCTTTCACTACCATACATTAAAGTAGGGACTAACACAGCATTATGAATTACCATACGTGCCTGTTTTGACACATTCTGGTTCTTCATAATAGAGTGTAGTGCCCCATTCACTCTATTCCCTGCATTTACTCGTCGTTCTATATCCCTATCATATCTACCATCCCTGCTAAATACACATCTTTATTGCATCCTTAAACAAAAGAATACAAAGGGCGGACTTAATGCCTTGAGGCATTCTCTACCAGTCAACCCATAATTTATCATTATCGTTTTATCTTTTTTCTTCGTGTTGTGAAGGTAGGCGTGAAGTGGTGCTTGGATTTCAGCGGCTTTAGGTATGTGTTCTCTGTAAAAATTTATCATCCCAAGAAAACGCCTTAGCTCTTCGATAGTTTTAGGTTTCGCATAATCGATGGTTGCTCTGACTTTTTCGGCAGGCGGTTTGATTCCTTCCTTGCTGACGGTGAAACCAAGAAATTGAACTTCTTGCTGTCCAAATATGCATTTCGAAGGGTTGATTGTGATTCCGTTGTCTTCTAATCGCTGTAGCACGGTGCGTAGATGGGTTTCGTGCGTTTCTTTATCAGGGCTTGCAACAAGGAGATCATCAATAAATGCGAAAACGAAATCCTGTCCATGAAGTACTTCGTGTATGAATCTTTGGAAAGTTTGACCTCCGTTCTTTAATCCTGGGATCATTCTTGGGAATTCGAATAATCCTATTGGGGTAATTATTGCTGTCTTCTCTATGTCTCCATCGCGTACTCTTATTTGTTGGTAAGCTCGGTTGAGATCGATGGTGGAGAATATAGTCTTGTCTGATAGTTGATGAGTGAAATCCCTGACTCGCGGTATTGGGTAGCGGTCAGGAGTGGTAATAGAATTCAGTCTTCTGTAATCTCCACAAACTCGTAATTCTCCGTTCTTCTTCGGTACAATGTGAAGTGGTGATGACCAAGGGCTTTTGCTTGGACGGCATATTCCTTGCTCAATCATGTTTTCGAATTCCTTTCGAACTTGCTCGTATAGGTGTGGTGCGATTGGACGTGCACGGCAATGAAGTGGTGGTCCATTGATTTCGATGAAATGCTCAACGTCGTTCTTCGGTGTTAATTTCATTGAAGTTATTCTTGTGATACCAGGGTATTCTTCGAGGATCTTGTGATACGGTTGTTGAACATCTATGCTTCTTATTGTAGGCTGATTGGTTGCTTGGACAAAAGACTGAGATGCAAGATTGGTTTTCCCGTCGATGATTCTTCTGTTTTTGATGTCGACGATCAACTGGTGATATTGAAGAAAATCATCACCGATGATTGGTTTGCTGACTTTAGCGACGATAAATCTCCATTTGAATGGTCGGCGTAGATTAAAATCAAGTTCCATTGTTTTTTCTCCATATGTAGGAATCACCGTATTGTTTGCTGCATAGAGTTGAAAATCCAGTGGCTTCAATTTCTGTCCTTGCTTCGGCGGTAACACTGAGATATTTGCTCCGGTGTCGATAAGGAAAGTAAGCTTGCTTTTTTTATCGGTGACGAAAAGACGGTAGGACTTTGCTGTTACGCTGGATCCCATCGCATTGAGCGTATTAGTTAGTTCGAGCGCCTTCGCATTTTCATTTTTGAATGTACACGGTTCTGTGCATTTTCTTGCCTCGAAGCCGAAACGACGATGATAGTAGCAGTAAGGGGATCTTGATGTTGAGCTTATTCGACTTCTACTTGCAGAGCGGTTGCGACGAAAAGGTGATCTTCGGTGTTGCTGATTGCGCTGGTTGTACTGTTGCTGGTAAAAGGTGTGCTGCTGGGAAGCTTTGAGTGCAGCGATTTCGTGTGATAACTTCCGAATTTCTTCGAGAAGGAACTGGGTATCATTGGCCTTTGTTGAAGTGCCTTCGATCATCGATATGTGTGAGCTACTGCTGTTTTCGATCATCTTGTCCGCCAGGAGTGCCAGTTCGTCGAGCTTCGTCTGCGTGCTGAATGTTTCGCTGACTGCTATTACCGATCGAATATGTGGTGGTAGGTGGTTTACCCACATGAGCCGTAGCGTTGAATCCGGAACTTTATCTCGCACCAAAGTACGCATTTTGCGTAGGAGTTGTGTGGGCTTCTGGTCTCCAAGTTCTATTGATAGAAGTTTCTGTAGCTGGCGACTGTCGGATTCTTCATATGCGGAGATCAGACGATCCTTCAGTGAATTATACTGGTCGATTGCTGGTGGGTTGTACAACAGGTCCGACTGGAGTATGAATATGGAATGAACTGTGGACTGGAATGGAATATATTTGCATCTTGCCTATATTTATATGGCCGGCTCACAATTGGTTTACCAATGGTAACAATTTTTTATTTTTCCTAGCGAATTATAATACTTATATTACGACCAATGAAAATTAGCCAAAATATACAACTATTATGTACGTTTCGTTTCCCGGCGTGAGACTTGTGTGTTGTTCACGAAGCTACGTCGCTGGACCGGGCTATAAAAGACATGCAGATCGGTGCGCGCGCGTAAGGATCTCCTAGGTGTGCGTTACTTGCAGTTATACAGTGGCTGCAAATAACCGCCGGTACGACAAACTCCGCCGATCGTTGATTCCCGTGATTCCGTGAGGCGTCGAGGTCACCGGCCCCTAGGTGATTCTTGGCACTTTATGTGTTTCGTGCATTCTGTGCCTAGTCGCGCATTAAAGTGCCACCTTTGCACTTCCCCCAACCCTTTTGCTATAAAAGGGGTAGGCAGTGCCCACAGTGTGGAAAGTCTCCATAACAACATCACCACCATCCGCGTCGTGCATCAACACCTGCCGCCGATCGTTTGGAAGATAGATAGGGCTTTAGTTAGATTACCGCTGACGCTGACTCTTAAGTTAACATGTCAGGGAACGATAAGGGGGAACCTCCTCCGAGATCAAGGAAACCACCCTACCGACCAGGTGTATTAGATAGACCCATCGGCTACCGCGATATTTTTAACCCGGAGAGGATGAGAGTCGTCTCATCCTACTCCCAAATACCGACCCGGAAACCTTCGTCGCCGGGTAAGGAGCCCGCATCTAGGGTTGCACTCTCGCCCATCGTACCTGAGTGTACGACTGGGCGTGAACCGCTGCCCTCTCAACCTCAGCGGCCCACGAAGACGCCACGAAGGCACACACCTCCTGAGACCGAAGCCTCCCTCTACGAGAAGGGGCAGCGTGTTGGACATTCATCTGAGCAATCATCAGCGTCTTCGGATGATGAGGAGCCCCAAGCAGAGACTAGGAGGAAGGTCCACACCTCACCTCCTAAGTCACCATCACCACCGCAACAGCCGCCATCCATCTCACCGGACCGACGTAGTCACGACTCGGCCCAGTTTGAGCAAGGAGGTGAGGAGTCCTACAGCTGGGGCTCGACAACATATGCAACCCTAGCTGCATCAGCCGGAAGGTCATCCCCGGTACAAACTACCAACCCGTCCGGGTTAGCTCATGATGATGGACAGCGGCCATCAACGAGCTATGCCCACATGGCTGCGGCCCCTGCAGTACCACGACCGCAATCGGCGGAACAACCTCAGAAAACTGAGAAGGAAAAGGAGAAGACGAGATATCCGCCGATTGTCGCAGAATGCCTCCCGGACTGGACCAGGCATTTTAAGGTCCTTAACGAGAAGTTGGGCCACCCACCTAATGCCCGTCCGTTCGGGAAAGGAGTTAGGTTCACTCCACAGAGCCCGGATGAGTTCCGTACCATACAGAGGTACATGGTAGAACTCTCCGAGAAGGATAAAACTATGTCGTGGTATTATTACACACCGGCAGAGGAGAAGCCCACTAAAGTGGGCATCCGTGGCCTGCCTGTGGGTACCGACGAAAAAATGATTGAGGAGGCTATTCGGGCAAAAGGCTTCCCCATCAATTATGTGAAGGCCATACCACCACGTAGGGGCAGACCGGGCTGCCTCTACTATGCACAGCTGGAGCATCTGAGCCTGGAACGGCTACAGCAACTCTACCAACTCGACGAGCTCCTCTATATGAGAAGAGTCGTCATCGAAGCCTGGCAGAGGAAGACCGGACCGGCACAATGCCACCGTTGCCAGGCTTTCGGACATGACTCCGCTAATTGTTTCAGGCCAGTGAAATGCGTTCGCTGTGCCGGTAAACATATTGCCAGCCTTTGCCCAAGGGGTAGAGAGGAGGAGCCAAAGTGCGCAAATTGCGCCAAGAACCATACGGCCAACGATCGCCGCTGCCCGGTCCTGAGGAGGATAGCCAGGAAGCAGGGGATCGTTTCACCTGGGCTACTGCCGGAGAACCCAAAGAGGATCCCCCAAAGTCGCCCAAAGGCCGTCACCATACAGGAGGACGGGTGGGCTACCATCACCAGGGGGAAGGGTAGGCAACCAGCCCCCCCACCCCCTCCTGTAGTACCATCAGAAACGGTTGGTCCCACAGATCAAAGGGCAACCACCGGGGCGACTCTCCGACCTCCTGCCAACGACGCCACTGAGAGGCAACCCTCCAGAAGGAAGAGGCGGAGGAACAGGAGCAGGAGAACAGAGCAGCCTCCTCCTCAGGCTGTGACCACCTCTACCCCTACAACCACAGGACCGATAGCCTCGCAGGCGCAGGTTGCTGCAAAAACATCAGCACCAGCTACGGCAAGTAGAGCGCCAGAAAGGGCCCTACCGGAAAGCAGAGCCCGCTCCACACATAGAGCGCGCTCTGTGCAAAGGAAGACCCAAACCAATGCCCCGAGACCAGTGCCTTCACAAAAGCGTAGTGCAGAACGCAGACCACCAACTTCCGACTTCGAGACGGCTGATGCTATCCACAGATTAGTAGGCATAGCCATCGAAGTCGGAACACAAGTCCTGGCCGACATTAGGGCCGGGACAGATCCCGTTACCGCCGTCATGAAGGCGCTGGCATCACTACTGGCAAGGCATTATGGAGGATAGTAACCTGCGCCTGCTATACTGGAACCCGGACGGGATTCGTCAAAGGATCCATGAACTCCGCACTCTCACCCAGCAACAGGACATCCAGGTGATTTTGCTGGGTGAAACCAAATTAAGACCTACAACGCATCTTAAGCTGCCTAATTACCACATATACAGGAGAGACGAGGTCGATCCTCAAGGGGTCGCTTACAGAGGGACAGCGATTCTGGTGAGGAGAGACATCGTCCACCAGGAGCTAGACCTGCCAGACTTCCAGACAATGCGTTCAATTGGCATAAAAATGGAGGCGGCGGGCGAGGAACTTAGGATCTTTGCAGCATACCGCCCGCCAGGGACTCCATTTCACTCCTCAGACATCCGGACGGTAATGGAAGGTACGGCACCCACCATCATCGCCGGGGACCTGAACGCCAAACACCCGGCGTGGGGGTCCAGAGTAATCACCCCGCCGGGTCGTGAACTCTATGAAGATGCGGAAATCAACGACTATGACGTTCTAGGTCCCGAGGAACCGACGCACATCCCTAGCGACCCTAGGAGGCGTCCGGATGTATTAGACATCGTGCTCTCTAGGAACGTCAACTACCCAGTAGTGGTAGAAGTGCTGTATGACCTGAATACGCAGCACCTCCCGATTCTGATAACCCTTGGCACTAAGGCAGTGACTTCACCGCCCAGAGCCGTCAAGACTAAGATCGACTGGAGGCTCTACCACCAACACCTGCAGGAAAGACCTCCAGTCCATACACCGATTAACTCAGCGGACGACGTAGAGGCCGCTGCAACCAGACTAACCACGTGCATCCAGGAGGCCCTCAACGCGGCCTCTACGATCGTCCCTCTCACGGGGAGAAAAGAAGAGCTGCCGCTAAGACTACGCGTGCAGCTCAATCATAAAAGAGCGCTGAGAAAGCTCTGGGCGCGTACTCGCTGCCCTAGAGTAAAAAGGAGACTCAACACCTTGTCAGACGAACTGTCGGTTGCAATACAGGCCCACAGAGGAGAGGCCTGGGAGCGGCGCATATGGAAGGCAGACGAACAGCACGCGTCGCTCTATACATTGAACGGACAGTTAACGAAAACACGACCACCTGTTTGCCCGCTGACTAGCAACGTGGGCATTCAATGTTACGATGCCAAGGGCAGAGCGGATATCCTAGCTGAGCACTTCGAGGAGCAGTTTATGCCGAACCCAGCAAGTGCGGAGTTCCTGGAATCCCACACAAGGAAAGAGAGCCGCGTGCAGGAGCTCCTGTCGTCGCCCGCGCCACCGCTTGCAGGAGGGTGGTTTATCTCCCCCGCTGAACTGCGGAGGACAGTAACCCGCCTGCAACCGAGGAAGGCACCGGGGCACGACGGGAATACCAACGCTGTACTACGACAGCTGCCCAATAGAGTCCTTGTAGAGATAGGTCGGCTCTACAACGGAATATTGCGGACATCCCACTTCCCGGAGGACTGGAAGAAAGGCAAAGTCATCGTCTTGCCGAAACCCGGGAAGGACAGGCGTAGAGCTGCCAACTACAGGCCGATCACGCTGCTACCGCATATAGCTAAACTGTGCGAAAGACTATTGTTAAGACGTCTCCGTCCGTGCATCCAACTTCGGGCGGAGCAACATGGATTCAGGAGGGGTCACTCAACAGCAACACAGCTGACCAGAGTGCTGCACCTGCTTGCGGCCGAACACAACCATGGCCGCATATCGTTGGGCGTCTTTCTCGATATTGAGAAGGCGTTCGACCGGGTGTGGCACACAGGATTACTCTACAAGCTAGAAGTACAAACAAATATCCCTCCTGCTATATTGCGGCTAGTGGCGTCTTTCCTGGAAGGCAGGAAGTTCTACGTCTGCGTAGAGGACGCCGTGTCCGCAATAAAGACCATAACAGCTGGTGTGCCACAGGACAGCTGTCTGTCTCCAGCCCTGTACGCGGCGTACACAAATGACATTCCTACCCTGGCAGAACACTTGCACGAATGGGAGGACGACGTTGAATTAGCGCTTTTTGCGGATGACAGCGCATACTTCACGTCGTCCAGAAGAGCCCACATTGCAGCTGCTAGGATGCAACGTCTGCTGGACCTACTGCCACCATGGTTGGATGAGTGGAGGATGGCCGTCAATGTTAGCAAGACGACCGCTCTACTCACTCGCCGCTATAGAAATTTACCACCACCGCTAACCCTCGGAGGCCAGGAGATCGCATATGAGAAGGCCGTGACCTACCTTGGATGTCGGATTGACAGGATGTTGCATATGACAGCGCACGTCGACTCTGCTATACGCAAAGCTCGATGTGCGCGGGCAATGCTCCGCCCTGTCCTGACATCCAAGTTACCGACAAAGTCGAAGATCACTATTTACAAAACATATATAAGACCCCTGCTAACATACGCTGCTCCGGCCTGGTATGCACTCCTGAGCGATCGTCAGAAGCGGCGACTTCAGGCCCAGCAGAGTTTGTCATTACGAACCATAGTCGGTGCAGGTCGCTACGTCCGTAATGACGTCATAGCGGCCAACCTCAAGATGGAGAGCCTTCATGAATTCGTGGTCCGGCTGGCGCGCGGTATGTTCGACCGCGCCGACAACGGGCCACATGAACACCTCAACGGCTTCGCGCCGTTGCATGCAAGGCCGCCGGACGGGCGACCTTATCCAAGAGAACTCCTCCCTATATAGATTAGGGAGTTGAGTAAATCCCACAATGCCGCAGAAAGGCCAACTCGGACATAATAATTTGTGATTAAACACAAATTACAGATTACCACCCTTTGCTATAAATTAACCGACCGCGACAAAAGTCGCTTAAACAACGCCTATAACACCTAGGCGCCCAGGACCGGCACACTGTAGTGTGCCGTGAGGAACATCCGGGTAAAGGGGTACACCCCGAGGCCCGAGACCTGCACGGCTATATGCCTGCAGAAGACAACAACAACAACAACGCGCGCGCGTAGTCGGCGAGCGGCGGCGGCGTGGAATACAGCTCCGGAACAGCAAGAAGAAGCGAGCTGCGGCGTTGAAGAAACGGCTCCCCATTGGTCGACGGATACGTGACGATAGCGGCGTGTGAAGTCGATGTGGCGCTGAATGATATTTGCGGCTGCTTCTTGTTTCTTTATAAGAACGTCAAATTATCTATATGCAGTCCGCAGTATCTCAGTAGCCAGGGATAGTTAGGAAATAAATGTTTTTTATCCTCGCCTTCCGCGTTATGGTAGCAGCAGAGTATATATTATTTATTCCCGTTTAGGGTTGATTAGTCTGGCTGCTACACGAGTTTAATTCACGTGGTAGAGCCATTTTGCAGTTATTATAGCTATTTATACGTGGTAGAGCCATGCTGCAGTTATATTAGTAGTATAGTTGTAGCACGAATGTGTCGGCTCGACCGGGGAAGGACCACGCTCTCACAGGATACCAGCATGAAATAGTAGCTTAATGCTGCTGTGTTTCGTATGGTGACTGTAGAGAACCGGAGATCCTTAAACAAACACCTCCCGACCCCGAAACATAGCAACATTAAGCCGATATTTTGCGATGCTTTAAATAAAACTAGTTTATACGGATTTTATTGCGTATTTTAAAATTTTATATTACCGACGTTTCGAGCACTTTACAGCACTCGTGGTCACGGGGAGGGGGGGGGGGCTGAGGTGTTCAAGGTCCAGCTGATGTCATAGTTAACCGCGGTTACCCATAGATTAAAATTATTATGTTTTGTTCCGATCTACACAGTATGAACTTTATTAGTTATAGTATCCCAAGCAGATGGTAGCGTCCAGCCATCTTCTCTATCGAAATTAATATGATTTTTGATTTCAATAGCCTCGTGAATCATCCTTGGAAGGAAACGGTGTTCTTTAGCGAGGATTTGTGGTCTATCAAATCTGATGTAGTGACGGGGGCGATCATGTATGTGTTCACAGACTGCAGACTTCCGGAGCGTCGATTCTTCACATCAGCTATATCTTCTTTAACGCGGGTTTTAATTGATTTTTTCGTTTGTACTATGTAGTCTATGTACTATGTACTTATCATCAGGTAGAATGTGTGTTCATTTGACATCCATCTATAAATAAAATGGTAAAATATTATTTTTCCCCAAAAATGCTACTCGAGAACACGTCGTATTGATTTCATATGAAATATAGAGTTCCATTCACATAGCAAAAGTTAAATGGAACTAGCTCAGAGAACTCATTACAGCTAATCATAAAAATTCTCAACGATTCACTCTTTCAATAAACTCAAACATGAAGAGAATTATTACGTTTGAAATTTATATCCCACTTTTTTAAATTTAAAACATTTCAAGAATATTAAAATCTTCCGTAGGTCAATACTGTGAGTTTTAGTGCAACTGATTCTTTTCTAATAATAATATTATTCTGAAAAACGTGAAAGAATCTTACGTAAGAAGAGAGAGGAGGGTTCGAGAAATCTTATGTACATTTATACGTTAGTAAGGGGGGAGAAGGTCAAAAATCGGCCAAATCATTCTTACGTAATTAATGAATGGCCAAATACGACAATAGGACTTCGGCAAATTTTTTGTATAAAATAGAAACTTCGAACAGATAATCGACGTGGTATGAATAGTGCATTGGTTCAGTTTCATGACATGCCCTACAACTAAAAAAATACCGAATGCAGTGACACTTCCTTATCTAATAAAATTACATTAATAAATTTTGTCAGAAATCAGAATGTATCTCATTTAAACATCATACAGCGTTATTTTTCAAAAAGTAGCCAAATTTTAAACTTGAGTTCAAATATATAAATAACTAGCAATCCGCCCGGTTTCACACTGGTGATTTCCAGATCCTGAACAGCGCCACCTACCGGGTACCAATTGAGTCTTTAAACCATCCAGGTTCGAACTTAAATACACACGAAAACTTTCATCAATATCGTTCGAGCCGTTGTCGAGTTTTAGCTAAACTAATGGACATCAATTGATTTTTAAATACATATAAGAAGATTATACACCGTTATTGCAGTTTTTGAAAATAGGAGTAAAAAAGGCTTCTACTTTTATTTGAAATTATGTTATTAATTATGGTCAGCAATGTTCTTGCCGACCGATCGACCCGTAAGTATGTGTGCGTGTGCAGTAAAATTATGTGATTAATTATGGGCAGCAATGTTCTTGCCGACCGATCGACCCGTAAGTATGTGTGCGTGTGCAGTAACATTATGTGATTAATTATGGGCAGCAATGTTCTTGCCGACAGATCGACCCGTAAGTATGTGTGCGTGTGCAGTAAAATTATGTGATTAATTATGGGCAGCAATGTTCTTGCCGACCGATCGACCCGTAAGTATGTGTGCGTGTGCAGTAAAATTATGTGATTAATTATGGGCAGCAATGTTCTTGCCGACCGATCGACCCGTAAGTATGTGTGCGTGTGCAGTAAAATTATGTGATTAATTATGGGCAGCAATGTTCTTGCCGATCGATCGACCCGTAAGTATGTGTGCGTGTGCAGTAAAATTATGTGATTAATTATGGGCAGCAATGTTCTTGCCGACCGATCGACCCCTAAGTATGTGTGCGTGTGCAGTAAAATTATGTGATTAATTATGGGCAGCAATGTTCTTGCCGACCGATCGACCCGTAAGTATGTGTGCGTGTGCAGTAAAATTATGTGATTAATTATGGGCAGCAATGTTCTTGCCGACCGATCGACCCGTAAGTATGTGTGCGTGTGCAGTAAAATTATGTGATTAATTATGGGCAGCAATGTTCTTGCCGACCGATCGACCCGTAAGTATATGTGCGTGTGCAGTAAAATCAACACAATCAAATGCATTACCGCACATTTTGAATTTAAAAGATAAAAAGACAGAATATTTGAGATTTTATTTAAAACAATTTTTTGTTGCATTTAAAATTTCTTACATTACTTATTATGAACCGTCTATACAAATTTGACCGGTTACTGCAAATAATCCTGTATAATTATTTCATTGCGAACGTTGTGTATGTTGTCGCCAAATAAATACAATATTATATAAAACCGGAAAACATTACTCTCCTTCTGGGGAAATCGTAACCGAATAAGAATACATAAGATTAATTGAAGTCGTCCAAAAGTGTGCCTGGGTGTGCGCTGTACGAACGTCGAACAGACTTCTGATTTTCTGTTTCCACGGCTCATTTAGTTATATTTGTTGTTTTGCTCCGGTTATTGTGAAACTTGGGAACTTCGGTTGGCTGCCCCGGACAATAATATAAGCAAATACACTCACTAGCAATTAAATGGGTAGGTTAAAAATCTTAATTCTATAAAGATATACTTTCTATTTTAATCGAATAAATAATATTTACACTCGTTAAAAGTTATTACTAGTTGATTTTTAATATCTTCAATATAATGGACAACCCATTTAACATCGTCAATATATTCCATATTTGCACTATTAAATGAAGAATGATAACCTTAGAAATGAGGATATCCGCAGTAGAACCAGAGTGACCGACGTAGCCCGACGGATTTACTAATCCATTTGGCTCTCTAGCTTACTAGCTGAAGTGGCAATGGGCCGACCATATAGCTCGAAGAACCGAAAACCGATGGAGAAAAGAGATTCTCGAGTGGCAGCCTCGTAGCGGTAGGCATAGTGTAGTGCGACCCCCACTAGATGGAGTGACGACCTGGTAAGATATGCAGGAAGTCGAAGGATGCAGGTGGCTCAGGACCGTGCTTTGTGGCATTCCTTGTGGGAGGCCTATGTGCAGCAGTGGGCATGTGCAGGGCTGTAATGATGATGATGATATTAAGCTAGAATAGAGTATTCAATTAGCTATGTTTCAAGATTAAAATTTTTAGGTAACGACCCATTTTCGTTGCTTTCAAGTATAGCTACTTTATTAAATTGTTCACAAATTGTTTCAGTGCACACTTGTTATTATTTCACAGAATTAGGCTTATTATTTCTGTTTAAGCCATGTTGCTTTTTAACAATCTCAAAAATAGGAGGAAGTTGTTAGGGTTAATTAAAAAGTTAAGCTAATTACGTTTTATTAAAGTATCCGCCTCATTTACCAAAGATTATAAAAATATAATGTCGATAAGTCAGTATATAATATACTCACATAGAAATTATATGTATTTGAAAATGAAAAGTAATTAATGCCTTTTTGAATGAAGTAAACCTTAAAAAAGGTATAAAAATTAAAAACCTGCATAGAGGTCAATAAAGGAATATGAAATCGAGGGGAATAAAAGAATATTTATTCTATATAGGTATAATAATGTCCACTACCCCACATCGTTTCGTGGGTGATGTAAGAGGCGACAGAGGGAGACCAAAAAATATATAAAGCTGCTCTTGCTACGCGGAGCAACAACAGCAATGTTAAGGCCGTTAAGGCCGCTGTATATGTTGGGTTAATGCATTGGGCCAGTATGTTGGCCCAATATATTGGGCCAATTGCCCAATGTGTACAGCGGCCTTTAGGCAATCTGTGGAGGAGGTCTATGTTCAGCGGTGGACTTTTAAAGGAGGTAATGGCATGGACGACCTTTGGGTGTGTGCGTGTAGTTTATAAATATTTTCAGCTATCATAATACTCAAATTAACTTTTATACTTGGTAGAGCTACGCTGCAAGTATATTACGGTAGTAGCACGTATGGCTCGTTTCGACCTGGGCAGAACCACGCTCTCACAGAATACCAGCGTAAAACAGCAGCTTAATACTGCTGTGTTTCATATAGTGAGTGTAGAGAACCGGAAACCCATTTTACTGTATACGAGGCATTCCATCTTAGTGCTTAGGGATGTCAACACATCTGCATTTGGATTCTTAATTGAGGAATAAAAAAATATCGTTTATTATATGATACGATATAGATATGTATAAACAATAACGTTAGCGATGCCCACACTGGAGAAGTGAGGTGGTGAAAATGACGCCTCGGTAACGAAGTGGCTAAGCGTTTAGCAACGCTAAAAGTCACGGGTTCAAATCCCGCACGAAACTATTTGTATAGACTACAAATAATTGGTTCAGGATGTTTAAAAAGTTAAAGTTGCAGCCTATATACGTCCCAGTCCCGGGCACAGACCTTCGCTCATTCCTGAGAGAGTTTTAGGGCAAGGAATTCCCCGATGCGCTGCCCCAATGCGTGTTGGCGAACTTCACATATCTTCGAAATATTTTTTTTCTTATTTCTCAGCCATGCAGGTTTCCTCACGATATTTTCCTTCACCGCCGGGCACGTGGTAAATCAGCACTTAAAACTGCAATTAAAAAATTCAATGGTGCCGGCGGGGATCGAACCCGGTTTGCTCGCGTACTGTGAAATGTACAACGAGTGTCAACCATCTGAGCTACCACGGCTCAGGATGTTAATCTGAGAGAATTTTTTCTTAAACAAAGGTGGTGGCAGGAAGGTTAAGTCAAAAATATTTAATTCAGTTAAGGTTTACTTTCAATAAAATTGAGAATATAATATAATAGAATATATATATATATATATATAATATTATGCACGTTACTTATTAAATACATTATGCGTACAGTATCGTCATACATTTATGCGTCACACGAAAAATACACGTGATCATATTATCCCCCCTCCTATAGTGATTTAGGGGGGTGGGACTATAATGATTACTCGTTAATTTTATCTGACTTCCTCTCCACTTCTTTGAACCTCCGTGATTAAAGGACGACCCCTTAAAATCCTTAAAATCGACACCGGTTTGCAATCAAGACCTTTGCAAAGAAATTAACTCTGGGCTCTTTTTATGATGACATGTTACAATTATATTTTATTATTACTACAAATATATTTTATTATTGCTCTGAGTATATATACCAAATGTTATGTCATTTATTGATATAATGGTTTAAGAGCCAGTGAGCGGCAGACTTATGGTATTTCAATAATCTTCACGTTTTTCTCAGCTAAATTACTGTCAGCCAAAGGAAAGCATCTTGGTATAACTGAGTTTTCGGAAGTAAAGTAAAGGGTCGTTTTTTACCTTATTCCCCCCAAAAATATTTGATACAACCGTTTCAAGAATTACGTCAAATACAATGTTTTTCTTTGTTATAACGACAGACGAGCACACAGTCCACCTAACGATAAGTGGATGCTGTGGCCCATAGACCTCCACATTTATCTTTAAATAAGAATCGAAATGCAGATGCGTTGCCACTCCTGAGGACTAAGACGGAATGCCTCGACTCCAGAAAGGGTCTCCGGTTCTCTACACTCACCATATGAAACACAGCAGTATTAAGCTGCTATTTTACGCTGGTATACTGTGAGAATGTGGTCCCGCTACGGTTGTGTACGGAATGTTGCCATTTCTATTTTATACTAACGCCATAGACCTCTGTGTTGTCTGCGCAATTAGGTATGGCTAATCGATTGCGATACACTGATCTAAACTTAACGACTAGTTTAGGAGTTATAGGCGGGCATAGTAATAAAAGACTACGTACAGTATAATACATTTCTTCATTCTTAAGTTGTATCAGCTGATTAGATTCGTTTTTTGAAACAAATCGCTTTTAAAGCAATAAGACCGCTTATTGTAACATGTTAATATTGTTTATTTTTGTATTGGTGAAGAATTTACGTAAAATATATATATATATATATATATATATATATATATATATATATATATATATATATATATATATATATAGTAAATATAAAGCCTTGTATTGGAGTAGATGTAGGAGTCACTACTATCGTTCGACAGCTCAGACTAGTACTGTCGGCGACAGATGGCAACTGATACACGAGATAGCCAGCCATAGCACTTTATACGTGGTGGTAGAGCCACGACCACTATATTTTGGTTGAAGCACAAATAGGTAGGACCACGCTCTCATAGAATACCAGCGAAAATAGCAGCTTAATGCTGCTGTTCGTATTGTAAGTGTCTCTACACTTAGCATACGAACCAGAGACTCTTTTTACCGGAAACGAAGCATACTATCTTAGTCCTCAGGAGTGACAACGCATTTGCATTTGATTCTTAATCTCATCGATGTACACGTGTATGGGCCACAGCATCCACTTACCATCAGGTGGACTGTGCGCTCATTTGTCATCCCTATTCTATAAAAAAGCCTAACTAAAAATAATATCTTCCTATTAGGCTCCGTCGTTGTCGGGTAAAAACCCATTCGAGGAAGGCAATATGTATATCCGTAGTTTAATGCCATCTAGTGGTCCACTGAGGAAAATAATAATAGTTTCCTGCAAAGATTACATCGCTTGTCAATTACGCTAAGGACCGTCGAGCCGTGTCTCGCTTCAGTTCATTGCACAATTGAAGTGAGCGGTGCTGATTAGTTGTTAATTGGGTATAAAAGTTAGTCAATTATAAAAAAATCAATTAACAGTCCATATACATCCCAATTCTGGGGCGTATAGGTGTTTGGCAGGATAGACGAGTGAATCAAAAAGACACGAGCTCTATCGATTTTCCCCGGAGGTGACGTTGTGACTCAGGTGTACCCGGGTCTTACCGGACTACCGAACATCTCAGATTCTCTCACCGGATATGGATATTATCCGAAGTCTGTGTGACATGCGACTGTGTAAAATTAGTATTTTTAAACTTGGTGCGACAGAGGAGGACATAAATCATGCGAGAATTTATATTAACTTTACGCGTCTATTTCGTTATTAAACTGATCTTCTAACCAGCTTGTTTTGAATAATTGTAACATAATTTTAAAAAGCGTACGTTGCATGTATATCAAAGGAGTTGGAGAAAGATTGTGCTTTTTATGTCGGAGTACGTAACGAACTAGAAACTTTAGTTGTGTTCATTTAAAAATAACTTCATAGAATAACTGTCACACGATAATGTGATTAGCATAATTTCTGTAACATAATTTATTCAGTATGTGGGACACTCTGTGGAATAAGTAAATAGCAAACGTGGTGCATGTATTGCTTGCAAATAAATAATAACAGGCGCTAATAATAAAACAAAATATGTTGTGACGCATTAAAATAAATAGAACTTTTAACAAAAAGTAAATACCAATTTCAAATTGCTAAAAAAGAAGTTATTTATTTGCAACCCTTAGGGGTGGAATTTTTCTATATGGGATTTAACAAAAAAGAATCATTAAAAGCTGTTCTCAATCTACGAAAATAATATCATATGTAATTCCTTAAACAAAGTCCAATATGAAACTTTTCCCCCTATTTTACACTCGTGGAACGGAATTTTTTCTTCAAAATTTAGTGGTACCACCTTTAAGGTTAAGCGTACTTAATGAAATAGGAATCATAAACATCGGTTCACAATCTGTGAAGATATCGCGTATAAAACGTACACTCGAATTGAAAAACCCCTCCTTTTTGAAGACAGTTAAAAATTTGGAGACTTAATTAGATGGAAAAAAGAAATGATGGCAGCTAGTGTATTCCTAACAATACTTAATTTCATTCGGTCTTAAACAGCCAATGATTGTCCGAGAACATGATGTTAAGTGGTAATAGGATTTTACATACAAAATAGGCACGTTAGCTTTAAAATAAAAATACCTACGATATACCCATATTGTTTTG
The DNA here is from genome assembly GCA_036936625.1 of Parnassius smintheus behrii. Classification (NCBI taxonomy): domain Eukaryota; kingdom Metazoa; phylum Arthropoda; class Insecta; order Lepidoptera; family Papilionidae; genus Parnassius; species Parnassius smintheus. The sequence goes on from JAUPFT010000028.1 coordinate 37,444,359, forward strand.
ATCTCTGAAAGCAGACACGGACAAATAATTCAAATTGCATGCATTTCGAACTATAAACACAAAATGGAACTTTTTGTCCGAGCCCCGCCAACAATGTAAGGCTGAAAGACTCTTACGGCGAACAGGTCACGATAACCACAATACTAGTGGCATATCAAACGGTAGGGGGGATAGGACTATACCCGCGGGTGACAGATATAAAAAATGGGTGGCTAATAAGTGACATCTACATCTAAACTCGATTAACAATTAAAATTCAGATGCGTTGTCACTCCTGAGGGGGCTGAGGGGAACATTTTTGGTTTTGCAAACTGCGGCAGAGAAATTTGCTGTTTTTGACTATAAAATACATTTCAAAAATTAATGACAGAATTTTCATTTGAATAATAATTCTGTCAACGCAGTAAAATAGCTCCCTATAGTCTAGTAAAGAATCTTACTACCGGATAATTAAACAGCATAGTTATTACTTAGACGTCGTAAAGAGGTTCCAATTAAGTTATAACTTGCTTGTCTGACATTTCCAAACCGACCGTAAAATTCATATTTATGATGTTAGTATTACGAAGAAACTTTATAAATTACAAGTTTATACGTTTATAAAGACAAATTATTTAAAAGAATTAACAAACAAGAAAGAAAGTATGTATAATTTTTATAGAAGAGGGGGCAAACCAGCATGCGGCTCACCTGTTGATAAGTGACTACCTACCGCCGCCCATGAACAACCGGATCACCAGGGGAATTGCGTTGCCGGGTTTTTAAACATATAGGTAAGATAAGGATCTTTTCTTGACTTTTATAATAAAGTATTATGGAATACCTACTCAGCTCTATTCTTAACGAATTTCCACTAAATTGTACAAAAAACGGTAAAGATTATAATGTAAATATAGCTAAAAGAGCTTTGAAAGAATTTCTACTCAAACAACAATGTGGTTGGTATATCATGAAGCAGTTTCGAGGTTAGTATATTATTTTCTTTGTTTTTGTGTTTCCAGTAAACAGGGTCTCCGATTCTCTACATTAAACACGTGACACAGTAGCTTATGCTGCTGTTTCATATGTTTTTATGCTGGTATTCTGTGAGAGCGTTGTCCTATATCGGTTGAGTCGAATCTTGTGGCTCTACCACGTAGTTCTTTGTTTCGTTTAATTTCTAAGTCTGAAGTTAGCTTTCGTTGTATTTTATAAAGTATCGAAAACAAATGTAAGCCGATATAGTTTTAATTATCATCATCATATTGTTGCTACAGTAGTCAAATAGCAGCGTGCGTAGCACGAATTCTAAAGGTCGTGGCTTCGAGTCCGCCATTCGACTACTGTCGTGAATTTCTCCCAACACAAGCATTTTAAGCTTACCAGGAGTGGTTAAAGGGAATATTAGCAATAAAACAGTATTTAAAAAAATAAACAGCTACCCTAGGAAAGTCACAAATAAGGTCCCAAGCCACATACACCTCCTGCAGGTCTTACCAGGTCGTCACTGCATTTGATTGAGGGTTGTCCTACGCTTCACTTGACGTTACGAGACCACCATTCTAAAATTCATTCTTTATCTATAATTAGAATTCATTTTTGTCCATCGGTTGTCGGTTCGTCGATTTAAATGGTTGGTCCATTGCCACTACATCCTTCATTATTTTTACTGTTTACGTTACTCTCTCAACCGTCTCTCGCAGACAGAAAGTACTATGACATTGACTCGATTAGATCATATTATACCTACATTCATCTAATTTAGTCAATATTTTTATAGTTTTTGTTCATGATTTTTCTGGAAGTATAAAATTATTTAATAATAAACCCATAAACTCGCCCCGTCTTTGCCTAGGTAGGATAAATAATGTGGTGTTGTTTAAAAAGATAATCCGGTAAATACCATTTATTTTTTCATTTCTCAAAAAAATCTCTATTATTTCCAGATAAAATACAACCAAGGTCACTCCTGACAATGCTTTCTATCTGTACGTGAAGTTTCATTACAATCGATTCAGTCTTTACTAAGATTATCCCGGACATACCGCTAGACAATCTGATAGACCTCCTCATTTCATAAAAAGCCAGTTGTTTCTATATTACTGACACTTCAACTTTATATGCATGTATGTATAGATAAATTTGTTTACAATAAGAAGCCACAAGAAATTCTGTATCAACTAAAGTCAGCAGTCACATAGCTAGTGGAAAGAAGTAAAAGTTTTGGTTTTCAGTCGGCTTCGGGCCGCCGCTGAAGTCACTATACTACTACGCGGGTTGCGAGAACGCGACACAAATTGTACATCGCGATGTGCGTGAAACACATTGGTGAAGTTTCAGTGAATTACGTGCCTCATGGTGTTAAGCGTGGTTATTAAAGTTGAAACTTAAAAGGCTATATTACGTATTGTAAGTATTTTTTAGAATTCGTTCATTAGCGATTATTTATATCCATTTATCAGGATTAACTTAATGAAACCTTATAATGGTGGCACAGAGTTCTATCTATTTCGTGTCTATGGCGTAAAATTTGCCAAATAAGTTACAAAAGTTTCTAGCATCGGATATTTTATAGTGTTTTTTTTTAAATAGTTTTGTATAAGTGTGACAAACGAGCACACAGTCCACCTAATGGTAAGTGAATGCTGCGGCCCATAGACATCTCCATTTATCCTTGATTGGGAATGAAAACGCAGATGCGTTGTCACCTCCGAGGACTAAGAGGGAATGCCTCGTTTCCGGTAAAAAAGGGTCACACAAACAAGGATCACACAAGGGTCACTTCACACTCACCATACGAAATAAGGCAGTGTTAAGCTGCTATTTTACGCTGGTATTATGTGAGAGCATGGTCCTTCCCCAGTCGAGCCGACCCATTAGTGCTACAACCATAATATAGCTGCAGCGTTGCTCTGCCACGTATAGAAGGATGTCATATATTATTCCATCCACTACGTCATATTATAGGCTGTAAATTTACTCTTTTCCTTACTTTTTTATATGATAAGTGTGACAAACGAGCACACAGTCTACCTGATGGTTAGTGGAAGCTGTGACCCATAGACATCTACATCTATACTCGAATAAGAATCTAAATGCATATGTGTTGTCACACTAGAGTATTACGATGGAACGCCTTGACTGTGTTGTCACCCCAAAGAACCAAAATGGAATGTCTCGTTTGTAGTAAATAGGGTGGATCTCTGGTTCTTTACGTACATCATACAAAACATAGCAGTATTAAGCTGCTATTTAACGCTCGTATTCTGTGACAGCGCAGTCCTTGCCCAGTCGGCTCGACTCATACGTGCTACAACGAGGGGGGCCTGTGTTCACTGGACTTTTATAGGCTGCAGTGGATATTGGAACAATGTTGTTTAATAAAATTACATTAAAATATAAATGAGTTACATTAATAAAGCTAGTAAATGTGTTGCGAGTCCGAGAAAACCAATCTTACACAAGAATGTAAAGGTTGTTCGAAAGAAATCGCTTCCAGAACGATAAGACCGCCTATTGTATCTTCTTTATACATGTATTGCATTTTGTTTTTTATTTTTATGTGTATTGTATTGGTGTACAATAAAGAGTAAATTGATTGATTGATATATTTACGTAAAAGGATTGTTTATTCTATTGACTTACACTGACATGAAATGAGAAACATGCGTCGCGTAAATGATAATGTTAGGTTACTAATGTATACTAATACATAATGCATTACATTAGTACTAATGTACTAATGTAACGCATGGAGTACTAAAGTAGACTTCAGTTTAAAGATTATTATCTCTTATTCAGAGGTTTACCTTTTTTTCAACATATTTCATTTTTTCCCCAACCTCACATATATATTATATAATTTTCTTCCTAGTAACATCCCACTTCCTACGTCTTATATCTTAAGTCTTTGTAACATTTAATTTACACTTCTTTTGTACAAACTTTACTATATTCTATATCCATTAATAACGTTAAGTTATAGAATTTTTGTCACTAACATCCAGTTAACCGTCTATGTTAATTTATCCGAAAATAGATTGTAACTTCGTAACATAGAGTAAACTTGCACTGTGTGATTTTTATGAAATACTCGATGTTGGCAGAATCCATTGGTAGTTGCAAACTAGGAGATAAAAGATCAAAAATTAAGAGTATTAATTTGATTTCATTTCACTAAAAAAACTGAGGATGTTCATAAGTATAGGATAAGTAGGTAGAAAGTAGGTCAGATCATGAATGAAGGATGGACAAGAAAATGCAGGGAACTATAGAGTTCCAAGTAATAAGCATTGAGCAAATTTTTTGAAGGAATAAAGTGACTGAGCGCATCGAATATATAAAGGTGTGAAGTTTCAACAGCTTATACCTATAACAAAAAATAATTTATTGAAGAAGATGGATGCGATAATGACGAAAGAAAATGAACTTAAAGCGATCTTTCAAGCATGTAATATATAAAGCAGAAAGGATATGAGTATTCACATACGCACACTTAAGTTTTTTTATAGGGTAAGGGTGACGAACGAGCACACGTCAATCTGTTGGTAAATAGATGCTGTGACATCTACATTTATTCTCAATTAAGAATCAAAATCGTTGTCACCTTTGAGGATTAAGATGGAATGCCTCGTTTCCAGTAAAAAAGGGTCTCTGGATCCCTTTACTCATTATACGAAACACAGCAGTGTTAAGCTGCTATTTTACTCTGGTATTCTGTAAGAGCGTGTCCTACCCCGATCGAGTCGACCCACACTTCTAATATTATAATATAGCTGCAGTACAGCATTCATAACGTGTATGAAATAGGTTTATAAAATTCTGAAATGTGATCACATTTACAGAGTACTATTCTCTCAAATTTATTTAACTGCGCTTTAGTACTATCCAAATAGTTAATATCAGCTTAAGATAATTGATAGAATCAGACGTTACTTTGCGTAAATCCATTATTATAAAGATATCGATTAATTTACAACCTTCCGCTAACTAATAACAATGATGTGTCTTACCTGGATTAAAGAGCACCTCCCGCCCTCCCTCAATTGCGTGCACTCATACCGTCACCACTAGTCTCAGCATCACTACCCCCAACACCACTATTCCCGGCACCACTACTCCAGGAAAGATACACCATCGACGATAATACGACATGTGTTTCGCCTCTACACGAGGCATCCTCAGGTAATGTAGAACCGCCAAGTCAGGCTGGTGATCCTTGAGGTAACTCATGAGCTGGCAATTAATGATTGTTTCCATTATTTTCGAGAACAAGGAGGTGATAGCAACCTGTAGTTGCACGATCTGAGCGGTCGCCTTTTTGGGAATGGGGTGTGCTGAAGCCATCTTCTACGAATTCGGGACTACGCCTAGGGAGTAGGAGAACCGGAATAGATGCTTTAAAACTGGTGCCAACTCAGAAGCCATGTGCTCCTTCACCACAATAAGAGGGACGCCATCGGTCTCTCTCGACTTGATGACATCCACAGAGAAGATGGTTCTGTGCACCGAGTGCTGGGTAAACAGCACATCCTACATGGAGCACTCAGATCGCGGGGTGGTCACCAAGAGTCGAGTTGGACACAAAGAGAGAGCCCAGCAGATCGAATTTTTCTTTTGCGGTATGGGCCAGTGAGTCGTCCTCCCTGTGCAGAGATGGTTGACAAAAGTTCCCTTCGACAGCCTTGGCGAGAGACCATAATGCACGTGTTCCCGAAAGAAGTTGACCTAGTTTCTCGCTAATTTTGCCGATGTGCTTAGACTTTACCTTGGCAATGAGACTTTTGCAGGATCCGGAGGCAGAATTATATTTCTTTTTAAGAGCCCTGTTATTTGCATCCCGAGACATCGATGCGTCAGTCCAGGCCCGGTAGCACTAATGTTTACGGCGTAATGAAATTTTGAAGGAGCGTCCAAACTATGGCTGGATTCTGCCTCCGATAGGTACTACAGATGATGGAATAAAAAGTTCCATTCCATGTACACCAAATCAGCGATAGAATCAGCAACAACCGGCGAGAAGCAAACCCGCCTCCAAGGGTAGCATGCAAAACAAGATCGCATCTCGTCCAATCGGCGTACGTATAGTGTCAAACACGGCGGCTACCAGCATATTGTGAGCGTTAGTGGCACCATACTCCAATTCAGACATTGGTCTGAGGAGCCAAGAGGGGCATCGACGGAGACCTGATATTCGTCCGGATAAGAGTTCAGCGGAAGGTCTAATTATTTGTAGGCCGTACCGAGACTTATTTCATGCGGAATATTCCTAGGTTTTTAGCTTTATATCTGGATGGGATGCGAATAACATTGCGAATAAGTTGTTGGTAAGACAATTATACTTTAGCAATTTATATAAAACTACCAATAATTACTATCTATGTTTTTTAAAATATCTTGTTTTATTAACTCCAAAACTCCAATGTCATTTGGAGTTATTACAAAGGTCGTAGAGCATAGCAACTTTCTACAAATTTAGTAGCAGGCAATATTTTATGTAATTAACCGTACTCGAGATAGAACGCGAACACTGGAGCGTACTTACACGTGTATGATAATGCTAGATCATAGAGCGCAAATTGCGGAAAGTTCTTATCCGTGTTATGCTTAGTCGAGTGACACAAAAACTAATTAGTTAAAAATATTACAGTTGATTAAAGCAAACCTTGATCTTAATGTAACCGTGCAGCAGCTGCGTGAGGATATCCACTACTCCATATCATCCTGTGGGTCTCGTAAGAGGCGACAGGGGGAAACTAACCAGGAGATGGGCAGCGGCAGACGTCAACTATGACAAATGTGCCACCTGTAAGGCAGTCTCTGGGGGTGGCCTATGTTCATCCACAGCCGAACATAGGCCTTTTGATTTTTTATAGGATTAGGGTGACAAACGAGCACAGAGTCCACCTGATGATAAGTGGATGCTGTGGCCCATAGATATCTACATTTAACCTCGATTAAGAATCAAAATGCAGATGCATCGTCAGCCTTGAGGACTAAGATTAAAAGCCTCGATTCCAGTATAACGGGTCCCCGGTTCTCTACACTTACCATAGGAAACACAGCAGCATTAAGCTGCTATTTAGCGCTGGTATCCTGTGAGAGTGTGGTCCTACCAATGTGCTTTAACAAAAATATACTGCTTGTAGCTCTACTACCACGTATAAAGTGGTATGGCTGCCTATCTCATGTATCAGTTGCCATCTGTCGCCGATGGTAGTACCTAGTCTGAGCTGTCGAATGATAGTAGTGGACTCTCTTACATCTAATCCAATACAAGGTTTTATCCTATACTATTAAACGAGCAATTCTTGTATATATATATATATCTATATAATCGCGATCTCGGAAACGGCTCCAACGATTTTCATAAAATTTTGTGTGCAGGGAGTTTCGGGGGCAATAAATCGATCTAGCTAGGATTTATTTTTAGAAAATGTCTTTTTGTCCGTGTTTTTAGGCAATGAAAAACTGCTATAATATCGTTAGAATAAGAAGGTAAATTTTGACGGCTTATTAATGATTACAAATAGCTTAATGGTATATTGGGCGGTCACAAAATCGTAATACCATGGTTCGAGCCCAGACCGGCCGACCGACTTTTTTTTATTTTTTTTTAAATTCCTTTCTTTTTTGTGAAAATCTATTTTTTTCGAGCCCTTTTTTTAGTATTTTTTAAAAACACGAAAATTTAAATTAAACTAATTGCACTCATGATTTTTTAATCAAATAAACAGTTCAGTTTTTTTCTATTATGTCGCTACGATCAATATTATTCGTATTTCATCAGTATGTAATTTGTATCTAAATATAATTTCCAAAACACACGAATCAAAAAAAAACCGAGCGAAAATTACCGAGCAAAGCTCGGTCAACCGGGTACTTAATTATTAATATAACATAAATTCTTCACCAGTATAAAAATAAACAATATTAACATGTTACTATAGGCAGGTCTTATTGCTTTAAAAGCGATTTGTTTCAAAAAACGAATCTAATCAGCTGATACAACTTAAGAATGAAGAAATGTATTATACTGTACCAATGATCTTATATGTAAACCTCTTTTACATATAAGATCATTGTACCGTACGCAGTCTTTTCATAATTCATAATTATTTATTTGCATAGAATGTAGGTAGATATTACAATAGTATTATTAAATCATGAAAGTTCCTATACATTCCGCCTTGTCGAGGCGTGCAAATTTTGACTAATAATATATATAACAATTTTTTTCGATGAATTTAACTTATTTACAAATATCAAAATGTTCATATGTAAAAACAGTAAAATTAACTAACTAATAATTATTCTATAACTATCAAAGTCCAAAGCAAAAAAATTCAAGCATTTTTGGATACAGTTTTTAAATATGTAATTTGTTTTGATTTTTGTGATCAAGATACTCATTAACAGTATAGAAACAATTAAGTAAAAGCCATTCATGAAGTTGGTTTTTTCTTTGTCACTGGGAGAGCGTGGTCCTTCCCCGGTCGAGCCGACCCGTTTGTGTTACAGATATACTACTTATACAGCAGCATGGTTCCGCCACGTATAATACACGATATCTTCGCCAATTGTGAACCAACACAATTGAATGTTTTTTTTTTAAATAGGTTTATACTTCAATAGGAGTCCGATTTATATTTGAAGAAAAAAAACAACGGGTAGAAAAATAGGGGATAAATTTTCAATACAACTGTTTCCGTTTGTTAAACCCAGGGTTGAGACAAAACCAGTTTTTGTGGTTTCCTGCAAAGAAAATCTCAGTAGCTGCCCAGAGTCGGAAAGTTGTGTGGTGTGTGGTAAAACACCACCAACTCCCCCCCCCCCCCCGTTTCATCCCGTGCATCGGAGAGGTCATAAAACCCCGTGGGCTCTTCGGATAGCGAAATCAGGCGCAGACCTGATTTCGCCATCCGATCTCCAGTCGTGTCGGATTACCGTCTCATTAGACTATGAGAGTGAGGAAATAGAGAGTGCACCTGTGCTGGCGCATGCACTCGGGCACTATAATCCTGTTCTGCACAGATGCCTAGTCTCGGTTAAAGACTAGCCGTGACTGAAATTCGGGCCAAAAGGAAATTATTATAACTCTTTATATTAACTCTAAGACCATATGCTAGTTGTTATATAGAGCTTGTGGTGCGCCTAAAACATAAATCCGTTTGAAAAGATCAAACAATTTAAGTCAAACACTTAACTAAAAAGAATAAAATAATAAATGACTTCTTATATTTACGCGAAGACTACACATTAAATGAAACTGAATTTTACGGAATTTATCGCGTTTAATCTGAACTTTTAACACCCGACACTTCGGCTTTACAGCATCATGGAAGGTAGAGATGTTTAACGTCCTGATGTCATATTTAGCCTGGCGACCTTCAAATTCAGACCAAAAATACTTATAATCTTATAAAACTGAAGGTAGCCGGGCTAACTATGACATAGGGACGTCAAACACCTCAGTCCTCCCATAGAATATAGGTGATATAAAGCACCAGAAACGTCAAAAATAAAAAAAACGATATAATAGATCCAGAAGTCGAGGGCTTTGATTCTACGATACTCTATATCTTAGACGGTTTTTACTTTTTATACAAAGCTTAATTTTAAAAAATGTAGATGTATTTTTTATGTCACGGTGTATACTAAAAGGTTGTTATTTAGTATGGTATAGCGAAAACTTTAATTAATCCTACCAATATGTGAGACACATGGTAACGGCATGGCGAATTCATTATTCAGTCGAGTTCCGTGACAACTGAAAATTACTCATGGAAAATGTCTACGGAGAGCGGACGTAATGAGCATCTTGAATATAGCGATATGTTATTTTTTAAATATATAAAAAGGATGACAAAAAACATAGTCTTTCATAATGATTTCTTATATTTACGCGAACACTACACATGATTAAAACTACTTTTACGGATTTTATCGCGTTTATTTTTACTTTTTATTTTTAATTCCCGACGTTTCGGGCGCTTTCCAGCACCCATGGTTACGGGGGACTGAGATGACTGACGTCCCGATGTCATTGTTAAACCCGGAGTACCTTCAGCTTTTTTAATTATTGTTTATGGGACCATAAACAATAATTAAAAAAGCTGAAGGTACTCCGGTTATGGGACCATAAACAATAATTAAAAAAGCTGAAGGTACTCCGGGTTTAACAATGACATCGGGACGTCAGTAATCTCAGTCCCCCGTGACCATGGGTGCTGGAAAGCGCCCGAAACGTCGGGAATTAAAAATAAAAAGTAAAAATAAACGCGATAAAATCCGTAAAAGTAGTTTTAATCAAACATAGTCTTTCATCCATCTTTGGTTAAGAATGAAAAAATGCAAACGTGTTTTCACCCCTGAGGCCTAACAAGGAATGGATTGTTGTCAGTGTTGCTTGTCCTCAATTCCCAACACTCATCATACGGACACGCCATCATTTAGCTGCTATATAATGCGTTGGTATAAGTCCGCAGAGGTGAGAACATATTAATTGATGATAGATGTAGACGTCAATGGGCCACAGCATCCACTTACCATCAGGTGAGCTAAAAAAATACGGCTCTTCATAAATACTAAAAACAAAATGATGTTTGCGTCAGATCATTTCACAGTCGTAAATTGCAACAGGATCCCATACTTGTAAGTTGTAATATATTAGTGCAAATTGTAATTCCAGTACTAATCAAACCGAATGTGTTTCGTGTAATGAGAAGCCATAAATTAATTTACAGTATCAAATTAGCATCGAATGCGAACGTTGTTTATGAGAGTAAGCTCGTATGAGTAAATCGAACTTAGATACGTGTACATTAATGAAGTAGGAGTCACAAACGAGCACACAGTCCACCTGATGGTAAGTGAACGCTGTGGCCAAGAGACTGCTATATCTATTCTCGATTAAGAATCAAAAGAAGATGCGTTGTCGTAGCTGAAGAGTTAGATAGAACGTCTTGTAACTACTAAAACAGGATTAAATCTATCACATAAAAGAGAGAGTTAACTTTTACAGGAGCTTGGGTCATATTGATATAAATGCAAATTGTTGAGTATGCTGCAATAAAGATTTTTGAATTTTCAATTTTTCAACGCGTAAATGCGGGTAGTTCAGGACCGTGCTTCGGATGAAGATTTTGGTAGCGAGTATCCCGATTTCAATCCCGATTCAAATCCGCAATTAAGAATCGAAATGCAAATGCGTTGTCACCCATGAGGAGACTAAGATGCCTCAATTTCAGTAAAAATGGTCTCCAGTTCTCTACACTCACCATACAAAGCTCAGCAGTGTTACGCTATTGTTCTGGTCCAGTCGAGCCGACGCATTCGTGCTACAACTATAATATAGCTGCAGCGTGACTCTACCATGTGTAAAAATTTGCTTGTGGGTTTAGGAAAACGTCAGTGAGTACAAGAAAAATTTTAAACGCGAAACAAAGCTATAAGATTTTTGGCAGTCCGGGGATTTTACGCTGCTCCAAGACACAGACTAAGAAGCAGCCCATACAGCTAAGAAGGGAAGAGTTTTTTACCACTCTTACGAGCATGCAGCTCACCTGTTGGTGAGTGACTACCGCTGCCCAGAAACTACTCCTTTATGGGACAATGTTTACGCTTTTACAACAAAGTTGCAAATATGCATACCTTATCTATCAAAAGGTTTAAAATATTTATAAAGCAAAAATTGTTTAGTAAGGGTTATCAAATTACTAAAGAGTCCATGATTGATAATAACCACTGGGAATGGGCTGGACGCCACCATGCAGGTTCTAAATGTTTTCTTAACAATTGTATAAAATATTATATTATAAATTGTGCTTTCAAAAAAAATCCGATGGGTTTCTTGCTGGCTCTTCCGAGGACAGAGGTTTTTTTCGAACCAGTGCAGTGGTAAAAGTAAAAAATGACTTATAATAAGTTCAATAAGTATTACATGTAATCCATATTCAATAAAAATGATTCTATTCTATTATATTATGTAATATTCATAGACTATCTACATTTAGTCTGGATTAAGAATCAAAATGTAGATGTGTTGTCAACCCTGAGGACTAAGATAGAATGCCTCGTATCCAGTATAAAGGGTATCCGGTTCTCTACACGAATACGAAACACAGCAGCATTCTTATCAGATTGTGTGCTAATGAGGCATCCTGAAATTCGGGAATAAATAATTAGACCTACTTTTTATTATAACGGTTACGTATTGTAAAAATATTATATTAAACAATCCTGAGATATATTACAAAAACTTCATAGTAAACTGAAGTGGCTATGGGCTGGCAATATTGCTCAAAAACCAATAACCGCGATGATGAAGAAAGGAGAGTGAAAAAGTTTGAAAAGCAGCCTCGTGTCGGTAAGGATCTACCCCGTACCACAGGATGATACGGGGTAGTGGATATCCATCCACCCCCACTACACGGTATTTAGTAGGTGAGGTACCCAGGTTTTTAAAAAAAAATATTATTGAGTAGTTATCAGGTAAATGCTGCATTAGGCATTTTCGCTACATTTGAGTTATAGTAGTATTACACCTAATTTATAATATTTATAAAAGTTATGTGGTTTTAGACATGGTGAGCAACGCTGCAGCTATATTATGGTTGTAGCACGAACGGGTTGGCTCGACCGGGGAAGGACCACGCTTTCACAGAATACCAGCGTAAAATAGCAGCTTAATACTGTCGTGTATTGTGAGTGTAGAGATCCGGAGACCCTTTTTAACTGGAAGCCAGGCTTTCCGTCTTAGTCCTCAGGGGTGACAACGCATCTGCGTTTTGATTTTTCGAGGATAAATGTAGATGTCTATAGGACACAGCATCCACTTACCATCAGGTGGAATGTGTGCTCGTTTGACACCATTACTCTATAAATAAAAAAGTCAAAATATTATTTTTCCCTACAAATGTTACTCGAGAACATATCGTATTGATTTCATATACTATAAAGTTCCATTCACATAGCAAAAGTTAAATAGAACTAGCTCAGAGAACTCATTACAGCTATTTATAAAAATTCTCAACGGTTCACCCTTTCAATAAACTCAAACATGAAGAGAATTATTACGTTTGAAATTTATATCTTGCCTTTTATTGCTACATGCGTATAAATAAATTTAAAACAATTCAAGAATGTTAAAATCTTTGATGTAGGTCAATACTGTGAGTTTTAGTGAATTCTGAATAAATGAGATAGAATCTTACGTAAGAAGAGAGGGGGGGGGGGGCGTTCGAGAAACCTTATGTACTATATACGGTTATATACTATACATGTTGGTAGAGGCGGAGGGGGAGAGTCAAAAATCGTCAAAATCATCCTTACGTAATTAATGACCGGCCCCATACGATAATATGACTTCGAGGCGAATCTTTTGTTTAAAATAGTTTTAGTCTATCAAATAATTAAACACAAGGTGCAATAAAAATTTATTCGATTTAAAATAAAAGGGAGCGAAGTCACGGGTAAGAGCTAGTGACAGATAATATTAAGTTACATTCGGTCGTTGTAACTTAGGCGCGAGATGCGAATTTTGCTTGGCTTTCGTGCAAATCATGCAACTCCGCGGCCATTTTTGTTTACTGTCACAGATCGCTTTCGCTCTCTGAAACAAAGATTTTCCCACAGTGGTGAACTGCTACGGATGATAATGAGATTACCGTTTAGGTATCAGTTAATACTGGTCTCGTTTATATAATAATAATAATAACGTCCTCCAGACAATGATTTCAAAAGGGAGGATAGGCCCATCTAAATAATTTACTCACAACTTTTTCATACAAGAAAAAGTAGCGCATCTGTCATAATACAAATGTCATATCAAAACACGACGTAACCAGGGTCGGATTTCGTAGTATGATTATCCTAATTGTATCATTATTTCATATTTTGTATAATAAAGTATCGTAATAATACAAATCGAAAATACCATAATTTTACTTATAGGTCGACTTATATTATTATTGGGTCCTTTTAAATTTTAATATAAACCCTACGATATCGAGAATTTTTATATTGTACACGAGTGCTGCGTTTTTTTTTAAAATAAAATTATAATTAGCTCTCTTTCTGGTCAATCGATGCTCGATCAATGAATTTATGTTGCATCCTTGATACAACTTTAATAAGGGGCTACCACGATAAAAACTTTATGCTCCAGCAATCTGTTTGTAAACAGAATTTCAAAATATTTTATGAATCTGATTTTCAGATTCAATTAAGCATATATGGTTTCATTTGTACTCTTTTCGTTTAACCCTTATTGAATATAAAGTATATTAGGTACCAATATTCAAAAGTTAACTTACACTAAGTTCTTTAGACAAAAATGAAACAGTAATAAAAATAAAACCGTCAAAAAACGAAACGTATAGATAAACTAGAAAAAAGAAACATGGAACGTCAAACGTGATATAATTTTTTTTAAATAGTATAATTTTAACTTCTATGTAAAATGTTTTTGAGGGTCTGAATCCAACCCTGGCCTAATCTTGTTAACGTAACTAAAGGAAATGTAAAATAAAATTATAAAAATGCGTTTATATAATAATTTAATTGTAACAATATTAATATAACGTTATTTACCGATGATTCGATATCCCATGTTTTTTTTTTTTGTTTCGTGATTTTTGCATTCTTTTACCACGCAACTAGACATATTTATTAAAGGCAAATCTGTCCTGCGCGCGCACTACTGTCGAACGATTCGCGTTGGCCCTAAACTGTAATTTTATGGCCAGCGCACTGGTCTGTTTTAGTTGTTCGGTCGGCCCGGTCCTTACGCTGGTAATATATAAGTCAATGCCTCCAGACCGAATTTCGGCCACGGCAGCCTGCCTCTACGGAGGTTAGCCATCGGCGCAGGGCAGGATTATAGTGCCCAAGTGTATGCGCAAGTACAGGTGCACTCTCTATTCCCTCACTCTCATAATCCGATGGGACGGTAAACCGACATGACTGGAAAGAGATCAGGCGCAGGACCAACGGCTTTACGTGCTTTCCGAGGCACGGGGGTGAGACACCGCCAACTTCCTGACTCCGGGCAACTACTGAGAATTTCTTGATGGTAAAAGTCAATAATTAATTTTTTGGTCCGACCCGGGATTGGAACCCAGGACCTCATGATCAGCAGTCGCATTACTACAACCACTAGACCAACGAGGCAGTAACAACTAACAATGAGTCTTTTATATAGACAGTACGATCTATGGGAGACTGCCACGTTAGTTTAGTGATCGTAAGTACGGTTGCTGACCATGAGGTCCTGGTTTCGAGTCCCGAGTCGGATCAAAATCAGTTATTGGGTTTTCCTGTCAAAAATTCTCTGTAGCAGCCCGGAGTCAGGAACTTGGCGGTGTTTTCACCACTCTGCCTCGGAAAGCACGTAAAGCCGTAGTATCTCTCTTCGGTCGTGTCGGACACTATAATTATACACCTGGGCACTGTAATCATCCTCTCCACTGATGGCTAGTTCACGTTGAGATTGGTCGCCGTGGACGAAATTCGGTCTGGTAGACAGAAACCGTAATTTTTGTGGTCGCCGTGGACGAAATTCGGTCTGGTAGACAGAAACCGTAGTTTATCGTAGTAAATATTTTTGTTTGTATTATTTATGTATGAAAGTAAAGCTTTGTTAGCCCACTTTTGGGCACAAGCCACCTCTCATGTCTGAGGTTTGAGCGGACTTCATATATACTCGTAATATTTTATTTCTTAGCATGCAGGTATCATCATGATAATAATGATTCCTTCAACGGCGAATATGGAATAAATAAGGTTGCAACCTTCCGTTTCATGTTTTACAAGATTTGATAAGATTAAAGATATAGGATAAAAATAGAGGATATGATATTGTTTTCAATAAAATGCTACTATGGTATCAGTAGCGACATTAAATTTTTTTTAAAAACAATATTAATACGCAATGTAAGATAATTTGTCTGTTTGAACCTAGCGCGTCATTTCAGCATCACTTTTAAACTCTTTAACATACGAGTACACGAGCAGAGAGAATTTCGAATACGCGCAATATTGCCTAGTCCTCTTTCAAATTAAGGGACGAGATCAATTTTTGGGTGTGAAATGGAATACATTCTTTAAAATAAAGGACATCTAGTGGTAAATCAGCAATTAAAATAGCAATTAACAATTTAATTAGTGCCGGCGGGTTTGATTCCGGTTTCTCACATGCTTAAGAACTTTCGGCGAACGCTAACATAAAAAATATTAGGGCCTTGCGTAGTGTATTCCACTTTTCCCTGACTCCGATGCAATTTTATTGCTATAGCTTATCGACTGATTTCGATGAAACTTCGAACAGATAATAAACGTAGTATAAACAGTGCATAGACACAGCGGTGACACTCCCTGTACGTGAGAGCTTAAGCGCCGGTGACCTTGAGTCGAAGCGTGTAACGCTAGGGTTGATATCGAACCGAAATGGAATATTATAGACTTGTACCAAAGGAGATACATAGTAGGTATGTGTTATATATTATGTAAACTTATGTATTTGGGTAGTGAAAGATACGTTCAATTTCAAATCAAATTTTCAAATCAACTTTTATTAAATGAGGTATATTAAAACTTCCGACAAAAACAAATATGCACGACAGTTAATCTTAAATAATTAACCAATATTATAGGAGTCGCAGAAAGGAATAAATAATACGCCTGATCACTTGAGGTCTGCTTTACTACAGTTACAGCACGAAAACGCCACTCAATCATTATTGCAATCGTTTAAATAATATCACACAATGGTGGTAGTCTATCCCTACTACTTATCAAAACTGAACCTAGCAACAGTTCGAATGTGCAAGAATTATACAATTCAAATGCTTTTATAATATGAAAATAAGTAATCAATAGTTATAAATGTTTAACAATTAATTTTTGAAATGAAATTACTTATTTATTCTTTGCAAATCTCTCAAATTCTAAATTAAAAATAAACTGAGAAAATTATCTATGACAATACAATGACTTATAATAAATTTTATAATTTGTAATTACGAAAAATAATATAAAAGAAAAAGATAATTAGGTACATAATTAATATTTAAATGATTTTAGTAGCAATTATATAACAATCACTGATAACACTTATTTCAGTACGCAATAAGCAGTATTACCTACCATCCTTTAAAAATAATTTACTCTTATATATTTTTGAATTTTCATTATTATTTCTAACAATTGCAAAAATTCGTAGCATGTATATTTTTTTTAGAAAATCCAAAGGTATGCAGGTTTCCTGGGACATGGCGGCCAACAAATTGTTCCCTATGTGTTGAGGAGATAAGTCATTTCTATTTCTAATGAAATAATCCATAAATACAGCAATGAACAAATACAAAAACTCTTTATAGATATCTAAAATTTCTTGACTCTAGTGGTATTTTTAATAGTGTATATTTCAGTTAATGTAATATAATAAAATTATTGGCGATATGTTAGTTTTATTGTCATGGTATTTCCCCATAATTCTTGTTAAGATCATATCGACTGTCATTAAAATGAGTTCACATATTTTTAGGTATCATAAAACATTATTAAAAATTAAACTAACAAAACAAGGACCCTTGTTTTGTGCAGTGGAATTTATTTTAATTCTAATAACTTAAAATCATTTTAAGTAATACTATACTATAATATCATTTATTTAAAAACTAGGTACATTAATATTTATCAAAGCATATAAACCTAGCATACACGGCTATAAAAACTAATAACGTTACTTGGTAACATAAACTTAGTACCTACATGAATAAAATAGTAATATGTATATATTAAGATATCAGTAATATTCATATATTAATTGAAATATTATATCACTTGACGAATATATTCATATTAACTAATAGTGACAAATATCGGTATTACTACTAGCCCTCGGCCAAGGCAGTCGGCGACTGCCCGTTCCACGCCCCGCGCTCCTCTCAAGGCCCCCGCACACATCCAGACACCCACACATAGCCGCAAGCGATTTTACGTGCACACATGCTTAAGTGTCGTTTCTTTTCGCGTAGTGTATATATTCTTTGGCATAGATCAAGTTTCATGACGTAGACTAGAACTAAAAAAAAAACAACTGCGACGCGTGACAATCAACAGTGACACTTCCTTATCTAATAAAATTACATTATAATTAATTTTGTCAGAAATCAGAATGTATGTCATTTAAACATCATAGAGGATTATTCTTCAAAAAGTAGCCAAACTTTAAACTTGAGTTCAAATATATAAATAACTAGTTATCTGCCACGGTTTCACACTGATGATTTCTAGATCCTGAACAGCGCCACATACCGGGTACCAATTGAGTCTTTAAACCATCCAGGGTCGAACTTAAATACACACGAAATTCATCAAAATCGTTTTAGCCGTTGTCAAGTTATAGCTAAAGTAACGGATAGCAATTGATTTTAAATACATATAAGAAGATAATATAACGTTATTGCAGTTTTTGAAAATACGAGTAAATAAGGCTTCTACTTTTATGTGAAATTATGTGATTTATGGGAAAATTAAAAAAATCATTTAAATTTTCTTACATTACTTATTATGAATCTTCTCTGCAAAATTGACCGGTTATTGCAAAATAATCCTGTATAATTATTTCTTTGCGAACGTTGTGTATGTCGTCGCCAAATAAATATAATATTATATAAAATCGGAAAACATTACTCTCCTGGGGAAATCGTAACCGAATAAGAATACATATTTGAAGTCATCCAAAAGTGTGCGTGGGTGTGCGCTGTACGAACGTCGAACAGACTTCTAATTTTCTGTTTCCACGGCCCATTTACTTATGTTTGTTGTTTTGCTCCGGTTATTGTAAAACTTGGGAACTTCGGTTGGCTGCCTCTGACAATAATATAAGCAAATACGCTCACTAGCAATTAAATTAGTAGGTTAAAAATCATAATTCTATGAAGATATACTCGTACTTTCTATTTTAATGGGATAAGACTATGTACACTCGTTAAAAGTTATAAGTTCTATTTATACTAAAGATGTTAAAAGCTAACTAGCTAAGATCTCTGTAATAAATTTTAAATAAAAATTTATAATAAAATGTATTACTAGTTGATTTTTAACATCTTCAATATAATGGATAACCCATTTAACATCGTCAATATATTCCATATTTGCACTATTAAATGAAGAATGATAAACTTAGAAATAAGGATATCCGCAGTAGAACCAGAGTGACCGACGTAGCCCGACGGATTTACTAATCCGTTTGGCTCTCTAGCTTACTAGCTGAAGTGGCAATGGGCCGACCATATAGCTCGAAGAACCGACAACCGATGGAGAAAAGAGATTCTCGAGCGGCAGCCTCGTACCGGTAGGCAGTGTAGAGCGATCCCACTAGATGGAGTCGACCTGGTAAGATATGCAAGAAGTCGATAGATGTAGGTGGCTCTGGACCGTGCTTTGTGGCATTCCTTGAGGGCTTACGTTCAGCAGTGGACTTGTGAAGGGCTGTAATGATGATGATGATATTAAGCTAGAATAGAGTATTCAACCGATCCATTTTCGTTGCTCACGAGTGTAGCTACTTTATTACAATTGTTCACAAATTGTTTCAGTGCACACTTGTTATTATTTCACAGAATTATGCTTATTATTTCTGTATAAGCCATGTTGCTTTTTAACAATCTCAAAAATAGGAGGATGTTGTTAAGGTTAATCAAAAAGTTAAGTTAATTAAGTTTTATTGAAGTTGCCCCGTCATTTACCAAAGATTCTAAAAGTATAATATCGGTAAAAAAGTAAAGTAACAGTTACAGCCTATATACGTCCCACTGCTGGGCACAGGCCTCCTCTCATTCCTGAGAGGGTTTTAGAGCAAGGAAGTGTCCGCCGCGCTGCCGCAATGCGTGTTGGCGAACTTCACATGTCTTCGAACTTTTTTTTCTTATTTCTCAGACATGCATGTTGCCTCACGATGTTTTCCTTCACCGCCGAGCACGTGGTAAATCAGCACTTAAAATTGCAATTAACAATTTAATTTGTGCCGGCGGGGATCGAACCCGGGTTACTCGCGTACTGTGAAATTTACAGCGAGCGCTAACCATCTGAGCTACGTGGTAGCTCAATAATAATAATATCGGTAAGTCAGTCTACGATATACTCACATAGAAATTGTACGTCTAAGTATTTGAAAATGAAAAATAAATAAATGCCTTTTTAAATGAGATAAACTTTAAAAAAGTATAAAAATTAAAAACCTGCATAGAGGTCAATAAAAGAATATGAAATAAAAGGGAATAAAATAATATATATTCTATATAGGTATAATAATGTCCACTAACCCACATCGTTTCGTGAGTGCTGTAAGACGCTACAGAGGGAGACCAAAAATTATATAAAGCTGCTCCTGCTACGCGGGGCAACAACAGCAATGTTAAGGCCGCTGTACACATTGGGCCAAGGCATTGAGCCAGTATGTTGGCCCAATATATTGGGCCAACGTACTGGCTCAATGTGTACAGTGGCATTTAGGCAATCTGTTGAGGAGCCCTATGTTCAGCGGACGACTTTTAACGGATGTAATGGATGAATGCACGACCTTTGGGTGTATGCGTGCAGTTTATCAATATTTTCAGCTATCATAATACTCAAATTAAAAGTTAAAGCGAACTTTTATACTTGGTAGAGCTACGCTGCAACTATATTACGGTTGTAGCACGAATGGCTCGTCTCGACCTGGGCCACGCTCTCACAGAATACCAGCGTAAAATAGCAGCTTAATACTGCTGCGTGCCATATGGTGAGCGTAGAGAACCGGAAGCCCATTTTACTATATACGAGGCATTCCATCTTAATTGAGTAATAAATAAATATCATTTATTATATGATGTATATAAGAGAAGTGAGGTGGTGAAAATAACGCCTCGGTAGCGAAGTGGCTAAGCGTTTAGCAACGCTAAAAGCCGTGGGTTCGAATCCCGCACGAAACTATTTGTATAGACTACAACTAATTGGTTCAGGATGTTTAAAAAATTAAAGGTAAAGAATATCCATACTTATCAGTTTAATAAAAAAGTAAAGTTACAGCCTATATACATTCTGACTGATAACCCACTGCTGGGCATAGACCTCCCCTCATTCCTGAAAAGGTTTTAGGGCAAGGATTTGCCCGATGCGCTGCCCCAATGCGTGTTGGCGAACTTCACATATCTTCGAAAGATTTTTTATCTTATTTCTTAGTCATGCAGGTTTCCTCACGATATTTTCCTTCACCGCCGAGCACGTGGTAAATCAGCACTTAAAATTGCAATTAACAACTTCAATGGTGCCGCCGGGGATCGAAATCTGTTTGCTCGCGTACTGTGAAATGTACAGCGTGCGCCAACCATCTGAGCTACCACGGCTCAGGATGTTTGCCCCTTTGCAATTCATGTATGTAAAATGAGGGGAGTTTATCTGAGAGGGTTTCTTAAACAAAGGTTGTGGCAGGAAGGTTAAGTCAAAAATATTTAATTCAGTTAAGGTTTACTTTACCCTTGGCTGTGCTCCTCTAAGTCCTGTACAAAGGTCAAAATCAGACTTGTATGTTTCTTTTTATAGCTCTTAGGGCCCACTTTAATCACGTGAGGTTGTTAGGCTAATTTTAACCCCCTCCCCCCACCTAGATGACATGTCTTGACGTTTAGGCTACCCCTCTCACGCATCACGTGTATTTTTTATTACTGAAAAGATCAGATATTTTCATAATCTTAAAATTAGATTCTACAAAAACATAAGTATTGATAAAATTTAGAATTTAGTCGGTAATGGTATATAATATTATGCACGTTACTCATTAAATTACATTTATTCGTCGCACGAAAAATACACGTGATTAAATACCCCCCCCCCCTACAGTGATTTAGGGGGTGGGACTATAGTGATTACTCGTGATTTTTTCTGACCTCCTCTTCCCTTCTTTGAATCTCCTTGATTAAAGCACGACCCCTTAAAATTGTTAAAATCGACACCGGTTCGCAATCAAGACCTTTGTAAAGAAATTAAATCTGGGCTCTTTTTATGATGACATGTTACAATTATATTTTTATTGCTCTGAGTATATACCAAATGTTGTCATTTATTGACATAATGGTTTAAGAGCCAGTGAGCGGCAGACTTATGGTATTTCAATAAGCTTCACGTTTTTCTCAGCTAAATTACTGTCACCCGAAGCTGCGAAGGCATCTTGGTCTACCTAAGTTTTATGAAGTAAAGTAAAGGGTCGTTTTTCCCTTATTCCCCCCAAAAAATATTTGATATAACTGTTTCAAGAATTATGTCAAATACATTGTTTTTCCTTATTATAACGACAAACGAGCACACAGTCCACCTGATGGTAAGTGGATGCTGTGGCCCATAGACATCCAGATTTATCTTCCAATAAGATGCAATCAAAATGCAGATGCGTTGTCACTCCTGAGGACTAAGACGGAATGCCTTGATTCCAGTAAAAAGGGTCTCCGGTTCTCTACACTCACCATATGAAACACAGCATTATTAAGCTGCGAGCGTGGTTCTGCCCCAGTTGAGACGACTCATTCGTGCTACAACCGTAACATAGCCGCAGAAACATATTATCAGTTCCAGCTAAATCATATTATGTAGGTTGTAGGCCATCTTTTCAACCGACGAAAACACGAAGGAGGTTCCCAAGTTGACAAGTATATTTATTTATTTTTTGTGTATGACCACGCATAACTTTTTACAGAGTAGTCTCATTTTGATAATTCTTTTTTTAATGGATAGGGTATACCTCAACATTACTTAAGTATACTTGCGTTAGTTTAAGAACTTAGTTATTAAGGTAAAACAAAAAGATTTATTATTTTTTGCTTTTAAGTTTTTTCGGCGGGTTTAATGTTTTTGTTGAAAAGTTTTTTATCGGTTTCCGTTTAGTTAGGAAGCAAAATGATGATGCGTCCTCAACTCTGAGGACTATGATCCTATAACACCGTGGTCCTTCCTCCGTCGAGTAGGCCAATTCTTGCTACTCTTTTTAACATATCGATTTATCAATATATCACTTTAGAGAACTAAAACGTATGGATTTTGTGATATTGGATGTACTATAAGTTTTGATAAAAGAATGATATAAACTCTGTAAACACCAGGATTAAACACAAGCTAGTATATACTAATATAGTATTTACTGGCACTTTGTTATATAAGTATATACTTATATAACAAAGTGCCAGAAAATAAACGATGTTTTCCTACTACCAAATAATTTTTTTTATTAAACAATGTCTTTATAATAAGGTTTATTATAATATAAATGAAAATGTGGTTGATAATAACCCCTGGGAATGATGAGATAGCTTCCAAGATCTTTCTTGGAGGAGTTTTGTAAAGAATTGAACAATCTATAATATACGATGTTTTCCTATTATCAAATGATTTTTTTCATTAAACAAAGGCTTTACAATAAGGTTTATTATAATATAAATGAAAATGTGGTTGATAATAACCCCTGGAAATGTTGAGACGAAAACACTTTAGTGGCCAAGGGTGCCGAACTAGTGTTATTCATTAATATTTTAGTTTATAACATATTAAAATAGTGATAATAAATAAAACAAATTTTATTGATTTTATCTATTTAAAATAAATAAATAAATAAAGTGCGATAAAGATATGAAAACAAGTTGTATTCAATATTAAAATTACTTGAAACTGCGCGGGTCAGCTGGTTCATTATAAAAATAAACTCTTCTATATTTTATGAAGTTCCATTATTTTATTTAAAACGAGTTAAAATTTACTTCCGTACCTACTTTCCGTTCCAAGTTTAAGTTTTGCAATGCAAGCTTCTTTAAAGTTCTTGACCGGATATCGTAAAACCTAACATAAAAAAATCATTAAAGAAAAATTAAGTTAAAAGTTTAATTAATATTTATTGATTTTAAAGTAATAAAGCAATTTCCATTTTTTTTTCATAGAATAAGGGTAACAAACGAGCACACAGCCCACCCGATGGTAAGTGGATGCTGTAGCTCGTAGATAACTTACATTTATCCTCGATTGAGAATCGAATCAAAACGCAGCTACGCGTTGTCACCCAAGTTGTTAAAACCAAGATGGAATGCCTTGCTTCCAGTAAAAAAGAGCCTCCGGGTCTCTACACTCACTATACGAAACACAACAGTATTAAGCAGCTATTTTACGTTGGTATTCTGTGAGATCGTGGTCCTTCCCCGGTCGAGCCGACACATTCTTGCTACAATCATAGCTGCAGCGTGGCTCTACCACGTATCAAGTACAGTAATAACCTTCGCAGACGGTGCCATTACAATGTGTTTCAGTTTCAGTTTCAGAGTTAAAGTCCCAACCGGGGAAGAACAGAATATTTTTTTAAAATTCAGTATAGATTACATGTAATTCCTATTGTAGTCATTTTTTACTTTTAACACAGTTTTGGAAAAAGCCTCTGAACTGGTAAGAACCAGAAAGGACCATACTTTCACAGAATACCGGCGTAAAATAGTAGCTTAACGCTTCTGGGTTTTGTATGGTGAGTGCAGAACGCTCACATTGCCGGAGACTCTTTTCAGTAATAATTGGGAAAACAGAATAGAAAATAGTTCTTTTAATGAAAATTGGGTTATAAATATTTTTATTTAATTTTTTTTCATTTTATTTGTCACTGGTTCGGAAAATACCATTTACCGGATGTACCAAATAGGACAAAGTCATATTTATTACATAAAACTTTTTAGTATATGCCAAATTAATGGTGCAATAAAAATTGTTTTAATATTGAACGCGTGCGGTGCCGCGGGTAAAAGATAGTTAACTATACAAATCATATTAAAAAATTATAAATAGTTTGGTAGCGAGGACTTCATTCCTAACGGTTATTTTCATAATTATTTTTCACATAGAGGGGTAGGCAGCGACTACGAACTTCTATTTGGCACCATCCTGATACACCTCTCTCGCCTCCTTTACATCCATATACCTGCGCAAGTATGTTCAAAAGGATGATAATAGCATAAACATGAATACATGCTATTATCACCCATAAATAAAGATAGTATTCTATCTTAGTCTCAAGGGTGATAACGCATCTGCACTTTGATTCTTAGTGAAGGAAAGATGTACAACTTGTCCGTGGTCTATAACATTCAATAGGGCTAATGAACCTACGCTCACTAGATGTCGCTTGTTTAACCTGAGGTAAACTTATTTGTTATATGGTATCAACATTGAAAAGTTGCAATATAATTAAAAGTTTTTCAGTTCCTAATGTATGTATACACACAGAACATGATATAGGTAGCTATGGCTGTATAAAGTGGTATGCCATTTTATACGTGGTAATAGAGCCACTAACACTATATTTTGGTTGAAGCACGAACAGGGGTAGGACAACTCTATCACAGAATATCAGCGTAAAATAGCAGCTTAACGCTGCTGTACGTATGGTAAGTATCTCTACACTTGCCATACGAACCAGAGACCCTTTGTACTGGAAACGAGGCATACCATCTTAGTCCTCAGGAGTGACAACGCATATAGGATTTGATTCTTAAAAACCATTATAGGTAAAAAACCATTCGAGGAAGGCAATATGAGTATATTTATCCGTAGTTTAATAATATATATATATATGTATATATATATATATATATATATATAGCTTCTTGCAAGGATTACATCACTAGTCAATTACGCTAAGGACCTTCGAGCCGTGTTTCGCTTCAGTTCATTGCACAATTGAAGTGAACAGTGTTGATTAGTTCTTAATTGGGTATTAAAGTTAGTAAATTATAAAAATATCAAGTTACAGTCTATATACGTCCCACTTTCCGGACGTATATCCCACTCGTGGGCACAGGACGGTTTTTGGCAATAGCACAGAATACCAGCGTAAAATACAACAAATACAACAGCTTAATGCTGCTGTTCGTATGGTAAGTGTCTCTACACTTACCATACGAACCAAAGACCCTTTTTACTGGAAACGAGGCATACCATCTTGGTCCTCAGGAGTGACAACGCATTTGCATTTGATTCTTAATCTTATTGATGTATACGTCTATGGGCCACAGCATCCACTTACCATCAGGTGGACCGTACGCTCATTTGTCATCCATAATCTATAAAAAAAACTAACGAAAATTAATATTTTCCTCTCAGGCTCCGTCGTTGTCGGGTAAAAAACCATTTGAGGAAGGTAATACGAGTATGTATATCCATAGTTTAATGCCATCTGGTGGTCCACTAACGAAGATAGTAATAGCTTCCTGCAATGATTACATCACTAGACACAATTGAAGTGAGCAGTGCTGATTAGTTATTAATTGGGTATTAAAGTTAGTAAATTATAAAAATATCAAGTTACAGTATATATACGTCCCACTTTCCGGACGTATATCCCACTCGTGGGCACAGGACGGTTTTTGGCAATAGCAAGGTGTTTGGCAGGATCAATGGACGAGTGAATCAAAAGGACGCGAGCTCTATCGATTTTTCCCGGAGGTGACTACCAAACGTCTGAGATTCTCTCACTGGATATGGATGTTTTCGGAAGAGACTGTGTGACATGCGACTGTGTGAAATAAGTATATTTGAGTGTGGTGCGACAGGAGGACATAAATCATCTGAGAATTTATATTGATTTTACGCGTCTATTTCGTTATTAAACTGAACTTAAAACCGGCTTGTTTTGAATGATTGTAACATAATTTTAAAAAGGGTATGCTGTCTGTACCTACTTACATCAAAGCAGTTGGGAAAGATTGTGCTTTTTATGTTGGAGCACGTAACGAACTACAAACGTTAGATGAATTCATTTAAAAATAACTTCATTGAATAACTCTCACTCGATAGTATGATTAGCATAATTTCTATAACGAAATTTCTTCAGTATGTGGGACACTCTGTGGAATGAGAAAATAGCAAAAGTGGTGCATGTATTGTTTGTTATAAAATAATAACAGGCACTAATAATAAAACAAAATATGTTGTGACGCATTAAATACAACTTTTAACAAAAAGTAAAGACCGATTTCAAATTGATAAAAAAGAAGTTATTTATTTGGAACCCTTAGTGGTGAAATTTTTCTAGCTTTAAAATAAAAATACCTACCTATTATCTCGAAAATACTCAAATTATTTTGATCTCTGAAAGCAGACACGGACAAATAATTTAAATCGCTTGCATTTCGTACTATAAACGCAAAATGGAACTTATTGTCAGAGGCACCTCAACAATGTAAGGCTTTTACGGCAAACAGGTAACGATAACCAAAATACTAATGGTATAGCGAAAAGAGGGTGGGACCTTGGTCCCAGGAGACATATAAGCATAAAAAAATGAGAAGCTAATGTGTGACATCTATATCTAAACTCGATTAACAATTAAAAATGCAAATGCGTTGTCACACCTGAGGAGACTGACGGGGACATATTTAGTTATGCAAACTGGGGCAGCGAAACTTGCTGTTTATAAGTATAAAATAAAATTTGTCATTTAAGTAATAATTCTGTCAACGCAGTAACAAAGCTCCCTGTAGTCTAGTAAACAAACTTACTACTGGATAATTAGACAACATATTTATTACGTAGACGTCGTAAAGAGGTTCCAATAAAAATATAACTTGCTTGTCTGACTATTCCAAACCGACTGTAAAATAATTTCATATTTACGATATTAGTATTACGAAGAAACTTTATAAATTACAGGTTTATAAACCAGAATTAACAAAAAAGAAGGAAAGTATGTATATTTTTTATAGAAGAGAGGCAAATGCGGCTCACCTGATGGTAAGTGACTACCGCCGCCCATGAACAACTGCAACACCAGGGGAATTGCGTTGCCGGCTTTTTTAACGCATAAGATAAGGCTCTTTTCTTGACAGTCCCTTAGTCGTATCGGTCCGCAAAACTCGCTGGTGGCAGACGATTACGTGTATAATAAAGTATTATGGAATACCTACTCACCTCTTTACTTAACAAATTTCCACTAAATTGTATAAAAAACGTTTAAAAATAGATAAAAGAGCTTTGAAAGGGTTTCTACTCAAATAACAATGTGGTTGGTATATTATGAAGCAGTTTGAAGGTTAGCATATTATTTTCTTTGTTGTTGTGTTTCCAGTAAAAAGTGTCTCCGGTTCGCTACACTAAACATATGAAACAGCAGCATTAGGCTGCTATTTTACGCTGGTATTCTGTGAGTGCGTGGTCCTACCTCGGTTGAGTCGAGCCTTGTGGCTCTACCACGTAGCTCTTTGTTTCGTTTGATTTTTAAGTCTGACGTTAGTTTTCGTTGTAATGTGTAAAGTATTGAAAACAAATAAAAGCCGATATATTTTTAATTGTCATCATCACATTGTTGCGACAGTAGTCAAACGTCAGCGAGTTTATCATGGGTTTTTGCGGGAACTGACTGTCGCACCGGTTTCGTCGCTTGAATAATGGTTTAAAGTGGATTTTAATTTGTAAAATTGCTGTAATTTTGTGAATTTAGTGTCTGCGCGTGTGAACTATTAGAGAAAACGACGAAACAAGTGTTTTGATGTTGATATAACCCTCAAGTTAATTTGATCGCTTGGGCGCCTTATGAACTTGAGTGGCTGTCGTCATCAATAGTCCACTGGGTTGAACTGTTGTCAAAATCTCCCAAAAACTTGGCAATGTGACGCATCAGCATATTGTGAAGAGAAAATATATAAAATGAAGGTTTTGAAAGAAATGATGGGCTCAGAAGGGCTAGAACCCAGAGTCGTAAAGCCAGTTAAATAAAAAATAATATATAGAGTTTATCACTTTCCGAGAAACGTAAAAATGACCACTTTGGGTAATGTAAATTAGTAAAAATGCAGCCTATTAGGCAGCCTCTAACAAAAAAGTACCTTACAAAAAAATATAACCTCAAATAGAACTTACCACACTCGAGCAGCGTTCTTGCGATAAACTCTCTTTGGTTTACCACTTAGGTAGTATTTTTTTTCCTACCCATATTCACATTTATAGTCGCTTAAACGCATGTAAACCACTAAATTTACGATTTTCGATACATACATGACTATTGTCACCTTACACCACACATCGAAGCGCCTGGTAATTTATGACGGCAAACTTTTATCTAGCAATGTACAATATTATTACTAGGCGTTAGTTATTAAAACGAATTATGTAAATAAAACTTTTTTGTATCGTAAAGGTTGAAAATGAAGACCATAGGGACCTTCGGAATTACAATACAAATATTTTTACGTAAAATTAATTTTTCCTAAATTTATATACACAGAGTTTTGGAAGGGAAATCATTTTTAGATATCTCTTCTTTATCTTCTTTATATTCTCTAATATATTTCTTAAATTTTTTTAAAATTGATATATTGACTTATTTTAAAACTTTAAAACGACGCGTCGAGCACTTTGTGAAGGAAACAAACAAACCTACAAAATGTTTTATCTCTTAGAATTAGTTCAGGTCAAAGTTCTAGTGAACAGAAATACATGAAGTTTCGATAGTTCTCTTCGTATTCGGCCTTAATAGCATTGCTAGTATTTAAAAAAAACAGCTACTTTTTAAAAACACGAAAATTTTAATTAAAATAATTGCACTCATGATTTTTTATTCAAATAACCAGTTCCGTTTTTTCTGTTATGTCGCTAAGATCAATAAATATTATTTATATTTCATCAGTATGTAATTTGTATCTCAATTCCAAAACACACGAATTAAAAAAAAATCGAGCGAAAAATACCGAGCAAAGCTCGGTCAACCGGGTACTATACTACTAATATAACAGCAGCATGGTTCAGTTTCTAGGGTTTCCTGCCAAGAAATTCTCAGTAGCTGCCCAGAGTCAGAAAGTTGTGTGGTGTGTGGTGAAATACCACCAACTTCCCCCCCGTTTCATTCCCGTGTTTCGGAGAGCTCATAAAACCGTTGGCTCTGCACCTAATTTCGAAATCCGATCTTCTGTCGTGTCAGATTACCGTCTAATTAGACTACGAAAGTGAGGAAATAGAGGGTGCACCTGTGCTGGCGCATGCACTCGGGCACTATGACCCTGATCTGCTCAAATAGCTAGTCTCGGTAAAGACTAGCCGTGACTGAAATTCGGTCTAAAGGATATTATTATAACTTTTTAGACCACATGCTAGTTGTTACCTGGAGCTTGTGGTATGCCTAAAACGTAAATTCATTTAAAAGTTCAAACAATTTAATTCAAATACTTAACTAAAAAGAATAAAGTAATTAATGACTTTTTATATTTACGCGAACACTACACATTAAATGAAACTAATTTAACGGAATTTATCGCGTTTAAGCTGAACTTTTTAACACCCGACACTTCGGGTGCTTTACAGCACCAATGGTCATGGAAGGTAGTGAGATGTTTAAAGGCCTGACGTCATAGTTAGCCCGGCTACCTTCAAATTCGGACCAAAAATATAATCTTATATAACTGAATGTAGCCGGGCTAGATACGACATAGGAACGTCAAACACCTCAGTCCCATAGAATATAGATGCTGCAAAGCACCCGAAACGTCGAGAATAAAATAAAATCGATATAATAGATCTAGAAGTCGAGGGCTTTGATTCTACGATACTCTATGTCTTAGACGGTTTTTACTTTTTATATAAAGCTGTAGATGTTTTTTTTCTATCAAGGAGCATACCTAAAAGGTTGTTATTTAGTATGGTATAGCGAAAACTTTAATTAATCATAGCAATGTGTGAGACACATGGTAATGACAAGGCAAATTCATTATTCCATCGAGTTCCTTGACAACCGAAAATTACTCATGGAAAATCTCTACAGAGAGCGGACGTAATAAGCATCTTGAATAAAGCGAAATATTATTTTTTAGATATACAATAAGGATGATAAAATAAACATAGTCTTACATCCATCTTTGGTTAAGAATGAAAAAATGCGTATGTGTTTTCATCCCTGAGCACCAAGACGGAATGCCTTGTTGCCAGTAAAAAGGTTCCTCAATTCCCAACACTCATCATACGAACACGCCATCATTTAGCTGCTATTTAATGCGTTGGTATAAGTCCCCGGAGATGATAACACATTAATCGATGATAGATGTAGATGTCTGTGGGCAACAGCATCCACTTACCATCAGGTGGGCGCTGAGCTAAAAAAATACGGCTCTTCATAAATATTAAAACCAAAATAATGTTTGCTTCGGATCATTTCGCAGTCGTAAATTGCAAGCGGACCTCTTATACCTGTAAGTTGTAATATATTGGTGCGAATTGTAATTCGAGTACTAATCGAACCGAATGTGTTTCGTGTAATGAGAAGCCATAAATTTATTAACTGTATCAAATTAACATCGAATGCGAACGTTGTTTATGAGAGTAAGCTCGTATGAGTAAATCGAACTTAGATACGTATACATTAACGAAGTAGGAGTCACAAACGGGCACACAGTCCATCTGATGGTAAGTGAACGCTGTGGCCAAGAGACTGCTACATCTATTCTCGATTAAGAATCAAAAGAAGATGCGTTGTCATCTCTAATGAGTTAAATGGAATGTTTTGTAACTAGTAAAAGAGGTTTAAATCTATTACATAAAAAAGAGAGAGGATCAATTACAACGCTTGTCAAATATAGGAATAAACTAGCTCCTGTTACTCAGGTTAACTTTTACAGAAGCTTGGGTCATATTGATATATATGCAAATTGTTGAGTATGCTGCAATAAAGATTTTTCATTTTTCAATTTTTTCAACGCAATTAAAAAGCAATACAGGTAGTTCAGGATCGTACTGCGGATGAAGATTTTGATAGCGATTATCCCGATTTCAATCCTCGCCAGCGTCAATGAAATTGTTAAATGTGGTCGTTGCGTATTGGGTGACAAACGAGTCCATAGTCCACCTGATCGTAAGTGGATGCTGTGGCCCATGGACATCCACATTTATCCTCAGTTAAGAATCAAAATGTAAATGCATTGTCACCCTTAAGGACTAAGATAGAATGCGATTCCAGTAAAAGGGTCTCGTGTTCTCTACAATCATCATACGAAACACAGTAGCATTACGCTGCTATTTTACGCTGGTATTCTGTGAGAGCGTGGTCCTGTTCCGGTCGATCTGACCTGCTACAATTATAATATATATAGCTGGAGTAAAAAATGTGCTTGGGGGTGAAGGAAAACGTTCGTGAGTACAAAAAAAAAATTGAAAACACCTAAAGACAAGACGATAAGATTTAAGGCATTGCGGAGATTTTACGCTCCAAGAGTAATTCAGCTAAGAAAGGAGGAGATTTTTTATAGAAGAGTTAGCCCTCTTACGAGCACGCGGCTCACCTGATGTTAAGTGACTACTGCTGCCCAGAAACTACTGCAGCACCAGGAGAATTGTAGGTGCGTTATTATTGTGTTTTGACTAATTACTTTCTTCTGGTTCTATATCGCTGTAGCACACTGCATCGACTCGAGCCGAAGTAAAGTGAAGTGTGACCTAAATGAAGATGATAAGTAAATAGTTATTTTTTCAGACTTCAAAATTGGCAGAAATTCTCAATTCGACAGTTTTTTTAATGTGTGCCAGAAATTTTTCTAGGTGAACCGATTTTGATTACGATTTCAGAGCTAGTACTTCCCATGTAGTAATTGGCTACGATTTAAATCATGATGTTCTTATTTTATTTATATTGAAGTCGGTTGTACAATAATTTTAATTTTACCACTTTTGTAACATTAGTGTTACGACGAGTGTCGGTGTTCGCTCGCGTCTTATACTTCTGACCACCATACACCCGCCTCGCAAGACAAGAACGGGCTACGTCGGACTCTCGCAGACTAAAACTTTACGCCGCAAATTATACAGAAGCAGTAGGAGGCGAAGACACGGCACAGGCGCGGTGCAGGCATGGTGGCGCTTCAAAACATTTTCATATAAAATATATGAAAGCGGTATGTCGTGAATTATACTCTAGCGGGTGTCACAGGCATGCCGCTTTTGCCCGTTCCACTCTTGCGCCGCACCTCTGCCGTACCTTCGTCTTATGCCGCTTCTGTGTAATTGCGCCTATGATGTTTAGCCTTCACCGCACTGGAGAGGGCAATTCCTCACCTTTTTCCTTTTCAGGTAAGGTAACCAAAAATATTAGATGCACCTTCCCCCGTGGACTCTAGTTCCGTATTTCATCCCGTAAAAAAACACCACAATATGCTTCCCGTGTTTAGATGCAGCGAAAACAGTCACTCACTTTTAAAGTACGTCTATGCTAGTTACGATATCCCCGTGCCTCATCTCTTGTCTCATAAAGCTACTAAACGGGTACCAAGCTGACTTATAACAAAGAGTAATGGCTAAGATTTTTCTTTTATAGACAAAGTGTGGCAAACGTTCACACATTCCACCTGATGGTAAACGAATGTTGTGGCTTAAAGACATCCACATTTATCGTCGATTTACAGTCAGAATGCTTTGCGTTGTCACATCTGAGGACTAAGATGGAATGCCTTATATCCAGTATCAAAGGTTTCCGTTTTCCGTCTATGCTATTGAAATAATACCAGTTTTTACGGAATTTATCGCGTATATTTAAATTTTTAATTACCCGACGTTTCGAGAGCTTTACAGCACCCATGGTCACGGGAAGGACCGAGATGTTCAACGTCCAGATGTCATAGTTAACCGCGGTTACCATAGATTAAAATTTAACTTTTGTTCCGATCTACACGGTATGAACTTATGGTATCATGAAGTCTTGCAGTTGTATGCTTAGGTTGGGATTTAATTTTATTTATTATAGGATCCCAAGCAGATGGTAGCACCCAGCCATCTTCTCTATTGAAATTAAGATGTTTTTTGATTTCAATAGCCTCGCGAATCATCCTTGGAAGGAATCGGTGTTCTTTAGCGAGGATTTGTGGTCTATCAAATCTGATGTAGTGACGGGGGCCAGCCTCCCATTTTCAAGAATTTCTTCTCTATCGCGAAGGCATATTAAATGTTTATAGAGTAATGGTGACAGATTAGCACACAGATCACCTTATTACCTCTACACTCTATGACCTGATGGTAAGTGGAAGCTGCCCGTAGACAACTACATCCAATAATTAATATCTTATTCTACATATTAGTTATTATAATGCCGTTTCGTTGTCACGCCTGAGAAATAAGATGGAATGCCTCGTTTCTAGTAAAAAGGGTTTCCGGTTCTCTAAACTTACCATACAAAACACGCTGCTATTCTACGATGGTATTCTGTGAGAGTGTGGTTCTGCCCCAGTGATGACGAGTCATTCATGCTACAACCATAATATAGTTGCAGCGTGTCCCTACTACGTCATAGAATACCAGCGTAAAGCCGCAGCACCGAGCTGCTATTTCACGCTGGGATTCTGTGAGAGCATAGTCCTACTCCGATCACGCCGACTAATTCATGCTACAACCATAATATATCCGCATAGACATACCATCAGTTCCAGAAAATTAATATATTGTAGGCGATCTTTTTTTCTTTAGCGGTTTCCGTTTAGTTAGAAAGCAAAATGATGATGCGACTATGATACTACCTTACTCTGATATTCTATGACACCGTGGTCCTTCCTCCATCAAGTAGACCCAATCTTGCTAATCTTTTTGACTTATGATTATTTAGTCTACCGAACCTTAAATGGCTACTGAAGAGGAGGACATCGATTTACCACTACAGAGGACGGATGGATTTTGTGATATTGGATATACTTACTATAAGTTTTAATAAAAAAAGTAATTGATACTCTGTAATAGACTACAGGCCCATGCCAAAAAAATGGATGGGTCATATGAACCACCAGATGACGTATATAGGACGATATAAGAGCATAAAATAATAAGATTCAGCACGGTGCCGTCACTTGAAAGCTATCCAATTGAGTGTTGGTGAGAATTCAAAAGTGCAGGTAGAATGAGTACATTTTGGTTATATATTTTTGTACGGCATTTTCCCATCGATAGATCCATGAAAAATAATAAGAAAGCGCGCAGTGCCATAAAAATATGGTGCGCCACAAAGTCGGTAAATTTTTTGATTTTCTGACAATTTTCAGGGTAAATTCGGTCATTTCATTCTGTACGGCATCAGTTTCATACTGTTTCAATACAGCTTCTAATCCATTATTCCGCAACACCGTACAAAAATCCTTCTCCTTCCGTGGTCCGGGGGGTGATTTGAAACAACATAAAAGTAATTTATTTTGAAATTATTTTATGCATAGATAATATTTTTTTAAATGCCGTACATTTTCGTTCGTCCAAAGGTTTGTAGGGAAAAAAACTCAAGGAAAATCCATAGAACGAAATGCAAGAAAAATCCATATAACGAAATGTAAGGTGAAATTCATGATGATATTTTTTATACGGCATTTAGATAGTTTATTTGTACTTAATGCAATAATTTATAAAAAGTTAATGCCGTACAAATCTGAAAGTTCCCCCTTGTTTCCGGGAGTTAAAACAACATATGAAGAGAAGTACCTACACAGCACAGATTTGGTGTAATGGCTATCATTTATTCTGTGGTAATGGCTACAAACAAATACCGTCGACCTTATTACCAATAAGCTATGGATGGATTTTCAATGACGGTCGGTACGATTTCGACTGGTTCCACGGCGAGGTCTGCCCCCAAAAAGAAAGTGACATAACGGAACTGGATGAGGAATCAGCCGAAGAAATTGATGACGTCATAGGTAAATAAATAAATCTTTACATCTTTAATCTGTATGTAAGACTTTGATTTTGACAAAAACTTATTCATGTTTCAGAAAATGATAGAGAAAATGATTCGCACGTCGATGAAGACGTTGATTCCTTTAACAACTCAGCGGCCGATTCCGATACTGAATAATTTAAATAAAAACCTTATTTTGTATTATCATCTTTAAATATATCGAATTTTTCTAAAAACAGTTGTTTTATTTATTCACATCATTACAATGAAACAAATAAATTATATACATGTATCAATAATGTTTGAAGTATATACATATTAAACCAAAGAGTATACAAAACTGTTGATACTGGGATATACAGTTTCAATTCTTGGATATTATCGAGGTCTGTTCAAAAAGTATCGCGAATTTTGAATTTCCGCGGGCTACGTATATTTTTGATTTTTTTGTAGCCTTATGTTGGTACTCATGTTTCTTACTTATGCTGAAAAAGTCGGCCATTTTGAGTGTTTAGTTAATTTTTGACAGCTGTTGTGCTTGGATGTGTTTTTGCTCGTCTTCGATTTTTGCCCATTCCAAAAAAGGATCAAATAATCTGTATTAAATTTTGTGTAAAAAACAAAATAAATTGCGCAGACGCATTCCGAATATTGACTGTGGCATACGATGAAGCTACCTTGGACCAAAGCAACTTTTATCGATGGTACAAAATGTTCTCAGAGGGCCGAGAAGATGTGATTGACGAACAGCGTGCCGGACGCCCGAGCACGTCAACAACAAACGATAACATTGATAAAATAAAGAAAATATTATTGGTCAATCGTCGAATCACCGTTAGAGAAGTTGCTGAGGATCTAAACATATCGATTGGCTCGTGCCATTCAATTGTACCTAAGTAATGATTTGGACATGAGTCGGGTCGCCACGAAATTCGTGCCAAAATTGCTCAATTTCGACCAAAAACAGCATCGCATTAACACTGCTCAGGAGATGTTGGACTCGGTCTGTGACGACCTAAATGTGCTCCAGAGGGTCATAAATGGAGACGAGTCATGGGTTTATGGTTATGGCGTGGCAACCAAAGGTGTATCATCCCAATGCAAGCTGCCGCATGAGCCAAGACCGAAAAAAGCGCGCCAAGTTCAGTCGAACGTGAAGGTTTTGCGCATAGTTTTCTTCAATTGCAGGAGCGTGGTGCATCATGAGTTCTTGCCACAGGGTAGTACGGTCAGTAAGGAACATTACCTGCAAGTTATGCGCAATTTGCGCGAAGTAATCCGCCAGAAACGCCCGTATTTGTGGAAGAACTAAAACTGGCTTTTGCACCATGATAACGCCCCTGCTCATAAATCGTTGCTTGTGAGCGCATAATTATCCAAAAACAACACATTAATGGTCCCACAACCACCGTATTCCCCTGTGAATTTTTCCTGTTCGCAAAACTGAAGAGGCCCATGAAAGGACGACGCTACGCCACGATTGAAGAGAGATAAAGACGGCGTCGAAGGAGGAACTGAAGATCACGAAAAATGATTTTTAAGTGCTTCGAGGATTGGAAAAAACGTTGGCACAAGTACATTATATCCGAGGGAGATTACTTTGAAGGAGACAAAATAGATATTCATGAATAAATAAATAATTTTTGAAAAACTACAAAATTCGCTATACTTTTTGAACAGACTGTGTATGTATACACACCCTTTAACTTCAGTTAG
Source organism: Parnassius smintheus behrii (assembly GCA_036936625.1). Lineage (NCBI taxonomy): Eukaryota > Metazoa > Arthropoda > Insecta > Lepidoptera > Papilionidae > Parnassius > Parnassius smintheus. The sequence goes on from JAUPFT010000028.1 coordinate 37,481,737, forward strand.
ACGTCATAAAGATTTTATCGTATTATCAATTATTGTTCTCTTTAAAAATATGATAATACTGTACAGTATCGTCATTTTCATCAGCCTAAAAGATATGGTCTGCATTAAAATGTACGGCATAATTTTTTCCTAATTTATTTATCTTAATACTATTTAAGACAAGAAAAAAATGTAGAAAATTGTCATATTTTATTAATTTTAAAGTATTGCAATAATTTAAAAAAATTCAGTTTTTGTATTTCTCTATAATTTTTTTAGAACAGTTTTTTGAATGGCAATAACAAATAACAATTGTATTTTACAATATCATGTTAAAAAAATTGGATGGTAGATATGATAAGGATATAGAACGACGAGTAAATGCAGGGAATAGAGTGAATGGGGCACTACACTCTATTATGAAGAATCAGAATGTGTCAAAAAAGGCACGTATGGTAATTCATAATGCTGTTAGTCCCTACTTTAATGAATGGTAGTGAAAGCTGGGTGTGGCAGAAGAAGCGCGAAAGTAGAATAAATGCTGTAGAAATGCGGTCTTTAAGGAGTATGCTAGGGTTGAATCTGAATGACAGGGTGAGAAATTGCGTGATAAGAGATAAATGTCGTATGCAAGATAATGTTGTGACCAGGATTAAGAAAGGAATGCTTCGGTGGTTTGGTCACGTAGAAAGAATGAATGAGGAAAGAGTGACAAAGCAAATTTATATGGCAGATGTGAACGGTAGAGTCGGGAAGGGACGCCCTAAAAGAAAGTTTAATCGACCAAATTGGCGATTTTTTGAAAATGGGCCACGTTAGAAGTACCCTTAACCGACGAGCATGTATGCGTAGATTTATGGATGTAAAGGAGGCGAAAGAGGTATGTCAGGATCGTGCCAAATGGAAGTCCATAGTCTCTGCCTACCCCTCTGGGTGACAGGCGTGTGTTTATGTATGTATATGTAAATTAAGATAGTATTCTATCTTAGTATCGAGGTTGATAAGTGATAACGCATCTACTCTTTGATTCTTAGTTAGGGAAAGATGTAGGTGCCTGTGGTCCTTAACATTCAATGATTGCTAATAAACATACGATCACTAGATGTCGCTAGTTCTAACTAAAGTGAACATATTAGTTATTACATTATCAACATTGAAAAGTTGCAATTTATTTAAACGTTTTTCGGTTTCTAATGTTTTTTTTGTTTGTATACACTCAAAACAATGGGTGCGTTTGGCAGAAAAAAGCGCTAGCAAGCGCTTGTAAGCAAAATGGCGATCGTAAGCGGTAAGCGCTGTCAAATCGTAAGTAGCTATTTTCCTCTAGGACACGATGTTAGTTTTAACCGGGGAACCCAACCTAATTTAAATATATGTTTGTAAAGTATTCATATTAAAAACTTACCAATCATGAATTTTTAATAACATGTATATGTTTATTCATGTAATTATATTACTTAAAACTAATATTGCACAAAACATCTTATAAACTCTACTTCAAAACAAACAAATTAAATAAGCAAAATGGCGGATTGTGTCAGCGCTACTGAAGTAGCAATCGTGTCCTGGCGGAAAACTATTTCAGCGCTTATAAGCGCTTGCTAGCGCTTTTTTCTGCCAAACGCACCCTGCCTGAGTGCTTAGGATATTTATTTCAAATCTAATACCTATAAAATACTAGCTGGTACTCGGCGCGTTACTGCCGCAAAAGAAATAATTGAGGAAATATAATTTTGAATTTGGAAGAGTAATATTGTTAGTAATGTTATTATTTAGTAATGATAATAATGATGATACATAACTTTTAAATAATTGTATGTACGATACACGCGCCACCTACAGTAAGTTTATTGTACAATGCCTATAACCTTGGCGCAAGTGCAAGCAATAAGTTGACAAAATTTTACCGCAATCTGATGGACGATATGCAAAAATCATGTTGACTAAGTGTGCTCGTTTCTATAAAAATACCTTTCAAGTAATGAAATGCTTGGATGGATTGAATGGATTAGTAAGCTGAAGTGGTAATGGGCTGACCATATAGCTCAAGAACCGACAACCGATGGGGAAAAAGGTTCTCGAGTGGCAGTCTCGTACCGGTAGGTGAAGTGTAGGGTGACCCCCCACTAGATGGAGTGACGACCTGGTGAGACAAGCAGAAAGTCGATGGATGCAGGTGGCTCAGGACCGTGCTTTGTGGCATTCCTTGGGGGAGACCTATGTTCAGCAGTGGACTTGTGAAAGGCTGTAATGATAATGATCATGAATGTAATTCACGTAGTGTGCAGTGTTTTTTGGAGTTTATTCCATAAGAATAGTTTATGATGGATATGGTTTTCGTCTGCGCAATACTCGCATTTCCCACCCCCTCTCTTTTTGTTTATAGATTTATTTAATCGTGTTTTAGATCGTTAGATTTATCATAATTTTTTCATTTTTTTTTATTTTAACATAATTTGCCATTTCTATTTTATACTAACGCCATAGACGTCTGTGTTGTTCGCGTAATTAAGTATGACTAATCTATTAAGATAAATTAATCTAAACCGATTTTTGGCATAAGCAAGGTATTTGGCAGGATCGATGGACGAGTGAATCATAAGGACGCGAGCTCTACCGATTTTTCCCGGAGGTGACGTTGTGACTCAGGTATACTCGGGTCTCACCGGACTACCAAACATCTCAGATTCTATCACCAGATATGGATGTTTTCGGAAGAGACTGTGTGACATGCGACTGTGTGAAATTAGTATTTTTGAGTGTGGTGCGACGGAGGAGGACACAAATCATGCGAGAATTCATATTGATTTCACGCGTCTATTTCGTTATCAAAATGAACTTCAAACCTACTTGAAACATAATTTTAAAAAGCGTACGCTGTATGTATGTATACCTATCAAAGCAGTTGGAGAGAGATTGTGCTTTTTATGTTAGAGCACGTAACGAACTAGAAGCGTTAGTTGTGTTCATTCAAAAAGAACTTCTTTGAATAACTCTCATATGATAATATGATTAGCATAATTTTAAAATTGATATAACATAATTTCTTCCATATGTGGGACACACTGTGGAATAAGTAAATAGCAAAATTGGTGCATGTGTGGTTTGCTAATCAATAATAACAGGCGCTAATAATAAAACAAAATACGTTGTGACGCATTAAATATAACTTTTAACAAAAAGTAAAGACCGATTTCAAATTGCTAAAAAGGGAGTTATTTATTTGAAACCCTTAGAGGTGGAATTTTTATATGTGGGACTTGATAAAAAAAGAATCATTAAAAGCTGTTCTCAGTCTGCGAAAATAATATCATAAGAAATTCCTTAAACAAACAACTTAAATATGAAACTTTTTCCCCTATTTTACTCTTGGGGTGGCATTTTTTCTTCAAAATTTAGTGGTACCAACTTTAAGGTAAAGACTACTTAATAAAAAAATCATCAACATTGGTTCACAACAAAAAAACATACACTTGAATTGAAAACCACCTCCATTTTGAAGTCACTTAAAAATATGGAGACTTAATTAGAATGAAAAAAAGAAATGATGGCAGCTAGTATATTCTTAAAAATACTTAATTCCATAAAATAAACAGCTAATGATTGTCCGAGCACATGATGTTAAGTGGTAATAGGATTTTACATACAAAGTAAGCACGTTAGCTTTAAAATAAATAATACCTACCTATTATCTCGAAAATACCGAAATTGTTTTGATCTCTGAAAGCAGACACGGACAAATAATTCAAATCGTTTGCATTACGTACTATAAACGAAAAAGGGAACTTATTGTCAGAGGCACGTTAACAATGTATGGACATACAAATCAATGATGTAAGGCTTTTACGGCGAACAGGTAACGATAACCGCAATACTAGTGGCAAAGCAAAAGGGAGGGGGATGGGTCCATGGTCCCGGGAGTATATATATAATATACGATAAGTATAAAAAATGGGATAAGATAAGTATAAAAAATGGGACATCTATATCTAAACTCGATTAAAAATTAAAAATGCAGATGGGTCGTCTCACCTGAGGTGACTGGGGGGACATAAGATTTGGTTATGCAAACTGGGGCAGCGAAACTTGCTGTTTGTGACTATAAAATAAATACATTTCAAAAATTAATGGCAGAATTGTCATTTAATTAATAATTCGGTCAACGCAGTAACATAGCTCCCTAAAATCTAGTAAATAAACTTACTACCGGATAATTAAACAGCATAGTTATTACGTAGACGTCGTAAAGAGGTTCCAATTAAGTTATAACTTGCTTGTTTGAGATTTCCAAACCGACCGTAAAATAATTTCATATTTATGATATTAGTACGATTACGAAGAAACTTTATAAATTACAAGTTTATAAACGAGAATTAACAAACAAGAAGAAAGTATGTATAATTTTTATAGAAGAGGGAGCAAACCAGCATGCGGCTCACCTGTTGGTAAATGACAAGCGCCGCCCATGAACAACTGCAACACCAGGGGAACTGCGTTGCCGGCTTTTTAAACACATAAGATAAGGCTCTTTTCTTGACAGTACCTAAGTCGTATCGTTTCTTAAAACTCGCTGGTGACAGACGATTAAGTGTATAATAAAGTATTATGGAATATCTACTCACCTCTTTACTTAACAAATTTTCACTAAATTGTATAAAAACGGTAAAGATTATAATGTAAAAATAGCTAAAAGAGCTTTGAAAGAGTTTCTACTCAAATAACAATGTGGATGGTATATTAAGAAGCAGTTTCAAAGTTAGCATATTGTTTTCTTTGTTTTTGTGTTTCCATCGAAAAGTATCTCCGGTTGTCTATACTAAACATATGAAACAGCAGCATTGAGCTGCTAATTAACGCTCGTATTCTGTGACAGCGTAGTCCTTCCTTGTAGGGAGGCCTGTGTTCAGTGGACTTTTATAGCCTGTAATGGATATTGGAACAATGTTGTTTGTTAAAATTACATAAAAATATTAATGAGCTAAATTAATAAAGCTAGTAAATGTGTTGCGAGGCCGAGAAATTCAATCTACACAAGAATGTAAGGGTTGTTCGAAGGAAATCGCTTCCAGAACGATAAGACCGCCTATTGTATCTTCTATATATATATGTATTGCATTTTGTTTTTTATTTTTATGTGTATTGTATTGGTGTACAATAAAGTGTAAATTGATCGGTATATTTACCTATGAAAAAGGATTATTTTTTATTATATTGACGTACATTGACATGAAATGAGAAACATGCGTCGCGTAAATGATAATGTTAGGGTAACGCCTAGAATACTAAAGTATTCCGCGGTTTACGTATTTTTTCACCATATTTCATTGTATTTCGTTGTATTATGTCGGTTACTGATAATTATATTCTTAGATTGCCACTACTCGGTAAATAATAATAAACTATTGTTCTTTGTTTGTCTATGGGTCTATTCTTGAAAAAATATAACAATTTGAATATCAGCGACGTTATTTTCACCGTTAGAGGAACCTAATTTTGAATTGATAAAGATTATGTAAACATGTTAACGTTTCACAAACGAAATCTTAATTTCTTACATCGAAAATATGTGAGTATCCACACACGCACACTTAAGACTTTTTATAGGATAAGGGTGACAGAAATAGAAACAGAAACTTTTTTATTCAATGTAGATTATAAACAATACTTATTGAAAGTCAATTTTTTCATTTACCACTGGTTCGCAAAAAAACCTCTGTCTTGGGAAGAACCAACAAGAAACCCAGCGGGACTATTATTTTTTTTTTCAAATAATAGCTTACAATCATGTTAACAATTAACAACACAAAACAAATTAGAAATAGCTTGGTAGCGATTACCCTTCCCAGGGGTTATTATCATCCATAAATTCCTTAATATTATAATAACCCTTTTTATACAAACTTAGTTTAATAAAATTATTGAACTTTGCGTATGACAAATTATGTATATTTTTTGGATTTTGTTGTTAAAGCGTATACCTACATCGCCCCAAGAATAAATTACTGACTCGAGTAACTGGTACTACCAGCTTGTATCTGTTCCTAGTTTTTACAGAATGAATATCACTTATTTTTGCAAAACTACGTTTATTCTTGTGTACGTACATTACATTTTCATAAATGAATTGAGAGGCCAGAGTTAATATAGTAATTTCCTTAAATTTTTGTGTGAGTGACTCTTTTGGTTTTAAATTATACATTATGTATTATATATTAAATTATGCGAGTAATCATTAACAATCTGTCAAAATTTACCTTCTTATTCTAACGATATTGTAGCAGTTTTTCATTGCCTAAAAACACGGACAAAAATACATTTTCTAACAATAAATCCTAGCTAGATCGATTTTTTATCCCCGAAACTCCCTGGACACTAAATTTTATGAAAATCGTTGGAGCCGTTTCCAAGATCCCGATTATATATATATATATATATATATATATATATATATATATATATATATATATATATATATATATATATATATATATATATATATATATATATATATATATATATATATACAAGAATTGCTCGTTTAATAGTATAGGATAATTAGCATAAGCATAATTTCTTCAGTATATTATGTGACACTCTGTAGAATAAGTAAATAGCAAAAGTGGTGCATGTATTGTTTGCTAACAAATAGTAACAGGCGCTAACCATAAAATATAATATGTTACAACTTTTAACAAAAATTTCAAACCGACTTCATATTGCTAAAAAAGATGTTATTTATTTGCTTAGGAGCGGATTTTTTTCTATATGGGATTTAATAAAAAAGAATAATTAAAACCGGTTGTCAGTCTGCGAAGATACATCGTTTGAAAACCCCTCCTTTTTGAAGTCAGTTAAAAATATGGTAACTTAATTAGACGAAAAAAAAGAAATGATGGCGGCTAGTATATTCTTAAAAATACCTAATTCCATTCAGTATTAATTATTAAACAGCTAATGATTGTCCAAGAACATGATGTAAATTGGTAATAGGATTTTACATACAAAGTAAGCACGTTAGCTTTAAAATAAATAATACCTACCAATTATCTCTACAATACCCAAATTGTTTTGATCTCTAAAAGCAGACACGAACAAATAATTTAAATCGCTTGCATTTCGTACTATAAACGCAAAAGGGAACTTATTGTCGGAGGCGCGTCAACAATGTAAGGCTTTTACGGCGAACAAGTAACGATAACCACAATTCTAGTGGCATAGCAAAAGGGAGGAGGGATGGCACCATGGTCCCGGGAGACATATAAGTATAAAAAATGAGTAGCTAATGTGTGACATTTATATCTAAACTCGATTAACAATTAAAATGTGGATGCGTTGTCATACCTGAGGGGACTGAGGGGGACGTTTTTGGTTGTAAAACTGGGGCCGCGAAACTTGCTGTTTGTGACTATAAAATAAATACATTTAAAAAATTAATAGCAGAATTGTCATTTAATTAATAATTCTGTCAACGCAGTAACATAGGTCCTTATAGTCTAGTAAACAAACTTACTACCGGATAATTAAATGGCATAGTTATAACGTAGACGTCGTAAAGAGGTTGCAATTAAGTTTTAACTTGCTTGACATTTCCAAACGGACCGTAAAATAATTTAATATTTATGGTTTAGTAGTAAGAAGATACTTTATAAATTACAAGTTTATAAATGAGAATTAACAAAAAAAGAAGGAAAGTATGTCTTATTTTTATAAAAGAGGGGGCAAGCCAGCATGCGGCTCACCTGTTGGTAAGTGACTACCGCCGCCCATGAACTACTGCAACACCAGGGGAATTGCATACGCGTTGCCGGCCCTTTAAATACATAAGATAAGGCTCTTTTCTTGACAGTCCCTAAGTCGTATCGGTCACATGTATAATAAAGTATTTCATAATACCTGCTCACCACTTTACTTAACGAATTTCCACTAAATTTTAAGCTAAACTAGCTTTGATAGAGTTTCTACTTTACTTAAATAACAATGTGGTTGGTATATTATGTAGTATTTAGAAGTGAGTATAATATTTTTGTTTTTTTTTTGTGTTTTTGGTACACAGAGTCTCCGGTTCTCTATATTAAACATGAGAGCGAGTTTCTACCCCGGTCGAGCCGAGCCATATTGGACTACTACTTAGTTCTTCTTTTCGTTTCATTTCTAAGTCTGACGTTAGTTTTCGTTGTTATGTGTAAAGTATCGAAAACAAATATTAGCTGATATATTTTTAACCATCATCATCATATTGTTGCGACAATAGCCAAATAGCAGCATGCGTACCGCGAATTCTAATGGTCGTGTGTTCGAATCCGTTATTCGATTACTGTTGTCGACCACTCCTAACACAAGCATTTTAAGCTTACTAGAAATGGTTAAGAGAATATTAGTAATGTTGATAGCATTACTAGTTTAAAAAAAACTGTCCTAGGAAAGTCCCAAAGCAAGGTCCCAAGCCACATATACCCATCGACTTCCTGCAGGTCTTACCAGGTCGTCACTGCATCTGCTGGGGGGCTGTCCTACACATTACTTGACGTTACGAGACCACTATTCTAGAATTTATTCTTTCTTTCCCATCGGTTGTCGGTTCGTCGAGTTAAATGGCTGTACTATTGATACTGCATCATTCTTTGGACTGTTTACGTTATTCTCTCACTCGTTTCTCGCAGACAGAAAGTGGAACATTGACTCGATTAGATCTTATAATACCTACAGTTATCTAATTTCGTCAATATTTTTATAGTTTTTGTCCATGATTTTTGTAGAAGTATAAAATTATTTAATAACTAGAAACCCGCCCCGTATTTCCTAGGAAGAATCTATAATGTGGTGTTGTTAAAAAATATAATCAGACAAATACCATTTATTTGATCATTTCTCAAAAAAAAATCTCCAATATTTCCAGATAAAATACAACTTAGATCACTACCGACAATGCTTTCTATCTGTTCGTGAAGTTTCATTACAATCAGTTAAGCCACTACGAAGACTATCCCGGACAGATAGACAGATAATCTGATAGACCTCCTCAATTCATAAAAAGGCAATTGTTTCGATATTACTGAAACTTAAATTTTTATATATGTATGCATAGATAACTTTGTTTACAAGAAGAAGCCACAAGAAATTCTGTATCATCTAAAGTCTGCAGTCACATAGCTAGTGGAAGGAAGTAAAATTTTCAGTTTTCAGTCGGCTCCGGGCCGCCGCTGAAGTCACTAGGGTTGCGAGAACGCGACACAAATTGTACATCGCGATGTGCGTGAAACACATTCGTGAAATTTCAGTGAATTACGTACCTAAGGGTGTTAAGTGTTTTAATTAAAGTTGAAAGTTAAAAAGCCATATTACGTATTGTAAGTATTTTTTAGAATTCGTTTATTAGCGGTTATTTATATCCATTTATCAGGATTAACTTAATGAAACCTATATAATGGTGGCACAGAGTTCTATCTATTTCGTGTCTATATATGACGTACAATTTGCCAAATAAGTTACAAAAGGTTCTAGCATCGGGTATTTTTTAATAGAATAAGTGTGACAAACGAGAACACAGTCCACCTGATGCTAAGTGAATGCTGCGGCCGATAGACATCTCCATTTATCCTTGATTAGGAACCAAAACGCTGATGCGTTGTCACCCCTGAAGACTAAGATGGAATTGAATAAAACTATTATTTACGGATTTTATCGCGTTTAAGTACATTAATTTATTGTTATTAATATCCCAACGTATCGGGTGCTTTACAGCGCCCATGGTCACGGGGGGCACTGAGATGTTTGACGTCCTAATGTCATGGTTAGTCCGGCTACCTTAAGTTTTTTAATATTAATTTTTGGTCCGATTTACGCAAAACGAGCTTATAGTATCATGAAGTCTTGCAGTGGTATGCTTGGGTTTGGGTTTAATTTTGTTAATTATAGGATCCCAAGCAGATGGTAGCACCCAACCATCTTCTCTATTGAAATTTGGATGTTTTTTAATTTCAATAGCCTCGCGTATCATCCTTGGTAGGAATCGGTGTTCTTTTGCGAGAATTTGTGGTTTATCAAATCTAATGTAATGGTGGGGACGATCTTGAACATGTTCGCAGATTGCAGACTTCCCGGAGCGTCGGTGCTTCACATCAGCTATATGTTCCTTCACGCGGGTTTTTATAGATCTCTTTGTTTGACCTATGTAAGAGAGACCACATTCACAATCTAGCTTGTACACACCTGCATCTTGTAGAGGAATATTACATTTGATGGATGGTAAAAATTGACTAATCTTCTTCAGCGGCTTGTAGTATGTCTTAATGGACGCTCGCTTCAAGATGTAGCCAATCTTGTCCGTGACTCCTCTAACATATGGTAGTAGAGCAGGCGCGCGCTCGACTGTGGCCGGCTTTACTCGTTCACTGTGACGTAGGCGCGGGACCCGAAGCTTGTTGTCTTGCAATACTTGCTTGACATGCTGAAGCTCCGCAGCCAGATGTTTTCTGTCACAGATCCCTCGTGCTCTCTGAAACAAAGATTTACCCACGGTAGCTAACTGTGAAGGATGATGGTGAGATTCACCATTTAGATATCGGTTGGTATGGGTCTTTTTCCTATACACAGTGTGATCAATAGTGTTATCAGGATTTCGGATGACTAAAACATCTAGGAAAGCTAAAGAATTATTTGCCTCTAACTCCATTCCAAATCCAAATAATTCTTTAGCTTTCCTAGATGTTTTAGTCATCCGAAATCCTGATAACACTATTGGTCACACTGTGTATAGGAAAAAGACCCATACCAACCGATATCTAAATGGTGAATCTCACCATCATCCTTCACAGTTAGCTACCGTGGGTAAATCTTTGTTTCAGAGAGCACGAGGGATCTGTGACAGAAAACATCTGGCTGCGGAGCTTCAGCATGTCAAGCAAGTATTGCAAGACAACAAGCTTCGGGTCCCGCGCCTACGTCACAGTGAACGAGTGAAGCCGGCCACAGTCGAGCGCGCGCCTGCTCTACTACCATATGTTAGAGGAGTCACGGACAAGATTGGCTACATCTTGAAGCGAGCGTCCATTAAGACATACTACAAGCCGCTGAAGAAGATTAGTCAATTTTTACCATCCATCAAATGTAATATTCCTCTACAAGATGCAGGTGTGTACAAGCTAGATTGTGAATGTGGTCTCTCTTACATAGGTCAAACAAAGAGATCTATAAAAACCCGCGTAAAGGAACATATAGCTGATGTGAAGCACCGACGCTCCGGGAAGTCTGCAGTCTGCGAACATGTTCAAGGTCGTCCCCACCATTACATTAGATTTGATAAACCACAAATTCTCGCAAAAGAACACCGATTCCTACCAAGGATGATACGCGAGGCTATTGAAATTAAAAAACATCCAAATTTCAACAGAGAAGATGGTTGGGTGCTACCATCTGCTTGGGATCCTATAATTAACAAAATTAAACCCAAACCCAAGCATACCACTGCAAGACTTCATGATACTATAAGCTCGTTTTGCGTAAATCGGACCAAAAATTAATATTAAAAAACTGAAGGTAGCCGGACTAACTATGACATTAGGACGTCAAACATCTCAGTCCCCCCCGTGACCATGGGCGCTGTAAAGCACCCGAAACGTCGGGATAATAATAACAATAAATTAATGTAATTAAACGCGATAAAATCCGTAAATAATAGTTTTATTCAATGTGTAGTGTTCGCGTAAATTTAAGAAATCATTACTAAGATGGAATGTTTCGTTTCCAGTAAAAAAGGGTCTCCGGATTTCTACACTCACCATACGAAACACAGCAGTATTATTCTGCTATTTTACGCTGGTATTCTGTGAGAACGTAGGTCTTCCCCGGTCGAGCCGTCCCATTCGTGCTACAACTATAATATAGCTGCAGCGTGGCTCTACCACGTGTAGAAGGAAGGATGTCATACATAATTCCATCCATTACGTCAGTCAGTCCACCTGATGGTTAGTGGAAGCTGTGGCACATAGACATCTACATCTGTACTCGAATAAGAACCTAAATGAAAATTTGTTGTCACACTTGAGGATTACGATGGAACGCCTTGACTGTGTTGTCACCCCAAAGAATCAAAATGGAATGTCTCATTTCTAGTAAATAGGGTGGATCTCTGGTTCTCCACATTCATCTTACAAAACATAGCAGTATTAAGCTGCTATTTAACGCTCTTATTCTGTGACATCGCAGTCCTTCCCCAGTCGGCTCAACCCATACGTGCTACAACGAGGGAGGCTATTAAACAACATAAACTATTAAATGTGTTGCGAGACCGAGAAAACCAATCTACACAAGAATATAAAGGTTGTTCGAAGGAAATCGCTTCCGGAACGATCAGACCGCCTATTGTATCTTCTTTATATATGTATTGCATTTTGTTTTTTATTTTTATGTGTATTGTATTGGTGTACAATAAAGTGTAAATTGATCGGTATATTTACCTATGAAAAAGGATTATTTTTTATTATATTGACGTACATTGACAAGAAATGAGAAACATGCGTCGCGTAAATGATAATGTTAGGGTAACGCCTAGAATACTAAAGTATTCCGCGGTTTACGTATTTTTTTCACCATATTTCATTGTATTTCGTTGTATTATGTCGGTTACTGATAATTATATTCTTAGATTGCCACTACTCGGTAAATAATAATAAACTATTGTTCTTTGTTTGTCTATGGGTCTATTGCTTGAAAAATTATAACAATTTGAATATCAGCGACGTTATTTTCGCCGTTACAGGAACCTAATTTTGAATTGATAAAGATTATGTAAACATGTTAACGTTTCACAAACGAAATCTTAATTTCTTACATCGATAATATGTATGTAATTACTCTAATATAACTTTTTGCCCTAACCTCACATATTTATTAAATAATTTTCTTCCTAGTGACATCCCACGTCCTATATATCTTAAGTCTTTGGAACATTCAGTTTACACTCCTTTTGTTAAAAGTTTATTACATTCCATATCCATTAATAAGGTTAAGTTATAGAATTTAGGCCTCTAACATCCATTTAACTATGTTCATTTATCCGAAAATAGCTTGTAACTTCGTAACATATAGAGTAAACTTGCAATGTGCGATTTTTATGAAATACTCGATGCTGGCAGAATCCATTGGTAGTTGCAAACCAGGAGATAAAAGATCAAAAATTAAGAGTATTAATTCGATTCAATTCACTAAAATAACTGAGAGAGTTCATAAGTTAACAATTGAAGTTAAAAAACACAAGATGTGACGGTTTAGAATAAGTAGGTAGTAAGTAGTTCAGATCATGGATGAAGGATGGACAAGAAAATGCAGGAAACTATAGAGTTCCAAGTAATAAGCATTGAGCAAATTTTTTGAAGGACTAAAGTGAATGAGCGCGTCGAATATATAAAAATATATGTTTCAAAAGCTTATACCTATAACAAAAAGTAATTTGTTGAAGAAGATGGATGCTATAACGACGAAAGGAGAAGATGAACTTAAAGCGATCTTTCAGGCATGTAAAATATAAAGCAGAAAAGATGTGACTATGCACACACGCACACTTAAGACTTTTTTTAGGATAAGGGTGACAAACGAGCACACGTCAATCTGTTGGTAAGTGGATGCTGTGACATCTACATTTATTCTGAATTAAGAATCAAAATCGTTGTCACCCCTGAGGACTAAGATGGAATACCTCGTTTCCAGTAAAAAGGGTCTCCAGTTCTTTACTCTCACCATACAAAACACAGCAGCAGCATTTAGCTGCTATTTTACGCTGGCATTCTGTAAGAGTGTGTCCTACCCCGATCGAGTGGACCCACTCGTGTAATATTATAATATAGCTGCAGTGTAGCATTCACAACATGTATGAAATACATTTACAAAATTCTGAAATGTGATCATATTTACAGATTTAACTGCGCTTTAGTAATATCCAAATAGTTAATATCAGCTTAATCAAAGATAGGCAGTAGTAGGGACTGAGCAATCGCAAATATCTGGATGCTTGGTTGTTCACTACCGTGCGAGCGCTGTCGCCGACAATTTGAAAGGCTCTGCGCTGGATGCGATCAAATTGAAGGAGCTGGCACTTTAGCCCCAATCCAAAGAAGGGAACATTATTCCATGTGCAGCCAAACCTTCACCTTGTAAAGTTGCAGGCGGTGTGCCGGCATAAAATACTATCGCGCTCTGCTAAGTACGCCTTTTAGGAGGCCAATTTGGCCATCTCTTCCAAGTTACCACACAAAACTGCAGGTCACTCGATATGTCGATGCCGAGGATTGCGATACTGGCTGAGGCAACAAGGGGAGTGCCTTTAAACTGATGAGATACGACGAAGGGGTACTTTTTACGGTAAACGCGCAAACGTGTGTCTTTTGATTGAACTGGATTAAATTTAGTTGCCCCCAGTCCGAGACTTGATACAACAAAGTCTCTACTTCAGACACAAGTTTATTCGTGTACTCGGCGACGTTTTCCCGTCATCCACGCGTTATGCAACCCAGAAGATCACCAGCTGAGCGACCGCGATGGAAACCGAACTGGCGGTCCTCGAGCAACCTCATGAGCTGGCCATTAATGATTGTATTCATTATTTTCGAGAACAAGGAGGTGATAGCGATAGGCCTGTAGTTGCACGATCTGAGCGTTCGCCTTTTTTAGGAATCAGGTGAGCTGAAGCTATCTTCTATGAGTTCGAGACTACGCCTAGGGAGTAGGAGTAACGGAATAGACGCTTTAAAACTGGTGCTGGTAGGAGGGATGCCATCGGGCCCACTCGACTTGATGAGATCCACGGAAAAGAGTGTTCTGTGCACCAAGCGCTCGGTAAACAGCACATCCTTCATGGAGCACTCAGACCGCGGGGTGGTCACCAAGAGTCGAGTTGGACACAAAGAGAGAGCCCAGGAGATCGAATTTTTCTTTTGCGGCACGGACTAGTGAGTCGTCCTCCCTGTGCAGAGATGGATGACAAAAGTTCCCTTGGATAACCTTGGCGAGAGACCATAATGCACGTGTTCCCAAAATAAGTCGAACTACTTTCTCGCTAATTTTGCCGACTTTGTGCTCAGACTTTGCTTTGACAATGAGACTTTTACAAGATCTGGATGCAAAATTATATTTCTTTTTAAGAGCGCTGATATTTGCATCCCGAGACATCGATGTTTCAGTCCAGGTCTGGTAGCACTGTTTATGGCGTAATGCAATTTTGCAGGGGCGACCAAACTATGGCTGGATTCTGTTTCCGATAGGTACTACAGATGATGGAATAAAATGTTCCATTCCCTGTACACCAAATCAGCGAAAGAATCAGCAACAACTGGCGAGAAGCAAGCCCGCTTCCAAGGGTAGCATGCAAAAAAGGTCGCATGCTGTCCCAATCGGCGTACGTATAGTGTAAAACACGGCGGCTACCAGCAGATCGTGAGCGTTAGTGGCACTATACTCCGGATTAGACAATGGTCTGAGGAGCCAAGAAGGGCATCGACGGAGACCTGATATTCGTCCGGATAAGAGGTCAGCGGAAGGTCAAATTATTTGTAGGCCATACCGATACTTATTTCATGCGGAATATTCCTAGGTTCTTAGCTTTATATCTAGATGGAATGCGAATACCATTGCGAATACGTTGTTGGTGAGACAATCCTACCTTAGCATCTTTTCTCAAACTACCAATAATTACTATTCGTATCTATGTTTTTTAAAATATCTTGTTTTATTAACTCCAAAACTCCAATGTAATTTGGAGTTATTATAAAAGTCGTAGAGCATACCAACTTTCTACAAATTTAGTAGCAGGCAATATTTTATACAATTAACCGTACTCGAGATAGAGCGCGAACACTGGAGAGTTCTTACACGTATATGATAACGCTAGCTCAAAGAACGCAAACTGTGGAAAATCCTTATCCATGTTATGATTAGTCAAGTGACACAAAAAGTAATTAGTTAAATATATTACAGTTGATTAAAACAAATCTTCATCTTAATGTAACCGTGTAGTACCTTTGTAAGGATAATCACTACTTCTTAGTGTTGCGCTCTATAATTAGCACGTGGTATATGGCAGATGATTATTGCGCCATTTCTGATATAAAGCAGCAGAAATGGGAGCGTCAAGATCTTTCTAGAACTCTCTCACTAGCGCCATCTAGTATTGAACAGAAGAACTAAGCTTTCTAGAAAACTCCACTTGGAATTTTCTACAGCTAGTCGGTCAGGACCAGTTTTTGCTGGAACATTCTAGATATGTCGGTGGAAAAGGCCTATATAAAGCCGTTTAGTGCCGCGACCGGGGCAGTATTGAATTGGCGATACGAGCGAAGCTTTCGGAGCGAAATAAAGTGAACTAAAGTGTTAAGTGTGATTAATTATTAGTGTGATTTAAGTTTTAATTGGTGTTCAGTAATTAATGTTTCAGTTTTGGTAATTCAGTCGGCAGTTTTTACTATCACGAACCTTAACCTCGTAACAATATCATCCTGTGGGTGTCGTAAGAAGCGACAGAGGTAAAAAAAACCAGGAAAAACAATCAAAGAAAATAAAAGACGTCAACTATGACAGATGTGCCACCAGTCAAGGCAGTCTCTGGGGGTGGCCTATGTTCATCCACGGCTGAGTCTAGGCCTTTTGATTTTTTTATAGGATTAGGGTGACAAACGAGCACAGAGTCCATCTGATGATAAGTGGATGCTACTACTACTAGTGTTGATGTGGCACATAGACATCTACATTTAACCTCGCTTAAGAATCAAAATGCAGATGCGTTGTCACCCTTGAGGACTAAGATTTAATGCCTCGATTCCAGTATAACGGGTCTCCGGTTCTGTACACTCACTTAACAAAACACAGCAGCATTAAGCTGCTATTTTACTCTGGTATTCTGTGAGAGCGTGGTCCTTCCCCGGTCGAGCCGACCCATTCGTGCTACAAATATAATTGCTGCAGTGTGGCTCTACCACTTATAAATTACTCTGTAAAGGTAATATTACAGCATATTTTGCGCATAATTTGACCTTAATTTATTTATTTATTATTCGAATTTCATTACGTAGGAATTGAGTTGTTTGATGTGTTGATATAGTTGACCCGGGCTACTTTGGTTGTACGTTCAGCTTATGCACATATGGCATCAGGAATTAAACATCTTAGTCACTCCGTATTGGATGTAATAAAACTAATTTTACGGATTTTATCGCGCTTTATTCTAACTTTTTTAATTCACGACGCTTCGGGTGCTTTACAGCACCCATGGTCATGGCCCGGCTACTTTCAAATTCGGACTAAAAATTAATATTCTAAATCTGAAGGTAGCCGGGCTAACCATGACAAAGGGACGTCAAACACCTCAGTCCCCTCATAGAATATAGGTGCTGTAAGCACTCGAAACGTCGAGAATAAAAAAAATCGATATAATAGATCCAGATGTCGAGGGCTTTGATTCTACTATAATCCATGTCCTAGACGGTTTTTACTTTTTATGCAAAGTTTAATTTAAAAAAATTTAGATATATTTTTTATATCACGGTGTATACAAACAGGTTGTTATTTAGTATGGTATAGCGAAAACTTTAATTAATCATAGCAATGTGTGAGATACATGGTAACGCCAAGACGAATTCATTATTCAATCGAGTTCCGTGACTACCGAAAATTACTCATGGAAAATCTCTACAGAGAGCGGACGTGAATATAGGGAAATGTTATTTTTTAAATATAATAAGGATGACAAAAAAAACATAGTCTTATATCCATCTTTGGTTAAGAACGAAAAAATGCAAACGTGTTTTCACCCCTGAGGACTAAGACGGAATGCCTTGTTGCCATTAAAAACAGTCCTCAATTCCCAACACTCATTATACGAACACGCCATCATTTAGCTGATATATAATGCGTTGGTATAAGTCCCCAGAGGTGATAACACATTAATCGATGATGGATGTAGATATCTATGGGCCACGGCATCCACTTACCATCAGGTGGGCGCTGAGCTAAAAAAAATACGGCTCTTCATAAATGTTAAAAACAAAACAATGTTTACGTCGGATTATTTCGCAGTCGTAAATTTCAACCGGACCTTGTAACCAATACTTGTAAGTTGTAATATATTGGTGCAATTTGTAATTCCAGTACTAATCGAACCGAATGTGTTTCGTGTAATGAGAAGCCATAAATTAGTTAACTGTATCAAATTAGCATCGAATGTGAACGTTGTTTATGAGAGTAAGCTCGTATGAGTAAATCGAACTTAGATACGTATATAATAATGAAGTCCTTATAATTTTTTATTCAAGTAGGAGTCACAAACGGGCACGCAGTCCATCTGTTAGTAAGTGAACGCTGTGGCCAATATGCTACATCTATTCTCGATTAAGAATCAAAAGAAGATGCGTTGTCATCGCTGAAGAGTTAAATGGAATGTCTTGTTACTAGTAAAGGAAGTTTGAATCTATTACTTCAAAGAGAGAGGATCCAATACAACGCTTGTCAAATATAGAAAGAAACTAGCTCCTGTTACTCAGGTTAACTTTTGCAGGAGCTTGGGTCACATGGGTTTATGTGCAAATTGTTGAGTGTGTTGCAATAAACATTTTTCAATTTTCAGCTTTTCCATTATTTTCAACGCGTCAATACAGGTATGTAGCTCAGGATCGTGCTTCGTGTCAGTTTTTTTGTAGAGGTCGTGGATTGAGATTTTGGAAACGACTCTCCCGATTTCGATCCTCGCAAGCGTCAATGAAATTGTTAAATGTGGTCTTAAGCGCATTTAGGGACAAACGAGCCCACGGTCCACCTGATGGTAAGTGAATGCTGTGGCCCATAGACATCCACATTTATCCTCAGTTAAGAATCGAAATGCAGATGCGTTGTCACCATATAAGACTAAGATAGAATGCCTCGATTCCAGTAAAAAGGATGTCTAGTTCTCTATACTCACCATACGAAACACAGTAGCATTAAGCTGCTATTTTACGTTGGTATTCTGTGAGAGCGTGGTCCTGTTCCGGTCGAGCTGACCTGCTACAATTATAATATATGTAGCTGTAGCGTAGCTCTACCACGTAAAAATGTACTTGGGGGGTGAAGGAAAACGTCCGTGAGTACAAAAAAGATGAAAACACGTAAAGACAAGGCGATAAAATTTGAGGCATTGCGGGGATTTTATGCTCCAAGAGTAATTCAGCTAAGAAGGGAGGAGATTTTTTTATAGAAGAGTTACCCCTCTTACGAGCATTCGCCTCACCTTATAGTAAGTAACTACTGCTGCCCAGAAACTACTGCAGCACCAGGAGAATTGTAGGTGCATTATTATTGTGTTTTGACTAATTACTTTCTTCTAGTTCTATATCGCTGTAGTAATAGTGTTAGTAAAGTGAAGTGTGACCTAAATGAAGATGAGAAGTAAATAGTTATTTTTTTCAGACTTCAAAATTGGCAGAAATTCTCGATTCGACAGTTTTTTTTTAATGTATGTCAGAAATTTTTCTAGGTGAACCGATTTTGATGATCGATTTCAGAGCTAGTACTTCCCATGTAGAAATTGACTTCGAATAAAGTGATGATGTTCTCATTTTATTTATATTGAAGTAGGTTGTACAAAAATTTTAATTTTACCACTTTTGTAACATTAGTGTTACGAGGAGTGTCGGTATTCGCCCGCGTCTTATATTTCTGACCACCATACACCCGCCTCGCAAGACAAGAACGGGCTACGTCGAACTCTCGCAGACTAAAACTTTATGCCGCAAATTATACAGAAGCGGCGTAAGGCGAAGACACGGCATAGGCGCGGTGTAGGCATGGTGGCGCTTCAAAACGTTTTCATATAAAATGTATGAAAGCGGTGTGTCGTGAATTATACTCAAGCGGTGTCACAGGCATGCCCGTTTTGCCCGTTCTACTCTTGCGCCGCACCTCTGTCATACCTTCGTCTTATGCCGCTTCTGTATAATTTGTGCCTATGATGTTTAGCCTTCACCGCATATTGACAGGGCCTTAGGAACACTTTCGCACACATCCGTAGCCCCACCAGCGCTGGAGAGGAAAACTCCCCATATTTCTCCTTTCTTGGTAAGACATACCAAAAAATTAGGCGCACCTTCCTTGCAGACTTTAAATCCGTATTTCATCCTATAAAAAACACCACGAAATGCTTCCCGTATAGATGTAGCGCAAAAAGTCGCTCACTTATAAAGTAGTTACGATGCCAGTTACAATGTCCCTATGCTTCATCTCTTGTGACTCTTGTCTCATAAAGCTACTAAATGGGTCTTAAGCTGACTTACAACAAAGAGTAATGGCGGAGATTTTTCTTTTATAGACTAAGGGTGACAAACGTTCACACAGTCCACGTGATGGTAAGTGGATGATCTAGCTCATAGACATCTACATTTATCCTCGATTTGCAACCAGAATGCGTGCCGTTGGCACACCTGAGGACTAAGATGGAATGCCTTATATCCAGTATAAAAGCACACCTGAGGACTAAGATGGAATGCCTTATATCCAGTATAAAAGCACACCTGAGGACTAAGATGGAATGCCTTATATCCAGTATAAAAGCACACCTGAGGACTAAGATGGAATGCCTTATATCCAGTATAAAAGCACACCTGAGGACTAAGATGGAATGCCTTATATCCAGTATAAAAGCACACCTGAGGACTAAGATGGAATGCCTTATATCCAGTATAAAAGCACACCTGAGGACTAAGATGGAATGCCTTATATCCAGTATAAAAGCACACCTGAGGACTAAGATGGAATGCCTTATATCCAGTATAAAAGCACACCTGAGGACTAAGATGGAATGCCTTATATCCAGTATAAAAGCACACCTGAGGACTAAGATGGAATGCCTTATATCCAGTATAAAAGCACACCTGAGGACTAAGATGGAATGCCTTATATCCAGTATAAAAGCACACCTGAGGACTAAGATGGAATGCCTTATATCCAGTATAAAAGCACACCTGAGGACTAAGATGGAATGCCTTATATCCAGTATAAAAGCACACCTGAGGACTAAGATGGAATGCCTTATATCCAGTATAAAAGCACACCTGAGGACTAAGATGGAATGCCTTATATCCAGTATAAAAGCACACCTGAGGACTAAGATGGAATGCCTTATATCCAGTATAAAAGCACACCTGAGGACTAAGATGGAATGCCTTATATCCAGTATAAAAGCACACCTGAGGACTAAGATGGAATGCCTTATATCCAGTATAAAAGCACACCTGAGGACTAAGATGGAATGCCTTATATCCAGTATAAAAGCACACCTGAGGACTAAGATGGAATGCCTTATATCCAGTATAAAAGCACACCTGAGGACTAAGATGGAATGCCTTATATCCAGTATAAAAGCACACCTGAGGACTAAGATGGAATGCCTTATATCCAGTATAAAAGCACACCTGAGGACTAAGATGGAATGCCTTATATCCAGTATAAAAGCACACCTGAGGACTAAGATGGAATGCCTTATATCCAGTATAAAAGCACACCTGAGGACTAAGATGGAATGCCTTATATCCAGTATAAAAGCACACCTGAGGACTAAGATGGAATGCCTTATATCCAGTATAAAAGCACACCTGAGGACTAAGATGGAATGCCTTATATCCAGTATAAAAGCACACCTGAGGACTAAGATGGAATGCCTTATATCCAGTATAAAAGCACACCTGAGGACTAAGATGGAATGCCTTATATCCAGTATAAAAGCACACCTGAGGACTAAGATGGAATGCCTTATATCCAGTATAAAAGCACACCTGAGGACTAAGATGGAATGCCTTATATCCAGTATAAAAGCACACCTGAGGACTAAGATGGAATGCCTTATATCCAGTATAAAAGCACACCTGAGGACTAAGATGGAATGCCTTATATCCAGTATAAAAGCACACCTGAGGACTAAGATGGAATGCCTTATATCCAGTATAAAAGCACACCTGAGGACTAAGATGGAATGCCTTATATCCAGTATAAAAGCACACCTGAGGACTAAGATGGAATGCCTTATATCCAGTATAAAAGCACACCTGAGGACTAAGATGGAATGCCTTATATCCAGTATAAAAGCACACCTGAGGACTAAGATGGAATGCCTTATATCCAGTATAAAAGCACACCTGAGGACTAAGATGGAATGCCTTATATCCAGTATAAAAGCACACCTGAGGACTAAGATGGAATGCCTTATATCCAGTATAAAAGCACACCTGAGGACTAAGATGGAATGCCTTATATCCAGTATAAAAGCACACCTGAGGACTAAGATGGAATGCCTTATATCCAGTATAAAAGCACACCTGAGGACTAAGATGGAATGCCTTATATCCAGTATAAAAGCACACCTGAGGACTAAGATGGAATGCCTTATATCCAGTATAAAAGCACACCTGAGGACTAAGATGGAATGCCTTATATCCAGTATAAAAGCACACCTGAGGACTAAGATGGAATGCCTTATATCCAGTATAAAAGGTCTCCAGTACTCAACAATTACTATACGAAACACAGCGTCATTGAGCTGCTACTTTACGCTGGTATTCTGTGAGAACATGGTCCCCCGGTCGAGCCGACCCATTCGTGCTACAACCACAATATAGCTGCAGCA
Organism: Parnassius smintheus behrii; assembly: GCA_036936625.1. NCBI lineage: Eukaryota > Metazoa > Arthropoda > Insecta > Lepidoptera > Papilionidae > Parnassius > Parnassius smintheus. The sequence goes on from JAUPFT010000028.1 coordinate 37,504,349, forward strand.
TGGCTCTACCGCGTATAAAAGGTTAACTAAATTATGTTTTCCAATACTTCAAAAATAGCAGTATACCACTTTCAATAAGGTCCTGTGATTGGAACGAGACCATTGGCAGAATGAAAGGAAGGCCTTTGCTGAACATTTAGAGGTATTAAAAAAATTTCGTTGAAGTATTATTACGAGCATGATATCACAGAGTGGTAGTGATATCGAATTATTTCGTGGATTTAAATGCAATCTCCGCGGCAAACATAGTGAGTGAACAGCAATATTGACTCAATTTATTAAAGGCACAGTGTAATAAAACGAGCCGACATCGCTACACAGTTTATTTACTACTTGCGACTCGGCCTGGCTTAGCCTGGATGGAATCTATAATAAAATTAAAGACCATTTAATTTATCAATACATTTTCAGAACTTCATGTTTTTCGGATAAGAATATAGCCTAGATTACCTGGCATTACTCATTGTATCTGTTCATCAGGTTTCATCACAATCGGTTTAACAATTCAGAAGACAGACAGATTGGCCCGAATAGACATATAAGTAAAACCCCCTGAGTGTAATAAAAAAAGTAAAAGTTACAGCATATATACGTCACACTGCTAGGCACAGGCCTTCTCTCATTTCTGAGAGGGTATTCAAAAATTTCAATGGTGCCGGCGGGGATCATACCTGAATTTTTTGCGTACTGTGAAACTTACAGCGAGCACTAACCATCTAAGCTACCGCGGCTCAGATGAGTTACCACGGCTCAGATGAGCTACCGCGGCTCAGATGTGATACCACGGCTCAGATGAGCTAACACGGCTTAATTGAGTTTAAAAGAAGCCAGTTATTTTAATATTACAGACAGACACTTCAAAATAATTTATATGTATATAGCAGGGTTCTGTGAAATTGTCAAGTGTCTATGGATCACCAGAATAAATAAATCAATGATTTAATGTTATAACGAAGTTTCCCGCGTTCATTTTTATCTTATACAGTAATCACGACGTTTAATTCTGGTTTTTTATTTCTTATTGTTTATGATACTATTGTTTGTTAATATTTTGAACGGTATCTATATTATATTATTTTACATGCGTATATATATACTATATTATACAAAATTATACTATATATATATATATATATATATATATATATATATATATATATGTTTTCATTTATTTATTTTACGTTTAAGTATATATACATTAAATTGCAAAAAAAAAAGGGTGATTCAAATTTTTTCGGTCTGAAAATAGAATTTTATACGAAAAGGGTTTTAATCATTTGACAAACAATAAAATATCTCAAATTATCTATCGAATAATAAATAATGCCTTAGTATAAATCTATGAGAACAGTGCTTTGTTTTAGCTCGCTGTTAATTAAACAGTACGCGAACGACCTGGGTATAAACTGCGTCTGCAACAAAATAAAACCGTTAGTGATTTCTTAAATTTACGCGAACACTATACATTGAATAAAACTATTATTTACGGATTTTATCGCGTTTAATTACTTTTAATTTATTTTTATTTTATCGGTAAGGAAGATTTGGAGGCCATACGTCAAGATATTTCGTCCAACAACACCAACACGCTTAAAACAACTAGCGATTTAATAAAGAAATACTCCGAAAAATTAAATCTCGACGTGAATTCGCTAATACCATCATGTGTCAAACCACCGAGGTTGTATGGGTTACCGAAGATACACAAACCAAACGCTCCACTACGTCCCATAGTGAGCCAGATCGATTCACCAACTTATAAGCTGGCACAATACTTAGCAAAAATACTATCACCACTAAGAGGACATACCATAGCACACACAAAGGATTCATACCATTTTGTGAGTGAGATAAAAGACCTACATCTCGCTAACAATGAAACTATGGTCAGTTTTGATGTTCAGTCACTATTTACATGCTTACCTATTGTGGACTGCATCTCAATTGTAACTAGGAAGCTAGAAGAAAATAACATGCCTCAAGAATATGCAATACTACTTGAACATTGCCTCACATCTGGCTATCTATTGTGGAAGGAGGAGTTCTACAAGCAAGTAGATGGTGTGGCGATGGGCTCACCTGTGTCTCCCATAGTCGCCGACATATTCATGGAGGACTTTGAGGAGAAAGCCCTTCTTACTGCTCCTGTAAATCCAAGGTTCTACAAGCGGTACGTAGACGACACTTTCACAATTTTACCATCTGACAAAGTAACTGCATTTTTAGACCACCTTAACTCCATAAACTCTAAAATACAATTCACAATGGAGTTAGAGGCAAATAATTCTTTAGCTTTCCTAGATGTTTTAGTCATCCGAAATCCTGATAACACTATTGGTCACACTGTGTATAGGAAAAAGACCCATACCAACCGATATCTAAATGGTGAATCTCACCATCATCCTTCACAGTTAGCTACCGTGGGTAAATCTTTGTTTCAGAGAGCACGAGGGATCTGTGACAGAAAACATCTGGCCGCGGAGCTTCAGCACGTCAAGCAAGTATTGCAAGACAACAAGCTTCGGGTCCCGCGCCTACGTCACAGTGTACGAGTGAAGCCGGCCACAGTCGAGCGCGCGCCTGCTCTACTACCATATGTTAGAGGAGTCACGGACAAGATTGGCTACATCTTGAAGCGAGCGTCCATTAAGACATACTACAAGCCGCTGAAGAAGATTAGTCAATTTTTACCATCCATCAAATGTAATATTCCTCTACAAGATGCAGGTGTGTACAAGCTAGATTGTGAATGTGGTCTCTCTTACATAGGTCAAACAAAGAGATCTATAAAAACCCGCGTGAAGGAACATATAGCTGATGTGAAGCACCGACGCTCTGGGAAGTCTGCAGTCTGCGAACATGTTCAAGATCGTCCCCACCATTACATTAGATTTGATAAACCACAAATTCTCGCAAAAGAACACCGATTCCTACCAAGGATGATACGCGAGGCTATTGAAATTAAAAAACATCCAAATTTCAATAGAGAAGATGGTTGGGTGCTACCATCTGCTTGGGATCCTATAATTAACAAAATTAAACCCAAACCCAAGCATACCACTGCAAGACTTCATGATACTATAAGCTCGTTTTGCGTAAATCGGATCAAAAATTAATATTAAAAAACTGAAGGTAGCCGGACTAACTATGACATTGGGACGTCAAACATTTCAGTCCCCCCCCCCCGTGACCATGTGCTCTGTAAAGCACCCGAAACGTCGGGATAATAATAAAAATAAATTAAAAGTAATTAAACGCGATAAAATCCGTAAATAATAGTTTTATTCAATAAAATCGTTAGCTTAGATAGTTCCAGTGCGTTCTCCCTTAGAAATGGAAGGAGGATAAAGAAAAGAAGATATCAATAAAAAAAAAGAAAATATAAATAATCGTCGATGAACGTAGACATGTCTGTGCCATATTTTGCGATATGACCATGGCATTCGATTACTAACATTATGCTACTCTAAAAAAATGTAAAAAATGTAATTAGAGGCAATGATATTAATCTAATTGAACCGTACTTAAAAAATAGAATACAAATAACTGAAGTTAATCAAATTGATAAGGAAATAAGAAGGAAGAGATATTTCGGTCGTCGTAGCGTGTAGTTAAATTTGGAGTACCACAGGGGAGTGTGCTGAGTCCTTTTATATTTATATTGTACATTAATGACTTACCTTAACGCACTGAACAACAAGTAACACTGTTTTCGGATGATAGCAGCGTGACAATGCAATGTAAACGTTTATAGACCTATGAAGTGACATTAATAACCCCTTAAAATTAGTTGTAAAATGGTTCATTGAAAACAATTTAAAATAAAAATAAATAAAACAAAAGTTATACATTTCTTTCAACGAATTCCTAGCATGAGCCTTAATATACACTACAATAATGATGTTTTAAAAACTACAAAATTTTTGGGTCTCGAAATAGATGAACATCTTAACTGGAAAGCACACATTAATAATTTATGTAAGAAAATTAGTACCTAAATCCGCAAATGCTTAACATAGTTTGTCTTCAATAGTATTTACGGAAGCACTCCTCTCTGCTTACTACGACTTAGCGAAATCTCACCTCCAATATGGAATCATAATTCGGGGTAACTCAACCGTACAAGAAGCGTCGTTTAAGGCTCAAAAAAGACCCCTAAGGGCGATGTTCTTGCTTAAAACTACCGATAGTTGCATGAAATATTTTAAACAGTACAAAATACTGACATTACCGTGTTTACAAATACTAGAAGTAGCTGTATTTGCTTATATAGTACCAGTAAGTAATAATTCTAATCTAAAGAATTTCTGCAGTGGAATTGATAGTAACTTTATGCGTCAACAAGCTTATCTCACATTCTGTTGCTTATCTCAGCATTACTTCGTGTTGCTTCTTGTTCAGTGTATTGATGACTCAAATACGTTTTGTATAACACAAAATAATGCAATTTAATGTTTAGAAATCACTATAATTGATCATTCCTATGTTAGTCATTGAGTAGATTGTACTGTAATAATCTACTAATAGCAGTAATATCATGGATACACTAGATGTACAACAACATCTGAAAAAAATTCACCCCAGTCTAGAAAATAATGTTTATGCTGCTAATAGACTGCCCATGTACACCCACGTACCAACGTATATAATATGCAATTTGGATACAGATGATAAACCAGGGTCACATTGGGTAGCTTTATATACCGATACGAATGACGTCGGTCAATATTTTGATTCATTCGGACGAGCACCTGTACGATATCATCTAGAGTTTTTAAAAAGAAATTGTAAAAGATGGAACTGGAATGTTGATAGGATTCAGAATGAGTGGACTTCAGTTTGTGAAGAATATTGCTTAGTGTATTTGCTATACAAGTTTCAGGGATGTTCAATGCATAGTTTTACGAGTATATTTACAGGAAACACATTGTACAACGATATTTTAGTGGATGAGATGTTTCGCTCCTATTTTATAGATAATAAGTAATAAGATTTTGTATTTTGTAAATAAAAAATTTAACAAAATTAGGTAATGTGTATTATTGATGAGTCAGATTAGTGTAGATAGGAACAAAGGAGTATAATACAATAGCACCACGCCGAGGAAGAATAGATAATGACGGTATTCAATGAACAATAGATAAATAGATAAGAACAATGGAGCGCTAATGACGGTGGAGGCCCTCACCGGACATCAATTAGATAAAAGTTAATTGATCTGCACATCTCCGGAACCGTGCATCCTACGCAAAAATGGACCGCAGATTCGTGATCAGAGCATGCCAAAACCTTTTTTCTAGGATCGTGAGTCGACGAACGTCATACTTGTACCACTTCTGACTCAGTGAGCCAGAACTGGTACTAACTAACTACTACCTCAAGAATAGTTAAGTTCAGATTTCGGCTCTCGTAATTCAAAATGATTTCATCTTATTTTCAGTCGCTGAAAGCTGCAAATGATCGCTTGGATTTACGACGCCCCCATAAAATACTGCCAAATAAGTTGTTCACGTACTTTGGGGAAGCTTACGCATTTCTAAAGAAAGATATTTCTTCTATAATGATTTCTTATATTTACACGAATGCTACACATTGAATAAAACAAATTTTACTGAATTTATCGCTTATATTAACTAATTTTCATGATGCGTAGTTCGTACCAAAAGATAATTATTTTAATCTGAATATAGTCGTAGTCATAAAATACTATAATACATACATAATAGAACGGGAGAGTGGGAGGAGCATGCCCATGCAACCTCCTAATAAAAGATTGGTACCGGGAGATGACCTTGGAGGGCTTTAAGGAAGCGAGATGGATTAATATCTATCTCCCTCGCACTTTATGTTATCTTGCCATGAAAGAAATATTATTTTAAATGACACATCATTTTAATCATTTTTTATTTAATAATTATAATACTTTATTATATAATATATTTCGTTAAACATATATTTATTACGTCTTTATTGAAATAACAAAATATATGAATATGAAATTGCATACTATAATAAAAAGGCAAGTTATGGCATTTGCTCAAATGCTTTAGAAATATGTTTTTAGAATATGACATTAAATGTCCAACAAATATAACATCAAATGATCAAATTGGATTTGGTAAGATATTTTGTTTTATTACAATCAGAATATTATACATATTTCCAATTTACTGGATATTTACACAAATGTTTTTTACAGGTGTTGCTAAATGGAGCCATATAAAGGAGTTTTATGAAACAGATAACACCAATCCCAATTTTGTGTTTGCACCTTGCTTAAAAAAAGAACATTTAAATCCAAATACGAAGCAGAAGATGAAGGTGAAGCTAGCCGCACAAGTGTTAAGCCACTCAGTTGCTGCAGGAATGTATGCTAAAATTACACAAGGTAAATTAAATTTATAATTTAAAGTATAATATTTAAACATATGTCCACCCATTAAAATAATTATTAACTTAAAAAGGAACTAGGCTCTCCCAAGTACAAATTATTGTTTATTGTTTGATATGTGATATTTTTTTTGAGTTGTCTTGTAATGTACTTTAAATCATATTTCTTTAATCCTAATAGTAAGATCTAAAATTATGTATTGTTTACAGGGGAACTCTCTTCAGAGGCCTTCACTACTGCTAATGTTATTGCAAATATGGACAAGCTGTTTGATTGTTTGATTTGCAGCAGGTAGTGCTAATTAATGACATGAAAATGTTGACTTATTATTTTTTTTATGCAGTCTCAATAACAATAAAATAACGAAAATAATTTCTACAAATGTAATATTATTGGTGGCATCTATAATATAATCAGGTTATTGGAGTTTAGACATAATATTGCCTTGTTTGTAGAATGTGAAGGTAAATAATGTTTTCTTGTTAGAAAAAAGTGTTTATATTAGATTGTCCAATCTTTTTTATATAAAACCAATGTACCTTTACTTTCCATTTTGCTTAAATGTCATGTTACATATGCCGTTTACTTAATAGGTGAAGTGATGAACTAGTTAGCTATAAACTAATAATCATTGACACGTGGTTTAAGAGAAGTTACGAGAATGCTTATTTCCCATACTTCGCTAAAACACGCCTACCTCTTAAAAATAGACTATTCTGCGTTACATAACTACTTAACTATTAAATCGATATTTAGTTAAGAGCTGTTGAGAACTGTTTACATGCATAAAGTTAAAAATTAGTTAATTACTACGTCACTTACGTCCATCAATGTACCAACGGTTTTTCTATGTACCAATGTGGACAAGTATGTAATGTAAATAAAAATTATGTATTTCAAAAACCACTTTTATTTGAAAAATAGTTCCTTTTTTATATAAAAATGATTGCTAATCGTTTCAAAAGCGGTTTATGAATGTAAAGTACCATAATTTACAAATAACTTTGTGCTTTTGTTTTCGTTTTAATTTAGCAATATACATCATTGAAACGAAAAACTACAAGCTATATCTATCTATATGGTATTTTACATTCTTAAGCTAAGATTTTTAAAAAAAATCACGTTTCAAAATTCCCGCGCAAAAAAGTTTTAGTGGGGCACGACAGAGATGGCGTTCATTATGGGTGCCATTTTCTTTGTTTGAAGTTGACATTCTTCCCGCCTAAGGGTATTAGTGTACTGTGGGGCGGAGCCCGGCTACACGGCACACTAAAATGTCACTAACAATTCACACCTATAAATGTCAACATAATCAATCGTTTGCAATTTTAGTGTCAACCGTCGCTGAAAAATGGCAATAATTAAGTGTCGAAAGAACAGCGGGAAATGGAATTTAAATAAATGAGACATATCCTACAACCGGTAAGTTGAAACTATTTATATTTTGTGAATATCAGAAACAAAAATAAAAAAATATTGATGTGTCAAAAACATTAATCAAAAGTCTAAAATGTGTGAATTCGCTCAGTCAGTCAACACAAAAAAATCGGGTTTGTAGTAGTGATAATACGACGTAATTGCTTGTATGTGTGCTCCCGGCGACACCGATCTTCGTACAAAATAAGGTTGACAGATATTCTATTGTGTATTATACATATATATATATATATATATATATATATATATATATTATACATATATGTGTGTTTGTTGTGTTGTGTATAGTGTTCTATGGCCAAAGTTAACTGTGACGTTAGGACGTCGAACACTTCAAGTTCCCATCGTTATGTAATGTATATCAAAACGTCGGCAATATAAAATAAGTTAAAATACGCGATAAAATTGGTAAATACTAGTTTAATTTAAAAGGTATTTCTATAATGATTTCTTATATTTACACGAATGCTACACATTGAATAAATCTTATTTTACGGAGTTTATCTCTGTTTAATTTAAACTTTTTTGATTTAAAATTAAACACGATAAAATCCGTATAATTGGATTTGTTCATATATTTTTCGGGAATTTACATAGCTTAATGATTACCTACATTTTTCTCGTCTCTGTAACAACTTCAGCTAAATAAATTCTAGTCAGGCAACATAATAAACATTACTCATAACGTGACTCTACCATGAAATTTACGTGGTAGAGCCACGCTAAAATGTATTTGAGTTACCTTAACCATGGAGGAATTACACTTGTACAGAACACTAACGTCGAAAAATGACGTTATGTTTCATGTGGTGAGTGTAGAGAATCAGAAACCTTTTTACTGGTAAAGAAGCATTTCATTTTGGTTCTCAGGGTGTGACAACGGATCTATAATATTTGATTTAGGCGTGGAAGAACAACGCTGCGGCTATATTATGGTTGTAGCACGAATGAGTCGGTTCTCACAGAATACCGTAAACTAGCAGCATAATGCTACTACATTTTGTAGGTGAGTGTAGAGATCCGGAGATCATTTTTACTGAAAATGAAGCATTCCATATTTTCCCCCAGGGGTAACAAAGGATTAAGGGTAACAAATGAACATTCTGTCTACCTGATGGTAAGTGGCTGCTGTGGTATATAGACATCTATATTTATTCTCGATTAAGAATCAAAACGCAGATGCGTTGTCACTCCTGAAGACTAAGATAGAATGCCTCGTTTCCAGTAAAACAGGGTCTTTGGATCTCTACACTCATCATACGAAACACAGCAGTATTAAGGTGCTATTTTACGCTGGTATACTGTGAGAGCGTGGTCCTTCCCTGGTCGAACCGACTCATTTGTACTACAACCGTAATATAGCCGCAGCGTGGCTCTGCTGCGTATTAAATTAAATATTCACCGAATATAGAAAATCTTTGCTCTGAGTTTGTGTCGTTGGAATACAGTAGCCAACATCAACTTGTGAGATGGCTAAATTGTAAATCTAATATTATAAGCCTGTGCCTAGCACAACCGTTTAGAATAGAATACATTAGAATCAAATAGAATAGAACAGAACAGAACAGAAAATAATAAAACGATCCTGAAGATTGACTGTGTGTTCGTTTGCTACCCTTGCTATTATAAAAAAGCGGCCAAGAGCGTGTCGGGCCACGCTCAGTGTAGGGTTCCGTAGTTTCCCGTCCGTCGCAATAAGTGTTCCCACTTAAGAGTTTAAAGGTGGGTATCCATTATGTTCGCGCTCCAGCAGCGCTCCGCGCTCCTGCAACTGCTCCCGGTAGTGAGTACTGTTGTTTCCATCCAAGTTCAAAATGATTTTCCTAGAAAGTCCTTATAAAGTTCTACTTTTCAGATTTTTTTCATATTTTCTAAAGTTATGGTTCAAAAGTTAGAGGGGGGGGGACACATTGTTTTTTTACTTTTGGAGCGATTATTTCCGAAATTATTGACATTATCAAAAAATGATTTTAGTGAACCCCTATTCATTTTTAAATACCTTTCCAACAATATATCACACTTTAGGGTTGAAATTAAAAAAAAATCACTTCCCACTTTACATATAGGGGGGGTTACCCTAATAAAACATTTTTTTCCAATTTTTATTTTACCACTTTGTCGGCGTGATAGATACACATATTGGTACCAAATTTCAGCTTTCTAGTGCTAACGGTCACAGAGATTAAGCGAGGACGGACAGACGGACAGACAGACATGGCGAAACTATAAGGGTTCCTAGTTGACTACGGAACCCTAAAAATAAGGCATATGCATTATTAAAATGTTTTCGTCGTCCCACTTTTTTCATTTCAAGTATCTTGTTCATGAGACAACAAACTAGAATGTTACATGTCTAATATGTGCATAATTTAAATATGTAGGTGATCTAGAGGCTCTACATTTTAAATGTAATATTTTTAATGTCAAAGTCAAAATCAGAGGTATATTTTTCTATACATTTTAGGACATTTCAGACACAAAGATTTTAAAGTATTTTTTTAGGGTTTAGTACCCGAAGGGTGTCAAAACAGGCACGTATGGTAATTCATAATGCTGTGTTAGTCCCTACTAACACAGCTACTTGTATGGTAGTGAAAGCTGGGTGTGGCAGAAGAAGCACGAAAGTAGAATAAATGCTGTAGAAATGCGGTCTTTAAGGAATATGCTAGGGTTTAATCTGAATGACAGGGTGAGAAATTGCGTGATAAGAGATAAATGTGGTATGCAAGATGATGTTGTGACCAGGATTAAGAAAGGAATGCTTCGGTGGTTTGGTCACGTAGAAAGAATGAATGAGAAAAGAGTGACAAAGCAAATTTATATGGCAGATGTGAATGGCCGAGTCGGAAAGGGACGCCCTAGAAAAAAGTTTATCGAACAAATTGGCGATATTTTGAAAATGGGCCACGTTAGAAGTACCCTTAACCGACGAGCATGTATGCGTAGATATATGGATGTAAAGGAGGCGAAAGAGGTATGTCAGAATCGTGCCAAATGGAAGTCCGTAGTCTCTGCCTACCCCTCTGGGTGACAGGCGTGAGTGTTTTATATATATATATATATTATTATTATTATTATACCCGAAGGGCTATCAGCGGATATGGCTAAGCCTCCGCTATCCGTCCGTTCGTTCATCTTTGATCTTATGATCCGTAATGAATTTTTGACAGAATGTATATTTCTGTTGCAGCCATAACAACAAATGGAAATAAAAATAGATTAAAAATTAAACGGGGCTCTTCTACTACAAATGTGGTTTTTGTCTGTATTGTTTGTTATATTCGCTAAAAATATAATAAAATAAAATAATGTTTAAGAATGAAAGAGGGTCCCCATAAAGAGGCGTGTAAATCTTGTATGATGGTTGATGGTACAGAACCCTTCATGCGCGAGTCCGACTCGCACTTAGCCGGTTTTTTATTTTAGGTTCGCGACAAGACCTCCTAAAAGAAAAACTGGCAAGTGAATCTGGACACGTTGAATTTTTTTTATAGGATAGTGTGACAAACGAGCACACAGTCCACTTGATGGTAAGTGGTGGCTGTGGCCCATAGACAACGAATCGAAATGCAGATGCGTTGTCACCCGTGAAGACTTAGATGGAATGCCTTGTTTCCAGTAAAAAGGGTCTCCGGTTCTCTATTCTTACCATACGAATCACTATACTATTTTACGCTGGTATTCTATGAGAGCGCGGTTCTTCCCCGGTCGAGCCGACCCATTCATGCTACAACTATACTACTAATAAAACTGCAGCATAGCTCTACCACGTATATTCATTATTGTATATTGATATATAAAAATATGAAGGAAAAACTTTGTATGCACTCACGGAGGATAGACTTCTACGATTAATAATTAAAATGCAGATGCATTGTCACCCCTGAGGATGAGATGAAATGGCTCGTTTCCAGTAAAAAAGGTATCCGGTTCTCTACACTTACCATACGAAACACAATAGCATTGAGATACTGTTTGATGATGGTATTCTGTGAGAGCATGGTCCTTCCCCGGTCGAGCCGATACATTCGTGCTACAACCATAATATATCTGCAGCGTGGCTCTGCCACTAAAGAATAAAGTAAATAAAATATATATTAACATTACAATATTTAAAAAGTTGCCAACAAATAATTACTGACAGATTGACTGAATATGCTGCGAATATTATGTGATTTGAAATGCTTTTTCAATAGTGTGTCCAGTTCATTTTAAGGCAAAGAAGGCGTTTACTTTATATTTTGGATAGGTATTAGACATCGGTATTTTACATATTAATGTGCAGATGAAACTAAAGCAAAGAATATATACACTAACTAAAGTGCAGCTTGCTTAACACACTATCCTAAAAGTTTAATGAATTTTGACCACTAACTGATCGCTAGTACAAGAAATTCTTATTATTATTATTATTTGGGGTATCTTTATAGTTTTCTCATCTGGTTGGGTTATACAAATATATAAGTTGAAATGAAAATTATTATTATTATTATTACAAATCTTAGCATTTTTCACACCCCATCTATCCGTAAATTTTGGTTTTCCTATAATCTTTTTTAAAACCGTATGTTTACGTAGGGTAAAGGAAAAGAAAAAAATGCTTCTAAAATTTATGTAATTTTTGGCATAAGTTGGAATGAGTGAAGTCAGGAAGAAGAGCACCATTATTGATTATTGGGTGTATGATGTATGTAACTAGCATTAAGGCATTATTTGTCTAGTATAAATTCATTAATAGGATAAAACATTTCCACATCGAGTTGCGTGAGTTTATAAATGTTGGCTATAGCTGGAAATGTAATCAGAAAGTTATAACAAAGTTGCAGAACTTCGTATAGTTTTTGTCAGCTGAGCCACGTATTCGTACTTGCACGTTCTTGTAACAAAATGTTTAATTGTTTTACTTTTAAGAAACAATATTAACTATCGACTGCCTCGTTCGTCTAGTGATCGTAAACGGGTTCGAATCCCGGGTCGGGTCAAAGTCCGTTATTGGGTTTTTCCGTTAAGAAATCTTCAGTAGGAAATCACGTAAAGACGTTGGTTCTGAGCTTGATCTATCTCTGGTCTTGTTGGATTACTGCCCCATCGGACTATGTGATTGAGGAATAGAGAGTGCACCTATGCTTGCTCGTAATGTTTAATCCTGTCTATAATAATAATTTATCCTGTCCAGCGCAGATGACTAATCTCCGTTGAGACCAGCCGCTGTGATCGTAATTATTCTAGAGGTCATTAGTATTACCACACTAAATTTTCTTTTTTTTTCATGTGCCTGATTGCTAACACTTGTAGCATGTAGGTCAAAACCATACCTATTATTTAAATTAAACAAAACGCTGAAGAACCGGAGACCTGTTTTACTGGAATCGAGGTTCTGTACCATCAACCATCATACTAGATTTAATACACGCCTCCTTATGGGGACCCTCTTTCATTTTTAAATATTATTCTATTTTATTATATTTTTAGCGAATATAACAAACAATACAGACAAAAAACACATTTGTAGTAGAAGAGCCCCGTTTAATTTTTAATCTATTTTTATTTCCATTTGTTGTTACGGCTGCAACAGAAATATACGTTCTGTCATAAATTCAATTGTCTAACTATTACGGATCATGAGATCAAAGATGAACGGACGGACGGATAGCGGAGGCTTAGTCATAGGGTTCCGCTGATAGCCCTTCGGGTACTAAACCCTAAAAAAATACTTTAAAATCTTTGTGTCTGAAATGTCCTAAAATGTAAAAAAAATATACCTCTGATTTTGACTTTTGTTTTACTTTTCATAATTAGATCGTTCGACCTTGATAACAAACATAGATTTATTTATAGAGTAAGGGTAACGAACGAGCACGCTGTCCACCTCATTGTAATTGATACCTATGGCCCGTAGACATTTAACCTCGATTAAGAATCAAAGATGCGTTGTCAGCCCTGAGGACTAAGATGGAATGTCTCGTTTCCAGTAAAACAGGGTCTCCCGTTCTAAACTCACCATATGAAACATAGGAAAATGAAACTGCTATTTTACGCTGGTATGCTATAGCACAAATGGGCTCACACAAATGTGCTACAATCATAGTATAGCTGCAACGTGGCTCAACCACTAAAAACAGAAAACTGAAAACTACTTTTACAGTACAATACTAAATTTTCTTTTATTTTGCATGTGCGTGATTGCTAACACTTGTAGCATGGAGGTCAAAACTGTAGCTGTTATTTAAATTAAGCAACACGCTTTTACTAATCAGAATTAGACCGTTTGACCTTACCATTAATAAATATATATTGACAATGAAACAGAAAAACGGACTAAGGACTAGAATATTTTTAATTCAATATAGATTAAAAATCATTCATTCATTTATGCTTTTAACACTAATTCGAAAAAACACTTTTGTCTTGGGTAGAATCGGAAAGAAAACCAGCAGGATTTTTTTTGACAATATACAATAATGTATTGTAAATAATATGTTGTACAATTAAATATGAAAACTTTCAGAAATAGTTTGGTACCTCATCTTACTCCAAGGGGCTATGAGAGTTGGCCCCCTCATACCCAGGGGTTATTATCAATCACGTATTCATTTATATTATAATAACCATTTTTATACAGTTTTTGTTTAATTAAATATTTTAACTTGAAAACAGACAGACCTTGTAGAGAACCAAAGACCCTTTTACTGGAAACGAAGCATTTTTTGTAGGATAAGGGTGACAAACGAGCATACAGTCCACCTAATGGTAAATGGATGTTGTGGCCCATAGACATCTACATTTAACCCCGATTAAGAATTAAAATGATACATTGTCACCCTTGAGGACTAAGATTGAATGCCTCGATTCCAGTAAAACGGGTCTCCGTTTCTCCACACTCGCCATACGAAACACATCAGCATTAAGCTCCTATTTTACGCTGGTATTTTATGAGACCGTGATCCTTCCCCGGTTGAGCCGACCCATTCATGTTATAACATTATAGATGGAGCGTGGCTTTACCACGTATATGTGGGATGATTGTAACCATTATAATCAGCTAAAAATCGACAGTTTTTAGCTGATTATAACGGTGACAGAGTTACTTACCTACATACAAAAATACTGTCGAATTGGGAATCTCATCTTTTTTTAAGTCGGTTAAAACATTTTTGATCCTTCTACTATCCTATCCTATAAAATAAATTATAATTTAAGATTAAATATTCAGGATAAACAAGATTCATATTTGAACGAGAAATACTCCCGGCAACACGTGCTTCAATTATCTTGTTTGTGGCTTTCCTAATGGCTTGTTTATCAAATACACGCAACTTAAAGCTACGTAGAAACGCAAAGATTCCATATATAAGTTAATTACCGTGTATTTTAACGTAGACATGCAAAGATTTTGTGATTACTACAGCAATATCTTACTAATAAACATAAGCTTAATTAAGGGGAAATTATAACCTCAAATGGCTTAGCAAGATCCTTCGGAGAGAGATAAGCTGCTTTGTTCCAATGCGCGTTCGTAAACGGTACCTGGGTGGTCCGAAAAGTTTTGCGAAGAAAAGATGGTAGCGCATGTCAATTAAAGCTAGTGAATGTAGTAGTGCATCTTCTGACAGTTTTGCGCCAAAATTTCAGACATTTTGGACGCGTAGTTGTTAATTGACAGTCGTTTGAGTGACTCGATGTGAGTGTTTTTGTGAAAATGGAAAAACATTAGTATCGAGCTGTCATAAAATTTTTGTTTTTTGAAAGGCTCCTATGCAAATCGAAGATGTGTTGAACTCCATATATGGAAACTCTGCACCATTATTTACCTCAGTGAAATTTTGGGCAGCTGAACTTAAGCGTGGCCGTGAGAGCTTGGGAATCATTGACCGTTCAGGACGTCCAAAAACTGCAACTGCAATAAAACAAAAAAGGACAGCCGCTGAATTAAAGTAAGAGAGAGTAGAGGCTATGGAAATGTCCAAAGAACTTGTTTGTTACATATTTATCGTTATTACAGCCCTTCACAGGACCACTGCTGAACATAGGCCTCCCCCAAGGAATAGCCCAAAGCACGGTCCTGAGCCTCCTGCATCCGCTGACTTCCTGCATGTCTTACCAGGTCATCACTCCATCTAGTGGGTAGGGTCGCCCTACACTTCGCCTACCGGTACGAGGCTGCCACTCGAGAACCTTTTACATGTTACATATTAAATCAAGCTATAGGCATGAAATAGCTGTCAGCGCGTTGAGTGCCGCGTTTGATCACGTTAGGCCAAAATCGTGTTCGAATTAACATTTTCTAACGCTCTGTTGGCGCAGTTTAGGTGCAACGAATCCGAGTTTTGGCACCGATTAACTACCGTAGATGAAACTTGGGTACACCATTATACGCCCTAAATAAAAATACAGTCAAAATGGACAGTCAAAAAAAGCAAAAAGTGTTTTGTTGGCTGGGAAAGTGAGGGCGACTAGTTTTTAGGACAGTCATGGAGTTATCTTAATCGATTATCTTCAAAAAGGAAAACCCAGTACAGAAACACACTACACATCATTACTTGACAAACTGAAGGCAGAAATTGCAGAATAAGAAAATCCTGTTTCACCGTGACAACGCGCTGCCTCACACCTCAGCGGTTGCTATGGCGTAAATCCATGAATTACGGTTTGAACTGCTTTGATCTAGCCCCAAGTGACTTCTTTTAGCTCCGTCATCTAAATTGCGCTCGGAGGACAGAGGTTTTCGTCAAATGAGGAGGCAATTCGTAAACAATTATTTTGCTGAGAAAACTTATAAGTTTTTTAATAAAACATAGTTTAAGGATTTCATCGCGTTTAATTTTAACTTTTTTAATTCCCGCTGTTTCTCGCATTTTCAAACACCCATGGTCACGAATACAAACTTATAATAAAGGAAAGAAAAGATGTACACCCAAATAAAATACCACTCTCTTTATCACCACCGTCGCCACACCAAACTACCAATCTACATATCGCTCCTCTAAACCCAGAAAAAGATTCCAGAAACAGTGAAAATAGAAGAATTAATAAGAAATATAGATCGAGCCTTAAGCAAATAACATCATATTATTATAAAAATAACAATAAAGAATCTCGGAATGAACACTCAACAGATATATGAAAAGTACCCCCTCCAGACAACATAGTAAAACAATGAATCAATGCACTACTCAGAATCACTCCCCCAATACGGATGGTCACCGTGGGAGCAGTAGACCAAAACCCTCCATCCATAAAGTCAAAATAGAAAGCGAAAACAATATTAAAATACATATCGCCACATTTAACGTAAGGTCTCTAGTCGGAGACGGTCGCCAAGAAGAACTAGACGACGCCCTTAGATATATAAACATACATAACATAAACACTCACGCCTGGTAGTAGCTGTCCATAAATAGGTTGAACAGCCACGAGGAAGCTACACAGCCCTGTCTGACACCTTTATGGATGCCAAACCAGTCCGAGTAGACCCCGTTGATTCTAACACAAGCACTCGAGTCCCTATACAGAGACTTTAATGCCTGTATCAAATCAGTGCTCAACCTAAATGCGTTCAGCGTTTGCCATAACACATCCCTGTCCACACTGTCATTAGCCTTTTCCAAGTCCATGAACGCACAAAAACTTTTTGGTTTTTCGCCATAAACTTCTCCGCGATCATGCGCATGGAAAAGACTTGATCAGTACACCCCATTCCCTTTCTAAATCCCGCTTGCACATCCCAAATTTTTCCATCAGTTTCTTTCATAACTGTTTCAATTAGTACTTTAGCACATATAGTTTTCCCACAATGCTAAGAAGGCTGATACCACGGTAGTTTTTATAGTCCTGCTGTGACCCTTTTCTATATATAAAATGGGACATTATAGGCTTAGCAGAAGTAAAAAAAGAAGGGACTAAAATTTTAGAGTATGAACAATATATACTTATTCACACAGTAGTAAAGAATGGTATAAATGGAGACGGATTTGTTGATAAAAGAAAATGGAGAGAAAACATATTTAACTATACAAGTATATCTGATAGAGTCGCACGTCTAGATATGAAGTTTGGTCAAAAAATTTTAACTCTAATCCACGTTTATGCGCCTACATATAAGGCTAAAGAAAGTTAAATTAAACTCTTTTACTCAGAGATACTAAAAGCACTACAAAATTCATCAACATCTACAATGATAATGGGTGATTTTAATGCCTAAATTGGACAACCAACGCCCGAAGACAAAAGTAGTATGGGACCATGAGGATTTGGTGACAGAAACGAACGGGGTGAGTTATTATTTCAGTTTTGCTTAGAGAATCAATTTAAAATAATAAGTACATATTTCAAGAAAAATTAAAGAATAGACGGACTTGGGTGTCACCCAATGGTAGAACGCGTAACGAAATTGACTTCATTGAGAAATGACAAACCTAGAAATAATAAATACAACCTATCCATCAGACCATGGACTTGTACGTGGATGCGTCAACATTAAAACTAAAGTAGAAAAGAACAGGAAAAAATTTTGTGCTCCAAAAATGCAGTTAACACCAAGTGAAAATGAATTCCTCAA
Source organism: Parnassius smintheus behrii (assembly GCA_036936625.1). Taxonomy (NCBI): domain Eukaryota; kingdom Metazoa; phylum Arthropoda; class Insecta; order Lepidoptera; family Papilionidae; genus Parnassius; species Parnassius smintheus. The sequence continues at coordinate 37,522,735 of JAUPFT010000028.1, forward strand.
AGAGATGTTTACAGAGTTATTAACTAATACTAAAGGGAAATAAAACTTGCAAGAAAACTACAGAAACCTGACTAATACATATAATAGAAGAATGTATAAAAAAGTTGCCAAAAATACGTAAAGAAAAATTTCAATGTTGTCCAGATATAAAAGAACTTATTAAAGAAAGAACGAAACTTAAAAGTAAAGAAAAAAAGGCTAAAGAAGAAAAAAATATACTGTCGAAACTCTACCTCAAAATAAAAAAAATATTATTAAAAAAATTAGAATACCACTTAAAAGTATTAGAAGAGTATTACATAAAGGCTCTACAAAAAATGCACAAAAACGACTCACTTTATCCAAAAAGTGGATTTCCTCACTAAAAGCAAATGATAACGGAAAAACTACAAATAGAGAACACCTTTTAAAAATAGCTACTGATTTTTATAAAAACTTATACAAAAGTCATAACGTGAAAAATAACATAACGGATGAATTAATAAAACGTTCAGGAGAAGATAGTACTTCAAATGATGTTCTGAAAGCGATAAAAGAACCCATCATACCGATTTTAACAAATATTTTGAACGAAATACTCGACCTCAGTCAAATACCAGAAGATTGGGCAAACTCTACTATCATATTATTGTACAAGAAAGGTGATCGATTAAATATCAACAACTATAGACCTATATCCCTATTGCATACAATTTATAAAGTTTTCACAAGTATATTACTTAACAGAATCAAACCCAAATTAGACTACATGCAACCGAGAGAACAAGCTGGTTTTCGTCCCAAATTCTCTACAATGGGTGATCCATTGTAGAGAATTTGGGACAAAAACCATCTTTGTTTTGACTCAGATAATGGAAAGATATGAAGAATATAACAAAACTCTTTACATCGCATTTATTGATTATTCAAAAGCTTTCGACTCTATTTACCATGACTCACTTTGGTTGGCGCCGAAATCTCATGGAATACATAACCAATATATAAGAATACTGAAAAAAACTTTTGTCAAACTACAGCAACAATAAGAATGGAGAGACTAGGACAGCCATTTAAAATCGAGAGAGGGGTGAGACAGGGGAACCAATCTCACCTAATCTATTTACTTGTTTATTAGAGTACTTTTTCTCAAAACTTGACTGGAGCAAACGAGGCATTAATATTAACGGAGAAATTTAGAGTCATCTACGTTTTGCAGACGTCATTATCATATTAAGCGAAAATCACGAAGACCTTATGTATATGGTTCAGTCTTTAGACAAAGAAAGCAGAAAATGTGGCCTACAAATGAATCCAGATAAAACTTGTATATTGACAAATAGCACAAAAATGCCTGTACACGTTCAAAACCAACAAATTAGATATGTTAATGAATATATTTCTCTTGGGAAAAATATTTCATTTCACAACTTAACAATGACGGAAGTTAATAGAAGAATTAAATTAGCATGAAGCAAATATTGAGCAACTGAGCTCTGAACCTGAGCAACGGAACGCAGCATGCTTAACGTCAAACTAAGACACCGACATAGAAACAGTGATATACGAAAAATAACAAATATCATAGACGCAGCCAAATTAGCGTGTCAACTGAAGTGGAGATGGGCAGGACACGTGGCAAGAGTCAGTGATGGGAGATGGACTGAACGGGTGCTAAATTGGTACCCGCGTGATGCGACGCGCTCGCGGGACCGACCGCGGGCACGCTGCGCTGGTGCGACTACATTGTAGAGGTGGCAGGAGCAACGTGGACGAGGCTAGCGGCAGACAGAACTTCGTGGAAAAGGATGGAGGGGTCTTCACCCGGAAATGGGTATCCCATAATTAATTAAAATCAATATAATAAATTATGATACTATTTTATGTGTATAGCCAAATTCAGTAGATTATTATTAACTTCAATTTTATTATTTTTAACTATATATTTAGTGACAAAAATCAAAGTAAGTTGACAGTTACTTGAAAATATAATTAATTGATTATTTACCGTAACTTTATTTATAAATAATCAAAAATTAATTTTGTAAATTTAATTTAAACTTTTTATTTAAAATTGACACTGGCATTATCATGTCTTTTAATTAAAAAAAATTGCATGACTCATAATGTAATTGGTTTTAACTAATATCGACTGCTGTATGAAAATTGGGAATTAAATTGCTATTATTATTATTATTATTATTATTATTATTATTATGGTCACGAATTAACGAAGATTACCTTCAAATTTTAATTATTAATTTTTGGTCCGATCTACGCAGAACGATGTACAGTATCTTGAAGTGATAAAATCCAAAATAGTGTTCGCGTAAATATTAAAAAGGAACATACTCTAAGTCACACTAGGTAAAGTCGAAAGACAATTGTCGCCTGGCTTTATCGCAAACTTTCTTAGCATGCGACTTATATCTTTTAGTGTCTAATATACATGTGAAAGCTTTGTAATAGTTAATTTCTACATAAATGTATAAAAACGACTGATTATAAATAACTTGTAAGTTTTCCTAAAAACAATAAAATAAAATAACTACCGATTCGCTCCGACTCTGCACGGATACCATTTACAAATACCAACATTTCATTACTATCCGCTGTAAATATGATCTGTGGGTGCGTTGTAGTTTCCTAAAGGAGCTGTATCCGCGACCGATCGCCGCCGGTGACACGAGATTTCTTTTTTATTTATTTCTGTCGCTTCGTACGTAACACACGGAACCTAACTATGGGCTAGTTGACTATCTTATAAAGCAACAGTTAGTTTAGTTTTTACAATCGAAAGTAAATCATGTAATTTTTTCGATACTTTATCATAAAATACGAAATCTGCTTGAGTATGATAAAACTCTCGCACGCGAGTTTGTATCGATTGAACTGCGTAGAAAAGAGTAGAAGAAAAATCAATTTATAATTATATGCAAACATATACAATATTTAAATGATTGCAAAAATATCTTTATAACAAGACGCGAAGAGAATACTTTGTACTCATCTTTAAGTACCTATATTGCACGCACGGAGGAGAGTGAGATTGTGCTTTTTTTTTGGCGACCAGAAGCAAAAGTAAAGGGCTACCCTCCGGGAAGCAGACGAGGCAGTTGGTGAATGCTCTAACCATCCACGGCCCAGCACAACCGGCTGCGTAGTATGCTTAGAGCATTATTTTTTTAACTTCGAGTAGACTTAAAAGTTTCATATGTAGTTCTGTTCACGGTGAACGAGTGAGAAGAACCATATTCATGAATGGGAGTAGAAATATACAGAATATGGGCAGAAGCGTCTTCCTGATCATAGCGCAAAATAATAAAATTATACAATTGGCAACTCGTATGCGAAGTGTGACAACTACGACAAATATCTTACGTATTTGGCAATCCATGGTAGGAATCCAATTAATTAACGGGAATAGAAATATGTTAGTCATGCAGCGGCGGCGAAAAAGAAACCATTATCCCATTTCGTCCCGTGACAGAAGGAAACTGAAACAGAAGATGGGTGATAACGTCTTTCTGAAAACAGTGCAAAGTAATAAAAAGCTACAGTTGCACACCCGCTCGCCAAGCATGAATAATACGGCAAATATTCGGTCCATTTAACAAATAATGGGAAATGTCAACAGTGGATAGCCTTATTAAAAGTAAAAAAGTAGCAGTCTAGATACATCCCACAATTGGGCATAGGCCGCAACGATATTTAGGAAAAGGGAGTTAATTGAGTTGATCCCAACGCGGGATGACCGACTTCACATAAATATACCTAAAAATGATTTCCGAAATATTTTTTTGTCTTCTCAGATATGCAGGTTTCTTCGCGATGTTTTCCTTCACCACCGAGAACGTGGTAAATCGAAACTTCAAATTGCAACTGAAATAAGAGTGGAGTCGGTGCAGATCGAATTTGGGTTGCTTACGTATCACCTACTACGAAATTTACGTTTACATTAGTTCGATTACCGGCTTTGACGGATGACTTTCAGGATTCTATCAATGCAGTTCTATACTAAGGCCAAGGAGAAGCGATACCAAATGCAAAACCAATGCAAGGTTATTAGGAATAGCAGGGGTACGTAACTTTTTGATAGATTATATATTTAAGTAGACGATATTTTTATATTTCATACTCGTATTTAAAATTAAAATAAACTTGTGTTTAAAATTTTCTTTCTTCGATATTTGTAGTACTTTTTCGCAAGAGCCTGTTCATTTACTCAGGTGAACTATGAGACCGGAACTATCACAAAAATTTTAATAGTTATGTCTGAAAATATGAAAGCTATCTTAATATATGACAAACGTTACGTAACGTTACCATGACCTATTTCATCAATTATGGTTAAAAATCTCATAGTGCACTTAATTTCAATTATTTATATCGAACTTGATACAAAAAGAAATTGGTGGAATATTGCTATACCGGTACACACACAACAAACTCAACTAAAGACCTTTGTACACAGTTTTGTTATTAATTTTGCCAAAATTGACAGTTATGATGAATCATACGGACAGTGGCCACCAGTCAGAATATTTTAAGTCTGACAATTTTTCATGCTAATAGCTTTCAACTAATAGCATTTAATATACTCTTGTGTTTAATTTGTTCAGTTACTAATTGTTAGTTTATTTAGCAGTAAGTAGATGGCGCTATCAGAAGATTAAAACTATGAAAAATAAAACTGTACCCTCTAGTACAGCCACAATTAGTTGAGGTGGGACTGGACTGGCATTAATAAGGCATAAAGAGAAGTAGAAAGAATCTATTAAATATTCTTCTTCTGACAAAAATACGCATTCAGTGCTGCTAGCGGTGTTTAACGAAATTATTTTACGATATAACAATAATATTCAGAAATATGTCGTGTTTAGTTGTTAATTTCGCCAAACAATCTTTATTCATTGATTTGGTCAAGCTATATAGTCAACAAATACTGTTAAATTTTATGAGATACCGCCATTTCACGCAATAATGGACTAATTAATAATATTATAAATTCTAAGATCTGACCAATACATATATAAAGATCTCTTTATTTAAAGTATAAGGATAATAATAGTTTTGTAATAATTGCAGTTTTTATCTGTTAATTTATAAATTTAAAAAAAATATGATACAAATTAAAAACTTTTTAAAGATTTCAAATTAAGGTTAGAAACAGCCCATCCCTGCTGAATACATATCCCAAATAAATAAACTCATCGAGCAAGTAGATGACTTTATATATTTGTGATGTGTATTCAGCAGGGACGGGAGATATGATAAGGATATTGAACGACGAGTAAATGCAGGAAATAAAGTAAATGGGGCCCACACACTCTATTGTGAAAAGTCAGAATGTGTCAAAAAAGAATTGCCATACGTGCCGTATGGCAATTCACAATGCTGTATTAGTCCCTACTTTAACGTATGATAATGAAAGTTGGGTGTGGCAGAAGAAGCTCGAGAGTAGAATAAATGCAGTAGTAATGCGGTCGCTAAGGAGTATGTTAGGGCTGAATCTGAGTGACGGGGTGCGAAACTGTGTGACAAAAGAAGAGTGTAGTTATTATTTGTGTGAAAGATTGGTTGAAATCTTCATAATTAGTAGCACAGAGCTGATCAAAATATCTGTCATTTAAAGAGTTGTTTCGGATTTTATTGACTGCTCTGATGACATATTGCAGTGATTGAAACAGTCGTGTACTTAAATTTCTAGCTTCCAAATGTTATCGACGTATAACGCAATGTAGAGCGTGAAGCTTTTTTACACCCCTCGATAACTGGAGTACTATCGTAGCAGCTGATATAATTTCTTCAAGGGAATTCCATTTTCATCACAAAACTTTTCCAGTATTTTAAATATAGTTTATCCTTTTGTATCTGTCTCTAAATTTCTAGAAAATAATAGTTCTTTACATATTCTTTCATCTTTAATAAACCTCACGTAAGACAGCAACAATGCTTCATTAGTTGGTAAAGTGGACTCATCCAACTGAACTGAAAATTGACTAGTCTTCGGAGCACAATGACTCTTCAATGTTTTCAGCCATTTTATCAACTCGCTTTGCACAGAGCTATTGCTCAAAGGAATTTTTCGAATTATGTCTGCCGCCGGTTTATGGAGCACGGAGTAGTTATACCTTCTTTTATTGTCGGCAAAATTAACGTTTCTCCGATGGTGTGTGGTTTACCTGTTTAAGCAATTAATAAAGAGATATTGTATGAAGCTCGAAGTGCGTCATCGTCTTGCTTCTCTTCTTGGTCTTGAAAAAAGGCTACATTTTTGTCCTTCTTATCTGGATGCATTTTATTCAAATTATCTTGAAGTCTTGAAGGCTTCATCGCTTTGTTTGAAAATATTTTTGAACAAAGAAAGAAAGGCAAAGATGGATTTGTCGAATTTTCTATGAATCCATATTTAATATATATTCTGTGCTATATTGCTGTCTCTTCTTTTTGCTTCCGACATGGATTTGTTGTTACAAATATGTAAATAAAGAGTTGAACTTAGATACTTGTTTAAAGATTGTGTGCGTAACCACTAATGAAAATATAAGAATTTTTATAAGAATTATTTTATAGAATTTAAATACAGCACTCACCGACAGGAATAAGACAAACACGCACAAACTCGTTTATCTCTCTCGACGCTCAATTGTACTGAGCAAGTTAAAAGAATCATCGATGAACTAGCCGATTGCTACCGGATTGCACCAATAGCCTTATTTGACAAAAACTTGTTACAACTTGATTGCTACGGCGTACGGACTATCCTACGAAATCTATATTATATATATATATATATATATATATATATATATATATATATATATATATATATATATATATATATATATATATATATATATATATATATATATATATATTTATATATTTCTAGTTATATATATTTCTAGTTTATATACCATCATTCTATTATTTTTATTTTCATTTCTAGTTTATATTTATGTTTTAATTTTAGTAAATTTTAAAATATAAAGTATCTAAATGAAATTACAAATCAACCATCGCCCTCCACGCCAACGCGTTCCATTTTTTCTTTGCCCCTTATCGCCCTCCTTTAGGTCTCTAACGCCCACAAGGGGGTGTTATCGCCCACTTTGAGAAGACTGATCTAAGCCCCTGGACTTATTTTTACCAGGAAATGTTAGAATTACAGACACGTCTTTTATATAGATTTATTATAGGTATGTATAGATTAAATAGCTTTTCCGAACAGTTCGGCAAGTCAGAAGACAAATCAGTACTGAGAACACAAAGCTATAAAATGGTGAATGAAATTACAGTGTTGCCTAACATAGCTACAGTGTTGCCTAACATAGTGGTATCTATTACATTATATCTAAAGTCGGACACCGACATAAAACTTTTCTTGCTGAAAACGAGGCTTGAACGTCTCCCGTTCATTCACTAGTTTTGAATTCTCGAGTGGTGTAAAGCGATAAGAGATTGGAAGATACGTATAATTTATTTTCATAAAGTATTTCTCTTTTTTTGTTAATGAAGTGACAACTCAACTCACAGCCACCCATACAGTAAGTGGTTACTGCAGTTTATGAATATTTGCCACCAACTTTAAAACGACGAGGGCTTCGTATGCGTTTTTATAGAATAAGGGTGCCAAACGAGCATTCAGTCTACAGTTCACCTTTTATAGTTCACATTTTTACACATTTTTTGTTAATTAAAATCTTTGAACTTGATATTAGAGAGACCTTGTGGAGAACAGAAGACCCTTTTACTGTTATCGAAGCATTTTTAATAGGATAAAAGTGGTAAACGAGCACACATTCCACCTAATAGTGAGCGGTAGCTTTGGCCCATAGACATCTTCGTGTATCCTCGATTACAAATCAAAATGCAGATGCGTTGTCACCTGTGAGAACTAAGATGGAATGCTTCGTTTTCAGTAAAAAGGATCTTCGGTTCCCTACACTCACCATACGAAACACAGCAGCGTTAAGCTGCGATTTTACGCTGGTATTCCGTAAGAGCGTGATCCTTCCCCGATTTGAGCCGACCCATTTGTGCTACAACTATACCAATAATATAGTTGTAACATGGCACAACCACGTATATGCCTGTGGCCCTCAGACATCTACGTCTATCCCCTGAGAATGAGGTAATCGCTACCAAGCTACTTATAATTTGTTTTGTGTTGTTAAGCTTTTATTTAAAAAAAAAGTCGCGCTGGATTTCTTGCTAGTTCTTCCCAGGACAGAGATTTTTTTTCTCCAAACCACTAATAAATCAAACAAAAGAGTGTATTTCAACAAGTATTATTTATAATCTATATTGAATTATAGTTTTTGTTGCTATCCTTGATGAGAATCAGAATACGTTGTCATACCTGAGGAATAAGATGGAATGCCTCAGGGACGGTCACCATACGAATAACATTGGCATTAAGCTGTTATCTCACGCTGATATTCTGTGAGATCGTGGTCTTATCCCGGTCGAGGCGACCCATTCCTGCGACGACCATGATATGAAAGTGTTGTTTTTACCTCACTCCTCTCAATGCCTCACAACCACTAATAATTATACTGACTCTAATAAATAAATACCTACCCTAACTGAATTCAAGACAAAAAGTCATCTAGTCAGTACCCCGTAGTCATGAAAAAGCTTGTCAAAATCTCAATATTCGGTACAGGTCGTCTTTGATTTTTGAATGAAGAAAAGCAGATTTTGTCACGCTATTCCAATGCATGCTTGATGGTGCCTCTAGGGTGCCCAATCCTAAAATAAAATATACCTGTCTATAGCCGTTTCACGTTATATATGACATTACAGTGACGTGTATTCAATACGCTCTTGTTTTAAATGCTATAGTACTTGCAGATGTGTATTTTATTAACGATTTTATAATTAGGTACTTTGGCTCTTACTAGATTAATTTCACGACTCCGTAGCGTAGCGGCTAGGCATGCGTGCCGTAGATTTTATTCCTGTGCGATACAATTTTTTGTGTGGCCTACAAATAGTTCCTCCAGGTCTAGATGTGAGTCCATGTCCAATTTATGTATGTAAACCTCACCAACGATATAAGAGAAAATCCTAGTGTAGAGTAAAGTATTTGTTTAAAAAGAAAAAAATGGTAATATCCACGTGAGACATAAAATGGAGTGTCTCCAGCTAGTTTAAAAGTGCACCTTTCACACGCGATATTACGGTAATTAATTTTAACATTTAATATGAAATTGCAATTATGGGTCTTAAATAATTAAAATTAGAAAGCGATGAAGTTATAAAAGCTTTACTAAAAGCATAAATAAATAAATAGCAAAATTATGTTACCAGTAAAGATTAGGAGTACCCTTAACCGACGAGCATGCATGCGTAGACACATAGATGTAAAGGAGGCGAGAGAGGTGTATCAGGATTGTGTCAAATGGAAGTCCGTAGTCTCTCCCTACAGTCACAGGCGTGAGTGTTTATCTATATGTGTTTGTGTTAGTAGTAAAGAAATGAAACTTTCTTTTTAATGGTGCATTCGCATATTTCAATATTTGGCATGAAAAAAATGGTAATCCTAATAATAATATTATGTAGTGGAGGTGTAAGAATATGCACTACCCCATATCTTCCAGCAGAGGGAACAGAGGGAATTTAAATTAAAAAAATGAGCAGCAGCGTCTTGCCGAAAACAAATAAAAAAAAACATTCTTGCTACAACCATAGTATTGGTGCAGCGTGGCTCTAACGCTTATATATGTAAATATTTATATTCGTATCAGTCTACGGCTGGACTTGAGTCTTCTCTTATTGTAGTATTTTCATTAAAATTAATTTTTTAAATGTGTTAAGAATTATTTCTATATGCTCGGATACTGATTCTGATAAAGCAGTTAACGGGAACCACAGGGTTTTTGTTACATGTTGTATATATATATATATATATATATATATATATATATATATATATATATATATATATATATATATATATATATATATATATATATATATAACTGCAGAGAGGTGTAAGACAGGGTGACGTTATATCCCCGAAACTCTTCACCGCTGCTTTGGAAGACGTTTTCGGGCTACTGGACTGGAAAGGATACGGTATTAACATCAATGGCGAGTACATCACTCACCTTCGATTTGCTGACGATATAGTCCTTATGGCAGAATCGCTGGAGGACTTAAGCACTATGCTCAATGACCTCAATAGTGCCTCCCAACGGATAGGTCTTAAGATGAACATGGACAAAACAAAGATCATGTTTAATGTCCATGTCACACCTATGCCGGTAGTTGTTGGGAGCACTATGCTCGAAGTTGTTGACGAGTACGTTTACCTGGGACAAATAGTCCGACTAGGTAAGTCCAACTTCGACCGAGAGGTCAATCGACGGATTCAACTCGGCTGGGCAGCGTTCGGGAAATTACGACATATCTTCTCGTCAGGTATACCTCAATCTCTAAAAACTAGATTGTACAACCAGTGCGTGTTGCCAGTGATGACTTACGGATCTGAGACGTGGTCCTTCACTGCTGGCCGTATGAGGACGCTCAAGGTCGCTCAGCGAGCTATGGAGAGGGCTATGCTCGGAGTTTCTCTGCGTGATAGACTCAGAAATGAGGATATCCGCAGTAAAACCAGAGTGACCGACATAGCCCAACGGATTAGTAAGCTGAAGTGGCAATGGGCCGGCCATATAGCTCGAAGAACCGATAACCGATGGGGAAGAAAGGTTCTCGAGTGGCAGCCCCGTACCGGTAGGCGTAGTGTAGGGCGACCCCCCACTAGATGGAGTGACGACCTGGTAAGATATGCAGGAAGTCGATGGATGCAGGTGGCTCAGGACCGTGCTTTGTGGCATTACTTGGGGGAGGCCTATGTTCAGCAGTGGACTTGTGAAGGGCTGTAATGATGATAATGATGATATATATATATATATATATATATATATATATATATATATATATATATATATATATATATATATATGTATACAGAAGGTTGAAGCATTTTAAATTGTCATATAAATTTTTTATACAGCGCATCTTTTATGGCTTAGAGCACACACGATTCAATAGTGCGAGCGATGTAAACAAGCTCGTAACCACGGCGTCACGTCGGGTAGCGGCGACGCGGCGCCTTCCTACGTAGTACTATTATTTATTCTGTGGCCTTCCCTAGACGCAACCCGTGGCCGTGGACAGGGTCAATTTGAACCCCTAAGCTCGCTTACTAATTACGTTTGCTTATGGACGTCCTAGTGTAGTTTTTTACTAATTTATTAATAGTCATGTGAATTATATTAAATTGTGTGTTTATTTCCCGACTATGTAATTTATTTCGAGAATATGCATGTTTAGTTTTTGGCACGCTTTTTAGGTGGTGTCGCAACATTCTTCCCAATTGTGAGAGTGACATAGGCTATATAATGCTTATATAATATTGTATTAGCAAATGCATGAAGAAAGGATTGGAAAGGGTTTTTTTTTCAGTAAACTTTTTAAAGCAGTCAGGTCTTTTGATAGCTGTTTTAAACATTAAGCCTGTTTTAATTTTTGAAATAGTTACCGTGTAGAGACGGGTTAAGAGTGTCCACTACACTATATCATTCCGTAGATGTCATTAGATACAATAGGTAAATCGAAACAGCAGATTAAGTAGCAGCGTCTTTCTGATAACAATTCATTAACAAAAAATACAGTGAGTGATGAGCCGTGGTAGCTCAGATGGTTAGCGCTTGCTGTAAATTTCACAGTACGCGAGCAAAATCGGGTTCGATCCCCGCCGGCACCAATGAAATTGTTAATTGCAATTTTAAGTGCTGATTTACCACGTGCTCGGCGATGAAGGAAAACGTCGTGACCTGCATGTCGGAGAAATAAGAAGAAAAGTATTTCGAAGACATTTGAAGTTCGCCAACACGCATTGCTCTCAGAAATGAGTGGAGACCTGTGCCCAGCAATCGGACGTATATAGGCTTTTTTATATATAGGGTAGGGTGACAAACGAGCACACATTCCACCTGATAGTAAGTGGTTGCTGTAGCCCATAGACATCTACATCCATCCTCGATTACGAATCAAAATGCAGATGCGTTGTCACCCGTGAGGACTAAGGTGGAATGCCTCGTTTCCAGTAACAAGGGTCTCCGGTTCTCTGCACTCACCATACGAAATCCAACAGCGTTGAGTTGCTGTTATACGTTGGTATTCTGCGAGAGTGTAGTCCTAATACACCTATCGAACCGACCTTATTCGTGCTACAACTTTAATTTAGTTGCAGCGTGGCTCTACCACATTTTTAATACCCAACGTTTTGAGCACCTTCCCGCGCTCATGGTTATAGGAGGGGGAGGGAGGACAGAGAAGTTTGATCACATGAGTAAACAAACCGACCGGAGGGGAAGCTACATACAAACGGCTCGCTGCGACTATACCCATACATAGCGCAACGCTGTGTACGTGAGCTCTCACTGACAGGTTCACCGACGCTCCGTCGGGGTACAAACCGCTTTGCGCCGGCTCAGGCAGAGTATCCATGAAAGGGCTATTAGTCGTGCGCATTAAAATATATGGAAGAACAATATTTCGTGATTTTATAAATCAATTAATTTTTTATTTTCTTTTACTATTAAAGTTAAGTTTAGAGATTGTTTATTATAAAAAATAAAAAAAAATAAAAATAAAAAAATCATTTATTCCTAGAAATAGAGCTACAGACTTGAACATTGGGAAAAAAGTGACTTATATTAAATTAATTTTAACATATATTATATTAAATTAAATACTACTTACATATAAATTCTTATTACATACATATAAAAAGGTACTGGCGGGCCCCAAACTAGGCATAGCCTGTATCTTGGGGACCAGGAGTATGGTTATCAGTTTTACTTACGTAATTAAAAGTCCCCAGAATTATACAGAACAACAGATTATTTCTTAATGATTTCTTATATTTACGCGAACACTACACATTGAAATAATACTAGTTTTAACGGAATTTATCGCGTATATTTAACTTTTTTACCCGACGTTTCGAGAGCTTTACAGCACCCATGGTCACGGGAAGGACTGAGATGTTCAACGTCCAGCTGTCATAGTTAACCGCGGTTACCATAGATTAAAATTTTAACTTTTGTTCCGATCTACACAGTATGAGCTTATGGTATCATGGAGTCTTGCAGTTGTATGCTTGGGTTGGGATTTAATTTTATTTATTATAGGATCCCAAGCAGCCATCTTCTCTATTGAAATTAGGATGTTTTTTGATTTCAATAGCCTCGCGAATCATCCTTGGAAGGAATCGGTGTTCTTTAGCGAGGATTTGTGGTCTATCAAATCTGATGTAGTGACGGGGGCGATCTTGTACATGTTCACAGACTGCAGACTTCCCGGAGCATCGATTTTTCACATCAGCTATATGTTCTTTGACGCGGGTTTTAATTGATCTTTTAGTTTGTCCTATGTAGGAGAGACCATATTCACAATCAAGCTTGTACACTCCTGCATCTTGCAGAGGGACGTTACACTTGACTGATGGTAAAAACTGACCAATCTTCTTCGGCGGCTTGAAGTATGTTTTGATGGAAGCGCGCTTCAAGATGTAGCCAATCTTGTCAGTGACTCCTCTAACATATGGCAGTACAGCAGGTACACGCTCGACTGTGGCCGGCTTCACTCGTTCTCTGTGACGTAGGCGTGGGACCCGAAGCTTGTTGTCATGCAAAACTTGCTTGACATGTTGGAGCTCGGCAGCCAGGTGTTTACTGTCACAGATCCCTCGTGCTCTCTGAAACAAAGATTTACCCACGGTAGCTAACTGTGAAGGATGGTGGTGAGAATCACCGTTTAAATATCTATCTGTATGGGTCTTTTTTCTATACACAGTATGGCTCAAGGTGTTATCAGGATTCCGAATTACTAACACATCTAGAAAAGCTAAGGAATTGTTTGCCTCTAACTCCATTGTGAACTGAATTTTAGAATTTATAGAGTTAAGATGGTCTAAAAATGCAGTTACTTTATCTAAAGGTAGAATTGTGAAAGTGTCGTCTACGTACCGCTTGTAGAATCTTGGATTTATGGGAGAAGTAAGCAGGGCTTTCTCCTCAAAGTCTTCCATGAATATGTCGGCGACAATTGGAGATACAGGTGAGCCCATCGCCACACCATCTACTTGCTTGTAGAACTCCTCCTTCCACAATAGGTAGCCAGATGTAAGGCAGTGTCTGAGTAATACTGCATATTCTGCGGGCATGTTGTTTTTTTCCAGCCTTCTAGTTACAATTGAGATGCAGTCTTCCACAGGTAAGCATGTAAACAATGACTGCACATCAAAACTGACCATAGTTTCATTGTCTGCCAGACGTAGGTCTTTAATCTCGCTGACAAAATGGTAGGAATCCTTTATGTATGCTCTTGTATGTCCCCTGAGCGGTGAGAGTATTTTCGCTAAGTGTTGAGCCAATCTGTAAGTTGGTGAATCGATTTGGCTCACTATGGGGCGTAATGGAGCATTGGGCTTGTGTATTTTTGGTAACCCATACAACTTTGGTGATTTGGCGCACGTAGGTATTATCCATTTTACGTCCAGATTTAATTTTTCGGAGTGTTTCTTTATGAGGTCACTAGTTATTTTTAGTGTGCTATTTGTTGGGTCGTTTTTAACCTTTTTATAAGTACTTACATCCGACAAAAGTTCTTGTATTTTAGAATTATAATCTGACGTATCCATGACCACCGTGGCGTTTCCTTTATCTGCGCGGAGAATCGTAAGTTCTGGTTTATTGCGTAGGTTCTTTAACGCTATAAATTCGTCTCTGGGAAGATTCGGTTTAGGCACTGAACATCGACGTAACATAGACGAAATGTCTTGACGTATCGCCTCCAAATCTTCTTTCCGCATATTGTTTTTAAATAAACAGTCCTCGACACTACACATAATTTCTTCGTACGGTAATCTGCTAGGAGTTATAGCATAGTTTAGTCCTTTGGATAAAACCTTTATTGTTGCATCATCCAGTGTTTGTTTTGACAGATTATAGAACGCGATTAATCTATGATCTGTGTTTGTCAATGGTTGCTTTTGGTTCTGGCATTGATTCGGATGTTTGACATTTGATTTGGCCGTTAATTTTTGATATTTTTCTATATGTTTGTTTTTGCATTCGTTATATTTACTAATTTCGCGTTTATTTAATGTTTCCATGCAAAAATTATAATCAAACGTCGTTAAAACGTTCTTTAATTCACTGGATGATGTGTCTATGGATTTATTTATGTCATATAGATCGGAGCGTTTTTGTTGGATTACCGCCCGAAACAACTTTTTACTTGCCTGATTTAAGATCTTAGCGCTTCCTCGAATGTCCTTTTTGGTGGATATTTTGACACACGTAGGAATGAGATTATGGTCTCGACATCTCTTCAAGAAATTTAAGGCTGTTAAATATCTTGCGCGCTTAGTCTTTAGATCTTCTAATCGGCGTATTTTATTTGCAATTACCAGTCCGTACTGGTTTACATAATGATTTCTTATATTTACGCGAACACTACACATTGAAATAATACTAGTTTTAACGGAATTTATCGCGTATATTTAACTTTTTTACCCGACGTTTCGAGAGCTTTACAGCACCCATGGTCACGGGAAGGACTGAGATGTTCAACGTCCAGCTGTCATAGTTAACCGCGGTTACCATAGTTTAAAATTTTAACTTTTGTTCCGATCTACACAGTATGAGCTTATGGTATCATGGAGTCTTGCAGTTGTATGCTTGGGTTGGGATTTAATTTTATTTATTATAGGATCCCAAGCAGATGGTAGCACCCAGCCATCTTCTCTATTGAAATTAGGATGTTTTTTGATTTCAATAGCCTCGCGAATCATCCTTGGAAGGAATCGGTGTTCTTTAGCGAGGATTTGTGGTCTATCAAATCTGATGTAGTGACGGGGGCGATCTTGTACATGTTCACAGACTGCAGACTTCCCGGAGCGTCGATTCTTCACATCAGCTATATGTTCTTTGACGCGGGTTTTAATTGATCTTTTAGTTTGTCCTATGTAGGAGAGACCACATTTACTATCAAGCTTGTACACTCCTGCATCTTGCAGAGGGACGTTACACTTGACTGATGGTAAAAACTGACCAATCTTCTTGGGCGGCTTGAAGTATGTTTTGATGGAAGCGCGCTTCAAGATGTAGCCAATCTTGTCAGTGACTCCTCTAACATATGGCAGTACAGCAGGTACACGCTCGACTGTGGCCGGCTTCACTCGTTCTCTGTGACGTAGGCGTGGGACCCGAAGCTTGTTGTCATGCAAAACTTGCTTGACATGTTGGAGCTCGGCAGCCAGGTGTTTACTGTCACAGATCCCTCGTGCTCTCTGAAACAAAGATTTACCCACGGTAGCTAACTGTGAAGGATGGTGGTGAGAATCACCGTTTAAATATCTATCTGTATGGGTCTTTTTTCTATACACAGTATGGCTCAAGGTGTTATCAGGATTCCGAATTACTAACACATCTAGAAAAGCTAAGGAATTGTTTGCCTCTAACTCCATTGTGAACTGAATTTTAGAATTTATAGAGTTAAGATGGTCTAAAAATGCATTTACTTTATCTAAAGGTAGAATTGTGAAAGTGTCGTCTACGTACCGCTTGTAGAATCTTGGATTTATGGGAGAAGTAAGCAGGGCTTTCTCCTCAAAGTCTTCCATGAATATGTCGGCGACAATGGGAGATACAGGTGAGCCCATCGCCACACCATCTACTTGCTTGTAGAACTCCTCCTTCCACAATAGGTAGCCAGATGTAAGGCAGTGTCTGAGTAATACTGCATATTCTGCGGGCATGTTGTTTTTTTCCAGCCTTCTAGTTACAATTGAGATGCAGTCTTCCACAGGTAAGCATGTAAACAATGACTGCACATCAAAACTGACCATAGTTTCATTGTCTACCAGACGTAGGTCTTTAATCTCGCTGACAAAATGGTAGGAATCCTTTATGTGTGCTCTTGTATGTCCCCTGAGCGGTGAGAGTATTTTCGCTAAATGTTGAGCCAATCTGTAAGTTGGTGAATCGATTTGGCTCACTATGGGGCGTAATGGAGCATTGGGCTTGTGTATTTTTGGTAACCCATACAACTTTGGTGATTTGGCGCACGTAGGTATTATCCATTTTACGTCCAGATTTAATTTTTCGGAGTGTTTCTTTATGAGGTCACTAGTTATTTTTAGTGTGCTATTTGTTGGGTCGTTAGCGTTAGCACACTAAAAATAACTAGTGACCTCATAAAGAAACACTCCGAAAAATTAAATCTGGACGTAAAATGGATAATACCTACGTGCGCCAAATCACCAAAGTTGTATGGGTTACCAAAAATACACAAGCCCAATGCTCCATTACGCCCCATAGTGAGCCAAATCGATTCACCAACTTACAGATTGGCTCAACATTTAGCGAAAATACTCTCACCGCTCAGGGGACATACAAGAGCACACATAAAGGATTCCTACCATTTTGTCAGCGAGATTAAAGACCTACGTCTGGCAGACAATGAAACTATGGTCAGTTTTGATGTGCAGTCATTGTTTACATGCTTACCTGTGGAAGACTGCATCTCAATTGTAACTAGAAGGCTGGAAAAAAACAACATGCCCGCAGAATATGTAGTATTACTCAGACACTGCCTTACATCTGGCTACCTATTGTGGAAGGAGGAGTTCTACAAGCAAGTAGATGGTGTGGCGATGGGCTCACCTGTATCTCCCATTGTCGCCGACATATTCATGGAAGACTTTGAGGAGAAAGCCCTGCTTACTTCTCCCATAAATCCAAGATTCTACAAGCGGTACGTAGACGACACTTTCACAATTCTACCTTTAGATAAAGTAACTGCATTTTTAGACCATCTTAACTCTATAAATTCTAAAATTCAGTTCACAATGGAGTTAGAGGCAAACAATTCCTTAGCTTTTCTAGATGTGTTAGTAATTCGGAATCCTGATAACACCTTGAGCCATACTGTGTATAGAAAAAAGACCCATACAGATAGATATTTAAACGGTGATTCTCACCACCATCCTTCACAGTTAGCTACCGTGGGTAAATCTTTGTTTCAGAGAGCACGAGGGATCTGTGACAGTAAACACCTGGCTGCCGAGCTCTTTTTTTTTTTTTATAGGATAGGGTGACAAACGAGCACACAGTCCACCTGATGGTAAGTGGTTGCTGTGGCCCATAGACATCTACATCTATCCTCGATTACGAATCAAAATGCAGATGCGTTGTCACCCGTGAGGACTAAGATGGAATGCCTCGTTTCCAGTAAAAAGGGTCTCCGGTTCTCTACACTCACCATACGAAATACAGCAGCATTAAGCTACTATTTCACGCTGGTATTCTGTGAGAGCGTGGTCCTTCCCCGGTCGAGCCGACCCATTCGTGCTACAACTATAAGCTCCAACATGTCAAGCAAGTTTTGCATGACAACAAGCTTCGGGTCCCACGCCTACGTCACAGAGAACGAGTGAAGCCGGCCACAGTCGAGCGGGTACCTGCTGTACTGCCATATGTTAGAGGAGTCACTGACAAGATTGCCTACATCTTGAAGCGCGCTTCCATCAAAACATACTTCAAGCCGCCGAAGAAGATTGGTCAGTTTTTACCATCAGTCAAGTGTAACGTCCCTCTGCAAGATGCAGGAGTGTACAAGCTTGATTGTGAATGTGGTCTCTCCTACATAGGACAAACTAAAAGATCAATTAAAACCCGCGTCAAGGAACATATAGCTGATGTGAAGAATCGACGCTCCGGGAAGTCTGCAGTCTGTGAACATGTACAAGATCGCCCCCGTCACTACATCAGATTTGATAGACCACAAATCCTCGCTAAAGAACACCGATTCCTTCCAAGGATGATTCGCGAGGCTATTGAAATCAAAAAACATCCTAATTTCAATAGAGAAGATGGCTGGGTGCTACCATCTGCTTGGGATCCTATAATAAATAAAATTAAATCCCAACCCAAGCATACAACTGCAAGACTCCATGATACCATAAGCTCATACTGTGTAGATCGGAACAAAAGTTAAAATTTTAATCTATGGTAACCGCGGTTAACTATGACAGCTGGACGTTGAACATCTCAGTCCTTCCCGTGACCATGGGTGCTGTAAAGCTCTCGAAACGTCGGGTAAAAAAGTTAAATATACGCGATAAATTCCGTTAAAACTAGTATTATTTCAAGATTATTTCTTAATTTAGGAAGATATTTTTTGAGTATTTGTGGCTTATATTAATATTTATTTTTTATTCCTAGGAAAAATATGAATACAATATTCTAGTGTGAAACGTAGATACAATTTGGTATTATTTTTGCTTTAATATTAAGTTTTCGGTATCATTATAATTTAGTGTGGCGAGATATCTTTTAACTATATATTTAGCTTTCAAAGTGGTGCAATTTTTGATGTCACAGACTTTAAGTATTTTGTTATAAATATGAGGATGTGAGAACTGTGGAAGACGTTGCGCGAAAACAGACCTGGCAGCCGGAATTGAGATTTTAAATATTCGTTTAGTGATTAGGTTGTCGTAAATAGGCGACTGAAATACTTGCCCATGGGTTTTTAAAACTGCGGATAGAATATACAACTGGCGTACACTCAAAACCTCGCTATCCCGATAAAGATCGGCCGTAGGGTACCGGTAGGGCTTTTTATACATGACCTTGAGAACTGCTCTCTGTGCCCTCTCCAACTGCAACATCGTGGTTTTGGAGGCACCACCCCAAGCTGATATACAATATTGTATTAAGGATTGGCAGAGGGCAAAATAAACCATACGAAGTGTCTTATTATCAGCACAGTTCCTGAGCAACTTCATTATGTAAATAACCCTCTTGACTCGATTTGAGAGGTATGAGATATGCTGTTTGAAGGAAAGATTGTGGTCAACAATTACACCCAAGTACCTGATCGTCTCCACTCTCGCAATACCCTCACAGTCACAATGTTGCAGAATGTCACAAGTATGGACTAGAATGTCGTTCTGGATCAACGGATTCGATGCACAAGTTTTGTGGAAACACATGTATTTGGATTTTTTCGCATTAAGTGTCAACAAATTACGATTCAGCCACCCAGCCACTTGGCTCATACCGTTCTCGGCCAGCTTTCTTACTTCTTTCCAGGATCGACCATGACATAAGACAACGGTGTCATCTGCGTAACAAATTATTTCACACTGAGGTATTTTGAGTTCTAGAAGGTCATTCATATATAGAACAAAGAGGGTCGGCCCGAGAATACTGCCCTGGGGCACGCCGAAGGTCACCTGAAGCTGGGAACTAATGTGATCAGGCCCTATTTGCACGCTTTGGTATCGATTAGTGAGATAGCTTTGAAACCAATTCCTAGCAGTACCGCGGATTCCAAAACCTTCGAGCTTCTTCAACAATATTTGTCTAGACACGGTGTCAAAGGCCTTAGAAAGGTCCAGAAAAATACCAAGACTGCATTTACCATTATCCACCTTCGATGAAATTTGATTTATCAGCAGATTGATAGCATCCTCGGTGGACTTCCCTACCCTAAACCCAAACTGTCTATCAGAAACTATTATAAAACAAGACATTATAAATGTATATAAGTAATTAATTAGTGTTCTGTTAATGCTTAACAGTTGTACAGTATTGAAAAGGAACCTGGTGGCGTAAACGTTAAACTAAGAAACAGAAGGGAGGAATCGAGGCTTCTCTCGATCCGGCCTCCTATAACGCCTACGTTGGGTTCGGGAACAACGTATGTGATCTCCGCAACGGAGTAACACACAAGGGCGATAACCTCTTCCTTTTCAGAAAATAGGTTCAGGCGGGGATTACGGGTCTTCCGAAGTCGTCACGGTCCCAACGCCTTAATTCTTCGATGTGGACTGTATTATTTCGAGGGACGAATTCCTTGGGAATAAAACAGCAATTATCTTCAAACCGTTCCGTGAGAGAGTAATTACTTTTCCCTATCACTTCCCTACACTTTTTCTTTCTTCTTCTTATTGACTGCTGGTCTGATTCCCGAACGAATTGCAAGAAAACTCGTTTACTGAGCTACCCCAGAGCTATACGCGAAAGTGAGCCGCGCCATTCGCGCGCTTGCGCAACTCAATTACATCAAAAAAAAAAACAAAAAAACAAAAAATTACTATCACTCTCTCACGGTTTTCTCAATAACTATATTTGTATAAGACATACATTTATACAATTTACTTGTAAAGATAGCACAAAAAATATCTATACTACGATATACATTACATTTTCATATCACAAAAAAACCTTTTATTGATATACTTTTTTATGATTATATTTATTTAACAAAATATGCCTATTTTACTCACATGTTCAAAGTTGAAATTTCTTAAATATTTAACATAGAAAGTTAAACCACTTGAAATTATACATATCTTAACCAATACAACAGTTTAATTTACATTTTCTCTATACATTTCACTATTAAAACACTTTTAAATTTCTTATACAAAACTATCATTATTTCACTTATTCACAGAAATTTTCACATAAAAATAACACAGAATTCACCTCTTTTACACGTACAGTCAATCTGAAATGTTTTACAAGTCACTTTTACATAAATTGCTGAAATTGCAAATATTTAAATTTCTACATATTTGGCCTCCTAAGTACGTGGCTAGCGTGCGTCTATGATCTCACACTATTTGAACAACTAACTTTTGCACGGCTATCGACTATCAGTAAAAATGGAAAGTCTAATATCAACAATACTAGGTGAATAAATGATTCTACGCAATTCTCATACGTTGAAAACTATTTCTAATCAGATTCCCATCAGTTATCATGTCTCTTATCAGATAACATAGACAAAATATTTCATGAATCAATACATTAAAAATAGGCATTTGTTTTCATACAAAACATATCAAACTCATATAAGACAATACTTATGCAATTAATTTCAATTAATTCTACTTATGCACAGCGATCATCTCGACCGGGGAACAAATCCGGTAACATAATTTATATCTTAAAAATTCCCTATAAGAATTTATTAAGAGATATTACTAACGAAATATAATAAAAATGAAAACGATAAACTATTCCGGCCAGGGAGTCGAACCCAAGACCTTCATATCATTAATTCGATATTTCTTTAAGATTCAACTAAGCATTTTCTTATTAGAATATTATTGCTTGGTAATTTGCTTTTTAGAAGCTATTCGTAATCGGTTAACTACTACCTAATCGGTTGAAATATTCTTACAGGCGCGTCGCCAACAAGTATGTATAAAAATTAGAGATAAAATAATACAATTACCAGACAGTGGTGAAGATTGTGATAGTGGTAGTGCTACTGATGTTGGTGGTAGTGGTGCTGGTGTTGATGGTGGTGCTTGTAGTGTCATTCTCCACTACCCACCACCACCAACACCGCCGTCACACACTACACTACAACAACTAGTATTCCCTCCACAGTCATTACCACCACCACTACCACCATCATCATCACAACCACCTCCACTGCCCACTGCCACTATCAGAGCCACTAGCCATTACAAAAACAAAAAATCAGGTGGTGGTACCACCTGATTTTTTGTACTCATGAATACGTTGTCTTACGAAAATGATATTGATAGAAATATATAATATGAAGCTTCTGTGAGAATACCTATTTCCTTAAAATTCTCTCGAAGGGATTCGCGCGGTTTTTAATTATAAATTTCGCGTATTGTGTTAATATTCGCCGCTTTACCTTACAGCAAGTTTCCATAAGCCATAATATGTACAAATGCAGTGGCGCTGTCGTCGCACCAATAGCACACCGAAACACACCGAAGCCGACGTTGTTAGGAAGCTTCTCCTCTGGTCCTTACTCTGTGGTTTGAAGTTCCGATGTCATAGTTAACGAAGGCTGCCTTCAACTTTTAAGTACTATGTTTTTTAAAACGTACTTACAGTATTCCGGAACCGGAATCCTTTTACTGGCATTCCGTGTGAGTCCTCAGGTGCGACAAAGTATTTGCTTTGTGTATTATAAATTTTTAAATGTATAATGTCTATGAGTCACAGCATCCACTTACCATCACATAGATAGTGTGCTCGTTTGTCACCCTTATATCACAGTCTATGTTCTTTCTATGGTGGCCCCACACGGTCCGTTAAACTGATCATTCTAACTGATCAGTTCAAACTAAAAATGTTGATATTTTTTTAAATATCGGATTTTCGATATATCCATGAATAAACTTATATGTACAACTCCGATATTAATATATTTATAATGATCGATTAATCGAAAATCTGACTGATCAGTTGGAATGATCAGTTGAACTGATCGTGTGACCATTAGGTTGTGCTCTTATTAGAAAATCCACGGCATATACAAACTTAAGCGAAACGCTCTTATGGTAGTGAAGTGGTTTTCTTTGCACGAATATAATTTTAGTCTAAAACAATATCTCTGAACGAGGTCGTTAAAACGTCAATTTTTCATCCCCATTGTTCCGATGTGATATATGGCGGTTGAACAATGTACCTACGCTCGGTTTAGGGAAAGAAAACGCAAGTGAAATGCAACCGTATATCATCTGCCAAATTACTTTACAATAAAAGAGAGAACTCGCCCAATATTAAATGAATTGAGAGAAATTAATATAATATTGGATTTTTAAATAAAACTGATGGAAAGTTCTGTACGTGGTAGAGCTGCTATATTATGGTTGTAACAAGAATGTGGCTCGGCCGGGAAAGGACCACGCTCTCACAGAATACCAGCGTAAAATATTGAGTTGAATACTTGACATTGTGTAACAAATGGCTTCACCTCAGTCCCAACAGCGATATCTAGTGGGCAGACCTTACCTTATCATTTGGAGGGATAAAAATCTAACCCGCGGCAAATATGAATTCCATAGCTTTATGAATTCTCCATAGCTTTATGATGTTGAATACTTAATTAAATTTTTCAACGATCCATGATGCAAAATTAGTTTTTATTCTTTCAACATTTGCATTTAAATTAATTAAACTCCGCGATGAAGGAAAACATCGTGAAACCATTTATGCGTGGTAGAGCCACGCTGCAGCTATATTATGGTTGTAGCACGAATGGGTCGGCTCGACCGGGGAAGGACCACGCTCTCACAGAATACCAGCGTAAAATAGCAGCTTAATACTGCTGTGTTTCGTATGGTGAGTGTAGAAATCCGGAGACCCTTTTCTAACTCGAATCGAGCCATTCCATCTTAGTCCTCAGGGGTGACAACGCATCTGCATTTTGATTCTTAATCGAGGATAAATGTACATGTTTATGGGCCACAGCATCTACTTACCACGAGGTCAACTGTGTATGAGTTTGTCACCCTCTTTCTATGTAAAAAAATAAAAACAGTTTTACACTAGTTCGGGATCCTATACTTTATTAAAGTTTGGAATTTATATTATCAAAAATCATTATACTAGTAAATGTTTGATTATAACCCCAGGGAATGTAGTAATCGCTACCATGCTGTTTCTAAATTGTATTGTAAATGTTTAAAAAAAGTGTCCCGCTGGGTTTCCTGCTCATCTTTACCAGAACAATCAGTAGTGAAGAATCAGTACAGCTTAAATGACTTCCAATGATGTTACCATACGAAATACATTTTATTTTGGCCTGGTATACTGTGAGAATGTGGTCTTTCCCTGGTTAAGCCGACCGATTCGTGTCAGAACCATAAAGCAACGTGATAAAAAAAGCTTCTTTCTTTTTCGTCATTTTGGGATTACTTAGGGCAGAGCCAAATAAGTTAGAAAGGACAGGCCCAACGCTGTCCACCGTATTAGTTATTTTTTTCATGTTTTTTTTTCAGACAAGGAACCGTTGTATCGCAGGGGCTAAGCGCTCGCTGTAAAATTCACAGTTCGCGAGCAACCCCGGGTTCGATCCCTGCCGTGACCAATGAAATGGTTAATTTCAATTTTAGGTATTGATTCACCGTGTGTTTGACGGTGAAGGAAAGCATCGTTAGAAAACCTACATATCTGATAAGTACGAAAAGGAAATATTTCTAATACATGTGAAGTTCGTCAACATGCATTGGGGAAAGCTGATATTTCCTTGCCCTAAAACCCTCTCAGAATTAAGAGAAGACCTGTGCCCAGTTGTGGGACGTGTATATTCACAAAATATTTTGTCACGACGATTATTTTATAACTTTAGCGTTGTTTGTTAGTTTTGATTTTAAACAAAGTCCTTAAGGCTCGTATTTCAAACTAAACTGACAGCGATTGACGACGATATATCATATTGTTCCTGCTTTCTGTCAGTTGAATAATAAATGTCCAGTTCGGAAATAAAACAATGCGGTGGAAATGGAACAATACATTTATTTATTTTGTTATTTATTTCAAAACGTGATCCTGTAATTTTAGATGATACGAGTACTCTGTAAAATATTACTAATAATCCATCTTAGTCCTCACGGGTGACGACATATCTGCACTTTGATTCGTAATCGAGGATAGATGTAGATGTCACTTATCATCAGGTGGACTGTGTACTCGTTTGTAACCCTTATACTGTAAAAAAACATTATTTTGGTGTGCCACATAGCGGCGGTTAAGAATATCCACTACCTCATATCTTCCTGTTGATTTCGTATGAGGAGACAGAGGGAAACATGCAGAAGATAGGCAGCAGCATCTTTCTGATAACAGCAATAGTACAATAAAAAACTGCGGTTGTCAACCTGCTCGACAAACGTGGCAAATATGGCAAAACTTCCTCCGTGAGTATCTATACAAATAAATGGCCCCCAATCCCCGGTTTCACGCTCGATTGTGGCCGGCTTTACTCGTTCATTTTGACTCAGGTGCGGGACCCGAAGCTTGTTGTCATGCAAAACTTGCTTGTCGTGTTGGTGCTCGGCGACCAGGTGTTTACTGTCACAGATCTCTTATGCTCTCTGCAACAAAGATTTACCTACGGCAGCCAGATATATCTATCGACCATGGTAACGGCGATACAGGGGGAGCTAAAAATTGCCGGTGGAGGTTTGGTTGCCAACTTTGACGACTCGACCTGGCAACACTTAACGCTGCCACCTTGAGGACTGACGAGAAGATTATGGAGTCGAAAAAAGATTTACACATGATAATATGTGATTATCTAAGGTCCGAAAAGAAGAAGAGGACACTTGTTCAACCACTGGAAGGGCGACCATCTGTGCCAAGGAAGTGTTGGTTACATAAATTGAGTCTTATATACTTTTTTTTCTAATTAAATTTTCAATAAGGCAAAAAGAGAAAAATCTATTAAAAATGTTGGCTGTAATTTATGCGTGGAAATAAAAATTTCAAGTGGTCATATTTAGTCTCTTTATACTATGCCAATAAGCGAGTAAGTACACTCGTATGTTCTGATTTAGTAAAATGACATCCCTATTGTAAGTGTGTGTGACGTTACTTTACAAGACATGACTTCTTTAATCTATAGTGATTTCGTACGCAATGATAGCAACAATCGACATCGATATACTCGTTTTTGTTTAGTTATTTATTTTTATTACTTTATATGTCTAAAATATTTAAAAAAATAACTCAAGACTTATTATTATTCGAATGATCAAAGTTCTACCTACCAGGTACCTCTCCTACCTTCTACCAAATAATATACATTATTACTTAGAAGCTCTCAGACCCCCACCATCTCGTGAGTATCGTAAAAGATGAAGAGAAATGAAACAGGAGACTGGTAACATTATCTTCCTGATAACAACTTAAAATAATAAAATCTTGTGGTTGCCAAACCACTTGATAAGAGAGGGAACTATGACAAATATTCCCCCTACGTTCACCAGTGGACTTTTGTTAGGTTGTAATTAAAGAATTAATGATGGATTGAGATCTTCAGAGAGCAGAGAGAAAAACGGGTATACGTTCGTAAATGATTTATTGGTAGTTGTGATCTAGCGACAAAAGAGAAGGCAGGCCGCTGTCGTGACGCTGTTATTGTACTATCGTAGCAGTGACCTCTGTATATGGTCCGTGAAGCAAATCCAGTGTCGATTAAATAAACACAGTTACTAAGGATAATTTGGCGGATATATATCGGCTGAATATAAGTAGATTTCATAGTGACAATTTCACGATATATTTTAAATTTTACGATAGTACTAAATTCCGCATTATTCGACTATGTTTTTGTTGTAAGATGTCAGATGAAGCTTCCATAAACTTTCATTTATATAAATAAGTATTACGAACTGGACTAATAAAAATCCCTAATTTTATTAAGTCATAGACTAAATGAATTTATCGACAACGATTTTTATTTCACTAATAACATATCACTAGAGGTGTCTATGGAATGGAAAGACGGCAACAATCCTGTGACAGAAAAAAGGTGGGAAAAATATAGCTATCCTATTTTGTATCATGTTAAACGTGTTATGTATAAGGAGTTCAGCTATAAAAATTTTGTACATATTAAGGAACTCTATGCTAGTAATTACTCTGAGGTGCACATACTACTTATATCGTAGACAGAGAAACCTATAGACAAATTGACGCCTTCTTTCACATTCGCACACGAAAAATATAGATTTGTGCATACGTCTTGCATAGAAATGAGACAGAGCGGTGTGATTGTTTGTCCCTTTCTCCGTGCCGGTTTTTTTGTTTAGCAAACTACACTTTGGTAAACAACTTTGACAGTTCCTAGCGATCTAAGGAGTTTACTAGTTGGTTTAAGTGGGAAAAAAGTGTTCTGTGAGCTTAAAATTGGTGAATATTGTCCAGTTCAGTTCTTAGAACAATTTAAAATTTTATCTAAATATGTTTAAGTCATGAAGATTATTGCATAACCTAAAACTACGTTATCGTCCTTTCTCACTCAAAGCCACGCTAATCATTAGTTTGTAGGTTTCTCTGTCTACGATGTCAATAGATGTGTCTATGGAATGGAAAGACGGCAACAATCCTGTGAAAGAAAGAAAGGTGGGAAAAATATAGCTATCTTATTCTGTACCATGTTAAACGTTGCACATACTACTTATACTGTGCAAATTTTTGGCATCTACTCGAAATAGTTGAATACGTTTGTAACGTAACGTGTTACGATTGACAGTCCTACAAACAACATTGGCCGGATACGTATGTATGTAATTATTCTAAGGCCGGAACAAAGAAGAAAAAATTTCGTATATGTCAAATCCGATACTACATTTTTGAAAACAATTGTCTAGTATCACAATTTTATATAACTTGTTATTAATTGTAATTCATAAGAAAATTACGTGTTAGTAGATAGGTTTACTTTACTCGTATGTACAAAATACGAGTAAAGTAAGCCTATCTACTGAAACTGCGTAGTCTTATTCACTGTGACTTTCATAAAATTTATTCTAGTAGAATCCAATGATTGTTCCAAATTGGGTAAAAATACACCAGATAAAGAGATAACCAAAGGTAAAATCATAAATGACTCAGTAATGATTTTTAATTTATGTTGAATAAAGATGATTCTGTTATATTAATAACCAACCGCTTGAATTATATTCTATCCAAACGCCAATTCAAAGTTATATGTAAAGAACTCTGTTATTAACGGTGATGAATCATCACATGATCTATCACCGATTATATTTTGGGTAATAACTGAAAATGGGATTGAGCGCTGTCGATGAAAATGGGATTGTCGCTATTAGAATATCCAATACCCCATCCTCCCATGGGTAATTTCAGTTGCGGTAATTTTATACTTTCGCGGTCCCATCGTTCTTGTTTTTTCAAAAATAACAAACATTTTGAAAATATTGAAAAAATTTTTGTTTATTAATTTTTTATCTCACTTAAAGTTTTTATTTGGTTTTCTTACTTTAAATGTTATCAATTATCATAAACGCTCTAGAAAATCGAAATAATTATAAAAGTTAATATTTTGGTGTTTTATCGAGCGTAAGATCGAACAAAAATAGCAGCTTAACGGTTGACTCACGCTAGACCGTGTCGGGTCCGAGCCGAGTGCCGGCCGAAGCACGGTCAACTAATATTACGTATATTTTGTATGGACACACTCACGCTATACCGAGCAGCAACCGAGTGAAGGCCGAGCAACGGACAACGCTCGGCAACAACTTGGTCCCAGCTTGCAGTTGAAGATTTATCAGATTCTTCATCGTCCAGAGCGATCGCAATAGCCGCTAATTCCAGATCGTCAAACTTCAACATGATTTTAGTCTAGTTACGACACTATTTTTCCTCAGACGAGTATACTGCATCACGGTGCAACGGTAATTGCTCGGTCGAGGACCGTTTTTGTGATTTCAGGCACGGGACCGGCCTGGTGACCGTGGTACGGCCGACACTCGTCTCGGACCCGACTCGGTCTAGCGTGAGTCAACCTTAATGCTGCTGTGGTGAGTTAGAGAAGACCGTTTTACTGGAAGCGAGGCATTCCATCTTAGTCCTCAAGGGTGACAACGCATGTGCATTTTGATTCTTAATCGAGGTTAAATGTAGATGTCTGTGGGCCACAGCATCCACTTACCATCAGCTGGACCGTGCGCTCGTTTATCATCCTTATCCTCTAAAAAAATGGTGGCGTCCATTTTCTGTTTCAGTTTCGCATCGTTTCTTCTTACACGGCCACTACATACGTATATTGGAATTTTTGAATTGGACTTTACACTAAACCATATCCATATGAACATATAAAAATGATTAGAAAGTAAAACTCGCTCTTATAAAATTGAAACGAAAAATGAAACGTGTTACGCAACTGTAATGTGGAAATTAGCGCTCTTTAGACTCCATTTGTAAAAAGATCTGTCGCGCAATTTGCAAAGATGGCGTCATGTAAGTTGTTAAACAACACTACTATATTAAGTTTAAATTTAGTTTGTCTATTTTAAGTTTAAATCCAAAATTAAGATATTAATTAAAGTATGCGCATAGGATGTGATGATGTATTCGCCAACAAACTGCCCTGCAGTTAAGTGAAAGTAGTATAAGTAACAACCGACTGTGTTTCATATAATAAAATTAAAATTAAAATATAGGTATAAATGTTTTCTAAAAGCAAACTAATGTAAAAATTATATTTTATACAAATAGTCGCATTAACTCCGATATAATTGAGTTAGTGGATACCCTTACTCCAAACTAAATTAAGTTAACTAAAGATATTAACAAGGTAATAAGATACACAACATAATAATTAAGGATATTTCAGGGAGTCTCTCATATCAAGGGTACCCACTAGAGGCGGTGCGAGGGCGGCATCAGAGGCATTTGAACTAAGTGGTGCAAATATGAGTCCCTAAGAAATACTACATATTTGTGGAGTTCCTAAAGGAACTGTATCCGTTACTGGACATCACTGCTGGTTTTAAATGTCTGGTTTTTTATGGCAATAAAAATTGTGTATTACATATTATTGTATATAGTAACTTATAAATATAAATAAAATGGAAGTATCTGTCTGTAATATCGACATAAACGCTTTTTATGAATTTTAGGGGTTATTTGCAGGTCATCAAGATATAAATAGCGATCTTTTGTCTGTCTGTCTGTCTGGGCTAATATTCAGAATGGCTAAGTCAGGACGCCGTGCCAGGCCTGACCTAGGCTATTTTATCCGAAAATCTTGGCGAGTGGTTTTTAACAGAAAAAATGAAATGAGATGAAATGAAATATATATTCTTAAATGGGATGAAATATATATTATTTACTGATTATTTGAGCGAATCGAGCGGTGCTCCCATGGCGTAAGAAAACGATTCTTTGAAATCTCTCTCCTCTGTAACCCGTAGTCCAATTTGCATATCTTTTTCGGCAATATTTGTAGCTCAACGCAGACAAGGTTTGTAAACAACAAATCTGAATTTGTCTAAAAGATATTTAAAAATAACCAAAAACTAAATTGTCTATGGGGAAATATATGTAAAGTAAAAGCGAGCGCTTATGTAATAATTATTGAGAAAAGAATTAATTTAAAACAATTGTAATGTAATTGAATCTTTTGTTGAAGTAAAGATAGTCATGACTTTAGACTTACACTCCGCTCCATTTATGATACGTGGTTTTATACGTGATAGAGCGATGCTGCAGTTATATTAATAGTATAGTTGTAGCTCGAATGGGTCGGCTCGACCGGGGAAGGACCACGCTCTCACAGAACACCAGCGTAAAATAGCAGCTTAATGCTGCTCTGTTTCGCATGGTGAGTGTAGAGAACAGGAGACCCTTTTTACTGGAAACGAGGCATTCCAACTTAGTCCTCACGGGTGACAACGCATCTGCATTTTGATTCGCAAACGAGGATAGATGTAGATGTCTATGGGCCACAGCAACCACTTACCATCAGGTGGACTGTGTGCTCGTTTGTCACCGTATCCTATAAAAAAATGATGCTAGCAAAAGACCTTTGCACCTGCATCAGCCCAAGTATTAAATCTAAATAACGCCACAGTAATGGGACAAAGTCAGGGCGGGTCAATTAGTTAATTTATAATTCCTAAATGCATTTTTCAACATCCGTAAACTGTCAAGCGTTAATAAGGTAATAAATACCATTTGTAATTTATATTAAGTCGTTACTATATACTTAATGTACAAATTAATATATGAATACATGAACATTAATATTTTTTATTGGTAACGACCTCTGTGCTCATCAGTAAGCATTGCCAGGTGCTTCTCTCGGAATGCGATCTAGTTCGCAATCAGAATGCCGGGAATCCTCATTTTGTTCTCGTTCACCTGCCGAGTAATTTTATATTTATTTACAAATTACTTGAAAGTTTGTTCGCATTCTAGACTTACATAATTAAAAGAAGTTTTCCACGTTTTGTGGTAGAGCTTTGCTGCAGCTTTATTATGGTTGTAGCACAAATGGGCCGGCTCGACCGGGGACGGACCACGTTCTCACAGAATACTAGCGTTAAATGAGCCTATGCTGATTTGTTTCGTATGGTGAGTGTGGAGAACCGGAGAGAGCCTTTTTATTGGAAACGAGGCATTCCATCTTAGTCCTCAGAGGTGACGACGCATCTGCATTTTAATTCTTAATCGAGAATAGACGCAGGTGTCTATGGGCCACAGCAGTAACTTACCATCACAACTGTGTGCTTGTTTGTGAACTTTATTCTATAAATAAATCACCTCTTACAATGGAATGAAATGAAGTGATAGAATCTTACACGGTCACTACATAGCATAACTGTATGGTATGTTTTTATTTATGCAAGATGCTGCTAGGCTTGAAAACTACGTACCGAACTCCAAAAGTCTCGTAGACACAAACATTTTTGAAATGAAAGAATAATCTCTATTTACATGTACATGTAGAGAAATTTTCTTGTCTCTAAACCTAGGATCCGATGAGGACAATAAACGTTTTGTGTGTTGTATGTGGTGACTTCTACGCCGATTCTAAATGTTTTCGTATATTGACTATACTGTAAATACTTATTTTTATAGAATAAGGGTGCGTAGTCTTTCCCCGGTCGAGCCGACCCATTCGTACTACAACCGTAATATAGCTGCAGCATGGATCTAACATGTTTCACTATTTCTATTTCTAATCTGGATAGTTTATGTTTGGTAAACGAGAAGGTTATGATTCTTATGATAGCTATCGTAAGCCAGAAAATTTTCTGGTTTTTCCCATACACACCACTTACGACAACCACGGGAGTAAATCGGGTGGTGTGTCCTCTAACGGCGCGACCATCCGGCAACTAGGGATTATTTATTTTTTAATTTTTGGACCCTAAGATATGGTAGGATTATCCTAGTCTGTGGTGTATCTGTGGTCTTGATATATATATATATATCAAGAAAAAGGGCGGAAAATATTTGCCTTTTATATATATTAGCTCACTGTTCTTATCATATATTTGTTAAATCAATATTTCTACAAAAAATATTTAATTTAGTATTTTCTTTTCGCAGGTCATCGATAAAGTGTAAACTCTGATTGTGAACATCACTACTATCTTCCGTAATTCTTTGCGAGTGCTCAAAGTAAAAAAACTAATTCAGTTTCGAAATGGGTTAGAAGTTTGGAAATAGTTAAGTGAAGTGTTTTGTCGATGGTTTCTACATACAAAATTATTGTTGCGTAACTAAAGCAAAGGTGCTTAGAGGAAAGGGATGTTATAAGAAGATTCTGCTGGTGATAATAGACGATTAAGATTCGTTTAAGTTCGGAGTGTAAGGAAGAAACATGCAGACGAATGTTCAGATCGACTCGAAAACGCTCCGCCACTCGCCGGAGCATGGGAAGTCTAAAGAAAACTACAAGATGACTGCTGAGGTGAGTGACATTTAAGCTTTAACGTTCCATCCATCCATCACAGCCTATACTATTATACTTCTAACTACTACTAATTACATGATTGATTATAACGCTGCGGAAATAGGTGATCGCTATTTACGTGGTAGAACCATGCTCCAGCTATATTACCAATGTAGTTGTAGCACGAATTTGATTGGCTCGCATGGGGTGGGACCACGCTCTCACAGAGTACTAGCAAAAATTAGCAGCTTAATGCTGCTGTGTTTCGTATGTTGAGTGTAGATTACCGGAAACCCTTTTTACTGAAGATGAGACATTCCATCTCAATCCTCAGGGCTGGCAACGTATCTGAATTTTGATTCTTAATTGAAGATAAATGTAGATGTCTATGGGCCACAGCATCCTCCTACCATCGGGTGGACTGTGTGCTCGTTAGTCACCCTATCCTATAAAAAAATGCATATTTTTTAACTTTTTATTTTTTATACCTTTAGGCATTGATTTATATGTTACACTAGATAAGTAATTTCCGCGCCAAAGCGTTGTCACTTCACATAAGGCCACAGCCTTATACTCAGCGAACGTCGGTTCAGTGTTCAAGGTGACGCCGTCCGAGTTAAGCCGAACGATTCACAACAAAAAATGAGTAAATGCGTAGTGAAAGAATGCGTTTCAAGGTCACAAAAACATAATAAATCAAGCGGAATCACTTTCCATACGTAAGTTTTAATTTATATATTCATATTAACGTTTAAAACACTAAAAAATTAAATAAAATATCGAATATTGCCATTTAGGTTCAATGTTGCCACTTTTCCGCATTTGTGATTATCCTACATTAATGGGAGACTATATAATTAATGGAGTAAGTTAATTTGTTACCTCAGATTTTAAATATTTTGGAAATTATAATAAAAACTACGTTTTAACTTTCATACAATATAATTAATTATTCTTATTTTAGTTTATTCTTGAATTATCTTTTAAATTTATTTTATTACCTATTCTATATTAATAATTTTATATTATTTATAATTTCGTATACATTTTATATTAATTATATTTTATTAGATACCTATTTTTATTGTTTGATTTATTAGAACCATAAAAATACGTTTTATTTCATCATTATGTTTACTTCTATTTATCTGATAAGCTTTGTATCCCTTTTTTTCTAAGGGGACGTAATAAAGATTTTAAAATAAAATATACTTTTTTAATATAAAAACAATTAACTGCAGCTTAAAAAAAACTCATTTTTATTGCGTATTTTAGGTAAAATTTCATATAGTAAGCCCCACCAACCCGCCATTGCATGTTTGTGTGTCTATCTTTTTCTAATCTTACGACGACGATATTGTTTTCGCAACTTGTGTAAGTGAGATAGATATATGTTTACTTAAAATTGTTATTAGTTTCAAAGCTACGTCGTCGCGTTTGGATAGTGGTTACACTTTTTTCGACGCGCGGTAATGTGGTTTGCTCCTCTAGTCTTGTATAACTCAATGCCTTTAGGAATACCCGAAGTTTGGTTTACCCATTTCGTATCTAATTCATATAAAATATAACTAATATTGCAAAAGGAAACATTAACCATTACAGTTATCTATTTCAAATATTTCACTTTAATGCTAAGTGGCGCCCCCCGGTGGCTGAATAAATCTTTAATATCCGCATCAGCCACCGCAGTCACTGATCTAGGTGTTTTTCTATGTGCAAGTTTTATATTATGTCAAACACCTCCAGCATACAGAAGAAATTTCAAGTCTCTTCGCATACACCAAATCCGTCATCGGCCGATGTTTTACACGGGCGACAACGGCCGAACTCAGACGATCGAATCAAACACTTGTAAAACAAAGAGAGCGCAGCGTACGCACGACCGTCATCGTCCGATAACGCACGAAAACCGCCGATCAACCGTCGAATCCGAACTTGTTGGGATCTCTCGCCCGACAGCCGGCGCGGCGTCTACAGTGCAAATTGAGTGTATTTATAGTTTAATTTAATCATTTAGTCTTTATTCTGTTGTTTCTGTCAGTGGATCTATGGATATTGAAAATAGAAAACACTTGTGCCGACATTGGACGGCAACGTCCAATGTCGGCACAAGTGGTACACTGTTACAGTGTAAGCACATACACGTCCGAGTTACTCGTCCTCGTAGTCTGTCCGCCATCGGCCGACAAAATCGGTTTTAGTATACACCTACCGTAAGAGTACATTATTCAAACACAAAAGAAAAAAATATTAAAAAAATACAAACATCAAAACATGTCTCAAACGACACTGAACTAAGAACTTGAAAAAAAAGTAGTCGGCAAATAATACCGGGCGGATCTTCACGCCTCGTAAATACGAATGTATTACTTTTACGAGCTTTGTTTCAGTTTAGGGTTGTCAATAAAACTCAGGGTCATATATTGTTCAATGAGGGCTTAGTAGAAGGGGAGTTAAGCATTTGGACATGGCTTTGGGAGCCGCAGGTTCGAAACCACCATGAAAAACTATTTAATTATTGTTACGAGCTTGAGGTTCGTGACAATAAAAACTGCCGATTGAATTACCAAAATTTACGCTTTTATTACCGAACACCAATTAAAACTTAAAACACTACTAATTAATCACACTGATTCACTTTATTTCGACTCCGACTCCAAAGCTTGGCTTGTCTCGCCAAATTCAATACTGCCCCCATAAATGAGGTGCATATTGGCATATTCCTGTGTGGTGTACACAGCCATGGTATGGTACAAATGCACAATAACACGTTAGTACAGGGAAAAGCAAAGGTCGTCGTAAAGAGATCACAAATGTCCAAATCCAAATCACACGCAAACAAGTCCAGTAAACGAATCCAAAGTAGTAAGAACACAAGATATCACCAGCGAATACGAAAAGATGCGTAGTAAACTAGTAAATGAAGTAGCGTTGCGTACTGATTTCACAGAGTACTTGACTTTGACTGATTTGTAGTGCGTGTACCAATACCAATAAGAGGCATCACCACCTGTCTTGCTCACACTTTGCATGGCTCTCTGTCTTGTTCACTCATTTGCATATGTGTCTCATTAGCGTCCCTATCTGTCTCGCTCACACTTTATGGGATTTCTCTTTCTATCTCATTTAA
Source organism: Parnassius smintheus behrii (assembly GCA_036936625.1). Taxonomy (NCBI): domain Eukaryota; kingdom Metazoa; phylum Arthropoda; class Insecta; order Lepidoptera; family Papilionidae; genus Parnassius; species Parnassius smintheus. Next base: position 37,559,144 of record JAUPFT010000028.1, read on the forward strand.
ACCACGCTGTAGTCATTAGGAACGCTTTGGTTTTTTTTTTTTTGCGCCCGAAGCATTTAAAGGGCTACCCTGTACGTAGGGAGGCGGAAAATGCATTACGCATACCACGATAGCCGGTCTATCGTGGTTATGAGGGACTCACTGTCCTACCGGGGACCCTAAGTGATACCCTCTAAAAACCGCCTTTGGGGACAGGCAGCCGGCTGATTAAGCTCTATTGTGCCTTATCATGAGCGACCCTCTTTTGGGAAAAGAGGGCGCAGGCGGCTAAGAGCCGCTGAGGGAGTGCCTACGAAGGCAAATTAATGTTGGTTAATACAATAATTTAAACTAATTAGAGTTGGCCTGAGCCGCCAAGAGGCAGTTCAGGTCGTTTGACAGTTTATTAGGCGGGTCCGAGAGAGAGTTTCTCGGCCTGCGGACACGATAGCGAGAGGGGGGTGGGGCTGCATAAGAAGCCGCCTCACGAATTAAATTGTTTGGGTGCGACTCTGAGGCTTTGAAGAAGTTCTCAGAGAGTTTTTTAAGGAATTGTTGAATTGTTGGGAGCTCTAAGTCCCGATGAAGGTCGGCATTACGGACGTACCAAGGTGCGTTCGCAGCTCGACGACAGAAGAGGTTTTGAACTATTTGGAGTTCATTTAAAATATTAGGGTTTGCGTGGGCAAAGACGGGGCCCGCGTAGGACATAACGGGTCGTATACAGACCTTATAAAGGGTTCGCTTGTTTCGAAGGGACATTTTACTGTGTCTGCCCAACATACTGTTGAGCCTACTCAGGTAAAACCGTGCGTGACGGGTGACTCGTTTGACGTGGGGCCTAAAAGTGAGCCCTGTGTCTAGAGTGACACCTAAATATTTGGCGGTCGTATGCCAGGGGACAGGGGTCCCTAGCATACGTATTGGAGGGGTGTTTTTAAGACGGCGTCGTTTATAGTCGAAGTGAACGGCGGAGCTCTTCTCCGGGTTCACATCGATGCGCCATTTTTTGAACCAAGCTCCTAGGTCATCAACTGACTTTTGGATCTTGTTCCGTATGAAGGGTAGTGAGACACCTTTGCAGTAGATGGCAGTGTCGTCTGCGAAGAGGGAGAGTTGAACACCTTTCGACGGGATGGGAATGTCGTTGGTGAACAGGATGTACAGCAGAGGAGCAAGTACTGAGCCCTGAAGGACACCAGCCTTGATAGTTCGCTGTGAAGATAGCGTGCCTTCGTGTCTAAAACGAAAGGTACGATGTTTCAAATAGGAGGCCACGAGACGAACTAGACGATCGGAGAGACCTATTTTGTAGAGCTTGTAGATGAGGCCTGTGTGCCAGACTCTATCGAAAGCTTTGGCTATATCGAAGAAGACCGCGATGGTTTTATGACGTCGAGGATAGAAACCGCTGAGGATATATTCCACAATGCGGTGAACTTGTTGGGGACATGAGTGTTTGGCTCGGAAACCGAATTGGTGAGGAATGATGAGAGGGTCACCGTCTGTGGGAAACAGATAGCGCCTCATCCGTGTTTGGATGACTCTTTCGAAGAGCTTGCCCATTGCCTTGAGGAGGCTAATGGGGTGATGGCTGGAGGGGAGGTTGAGAGGCTTGCCTGGCTTGGGAATTCCAATCACAGTTGCCTCTTTCCACGTAGTGGGAAAATAACTAAGGTTGAAGCAGGCGTTGAAGATAATAGATAAAAAGGTTAACACCTGCTCGGGAAAGTGTTTAAGGGCTTGGTTGGAGATGCCATCCGCGCCCGGAGCCTTTTTAGGCTTAAATCCTTTGATGAGGGATGAAATCTCATCATTGGACACAGAGATAGGTTCGGAGGCCGTAGGGGGTGAGTTCCGGCGGCGGACCTCATCCTCCACTGCCTGGACGTGTGAGGGGTCGACAGGTTGAGAACTAGGGGAGCATTGAGCGGCAATGCTATCCGCAAAGCACTCAGCCTTTTCCTCGTCCTCGAAGGCAACCGTGCCGTCGGGACGGGAGAGAGGGGGAGTGTGGGTGATAGCGTCTATGCGGAGGGCTCTAGCCATCTGATAGTACGCTGTGTGAGATGGAGAGATATTCTACATAAGCTTACTCTTTTCGAGATCTTGAAATTCAGAGAGGCGGAAGCGGAGTTTTCGTTGAAGACGATTGGCCGCGCGCCTATATTCGGGGGTGGGATATTTTGCTGCTCTCCGGAAAGCAGCTTTTTTGGCTTTTAATAGGTTGCTAATATGTAGGGGAAGCCCACTAGTGTTAGCAACCGGGACGACCCTTTCGTTCTCCTTAAGGGAGGATTTAATAAGGGTGGAGAGTGAATCGACCGCGGTGTCGATTTTTTTGGGACTGTCTAAGTCCGGCGGTATGGAGATGGTAGGATCCTGTGGGTCCAGAGCTTTAGCTAGGGACTCCTTGAATCCCTGCCAGTTAGTGAAGGTTTTCGTGTGTGTTGGGGGAGGTGGCTGATGGCCAAGAATGAGGGAGACCGGTCGGTGATCTGATCCTAGATCGTCTAGTGTCTCGATTCCTCTGAGGTTGAGAGAAACTCCTTGGAGTAACGCAAAATCTAACACATCGGGTGCGTGATCGGTGTTATCGGGAAAGTGAGTAACACCGAGAGGACTATGGACGGTGATATCAAGAGACTACGTGATATCGAGCAGTATCTTGCCACTAGGGGACGTAGTGTTGCATGTCCATTCAGTATGCTTGGAGTTAAAATCTCCAAACATAATGACTGAATTGCCCAAGGATAAAATGGCCTTAAAATCTTTTTTGAGGGGATAGGTTCCTGAAGGGATGTAACAGGAGGCTATGAGGATGAACTGATGTCCAGTCATAGCTAGCCTGCATACCGTGGCTTCCATGTTGGTAAGCTGCGGAGTAGAAATGGGCGAGCAATGAAGTGTCTTCTTGTAATAGATGGCCGTTCCGCCGCCTCGGCGGTCGGGTCTGTCATTACGAAGAAGAGAGAAGTTTTTAATAGAAAGGCCTCTAGTGTCCTTAGCTTTGAGATTTGTTTCCTGTAGAAGGAGGAAATCGACTTCACGATTTCGAAGAAAGAGCTTAAGCTCTGTGAGGTTATTTCGCAAGCCGCGAATATTAAATGATACAAGCGATAAACCCTTAGGTTTGATACGACCGTGGGATCTTGGTAGGTTAATTTGCTCAGACATTGGAGTTAAGTTAATTAAGTTAACTTAACTTACAACGCTAGCAGAAGATCGTTATGTTCAGCAAGAGCGAGGAGACGCTCTTGAGGGGACTTCGCCGCGCGCAGTTTGCGTGCTATAACTGTGATCTCCCTAACATCGATATTCCTAATCGCGGAATATAGCGTGTTGTAGTCGTCGGTTGTGGGCTCTGCCTCGTGTGCGCACGTGGTTGTCCACGGTGGGTCTGCCTTTTTGGGCCTCCAGGGAAAGACTGGAGGCTGCATTGGCTTTGAGAAGCCCGGAGGGGGCCGAATTATGCCCTGAAGGGGCCTAGGGGGACCCTGAGGGGGCCTAGGGGGACCCTGAGGGGGCCTAGGGGGACCCTGAGGGGGCCTAGGGGGACCCTGAGAGGGTCGAGGGAAGCCCTGGATAGGCTGAGAAGGGCCCTGACTGGGCCGTTGTTGGAGGGCCGGGAATGAGCGGTCATTCACCGGCGGTGGAGCTTGCCTACTGGGGCGAGGTTGAGGTGCGCGTGGGCAACCCTTGTAGTTGGCCGGGTGTCCTGTCTGGTTGCACAGGACACAGGCGGGCGGGGATTCGGCGTCTTTGGGCCGAGGACACTCTTTAGTGTTATGAGGTTCCAGGCACTTCACACACCTGGATGGGGCGGAGCAGTTGGCTGCCGCGTGACCATAAAGTTGGCAGCGGTGGCACTGCGCCGGGAAACCGGGCCTATGTGGGGGCTCTACCTTCACCCTTGATAGGCGGCACACTGTGCGCACCTGCCGGAAGATGGCTTTAGCCTCCGGCACGTTGGACAGGATTACTAGGGCAAGGTTGTATCTCTTGCCCGTTCGGTTGTGCATTTTGTGCACTGCTTCTACGGGGAAACCTTGGGACTTAAGGTCCTCAAGGATTTCCTCGTTGGAGAACTCAAAGGAGACGCCTCGGATGACGGCCCTGACTTTACGCTCTTCAGGGAGAGCGTAGGTGTGGTATGAGATACGTTCGGCTGTGAATAGCCGGGTGATTGCGCGGAAGTCCTCGATCGAGCTTGGGATTATTTTGATTGCCTCCCCGAGGTTGACTGCATGATCGTATTTAATACCTGCGTCGTAGCAGGTCTTAGACAATTGGGTGAACTTTGCCTTGTCTCTTAGGAAGACAGGGGGCGGGACTTGCTTCTTCGCTAGTACTGGAGCACAACGAGAGGCTGCTTTGGATGGTGTGGGGATGTCTAGTGACATCAGTGGGACGGGGGCAGCGTCAAGGGCTGCGGAGGTTGAAGGAGCGGCAGGGGCCGCTGAAGTAGGGGGGGTGCGTTTTATCGCGGCGCGCTTTCCGTTGCGCTTGGAAGTGACGGTGGTGAAGTTGGACTCCCCGGTTCCGTCGGAGTCAGAGAACTCCGATGAACCGGAGCCTGAGGTAGTGGCGGGCCTCTTCCGGGAGGTAGACGCCGAGGATTCGGAGCATGCGTACTCCATTTCTAAGGGGGCTGATTGTAGCGGAGCAAAGGAGTTCCTCCTTTCGAGGTATGCCGCTAGTACTGGCGGCGGAAGGTGTGCCTGAGGGGCAGGGAGGGGAGCCTGAGCGGCGATGGTGGCGATGGCGGCGAGGACCGTCTCATTGCCTCGCTTTGGTTGCACTAGTTACAGCCTATATACGTCCCACTGCTGGCCGCAGGCCTCCTCTCATTTCTGAGAGGGTATTTAGGGCAAGGAAGTGTCCGCCGCGCTGCCCCAATGCGTGTTTGCGAACTTCACATGTCTTCGAAATATTTTTTTCTTATTCCTCAGACATGCAGGTTTCCTCACGATGTTTTCCTTCACCGCCGAGCACGTGGTAAATCAGTGAAATATTTTTTTCTTATTCCTCAGACATGCAGGTTTCCTCACGATGTTTTCCTTCACCGCCGAGCACGTGGTAAATCAGCACTTAAAATTACAATTAACAATTTCATTGGTGCCGGCGGGGATCGAACCCGGTTTGCTAGCGTACTGTGAAATTTACAGCGCGCGCTAACCATCTGAGCTACCACGGCTCTTTGGTTGCACTAGAATCGTTTTAATGTAAGTTCCAAAAAATTGTTAAAAACTGACTTTGTTTAACAAAATTTTTTTATGGCTGATCTAAAAAATAATGGAGTATGTGTTATACCACGTTAGAACCCTTATTAAATGCGCTAACTTTTAAAGCTACTTGCCAAACTGGCGTAGTACAATTTTTTTCCAGGACGGTCAGTTGAAATAGTGCGAAAAACTAATTCTGAAAACTTGGTTCGGTATAAAATTACATTTTTTTTTCAAGCTGGAGTGATTGGCACAGGGTTTAGGATTACAGGTTACAGAAGCACTATTCATGATAACGTAAGAGAAAAAAAGATTCGCAAAAAGTAAATATTTGTAGCAACAGGAAAAAACTGTCTCATGGTGTATTTTGATTTGTACTTTCCGTTGGTATTCTGTAAGAGCGTGTTCCTATCTGCGTCAATTCGACCCATTCGTAGTACAACCGTATGATAGCTGCAGTACAGCTTAGTTCTGCCACGTAAAAACTACTGATAACAGATCTTACTATTAAAAACTGACGTCAGTGCTTAAATAAATAAATAAATTCTCATTATTTCAGGCATATTGCACCCACGTAACTAACCAACAAAAAAGACAATACAGTACAGAATTACTAAATATTAAAAATAATTATATTGTAATAATATCTGTAATAATATCTAACTTTAAACGGATTTACCATGTGCTCGGCGGTGAAGGAAAACATCGTGAGGAAACCTGTATGTCAGAGAAATAAGAAAAAAATATATATTTCAAAGACATGTGAATTTCTCCAACACGCAATTGGGGCAGTGCGGCGGACAATTCCTTGCCCTAAAACTTTGTCAGAAATGAGCGGGAGGCCTGTGCCCAGGAGTGGGACGTATACAGGCTGTAACTTTTAAATGGAGGGAACCATCACGTCAAGCAGCTATCTTAAGCCATTTTTGATATAAGGCTGTGGCCGGCAGTCTTACTGCGATCTCACTAATTATCTTGTTTCTACACTCACCAACCCTGGACGTGAATGATGCGATTCTGAATCTTTGAATGGCATTAAACGTATTAATTCGTGCTTCGGCAAACATACCTGAAGCACTGCAATAGCGTTTGAGACCCATAAGCATTCTAAAGATGTTATTAGGTATATTGCACACGAATACCATTTAAAAATCGCCGCGTTTAAAGCTAGCTCTCTCTCTCTCTCTCTCTCTCTCTCTCACTCACTCACTCACTCTTTCTCTCTGTCCACTACTTACAAGTAGTTGACCCTATCTTCTCATTAAGTCTCCTTTTATTTTTAAGAATGTTTATGTAGCAGAAAAGAGCACGCCACTTTCCTCTATTGTGTTAACGGACTTAATATCTTCCGAAGATAGTTTTAATTTGTCGAACATGCAGTGAACTTAAAGTTGTAATTACCAATGTCATTGGTGCAGGCGGAGATGGATCGCGAGCGTTTAGAAGTATTGCGACATTTGACTCTAGCTCACAATTTTTTTAAATTACTTATTTATTCCTAAATAATAATATAATGACACATTTATAATTTTATGTTTCACAAAAAAACATGTTTTAAACACTGTTTTCTTTCAATGTATCAAAAAGCGTTTGCATTGTCAAATAACATGTTGTAGTGAAATATTTTTGACAATTTACATATTTTAAATATATTATATCTTTCTAACTACGGAAACAAAATGTTTGAAAATTATGTCATGTTGAAAGATAAGTTTGAATATCTGTTGAAAAATTTACACAGTTTTGGGAGTGCGAACGCCACCATCAACAAAACATGTCGTGTGATTTATTTTATGCGATTTGTTTCAAAACATTACGTGTTGGATGTTTCGCATGCAAACGTACTGGTAGAGCAACGTTGCAGCTATATTATGGTTGTAGCACGAATGGGTCTGCTCGACCAAGGACCATGCTCTCACGTAAAATAGTAGCTTAATGCTACTGTACTTCGTATGGTGAGAGTAGAGAACCGGATACATATTTACTAGGAACGAGGAATTTTATCTTAGTCCTCGGGGCTACATATGCATTTTGATTCCTATTCGGTGACGGATGTAGATGTCTATGTTTGTCATCTTTATTCTATATTTTTGTCGCACACACATTTTGGCAACCCTATCGCAGCAGGCTTCCAAGTCTTTATAGCACATTCTCAATGTCAACTTCGGGCAACACGTAAATATAGTTTTATTCTCTCGTTACAGTTTGATTTCCCTTTGCATAACTTGGCGGTTGGATTATGAAATTTTCTATAACATCCTAGGCGGCGAAATTATCAAAGTCAAAATTTTTATATTAATGTTCAGGGGAGGCTTAGGAAGTTTGTAAATTTTAAAATCTTCTACCAGCCTAAAAGTAAGCCCGTTTACATTATATTAAGAAAAGAACTGAAAATAAATTCTTTTTATTCCATTTTACATAATAATATGAAAGATGTTTTATAGCTTTAAGCGGCTACAAGAAGACGTAGCACATTGCGGTTAGTAGAACTTAGTAGTATTTTAATTAATTGGTTATTTAAATTTAAGGAAATTAATATATTAACTTTGGACACTGAATAAATACATTTACTAAAATGTAATGTATGACACAAATATAAAAGTAGTTTTGTTAACCCTCAGTTAACCTGGTGCCTAAATATACTTTAATTTATCTGGTGGAGTCCGAGGGACTTCAATTCAAGAAATTGTTGATAAATTTAAAGTGAAACGACATTTTATGTTCAAAATCATTTATTTAACTAAAAAACATTACCTTCTCTTACTTTTATATAAAACTTTGGTATTAGTTATCGTTTGAACATTTTAGCATTCGAAAAATAAACTACCCTTGAAATTAAATTGACAAAAATTTGCTTTAACTTCTAGCTGCTATTACAATTTGAATATAAGGAATATTAATTTTTTTACTTAGAAAATACTTAAACAATCTAATGAACTTATGAAAATAGACTAAAAAAGAATACTGTTTCATATAAAAATAAAAAACGTGCAACACTTAATCTTTAGCTGTCGCAACACAATGAGTGCAAATCTTCTTCGTACATGCCAAACATACTGGCTTCATACAGGTATGGCACAAAAACGAAGTCTTTCTTTTCAGGCGTTTAGGACATATATGGCAGTATTTTCTTTGGTTTCTAGGCAATTTGTCATCTAAAACTTGTTGTTCTTCTACAAGAGGTACCTTTGTGATGTCAGATATCAACTCGCGTAGCTGACGAGGAAGTCTTTCGTTGTATTGCCGTGATTTCAAATTCATGTCATTTAGTTGCTGTGTCATTTTGCTGATATCTGCTTGGCTTTTGTGAATAACATAGCTATTCCACGCACTCATTTCCAATATGCGGAAAAAAACTGCCATTGGCCAACGTCGCGTACGTCGACTGCATGAATATACAGAACATTTTGGTCCACCGAATCTACATCACTTTTTGTGTCATTATAATATTCAATAATTTCAGGCTTTAGAGCTTCTGGATTAATTTTAGAATCGTAATGCATCGTAGAGTACAATATTACTGCTTTGTTTTTTTTAGGCACAAAACTGACTAAAGTGCAATCTTTCGTAAATCCAAACAGTGAACTATTCAGCTCTTTGTTCTTCGCAGGTAAAAACTCTTTTGGAATGACAGCTTTTTTTCAAAGTACCTACTGTAGTCAATCCTTTATTTTTAAGTTCTTGTGAAAGTTCTATTGACGAATACCAATTGTCTGTTGTTATATTTCTGTTGGTGTTAAATATTGGCTTACACAGTCAAAGTACTGCTTGAGTTGGAACAGGCTTTTTCTTGTCTTCTTCTGATAATGTGTAAGAGTCAGATCCTTTTCCTGTATATATGTAAGTTTTATATACGTAGAATGTTGCAGAATCAGCTAGACATTGTACCTTCACTCCATATTTGGCTGGCTTACTGGGGATATACATTTTAAACCTACTTCTTCCACGAAAATCCAGCAGCATCTCGTCAACAGTAACATTAGCACCTGGGACATACCTTGCTTGTGAGTTTTTATTGAACATTTCAAGAAATTCAGTAACAGCACAGCCTGGATCGATTATTTTTCGAGCTTCTCTATCAGTGAAATTGTCAAATCTGAGAACTAGAAGTAGTATAAGGAAACGTTTTTTAGACATAGAAACCCGAAATATAGGTCTCCCTGTTCCGTCAGTTGCAAACAACGACAATACACTTTCATGATTGGACTTAAATGCTGCACTATATAGTAGCAGAGAGAGAAAAACTTTCAGTTCTATTTGGCTCGTCTCCTTGAAAGCGTATTGCTCCTTTGGTGAAATGGTCTCACGAACTATTTCCAATTTTTTATTAGTCCACTCTAAAATCGTTTCTATCATTTGATTATCAAAAATAAGCTGAAATGCATCCAAAGGAGAAATCGGACCATTCTCTGTAACTAAATCATTTTGGTTTGAAGGTAAATGAAGAATATTGTGAGATTGTGTGCGGATGTTTCTTGACGGGGGTTCGCTTGACCATTTGAATCGGTTTTTTCCGTAATAATATTTAGCACTCACACCTGAGGTCAACACATCTTCATCATCTGAGTCAACTGAACACTCTGAGTCCGAGTCGTGATCAGAAGGTCAAGGACAGTCATCTTCAGAGTCAGATAATAGTTCTTCAGGTATCATAGCTCGAGATGGTTCAAGTGATTGAGATTCATCGTCGGTACAATCTTCGTCATTTAGCCAGTCGAGTAGAATAGATTCAGCATTTGGTTGATCTACGCTAACTACTTGTCTATTCGAAGCCATTTTCCAGTCTAAAACAAAAAAAAAAAAAACAAAAATAATAATAAGTGATATTGAAAAAAAGTTACACAAATGCCCTGGTGGAGTCCGGCGGACTCTAATAGCTTAAAAACTCACCGATGGATGAAGCGCAGACGCACGTCCTCTCTCCCCTGCGCGTCGCATGCTACTGTATGAAGGTACTGTGACGCACAAGCCTTTGAGTGCCAAAACAAAGAAATCACAACACTTTGAAAATCGCGTGGAGTCCCTGGGACCTAACAGATCAATTAACGGTTAAAATAAGTGATATTTACTCTGTTAATAATAGGAGCAAATCAAGCAAGTAGAGTACCGGTTAATTAACTTCATAGAGTCAGTAATTCATTCTTAGAGCGATGTAGGTACTGCTTTTTCAACAAAATCTCAGAAAATATACAAATTTTGTCTTCCGTCAAGTTAAAAACTTATTGAACAAAGATTGTTTAAAAAGTGGGATTTTAATACTAATTATTTATGTATGATAATAACTCCTGATAATGACATTGTCGCTACCATGCCGTTTCTAATTTGTTTTGTGTTGTTAATTATTGCGCAACTTTAAGGCTACAGTCTTTTAAAGTTGACTCACATCGAATCATTAGCGCCACTTTGATTTCTTTTTTTACAGCAAATTATTGTTTCAGAGTAAAATATTTTGATAACACATAAATACCCAGATTATAAGTAATGGCTAAATTTTTTTTTTTGGTTCATCTATGTGGTCTATGTTAGATAAATCAAACGGTAAATAGAGCTCTCTCGCACCCAACGCAATTTCGAGCTTTGTTCGTGTACCATTATAAGGCAATCGATAATAAAAAGGCGAAATCTATTCAGCGCGTTAATAGCTAAACATCTTCATCTCCAAAATGCGCTGTTTCTTTTTTTTCTAAATATCTTTCATTGTCTTAAATAAGAGGTCTCAATTTCGTTAAATTTCGCTGTTTTCGCCTCATAAAAAACTATTTGTTTCATAGCAATAGCTGAAAATATTTATGCTATAATTATTTTTTTCTCAAGGGCAGGTGTTTAATTAGACAAATATTAAAAAATAATAATTTAAACCACTTTATTTCAAAATTAATAATTATTTCGATCGACCTATAAAATATTGACTTTATAAACAATAATTGCGGGCAATATTCCTTAGTAGCCGCTGAGCGGCTGTAGCGTTCAGACGTCTTGTCTGTGCCAAATTTTTGCACTTCCTCTCGCTCTAACATTCCTCTTTCTCTCTCTTTCCCTAATCTTGGTTGCGCATTGTTACGAATTGAAAGTTTCTCTACTTTATTATTTTTTGCATATAATTCTTTAAGGGTTTATAAATCATTTTGTATTTGTTTTATAACTTTTAATTTCGATATGGACCATAAACGTAAAAAATATGCTTGTACCAGAAAACGAAAATTGAAATCAAACGTTGAAGCAATGAACAGAAATAGAATTCAAAGGTAAGTTTTTTTGTGTTTCATAGTAAAATAGTTAACAACGTGCATATGTGTGAGCACTTGGTTAAATATTAGGTATATAATTAGGTACCTAACCTACATATTATGTAAGTTCTTCAAGGAAATATAGAAGTATTATACATTTTTGGATTGCACATGATGTTTTGTTTACAAGCGACAGTAGCCTAATGGCAGGGAGCGGACCGCGAACTCAAAAAGGTCGTGGGTTCGAATCCACCATTCGACTACTGGCGTGAACCACTCGTAACACAAGCAATTTAAGCTTACCACGAGTGGTTAATGTCCTTTTTTTTAAAAAAAGTACATTATGTTTTTATAGAAATACTTTTTTAATTTAATTTTTAAGTGTCATAAGGAAAATTTCGTCTTTTTGATTTTCAACTAGAGATTTCCTTGTTACCGGTAGCTGCTGATGTCGAGTTAATGACATTTTTAGATACGAAAACTATTCAGTAATACACGTAGACTACAAGTAAACTATTAAGTAATATCCTCAGCATCCCGTAATTTATTGTACGCCCACTATGGCCAATTTTGGATATAATGTGGCGTCAAACTGCTTACGACGTCCAATATACGGACGTCAAATAGGAGACTTAGCGCAATGTTCGCAAATTGTCATGCTGATCACAGAAACGTCAAAATCTAAAAAAAATTGGACGTCATTTTTCTTCCTCTTTAGCTTCCTGAGCTAATTGATTCTCGCATGGAACGCTCGATGCCAATCAAAGACCCTCCATACATCATTCAAGCCATTGCGAATAAATTAAAAAAAAGCGCTAAGTCGTCCGTCGATGCTGCTGTACAAGAATAGTAATTCATGCATATAGGTAAATGCTATACAAAGTTACATTATACTTTAATGAGAAACTATAAATATGTGTGATAGTGGACTGTTTGTACTTATATAGAAATTATTTTGAGTTTTTTTTTAATCTATTTTAGTATTTAGAACTACTTGACGTACTTGACGGATTTTCGATAGTGTCATCGACTTATTACGAAACCCTCAGTGCACGACTCATTCTAGCACTTGCCAGATTCATTTGAATAATCAATAATACGAGTACATGTTATACAGGTTCTAGATGATTATCTATTAGAAACCTTTTCAACAAAACAACAAAAATTATACAAACTTAAAATATATTTTTTTTGTGTAACGAATTTTGTAATAAAAGCATGGAACAAAAATAGATACGAGGTAGAAAATCTGTATGTGAAAATTTGTTAGCTAATTATCAATAATCCTGTATATTAGATAAATTGATACTGGAAAATCTTAGTAGAGCAACTTTCCACGCTACGGCCAGAAAGATAACTGCGGTGGCGGTACATGAAGTGGCGGGGCAGGGAGGGTGTAGATGTGTCACCAGAACGCAATTTTTCTGTTTTGCTCTGAAAGACTGGGCTCTTAATGACTTTTGTTTTCAAAAAATCGTCCTGCCAGGTTTCTGGTTGGTTCCTCTCAAGATTGGGGTATTTTCCGAATCGGTGGTAAATAAAGCATAAGTATTATTTGCTACCCCTATTAAATAAAAAAAGTTTATATTTTTCTTTCTATTTCAGCTATTAAGGCATAAATTGCCACTTAATTTATTTTATCAATAACCATTTTTAGCATATCTGTCCGGGTATATATTTTGTATATAATGTATATATAAGTAAATAATATACATAGAAGTATATAATATATAGAAGATTATAATATATACAGAAGTATACTTATAAGAAGTATATAGTACCTATATATAAGAAGTTTATAATATATATAAAAGTATAGATTTTTGGATTTTTCTAGCGTTTTGTTAGTGGTTAAGTATAGTTTTTTATTATAAAATTGTTATAAAAGTTTTTGTGTGAATATAATTTATCTTTTTATGTACACAATTTTGAGTAATATATAGAAATAATTGTAATATTCACGCTGCTGTCCTGCGCTTGGTACCTATGTACCTACATTTTTTACTATGAAAATACAATTAAAATCTGATTCTGAGGCTTCTGCTTTGCCAAACCGATTGTGGTGAAAATTTTCGAACGGATAAAGAGCAGACGTGAGCAACGTCAGGAGTGATACAGGGTTATTTTTCCAAACAAAATAGATTTTTTTTAATTAAGATCCCACCTAGATCTAAACGACACCTCATTTATAGATCCCACCCGGGCAAAACCGGGGCGGGTCGCTAGTATATAATAAAAAAGTAATAAGTTATATTATAATTGAATACAATACGCTTTGCAGTTTCTATTTCGGGTGCCGTTTACGGCATTCGTGTCATCAGGAGCGGTTGCCATACGGAAAATAAAATTTTATTGCGCATTTTTTGATAAGTAAAAAAGTTATAGGTTATTTTATGGAGCGAGGCATGATATTGTTTAGTATATATGTGTATACTATACAATATTGGTAATGTATTCTATATCTATAAGCGTAATATCGTATTTTATATTATATATTAGACTTGCGACGTATATTCGGCTATTGTTCGGAATCCGTCTTAATAAGAAACACCTTTCTGATAACAGCAAAATAAAAAATAAAAGCTGCGGTTGCCAACCCGCTCATCAAGCGTGGCAATTATGGCGAGAGTTACAAAGAGACGGCCCTCAGTCCACGGCGACAACGCTATTCCTGGTTACGATGGCGACCCTCTGGTGCGCTGTTACCCTTAACGGCGGGGCAGGGGATGCTAACAATCTCCGGTGGAGGTTCGGTTGCCACCCAAGATGACTCGACCTGGCAACATTTAAAGCACGCACCCTGACGACTGACGAGAAGATCTTGGAGCTGAAAGAAGAGATAGAAAAGTTGTGCCGGGATTATCGCGAGGGTGTAAACTGGCAGTGATCACCAAATGGTGAAAGGCACACTGAACCTAAACGTTAATTTGAAGAGTCACGTCTAATGAAGTCAACGCTCCTTCCCCCTCGTGCTCTATTCCAAAGTCCTGAAAACTTTCAACTCAAGTTTCATAGCCATCTGTAATGCCTAGTAGTCGACAATGCAGTGGACGATATGAATGACAAGCTCGTGGAAACTGTCCATGCAGTGAGAAGAACACGAAAAGTCTCCGATCTCATTCCTAATCTCATGACTGTTAGACGAGAAATGAAGGTGCAGTATAAAGGCAACTGAATAGATACATATCTTTAATTCCGTCCATCATGGTGGCACTACTCCAAAGGCGTGGAGCAGAAGTGCGGTGGTTTTGTTCTTAAGAAAGGCGACAAACTTTCTAAGACTGATTGACTGTTTTCGAGAGTCGTTAGGAATCGTCTCGCACGCAGTTTCGATGACTGCCAGCCTCCGAACCATAGACCACATATGTATCCTTCGGCAGATTGTAGAGAAAACTGAAGAGTACAATCTGCCACTTTGTCTTGCGCATGTGCATTGTGAGAAAGCCATTAATTCCGTCGAAATTTGGGCGATGCTGCTGTCTCTTCATCGGATCCAAGTTGACTGTGGGTATATCGAAGTACTGAAGTGTTTGTACAGTAGGGCTACGATAGCTGTCCAAAGAAAAGAAAGAAAGAAACCGAATAGTCATACCGATATAGTTTTTATGGCAGAATCGCTTGAGGACCTACGCACGAATAGGTCTTAAGATGAACATGGACACAACTAGTCATGTGAAACGTCCATGTCTCACCTACGCCGGTAGTTGTTACTAAGCTCGAAGTTATTCACAAGTATACCTGGGAAAAATAGTCCGACTAAGTAACTCCAAGTTCTGGCGAAACGTCAATCGACGGATTTAACTCGGCTGAGCAGCGTTCGGGAGATTACGACACATTTTACCGTCAGGTGTACCTTAAAACTTAAAAACGCTATTGTAGATATAACCAGTGCCTTTTGCCAGTGATGACTTCTGGATCAGGTCAAGCTCAACGCCGCTCATCAAGTTGTGAAAAGGGCTATGCTCGGGGTTTCTATGCGTGATAAATTTGGAAATGAGGTTATCGGCATTAGAATCAGAGTAACCGACATATAACCTAACGGATCAGTAAGCTCAAGTGGCAATGGGCCGGTCATATTACTCGAAGAACTGGCAACCGATGGGGAAACAAGTCTCTCTAGTGGCAGCTAACTGTAGAGCGACCCCCCACTGGATGTAGTGACGACCTGGGAAGACATGCAGGAAGTCGATGATGCAGGAGGCTCAGGACCGTGCTTTGTAGCATTCTTTAGTCGAGTGTTCAGCGGTGGACTTGTGAAGGGCTGTAATCATGATGATGATGATGACGATAGTTCGGTATCCGGCCTATTCAGCTACTTTTATTCTTGAAATAATACTAGTTTTTACGGAATTTATCGCGTATATTTAACTTTTTAAATACCCGACGTTTCGAACGGGACTCAGTCCCGCCCGTGACCATGAGTGCTGTAAAGCGTTCGAAACGTCGGGTATTTAAAAAGTTAAATATACGCGATAAATTCCGTAAAAACTAGTATTATTTCAATGTGTAGTGTTCGCGTAAATATAAGAAATACTTTTATTCTATTGTGTCGAATACCGAATATCTAGGTACTATTCAATCGAATGCCAAATACTTAAGTATGAAATTTTGTTGTAGTCAGGTAATTGATAAAATGAAAATAAATATAAATATATAAATAAACACTCACGCCTGTCACCCAGAGGGGTAGGCAGAGACTACGGACTTCCATTTGGCACGATCCTGACATACCTCTTTCGCCTCTTTTACATCCATATATCTACGCATACATGCTCGTCGGTTAAGTGTACTTCTAACGTGGCCCATTTTCAAAATATCGCCAATTTGGTCGATAAACTTTTTCCTAGGGCGTCCCTTCCCGACTCGGCCGTTCACATCTGGCATATAAATTTGCTTTGTCACTCTTTCCTCATTCATTCTTTCCACATGACCAAACCACCGAAGCATTCCCTTCTTAATCCTGGTCACAACATCATCTTGCATACCACATTTATCTCTTATCACGCAATTTCTCCCCCTGTCATTCAGATTCAACCCTAGCATATTCCTTAAAGACCGCATTTCTACAGCATTTATTCTACTTTCGTGCTTCTTCTGCCACACCCAGCTTTCACTACCATACATTAAAGTAGGGACTAACACAGCATTATGAATTACCATACGTGCCTGTTTTGACACATTCTGGTTCTTCATAATAGAGTGTAGTGCCCCATTCACTCTATTCCCTGCATTTACTCGTCTTTCTATATCCCTATCATATCTACCATCCCTGCTAAATACACATCCCAAATACACAAACTCATCCACTTGCTCAATTAACTCTCCTTCTATTCTTATTTCACATACCGTTTTGCTTTCTTCTCTTTCAAAAACCATCACTTTCGTCTTACATGCGTTCACTTTCATTCCCCTTTCTTTTAATTCCCAGTTCATTAATGTAACCATCATTTGCAACTCAGCCGCCGATGACGCAAATATGACTTGATCATCGGCATACAAAAGGCATTTGACGGTTAACTCGCCCATTCTTAACCCACATTCTTCATCTTTCAAAGTTTGCAAACATCGGTCCATAAATAGGTTGAACAGCCAAGGGGAAGCTACACAGCCCTGTCTGACACCTTTTTGGATGCCAAACCAGTCCGAGTAGACCCCATTGATCCTGACACAAGCACTAGAGTTCCTATAAAGAGACCTCAATGCCTGTATCAAACCATCGCTCAACCCATATGAGTTCAGTGTTTGCCATAACACATTCCTGTCCACTCTGTCATAAGCCTTTTCCAAGTCCATGAATGCACAAAAAACTTTCTGGTTTTTGGCCAAAAACTTCTCCGCAATCATGCGCATGGAAAAGACTTGATCTGTACACCCCATTCCCTTTCTAAAACCCGCTTGCACATCCCAAATTTTTCCATCAGTTTCTTTCATAACTCTTTCAATTAACACTTTAGCATACAGTTTACCCACAATACTAAGCAAGCTGATACCGCGGTAGTTTTTGCAGTCCTGCTGTGACCCTTTTCCTTTATATATTGGTACTATAACTGCTTTACACCAGTCATCCGGTACCCATTTTAATTCCCAACATAAATTAAACAAGGTGTACAGCAGGCCTGCCACCACTCCCTCTCCAGCCCTTAGCATCTCGAGTGATACTCTATCATATCCAGCTGCCTTACCTGCTTTCATGCTTTTCATTGCTTTCATTATTTCATCTACACTTATCTCCATACCCATTTCCACTTCTTTCGGAATTTCTAGTTCATTTAATTCAGACGACTCTTCACTCATAAATACGCTTTCAAAGTAGTCCTTCCATCTGTTTAAATTCGAAACTTCATCATTCAGAATACATCCATTCTTGTCTCTTATAGCATTTATTATAGGCTGTTTTGTATTTCCCCTGGCAGTTCTTACGAGTTTCCAGAACATTTTTTGTTAGCCTGGAAATTATCAGATATCCTTCTATCATTCTTATCCGTTCTTTCTTTCTTTTTCCTTTCAACAACTTCTTTTACTCTCTTATTTAGACGTCTAAATTCTGCCTTTTTTCTTTCAATCTCATCATTCATACCAGAAGAATTACCAGCTTTGGTTGCTAGTAAATCTAACCATGCTTTCTTCTTTGATTCAACTTCCACCCGTACCTCATCATCCCACCATAACGTATTACTTTTCCTTTCATTTGTTCTCTTACTTACACCACATACTTCGGTGGCGGTATCCACCAAACCTTTCTTAATATTATCCCACACAGTATTCAAGTCTAAATCATTCATACACAACTCATTCAAACATCTAATATTTTCTCTTAGTCTACATTTATACTTCTCTTTCACATCTTCATCTTGGAACTTCTCTATTCTTATACGCTGTAACGCAGTGGTAGACACAGATGTCCGATGCCGCCAACGCTTGAAAAGACCATTAATTCGACATAAGACCAAGTAATGATCCGTCCCTACGTTGGACCCCCGGTAAACCCTTGTATCTACGACTGCGCTCCTCATTCTTTCATCCACAATTACGAAATCTATCATGCTTCTATCATCACCTCTTTCCCATGTATACATGTGAATCTTCTTATGACGAAAAAAAGTATTCGTCACAAAAAGATTCTTTTCCGCATATACGGTGAGGAGGTCTTCACCTTCTCATTTATACTTTCATCACCAAACGTTCCCAATATCCTTTCATAACCAGACCTCTTCACCCCAACCCTTCCATTAAAGTCTCCTAACATAATAATATTTTCATTTTCCTTACATTTTGTCAACACCATCCTTACCATGTCCCAAAACTGCTCTCGGATGTAAGTGGGCTTAGACATGTCTGGGGCGTACACCCCTAGCAGGAACAGTTTCTTCAAGCCCACTTTCATTCGTATCCATAGCAGTCTCGGGCTTACACATTCATACTCTTTCACACATTGACCCATTCTTTCTGAAAGGATGAGACCGACTCCCTGGCATGCCCGTTCGGTCTCGCCTACACCAGACCAATACGCGGTATACGTACCATGTGCAGTGGCATCCTTTCCCTTTCGTTTCGTCTCATTCACACATAACACATCTATTCCTCTGTCATTCATCATTTCGCATACTTCATCCATCTTATCGTTCATTCCTCCACATACATTCAGCGTAGCCAGACGGGTTTCCGCAATCCACTTTTCGCCCCTCCGGGAGACAGAACGTGACGGGTGGCGAACCTCGTCGCCGGTTTTTCTCCCGGAGATTCTTCGCACCCCTGCCCCATTTAAGGGGCGCCGGGAACTCGGGGCCATTTCTTTTAATAGCTGCGTCATGGTGCGAACAAGGGGTGGTGGTAGATTTTATGCCGCTACCATACGGCGAGGAGCCGAGTCTATTTTTTCGGCTTTGTCGCTCGTTTAGCACCACCCGGGGGACACGTGTAGGGTGGGCCTAAGGTTAGGTGGTCGAAGCCTACGGACGCGAGCGACTCATCCCCCATAAAATGAAAATATCGATTTATTTAGTATAAAGTATTTTTCTTGCAATCTTTAACATAGTCATATTAGGTATATAATAAAAAGTTGGTCCGTGATTATATATTAAAGACAAGGCTTTCATATGTTAAAGACAACGCAACTCATCCATTTAATATGCATTGCTAAACAGACGTATATTATATTCACAGTTATTTGTATGTATTAATTATGTATGTATTTATATATTTGTATATATGTATGGATAGGTCATATATGTATAGTTTATTTATTAATAAAATGTATGTACTACCTATGTAGTTAATTATCATTTGTTTTGTGTTGTTTTATTCTATATTGCCACACCTACGTCGAATTCTCACAACTCCATGTGTTGACTGGTAGAGAATGTCTCAAGGTAAGGAATAAATAAAAACATATTACATACGTTCATACGGTAATTACGGAAGTATGATAAAAATTAATAAAATATTTATTAAATAAATGTCTATGCGCTTGAATTATCGTAATTATTTGGAAGTGGAGGATTATGGTGCAGAAAGACTATTTTTTCTGCATTTTCAGGCAATAAGATATATTTTATAATATAAATAAAAAAACTTGAGAGTATTTTTATACAGTGATAGAATAAATGGTCTTTGATGATTATCTCAAATGAAATTAACGCCACATTAATAGATGCTGTCCAAGGGAAGTCGGGACGCGTCGCTAGTTATAAAATAGATTATCGTTATAAAGTCTACCTCATAAATAATAAGTAGTTCTAATTACATAAGGCCTCTGGGGATTATCTCTTACATAGCATTATTGGCATTTTATGAAATTAAAATAACCCGGACACAATGTTGTTTTGTTGCTGCCTCGTTGGTCTAGTGGTCGTAGCCGCGATTGCCGATCATGAGGTCTCGGGTTCAAATCCCGGGTCGGGTCAAAAACCAGTTATTGGGGTTTATCTGCCAAGAAATTCTCAGTAGCAGCCCGGTGTCAGGAAGGTGGCGGTGTCTCACCCCCGTGCCTCGGAAAACATATATAGCTGTTGGTCCTGCATCTGATCTCTCCCCGATCGTGTCGGATTATATTCCAGCGGACAATGAGACTGAGGGTATAGAGAGTGCACGTGTGTTGGCTTATACACTCGGCCACTATAATAATCATAGAATACTATAGGTAATACGCAGCAGAATGGCTGTCAACCTTATTTTGTACGAGGATTGGCGTCGCCGGGGGTACACTTACAAGCAATTACGTCGTATTATCACTACTACAAACCTAATTTCCTGTGTTGACAGACTAAGTAAATTTACACATTTTAGACTTTGAATTAATGTTCAAGATCAAAATTTAAAAAAACCGTTTAAATTTTAATACATATTTACTTGTAAATAGGGTACAATTTGGCATTTTCTAAATAATTTGCATGCAAAATTCAGAAACCTTTGTAATGTCAAAACACATCTCGTGTTGACATCTTTGAGCATAGAAAATAGGTTGACATTTATACATGTGAATTGAGATGTTAGTGACATTTTAGTGGCTACGCGGGCTCCGCCCACTCCCCCGTTCTATTATGTACCTATGTATGATAATATTCTGTGATAATAATGCTCTGCTCAGATGACTAGGCTCCGTTGTTTCTGGCCGCCGTGACTGAAATTCTATCCGGAGGATATCATTATTATTAAAAAACAATAAAATACAGGTAGTTTAAAAACTGGCTTAATAAATAACTTGGAAGCAATCACGTCTTTCCCAGAGGTCATTATATGGTTATAAATGATATATCGTATAGGTGTTCAATCATCATCATCATCATCATCATCATTACAGCCCTTCACAAGTCCACTGCTGAACGTAGGACTCCCCCAAGCAATGCCACGAAGCACGGTCCTGAGTCACCTGCATCCATCGACTTCTTACCATGTCTTACCAGGTCGTCACTCCATCTAGTGGGGGGCCGCCCTAATATAATAAGAAACTACATATATTTTAAGACAATATATAATATATAATGGATAGGCCTAGGGCCTGCAATGGACTTGGATAGGTATAATAACATAGATAACGATAACGATTAACGTTGATATATAGATAACGTTTATAAAAACTAAATAATAAGTAATAACATGTTTATTAATTCAATTACAAAGTTAATCATAAAATTGTTTAATAATACATTTTAATTTTTACACGCATTAGTGCTACGATGCAGTGTATTATAGCTGCATCGTGAAGCTTTGAAGCTTGCACAGAACACACAGTGCACACAGAATAAATGTTAGAAATGGTAGCACAATGATGCTGTGTTCTTCATACGATGAGTAAGGAAAACCGGACATCGCTTTTATCAGAACAATTCGTCCCATCTTAGTATTACAAGGTAAAATCCCACTTATATAGATGCAAATGTGTATGGAGCCACAGCATTCACTTGCAGCAGGTGGACGGTGTGCTTGTTGGTCACCCTTGTTTCTATATAAAATGAGACATCATACTGTGATAAAGTCTTAACAGCTATTATTATAACCCAATTTGTTAAAATTTTCGCCTTTTGTTTTCTTTAACATATTTATTAGTATATGTGAAGCATTCCGTTTTGTGAGGCGCTGAACTTTTTCCTGCAATTTTTTTTAATTTCGCTTGGTAATAGCTCCTAAAAGCTGATGTTTTCATTAGGGACGGGCCGAATATTCGTTTTATGTCCGGTATTTGGCATATTCGGGAGCTTTACCGAATATTCGTATTCGGCCGAATATTCGGCTAAATCACAGAATATTCGTTAAAGTGGTACTCAAAGTGTCCACTGTATTTAAATCTACGAATGGAGTAATGCCATGTCTTTCATAATTTTACTGTTGAAACTATATTTTATATAATGTTTCAGAGGCACTGTAGATTTATT
Organism: Parnassius smintheus behrii; assembly: GCA_036936625.1. Taxonomy (NCBI): domain Eukaryota; kingdom Metazoa; phylum Arthropoda; class Insecta; order Lepidoptera; family Papilionidae; genus Parnassius; species Parnassius smintheus. The sequence continues at coordinate 37,581,446 of JAUPFT010000028.1, forward strand.
TCCAATTATAGCAAATAGAAAGCTTGATATATTTTTTTGTAATAAAACAAATAAATATTGCATTACATTATACATACTACATTTCACTTTATCAGTCAAAATGGTATATCTCCTGCTACTCATTTTTATCACATAATTATCCATGTTCATTAAGAATAACACTAGGAAATACTTTTTCTTTCTATCAAAAATAGTCAAAATATAAGCATGTGCCGGTAATTTGTTCAGTATTAAATAATGTAATAACATGTCAGGTGTGGCGAGGAGCGAGAGGCAGGATCCGGCGCTAATCCCGCGCTCTTTACGGTAACAAGTTTTGATATAAATTGGTTATGTACTGAGGTGATCCTGCCGAATAAAGTTTGGCCGAATATTCGGTTCGGTAAAAGGTTTACCGAAAATTCGGCCGAATATTCGTGTTCGGTGAAATTTATATTTGGCCCATCTCTAGTTTTCATAGGTATCTGTTTTCTTAAATAGCTTTCTCAAGGAGTATCAATTATAAATTCCAGATCGGAGTCAATAGGATGGTTTTCATTGCATGGTCCTCATAACTGATTAACTGTGGATAAATTTGAGGAGGCAGCTTTGTCTTCAGTTGCGACTTTTTTAACAAAGCATCGCAAACCTTCAGTAGTAACACCTAATGTTTTCTGTGACGATTCATTTAAGTTTTGTGGCGGTTTCGATTTATTTCTAATTAATCGGCGGCATTTTACGATAAAATAAAAATCTTCCTTTTTAATGTGTGATTAGCAGACGACACAAAATTTTGATGAAAGCCAGTTATTATCTTGTCAGTTCTCGCACACAATACAGTCCCATTTATGGTGTAAAACGTGATCGGCCGGAAATCTGTAATAAAAAAGACGGTTGTAAGCATATTTATATTGGCTTATTTAAAAAATTAAAAGGATGAAGTTTTTAATAAAAAAAAAAAACTTATTGTCATTTTGAATCCGCAATCTGTTCTTTTTTAGTACCAATAAATTTTCCTTGCTGCTCCACTCCTGCGATATTGTAATTATAAAAAGTCAAAAGTAAGTAAGCTGACTTGAAAGAGTTAAATTATCTCATGCTGTATAGCGTTATTCACCAGTAGATCCCGTGATGAATAGAGAACTAAGAGATGGCAGGTGTGAAAACTTACAAAGTAGGTAACTAACTGTGAAAATATATATCTACGCACATATTCACGTACGAAGGATATATAAATGAAATAATTGCATTGTAAGTCGAATATGTTTGATTATATCCCTAATATTATTCTTACATTACAATAAAAGCACAAAAAGAAACAAACACACTCACAATTCTTTATAATGTTTATTGTAAATCACAGGTACGAATAAATGTACACCATTACGCCCCTTGAGTTAAGGGGCCTACAGGAGCTAAACGCAAGTTTTTTAATGCGTCAAAGTGTATGATACACTGCAGGAAACAAAATCAGAAAAATATATAACATTTTCTTGATGTATGCTAGTTAGCTGTTGTGTTGAAAACATGATACTAATAATTTGATACGAAAGAAAAAAATTACAACGATACCTCTAAAAATTTCTTTTAACTAGTAAAAACCATACCAATATACATGCAATCATTCTGATTTTTTTTTTCAGATTATTATACAAGCTACATATTAAATCATTGTTGTTTTAATTTTTTATTCCAAGTAACTGTTTTTATTTTGAATCGCATTTTCTTATTTCTGAATTAATACGTACGGATGTGTGCGTAAACGCCTGTGTCACTGCGTCCGAGGCTCTGATGGTATGTAGATGTGTCGCTTTTTTTTGCCGCAGTATTTTTTACGTAGATTGTCTAATGTATTTACATAATTTTATTTTTAAATTCATTGTTTCATAAATATTTTTCTTTCCATAAATATTCTTCTTTCGTAATATATGTCGATTTAAAATGTTTAAAGTTAAAATAGCGTAGTATTATCCCTTGTTAATAATTATCATTTGTAAATATTGAACATAAAATGAAACCCTTTACGAAGGGTAAAAACATTCATATAAATCAAACGCTAACATATGAACGATATTAAAAGGTTTTACTTATTACTATAACATTTAATTATTACTAAATAATAAATATTTTTTTACAACAATAAACCTATGAATTTTAGCAACGTAGTTTATTACAGTTGTGTATTTGATAGCGCGGGATGGATTTGTAGTTTGCATTCGAGAGTGCCCGGGTTCGATACCAGGAATATGAACTCTAATTTTCTTTTTTGTCTTTTGTATATTTAGTATTATATATTTAGATACATTTAATAATTACTTTATAAGTTAAAAAATTAGATGTAATTTTTTTAACCCATGAATTTTAAATACGTTGTATATTACTTACTTAGCATTCAAAAAACGTGTATAATATGGTATGGATTTGCAGTGTGCACTCGAGAGTGCCCGGGTTTGATTCCAGGAATGTTAAGTATGTCAAATTTTATTTTATTTCTTGTTTATATATTATTTAGTATAAGTTAGTAGTTTAGTATATTTAGATAAATTAATTAAACACTTTTAGAAATAAATAAAAAAGTTTGAAATGTAATAATTTTTGCCGGAGAAAGTTGAAAATATCAACACGCAAGTTATTACAATCCAAACCTCTACTAAACAATAGAGGTTTGGATTTGCAGTTTGTTATAATATATATAATATATGCATATATATCTTACTTCCGCTCCAAACTACATATTACAGAAAGGTACACCCTATTGGACAGTCTAAATTTATTCCACGTCGACATCTTCTCTTCATAGTATTTTTCTTATTATACAACTTCAGGGTTGGTACTTTTATTTACTAAAATTATTACTTTTATTGGTACATCTGCACATATTAGTATGGACAAAATACATTCATTACATAAATATTATACCATCTAAATATTGACAACTTACCCCTGGCTACATAAATATTTATTTCGAAAACATTCTACATCAAAATGATCTGAACAAACAACATAATCGTTGTAAAAATAATCATCATCCTTAATTTTCATCAAATTATCCAGGTCAGTTCTTTTACAAGCCACAATCCATAGCCTCAATCTAAAAGGAAATTTATTAATAAGTACAACAAACGAAATATTACAAGCCTACTATCACATTTATTTTACAAAATCACATGCAACTAACCTCTCCAAATTTTTGGGCATTCTAAAGAATGATTTTGGGTCTTTTTGTTGTTTCTATTTGTTGCAACCATATACAACACAAATTGAACAACGTGAAAAACTAGGTTTTGCAGACATCTTTTATTAATTACTTATGTAATTAGTAAAATAATACAAACAATGTTAACCGCGCGATTATTTACAAGGCTGCAAACTAAATTCAAAAACTCATGCCACCAGAGGCGCTAGTGTGCATGATTGCCAAATTTTGAGCGGAGTTGCACGTATTATACCTTAGGTTTTCTATAGTATTTGGTGGTACTGACTGACTCAAGCTCGAGTTATTATTTGCTTTTAATTTAAATTCATTGTATTTGCATTGTTGGGCATAGCCGCATTAAAGTTCTGCTACCGAGCGCTCTGAGGCCTTATAAAACGCCGGGCGTATATAACAACCAAACCAAACTGTATGTAAATAGTACATTAGTTTTGCGACAGATGGCGCTTTTTAGACATAACTAATAGCTAATCACTTTGGTAGGGTTTACGAATTTTAACAATGAAATTATGCTAGATGACCTTATAGTAACTAAGTTTGTGCCATAACACATGATATGGTCAAACATATTGAATGTTGAATTATAGAAGCTTTTATAAAAATTGAGCAATACATATTCTTTATTCCATCGCTTAACTTAAATTAATAATATTTATTAACATAATATGGATAAACACTTTTGTGAAAACATGTTGTTAACAATTTTATTTGCTTTAATATGTTTTTGTATTAGTATGATCAAGTTCAAGAAAATGTGAAAAAGTGCGGACACCAACACTTTAATAGTTTATATTGTTTCACCAAGATGGCGCTATTACAATATTTTTTACAATTTTAGACATGGGCACGAAAAATGTACGTAGAACTATCTCTGTGTATGAAAGTAATTAGTCCTTCAATTTCAAGTAATTACTCTTTTAAAAATTATATTTCTTAACTCCTCACACTTCTAACCATCTAGAACTGCTACATTCATACCTTACCCTGTATCTACACTTTTGAATTCCTATTTACAGCTTACAATAGCCAAGCATTGGTACCACAGAGTAAAATTGCGCTGAAACATCGAAAAAACTTGTCGAGTTTGCTCATCACTAGTTTGATGTAACTGCACATATCACTGGCTGTCAATTTCTTTAGGATTTAAAAAAGACGAATCATTGTGCACATCTTCAAATACAAATCGTTTCTTAATCTGTACGATCGATTCAATATAAGACATTTTTGCCATCTGAAAAACTTTTTGAACTTCACAGTTTTCTTTATTTTCCACCTATGTTAATAAATGAACTGTCTGATAAGGATTGATTTGGTTAGCAGGGGTTTGTTTGACGTAATTTCTATAAATGAAATTTAACGCCAATGTCCACACAGTACTGCGGATTTAACAGAACTAACTAACTAGACGAGGAATGGAGAAATCAAAGTCTCCTTGCAGATATGGATTCTAACGATTCCACGGATACTGTACGGCATTGGAAAAAATGTTTGAAAAAAATGTTAAGGGCAGAGACAAATTCATTCAACTGCCAATTTTGGTAAACTATTTTGTCACTGCCTTTTTCCAATGCTGCCGTAGAACGGTTATTTAGTGATATAAAAACTATTAAAACAAATAAACGCAATAGGCTCGATAATGAACAGTTTGATCAATAAAATCTGGTTTGAAAAGAACGAGAACAACCTCTGCACAACTTTAGAAAAATCAGTTTGAAATACCGCACCTTAAGTTCGTACAGTCCAATGCAACTGCAAGCGATTCCAAAAAAAAAATAGACAGAGCATAAATAAAGTATAATTCAACATTCAGTTTATTTATAGCCTGATCAGAAATATATTAAACCTGCATGTCGTCGGCTTAAGTCGCAGACCTCATAGCTCCATTTTTCAAAATGACATTTTTATACTGTTGTATTACTAATATCTGACTGCATCTAATAGCAAAACTCCCAAAGCTCCCTTAAGTATATTGTGTATATAAAATTAAATTAAACCTTCTACAAAAAATTTCGTGGTGAAGTTTTTCGTGCCTCCTGTAACATTTCTTTTGATGGGAGTTACGAGGTCTGTGACACCGACGACGTATCGCCACCGTTTCTTTTATACGGTAACACTATAGTCCACGGTATAGTCCGCACAAAAATAACTCCGAAATTTTCCGCAATATTTTAAGCTAGGCTTTACCCATGATTTCCCCTTTTCATGTCTTTCCCCTTTTTCTTCCCCTCTGGACCCTAATTTCCCCTCAAAGGAGGAACTTCCCCTCATTGTGGAAACACTGTGACCGACTCAAGCTCGAGTTATTATTTGCTTTTAATTTAATTGTATTTGCATTGTTGGCCATAGCCGCATTAAATGTTCTGCTACCAAGCGCTCCATCTGTCCTTTATTCTATAATACCTCTGTGGCCTTATAAAACACCGTGACGTATTAAATACCAAACAAAACCTGTATATAAATAGTACATCAGTTTTGCGATAGATGGCGATATTTCTACATAAGTAATAGCTTATCACTTTGGTAGGGTTTACGAATTTCAATGAAATTATGCTAGATGGCCTTATAGTAACTAAGTTTGTACCATAACACATAATATGGTTAAACATTATGAATGTTGAATTACAGAAGCTTTAATAATTATTGAGCAATACATATTCTTTATTATGTCGCTTAACTGATATTAATAATATTTATTAACTCATTATGAATATACAAAACAAAATATATACAAATAACTATGAATATAATATACAGACTTATTATATTATATTCATAGTTATTTGTATGTATTAATTATGTACGTATTTATATATTTGTATATATGTATGAATAGGTCATATAAGTATAAGTAGTTTATTTATTAGTAAAATGTATATACTACCTATGTAGTTAATTATCATTTGTTTTGTGTTGTTTTATTCTGTATTGCCACACCTACGTCGAATTCTCACAACTCCATGTGTTGACTGGTAGAGAATGCCTCAAAGCATTAGGTCCGCACGTGTGTATTCTTTTGTTTTAAGGAATGCAATAAAAATAAATAAATAAATAAAAATAAAAACATATTACATACTTACGTACGTACATACAGTACATACGGAAGTATGATAAAAATTATTAAAAAAAACTGATAAATTTCTATGCGCTTGAATTATCGTAATTATTTAGAAGTTGAGGATTATGGTGCAGAAAGACTAATTTTTCTGCATTTTCAGGCTATAAGATATATTTTATAATGTAAATGAAACACTTGAGAGTATTTTATACAGTGAGTGAAAAAAAAATGGTATCTGATGATTATCTCAAATGTAAATAACGCCAAATCAATAGATGCTGTCCAAGGGCAGCCGGGAAGCGTCGTTAGTTATAAAATAAATTATCGTAATAACGTCTAACTCAGAAATAATGAGTACCTACTTCTAATTACATAAGGCCTCTAGGGATTTTCCCTTATTTTAATAGCATTATCGCCATTTTATGAAATTAAAATAACGTGGACAAGCAACTACACACCTAACTACTATAAACCTAATTCGCTGTGTTGACAGACTGAGTAAATTTACACATTTTAGGCTTTTAATTAATGTTCAAGATCAACATTAAAAAAATCCTTTAAATTTTAATATATATTTATTTGTAAATAGAGTGCAATTTGGCATTAACTAAATAATTTGCATGCGAAATTTGGAAACGATTGTAACGTCCATGAAGGTTAACCTTCATGGTAACGTCAAAACACATCTCGTGTTGACATTTATACGTGTGAATAGACATGTTAGTGACATTTTAGTGGCTACGCGGGCTCCGCCTATCCCCCGTTCTATAATTTATGTGTATTATAGTATTCTATGATAGTAATGCTCTTCGCAGATGGCAAGTATACGTTGAGTTCGGTCGCCGTGACTGAAATTCGATCTGGAGGATATTATCATTATTAAAAAACAATAAAATACAGGTAGTTTAAAAAACCGGGTTAATAAATAACTTGGAAACAATCGCGTCATTCCAGGGGTCATTATATGGTTATAAATGATATATGACATAGGTGTTCAGTATAAGAAACTAAATATAATTTAAGACAAATAATAAAAAAACAACTATGTCAATTATCACCTATAAGGTAATCTATAGGATAGGTCTAGGTCCTGCAATGGACTTCGATAAGTTATAACGGTTATAAAAACTAAATAATAACATGTTTATTAATTCAATTACAAGGTTAATCATAAAACTGTTTAATAACACATTTTAATTTTTACACGTATTGGTGCTACAATACAGTAATAATAATAATAATTATAATTTATTTTATTTTGATTAAATGTACAAATTATTCCAATAAGTCTTAAGAGGGAAGAGTATGTCAGCTCAAATTCTAATTTCGCCCCCACTTCCCCGCGCGTCGTATGCTATGTACCGATATGTTTGTAATCACTAATACTGTAAGTATAAAGGTCGTTAGACACTTATTTCATTAGGTTTATCATATTTATGCCTGTTTCTTAACGCCAAGCCAGCCGCTTCTTATTTTTATCACGGTTATTTCCCATTTTAATTTTACGTCGTACTGTTGCTTAATGTATATTCTGATCGTAAGCGACACAACCTCCCCGTCCAAAGGCCGAGGCGTAGTGACCACAGAGTACATTATATATACCTGGTAGTGACCGTGCTGCGAGAATCACGCTTCAAAAGGCCAATAGTTTAGGTAATTTCTTTTTACAGTTAAAATAATGGTATTTTAAAAAAAGTAAATAACATAAGCACTGCTTTATAGTTAGTTCAGTTAGTATGCAAAGTTTCATGATCTTATTTAAAGTATTTTATGAATAACAGCGGTTTATTGTTTATTTTGGAGGTAACTTTGTTTTTTTTTTCTATCGAGAAAATTTTATGAAATCGTGTTTTCGTCTAACATAATCACTAACATTAATCCTCAACTTTACCATGTATTTATTTCAAAATTAATGCTGCAATATTTTCGGCATAACGAAGGATCTTGTTAAGCCATTTGACATTATATTTCCCCTTAACTTAAAAATAGTCTACAATAACAGGCACCTGAACTAGGATAAACCTGTATATTATAACAATATAATAATTTATATAAGAAACAGAAAATACATACAAATATTTTCTGTTTCTTATATAAAATGAATAACGTACTAATTAATAAGGGTTATTTGGATAAAATACATTATCATTAATTTACTTATGATATTAATTAACTTAAAACAATCAGCAACTTCTCTGTATCGTATGAAAAATTTTGTAACCATGTTCGAATTACCTTCTTACAGTCTGCCGTTTTTAATGGATATATATACAAAATTGCATCGACTTGATTATACAAAAAAGGGCCGAGAAATGTAAAAAATCTATGCATGAACTAATGCCTTATTCTAATGTTAGTTTCTATTACTTTATCTTTGCGCCTTTTATCAGTGACCTCTCTTCTATAAGGCAATCTTAAGTGCTGTTTTAGTAACGTGCTCATAACAAATAACTGGCGCACTGAGAGGCCATTATAGGATTTGTATAAGAGATGGGATGGAAATAGAATAGGGCGGAATGTTGCAACTTTTAATACAGCTCTTTTAGCGCGTTCCAGTGGTAGTAGTGTAGTTTTAGCTGCTCCACCCCATTGATTTATATGTTACACTAGATAAGTAATTTCCGCGCCAAAGCGTTGTCACTTCACATAAGGCCACAGCCTTATACTCAGCGAACGTCGGTTCAGTGTTCAAGGTGACGCCGTCCGAGTTAAGCCGAACGATTCACAACAAAAAATGGGTAAATGCGTAGTGAAAGAATGCGTTTCAAGGCATTGAGTTACAATACCTATAGAGTCACAATCTCTAACTGACAATACTCAAAAAATGTCCGAGCGCCGTTCCATATACCTATATATTTTGATATTATATAGTTCAAAATGACATTTGCTCGAATTTAGACGTTAACCTGCTTGTACAATGTTCAAAGTCGCTCGTATGCAATGTCATCATCATTCACTCAAGGGCACGTTATCGCGGCGCCGCGCGGTCGGCGGTGAGTGATTTAGTTTGCTAATAAAATGAAAATTATTGAAATTTAAATGAAAACATGCACTGTGGATACATAAATACGTAAATTTGGTATGATACTTACCTAAAATATGAAACACCATCCTTTTTTCGCACGTGTCTGCTGTTATTTGGGCAGGAAATCACCGAACACTTTGGCATCGCGGACGTTGTACGAGGATTGTGGTCGCCTTACAACTAAACAAAAACTCTGCGCACTTCGCAGCGTGCGCCGAGTTTTGGCGCGGACATTTTATTTGTCTGTTTGTGACTCTATAGGTATTGTAACTCAATGTTTCAAGGTCACAAAAACATAATAAATCAAGCGGAATCACTTTCCATACGTAAGTTTTAATTTATATATTCATATTAACGTTTAAAACACTAAAAAATTAAATAAAATATCGAATATTGCCATTTAGGTTCAATGTTGCCACTTTTCCGCATTTGTGATTATCCTACATTAATGGGAGACTATATAATTAATGGAGTAAGTTAATTTGTTACCTCCGATTTTAAATATTTTGGAAATTATAATAAAAACTACGTTTTATCTTTCATACAATATAATTAATTATTCTTATTTTAGTTTATTCTTGAATTATATTTTAAATATATTTTATTACCTATTTTATATTAATAATTTTATATTATTTATAATTTCGTATACATTTTATATTAATTGTATTTTATTAGATACCTATTTTTATTGTTTGATTTATTAGAACCATAAAAATACGTTTTATTTCATCATTATGTTTACTTCTATTTATCTGATAAGCTTTGTATCCCTTTTTTTCTAAGGGGACGTAATAAAGATTTTAAAATAAAATATACTTTTTTAATATAAAAACAATTAACTGCAGCTTAAAAAAAACTCATTTTTCTTGCGTATTTTAGGTAAAATTTCATATAGTAAGCCACACCAGCCCGCCATTGCATGTTTGTGTGTCTATCTTTTTCTAATCTTACGACGACGATATTGTTTTCGCAACTTGTGTAAGTGAGATAGATATATGTTTACTTAAAATTGTTATTAGTTTCAAAGCTACGTCGTCGCGTTTGGATAGTGGTTACACTTTTTTCGACGCGCGGTAATGTGGTTTGCTCCTCTAGTCTTGTATAACTCAATGCTCCACCCCAAGAGGTTATTTCTTAAAAAGGTTATACAATAGGTGAGTATTGACTGACATAATGCATAATATACTTGTTTTACTACCTTATTATCAGCAAAAGAACGAATTTTTTTAAAAACAAACATTAGTTTACGAACTCTATTGCATAGGTGGTTTATGTGGTTTTTAAATGTAAACGTAGAATCTATAATTATTCCAAGGTACTTAACAGTTTTTGTATTAGAAATAACTGGGCAGTAACATTTAGACTCTGTGACTGAGTAACATTGATGTGCATAAAGTTCTGGAATGGTTATATGTGGTTTTGTCCGTATTCAGTGTTAATATGTTTTATTGGAGCCATTTATTAACTCTATCAAAACCTTGCTGAGCATATGAATAAACCTTGTCAACTGTATTTGCGGAAAAAGTAGCACGGTATCATCTGCGTAAGATATTATTTTACCTGAGTTAAGTTCAAGATTGCAAAGGTCATTTATATAAATCAAAAATAGGGTTGGCCCTAATACGCTTCCTTGAGGCCTTATCGATTTTTATGCATTGATATCGATTTTATAAATAATTCTTAAAAAGTTGAAGCTGCTTACCTCGAATACCTATGCTCTCTAACTTATTTAATAGGATATGAATAGAAACCGTATCAAATGCTTTTGCAAGGTCAAGGAAAATGCCAATTGATTGGTTGCCTTTATCTAATTCTTGAGAGACGTAATCGGTCATTTCCTGCACAGCATCAGCAGTGGACATTTTAGGCCTGAAACCATATTGCATATTCGTTATATATTTATAAATGATATTAGGGTGCAAAATACCGAAATACGAAAGTCCCAAGATCTTATGTCCGAAAAGTATGATGAAATAATACTCAAAATAGAAAAACTGGAGTCCGAAAGAAATAAGAATTTTATCTACATTCAATCACTTGAGGCTAAATTGGAAAATATGGAGAGACAACTCCGGGCAGCTTGTCTGGAAATTAAAAATATTCCGATAAAACAAGGGGAATCAAAGGAAGACTTAGCTAATTATGTAATAAATCTTGCTCGGTTGCTCAAATTATCAATGCAACCTGCAGAAATACGGGATATCTTTCGCACAGGCAATAAAAATAAACAAAACACCTTAATAGTCGAGTTCAGCTCTGTCCTTCAAAAGGAGACTATCCTGCAAAGTGTCAAAAAATTTAACAAGGAGAGAAAAGACGATAAATTAAATTCATCACATTTAAAAATTACAGGCACTCCAATACCTATTTTCGTTTCCGAAAACTTAACACAAAAGGTAAAAAAATTATTCTTCTTGGCCCGAGACTTTGCCAAGACCAACGGTTTTGCTTACTGTTGGACGACGCGTGGTAAGGTCTATTTACGTAAAACTGATGGTGCTAACTATATACGACTAGATGGTGAAGAAGATCTGATGAAGCTGCAACGACAGAAATGACTATACTGTAACATGTTTCGTAACGTAACTTCTACTTTTTTCTTAATTTATATTGTTTTACTTATAATTTTATACCATTTCTATCATTTTTTTAACGAATTTGTAATATTTTATGTAAAAATTAGTAATTTGTTTTCTGTACTAGCACACAATACACAAACTCACTTATGTTACCTACAATCATTCATACATAACTTTCAAATACATACGCAGTCAATACATCATTCAATTATATACATACATTACTTCACATCGAAAATATACACATTTCAAAGTTATCTTATTTACAAAATTGTGACTGAGCACATTTATTTTCATAAACTATTATTGGGTATCTTTTCATACATATACACATTACTTATTTACGTAATGCATAAGCAAAATTTTCATAATTATTACTTAGAAATAGTAGGAAAAAACGTAATAGTGGTTGTCCATTACTTCACAGCGTCTTATAACGTAAAAACTTTCACAAATTTTAAGCGCACCCTATTTTGTGATGAATACAGTGGGTATAGTGCTAAATATAGTAAGCCGGCATTTAATCTACTGCTGAATGGTCTTAGTGGTAGTTTCGTAATAAGCCACTCGATGACTCGCGCTTTTGTATGTATTATAAGTGTTTCATATAATACCGTCATTATATTAAAACTTTTCTATACTATATATTATTTTTTACGGGATGTTATAAATAGGTTAGCCAGTAGGAGAACATTATTAATATTTCACATAGTCTCATTATGTGATAAGATAAATATTAACAGCCAGTGGTTTATTGGTGTAGGTGTTGCGGTTTTTTGGTGTATTATCGATTTGGACAAATGTTCTTATATACATTTGAGTGATAAATAAATTAGATAATATAGTAAATGAGTTGGACTCCTATTCGGTTTCTGAATCTGCTCTTTGCGATGTTGAGGACTGTTTCCATTTAGATCCAAGCCCTAGTACCTCCCTTAAAATTTTAAGTCAAAATATCAGGAGTATATCACACAATTTCTCTGAGTTTCTTTCGTTAATTGTGAGAACGAAAGTGCACTGGGATGTTATTATCTTAACTGAGTGTTGGCTGCAAAGTGTTCGCACACTCCCTGTTATTAACGGTTATAAGACATTTAGTACAGAAAACAACTACACACAAAATCATGGCGTTGTCGCATACATAAACAGTGATCTTAATGTATCGTTTAAAGAAATTTGCTTTCGAAACGCAAATTGTCTTTTTTTAAAGATAAATAAAGATATTGTTATTTTAGCTTTATATCGTTCTCCGGCGGTTAGAGATTGTACTGAATTCATAAATTCACTAGATTCTTTGCTTGTAAAAACTGCGAATGTTAATAATGTTGTTCTTGTAGGAGATATTAACATCAATATTATTGACTCTCAACAAGACCTACATAAGCTTAACTACTTAAATGTGACTGCTTTACACGGCTTGTTACCTGCTCATACTTTTCCTACCCGTAAAGATAGCTGCCTAGATCATGTTATGCTAAAAACCAAACTCCCAGCTAAAACTCTTGTTGTAAATTCTGCGTTAACTGATCATGAGACTGTAGCATTTTTTCTCGATAAGAAGGTCCCAAAACAGCACAAAATAACGACTATATTTCGTACAAATTATAGTGGAATTACAACTGATCTTGCTAAAATGAATTTTGATTTAGTTTACTCTACACAAAATCCGAATACTGGTGCTAATTGTCTTGTCCAGTCCTTGCAAAAAGTCTTAGACGCTAATACTAAGAAGATTGTTTTATCTAGTCGTAAAAAAATTATAAAGCCGTGGATTACTCCAGGACTCTTACGTTGCATGAAGCATAGGAATAATTTACATAAAAAAATTAAAAAAGAGCCGGAAAATGAAGTACTTAAGTTATCTTTTACGAGATATAGAAATTATTGCAACAAACTTCTAAAAAAAGTCAAGAATGAATATGAAAAAAATCAAATTAGAAATGCAGGTGCAAATAATAGAAAGCTTTGGGAGGTAATAAACAGCATAACCAACAGAAATGCCTCAAAAACATCTTCCACTCAACTATTATCAACATGTACCACGCCAAAAGAATCAGTTAATAATGTCAACACGTATTTCGCTAATATTGGTAGACAACTGGCCGAAAAAATTCTTGAGAACTCTGAACTGAATCTTTCTCCTACTATTGATAGCTTAGCCCATTCCATGGTTCTTTTGCCTACTGATGAAGCTGAAATTACATCTGAAATAAATAATCTTAGAAGTGACTGTGCCGTTGGCTGGGATAAAATATCCGGTGGCTTCATAAAACAAAAGAAAAAAATTATTTTACCTCCACTTACCTACGTATGTAACCTAGCCCTCACTTATGGCATATTCCCAACAGCTTTTAAAAAATCACTCATTCATCCTGTTTACAAAAATGGAGACCGAGACTGTGTAAGCAACTATAGACCAATATCTATATTACCGTCACTATCTAAAATACTAGAACGTGTGATGAATAATAGGTTGAAAAATTTTCTTGATAAAAATTCCATACTTTCGCCAAATCAATTTGGTTTTCGTTCCGGTAAATCTACAGCTGATGCGGTTCATGAACTAATTGAGTTTATCGTACTTAGCCTCGAGAAAAAAAAGAAAACAATAGGAATATTTTTATATTTGGCTAAAGCTTTTGACACGGTCTCTGTTCCCATATTGTTGCATAAAATGGAGAAGCTTGGTATAAGGGGTGTACCGTTGCAGCTTTTCAGAGATTATCTTACAGATAGAACACAGTTGGTAAAAATTGATAAACATGTTAGTGATGAGCTTCCCATCTGCTATGGTGTTCCCCAAGGAAGTATTCTTGGCCCTACCTTATTTCTTCTTTACATTAATGACCTCTGCAAACTGAAACTAGTGAACGGAAAAATAGTTACGTTTGCTGATGACACAGCACTGCTATTTACTGGTGATTCATGGCCGGATGTATTTAACTTCGCTCAGATTGGCTTAAACAGAGTGTCTAAATGGCTACGCGATAATGTGTTAACCCTCAACGTGGATAAAACCAAGTACTTGTCCTTCTCCAAACATAATAATAAATATGCAACCTGCACGGACCATGTTATTACTGCTCATTCATGCAATTTTCCTTATTGTCTGACATGTTCATGCACACCTTTGCAAAAAGTGAATTCAATTAAATACCTTGGCATTTTGTTGGATGATAAGCTAACTTTTCATGAGCATATTTATTCACTTTCAAATATGATACGGAAATTAACATATATTTTTAAAAAACTCCGTTGCGTAGCAGATTCTAACACTATTAAATCTGTCTATTTTGCTCTATGCCAATCTTTAATAATATATTGTATTACGTGCTGGGGTGGGGCTACCAAATCATCTCTTCTGTCCCTCGAAAGATCACAAAGGTTAATCTTAAAAGTAAGTAACTGTCTTCCATTTAAATTTCCAACCAGTCAACTTTATAAAATTTCCAAAGTTCTTACAGTCCGGCAACTGTTTATTATATACACAGTCCTAAAAAAACATGCACAATTAAAATATGACCAAAAAAATACACAGCACACGAGACGCAAAGACCGAGTGTGTACTTCTCATTATGACCATTGTACCTACTTTTCTAGGAGATTTTTTTGCAATCTTGGCGGATACCTGTATAATAAAGTTAACAAGGAACTTAATATTCACGTCCTACCTAAAATAAAAGCTAAAAAATGTATCCATGAATGGTTACTGAAGACGGACTATAAATATACGGAAGATCTTTTTACATCACATGTGTAAATGTTGTAATTTTTGCATTCACTCAGCACACGCACACACACACAAACACACACACACACACACACACACACACACACACACACACACACACACACACACACACGTATCATTATTGTTAAATTATGTATATACGCGCAAATGGATTATAACGTATCATTATTGTTAAAATATGTATTCCAAGATAACATACTTTTGTATTTGTTTAACTGGGAGGGAGACCTGATGACCTGAAATACAGGTTCGTCGCCTAGTTTAGGCATCGGTCTCTCACATCAATTTGTGCCTTTTTTTTTGTTAAAATTCGATATTGTTAATTTAATGTGGAGAGAAAAATAAATTATTATTATTATTATTATTATTATTATTCGATAATATGGATTTACTTTGTAAATAATTCATTAATCTGTTGTTAATTAATTTTTCTAATATTTTAGACGTGGATGAGAGTATCGAGATAGGCCGATAATTGGAAACGTTTTTTTTGTCCCCCGATTTGAATACTGGAACTACAATTGCTTTTTTTAAAAAATCTGGGAAAATTCCTTCAGAGAGACAAATTCTGAAAATATGGGTTAATGGTGGTACCAGAATTTGTCTATATTTTTTTAATATACTAGTGGGTAATCCGTCCCATCCAACCGCGCTTGTTTCTTTCAGTCCGATTATAATCCTTTCTACCTCACTAGGGTCCATATCTAATAATGTGAACGAGCTTAATTGGCAGTTTTTTTGAGTTAATAAAGTGGCCCTGTATTCATGATTATTGTTAGAGTTGTTTGTTATCTGCTCAGCCAGATTTTTACCAACGTTCACAAAGTAATTATTTATTGTATTTGCTGATATAAGCGGCGAGTCATTATTTTGTAATAATTCTGACGAAGATTCATGCTGTTTGGAAATAAATGCAATATCTTTTACATGCCGCCAAATCTTTTTATTATCTCTACCAGACTCTTCTAGTAAGTTTGTAAGATAATTATACTTCAACTTTTTTAATAAATTGTTACAAAAATTCCTATATCTTTTATATGAATTTTGTAAAATGGAATTATCTGCAGAGGACTTTGCCATCAGGTGTAGTTTGTCCCTGTGTTTCATGCACCTAATCAGGCCAGGTGTAATCCAAGGCTTTAAGTTATTATTTTTTTTTAGCTACTGTTCTATACGAAGTATTGCTAGCAATGGCATTTCGTATGTTATTTATTAAGTAAGGCAAAGAGATGTTTACGTCATCAGTTTTATAAACTGGGCTAAAGTCAATGTTTTGAATTGCTTGTTCAAGGTTTTTCGTATTAATTTTAGTAATAGGGTACTTACAATTAGGTTTCGATATTTTAAGGCTTAAGTTAAGAATGACGGCACTATGATCGGTTACTATAGGACTGGTGACAAGGGTTATTGATGATAACCTAGTTTTTAGTAAAGTGTGGTATAAACAAGAACCACTTAGATGTGTAGGGAGCAAATGTGCTGAAAGCAGGCCCTGGCATGCACATATATTAAGGTAGTCTTTTGCTCCGCCTTCACTGCCTTCTGGGTTAATATCAATATTCATATCACCCGTTAACACTATATGTTTGAACGACGACAGTTTCCCAAGTGTAATGTCTAATGACGTGATAAAATTGTCTATTTGCTTAAAACCACAAGGTCTGTAAACAGCAAGGATAGCAGTTTCATGACCCACTTTCACCAATAACCTGCTACAATCTAGCATATTAGGCTCCTCGACTGATATGTTCGTATTTTTTTTCGCAAAGACTACTACACCGTCATTTTGGTTATATACATTTTTACTACTAAAAGTATTGTAACCTGTCGGTAGTGGGAGGTTGCTTTGGCTCTTAGATAGCCAACATTCTGTTAGTATGATGATGTCGCAGTCAGTGTCCAATCTTCGAAGGAGGATGTGGAAATTATCCATGTTTTTATTTATACTACGAATGTTCTGTGTTAAAATAGTAAGAGAGTTCGCAGGTTTGAAGAGATATTCTTTGCACATATCAATTTCACATGTTTTTGCCACTGATAAACTGACAGCATCGATTTCATTACTAACTACTAACTTATCCATACTATTCAACAGAAATAATAACAATATTTAAAAAAAATTTATATATATATATATATATATATATATATATATATATATATATATATATATATATATATATATATATATATATATATAAACTAAACTTAAACTTATTAGTAACTTATAAATTAGGGCAAAAAGAATTAAGGTAAAAGGTGGCGCTCTTAGGCGCCCTCATTATAATCTATGGAATTAATATACCTATTTTCAGCCATCTTCCTAGCCGGGCATTCGGGGTCACCTGTTTTATGGTCGCTCGGTTTTTTAAAACGCAGGCACGTTGCACACTTTGCTGGATCAGTTTCCTTAATGCGAGCATTTGACTGATGTCCTAATTCACCACAATGTCCACACGTGTCGATTGTTTCCCGGCAGCTTGTCCATACTGTTGGCATTTGAAGCACCTGCTCACAAGTGTGAAGTCTCGAACTGGGCACGACGTCCAATTTATGAAGACTCGCTCCTGGTTGATAAGTGCCTTTCTGATGCCAGCTGGCACTTCCAAAATAAAGTTGCATGAAAGTGCTTGTTTTTTACCCGATTTATGACTTAGTTTTATAGTGGACAAAAAAGATTCCCGTGTTAAGTTAGGGTTCTTATCGGCTAAATTTTGTTGAAAAATGCAGTCAAAGACTTCTCTTTCGCTTAGGGCAGTAGGTACTCCTAAGACTATAATTCTTGGTCTTCTTTTATGGGGCTCTTCCACCTTTAGTCCGGAACTACCAAGCTGGGTAGATTTTTTTAACTTCTCAATGTCCTCCTTTGAATCAGTGTTGATAATAACGCCTCCATTTTTAGTTTTTCGTAGTCCTCTTACGTGTAGTTTCAATTGTTCGGGGCATATAATTTTCTGGACAAGAGATTTTGTGTCTTCACTTGTTTTTAATTTATTCTCGGGGTAAATTGCTATGGAACTGAATGTAGTGGGGCGCAAGTAATTATTTTTGGTAGTTTTGACCATATCAGCAAAGGACATTTTTTCTGTAGATGGTTTGGCACAGCTTTCTTGAATCGTTTCTGTTAAACTAATTTTAAATTTGCCGCCTTTTCTTAGCCGATGTTTAACTGACCTATGACAATCAATGGTCAATGTAGTCTATGACAGCTCTATATAAAATAAAATTCTCTATTATTCTATGGTACAACGAGTGTGGTTTGATTTCTCTAAATTCCCATAAATAAAATCAAGATCAACAGGTTATGGGCCCAGTAAAGCCAAAGTTATAAAGAAAAGCGATTGTGAAGTTCATTTGAATAACAAGTAAAAGTTAAAAATAACTTGTACCTGTGAAGCGACATTGTGTCGTCGACATAACCTCCAAGCCTCGCTTGTTAAATCAAAATTGCTCCAAGAAGTAAAATCTGAAAACAATAACTCTGCTTTTACATCTGCTCATGGTTATCAAACCAAGAATGTGAAAAAGAAGTTCACAAAAGGTCCTAGATGTTTTCAGTGTAACAAATATGGACACAATAGTACGGAATGCAGGACAAAACCGAAAGAAAAGGTTGCCAAATCAAATAGTTCTTATGCTGCCACATTTGTCATTCCATCTGACAACAACAGCTCCGCATGGTACATTGATTCTGGGGCAACCATGCACATGACAAGACATCAAAACCTTCTTCAAAATGAACGCTCACCGCCAGTAGAACAAATCAAAGTTGCAAACAACAAAACACTTTCAGTGAGTAGCTCTGGTGATGTGACATTGAATACATTGAATGGAGAAAATCAGTCAAATGCAATCTTATTTACAAACGTTCTGTACGTACCAGAAATTGCAGTGAATCTAATATCTGTTCATCAAATTACAGAAAAGGGTGGTCTAGTTAAATTTGACTCCAATGGCTGTACTATACTGAACAGACAAAATGTTATTGTAACAACAGCAACACAAGTTAACAACATGTACCGGCTTAACATGAATACTGACTATGCATACATGTCTGATATTAAACAAGATGATATATTTTTATGGCACCAACAAATGGGTCATCTGAACCTAGACACCTTGAAGAAATTGAAAGAGAGTTCTGAAGGATTCACATTGTCTGATAAACAAGTAAACAATATAACTTGTATAACATGTAAAGAAGGCAAGCAAACAAGAATGCCCTTCAAGAGTCCAGGATTACATTCTTCAAAGCTATTGGAACTGGTGCATTCTGACCTATGTGGCCCCATGGAAACACACCCAACTAACATTTTGGTGTCAGTTACAGGTTTTAATATAACTTTAGTCTGTTTAACTGAGTAATAATTATCTCAGTTCTAACTAAAAGACATATATAAGAGTTAAAAGATAAATTTAGCTCCAACAGTGGTTCTAGAACTTTAATGAACGATGTTAGGTTGCTTTAAGAGTTAGAATAGTGCTAATCACAGCAAGTATAGTTAAGAAGTTGTAGCTTTGACCTGTTTGTAGCTCCTAAATCTATACAACAGTGCTCGCTGACTCTCGTTAACACTTATTGTTGTTTAGTTGTTGCCGTGAAGTGTCTTATATGCCTTTAGGTATTATATTGACTATAGGTGCAGACATGGGTTGTAAAATAGAGTTTGTCAAGAGTGTACTAACACAAGATACTAAAAGTGTTGAACAACTCATTTATGTAGTTTTAAGCTATAATTTTAATTTTACTAATGCTTATTGTGTTTGGCATATACACTTTAAATACATTGTAAAAGTAATGGTGTTATACAAGACAAGTATGGATATTAATACTCAAAAGCAGTCTTTCTAAAGTTGCGATTTGTTATAATTTTTGTTATAAACAACCTTATTACGAACTGAAGAAATTTTTCTACCAAGTATTATTATTAAGTTACATTAAAATGAAACGATTACAAAGATGGAGTAAACAAAAGAAAACAGGCGCAGAAAAAAAAAGAATTATGCAGGAATGCCGTATTTTTTTGGATTCACTTAATAATGGTACGAATGACACAAACAAATCACTTAGTTATGATGATATCCGATTAGATTCTGGTATTCCAGTTATTACGGAAAATAAAGAAGATTCGTTACAAAGAGAATATATAAATAGCCATAATACGAGTAATTTTGGTCAAGTTCGAGTGGAGGCACAGCAGGGTTCCGTAGAACAAGAACAAGAAAAAGCACAAGTAAATAACAATTTTTTCGATTCCATACCACTTAGTGCGTCAGAAGATGAAGAAGAAGAGGAAGAAAAATTTAGTGATATTGAAAAAATTACTGCACTAACTAAACAATTAAAAACGTGGTCCGTAGGAAACAATATTACCCAAACTGCTTTAAAACAGCTTCTGTTGATTTTGAATGAAGGCTACGTTAGTACTACATTATTACTTCCGAAAGATCCACGCACTGTTTTGCGTACTCCAAAAGAAATTTGTATTAAAAATATAGAAGGAGGACAATATTGGCATCATGGTATAACTGAACCGTTAATGAAATTACTTAAGGATTTCACGCCCATTCCAAATAGCATTCATTTAATCTTTAATTTTGACGGTCTGCCAATATTTAAGAGTGCCAAAAAGGAGTTTTGGCCAATATTAGCCAATGCAGAGGGGAATGTATTCACAATTGGAATATACTATGGTACAGGCAAACCAAAAATATTAGAAGAATATTTAGAAGATTTTGTAACTGAGATGAAATCATTACTTAGTAATGGAATAATTATAGATGAGAAACTTGTTTCTATAAAAATCAAATGTTTTGTTTGTGATTCTCCAGCAAGGGCATTCCTTAAAGGTAAATATTTTTAATTTATGGCCGTATTGAAACTTTAACATTATTGTTATAATCGTGATAGACGAACTAAATTACTATGTATAGTCAATTTTACGAATTATTATTATTATTTTATGAATAATTTTCATTTAAATTTTGTGATGTTCTGTATTCAGTCTTTAATCATTGCTTTAACGCTCGTATGTACTGACTAAATTAGTTAGGCTAAGATTTCAAGGCGATCTTTTCAAATTTTCTAAGTTATTTGTATTGGCTAAATGTGTGACATACTTTTTTCAGGTGTATGTAATTTTAACGGAAGACATGGATGTTTAAAGTGTACGACGGTTGGAGAATATTCGCATACATCTCATACTGTAGTCTTCTCTACCAAGGAAGATTCTCCAAGAACAGATGAAAATTTCAGAGCTAAACTTTACGGAGGTCATCATAAAATAGATTCTCCTTTACTACAATTGCCAATTGATATGGTAGAAGATTTTCCAGTAGCAGATTCTTTGCACCTCATAGATCTGGGTATAATGAAGAGGCTGCTTATTGGGTGGCGAGATGGCAATTTTGGAACATATATGACTAAGCTGTGTGCGCGAGATATTGAAAACCTAGAGGCATTTTTAAAAAACTGTAAATTACCGTCTGAGATCCACCGGGCAGTAAGAAGTATAGATTGTCTCGCTTATTGGAAAGCAAGTGAATTTAGAATTTTTTTTTATTATTTAAGCGTTATCATATTGTCTGATATCCTTCGTGTTGATGTTGTTGAACACTTTTTGAGTATATTTTGCTCTATTACGATATGTTCCAATAAATGTTACACAACTTTACTACCACTTGCCAGAGAAATGCTGAAACATTTTGTAGATCAGTATAAATATTTCTATGGTTCTCATTATATCACCAGTAATGTGCATAATTTACTCCATATTGTGGACGAAGTTCAAAAATTTGGCCCTCTTCACAACTTCGATGCGTATCCATTTGAGAATCAATTATATTTAATCAAGAGAATGTTAAGACAGGGTGACAAACCTCTGGCACAAGTTGCTAAGAGAATTTGTGAGAAAAGTACAATTAATCTTTTGATGACAGCAAAAACCACGAATAATGTACCCTACTTGATAACTAGTAAAAGTAATCGTAAAATTCACTTCAAAAACTTTGTCCTCTCTTTAAAGCCAGAAGATAAATATTTTATGACTCACAATGATGATATATTTGAATTAAAAGACTTGTCCCCTGGTAGTGAAAAAGAGGTTACCATAAGTGGTAAAAAAATTTTGAACAAATATATCATATTTGACTTACCGATTAAGTCATCGTTTTTAAGTATGTATAAAGTAAAAGAACCTTATGTTGTCTCTGATGATGTTATAGTAATAAATCCAAATGAAATCAAATGTAAATTAGTTTGTATTAGTCATAAAGATATAATATACTTTCTACCATTATTACATACGCTGTAGGTACTCAAATGATAAGCAAACTTTAATTTGAAAATTTCTTTATTAAAACAGTAAAAATTTAAGAAAAGATTGTTGTACAAATATGGTTTTTAGAAACAAAATATATGTTTGCTTTCACAATATTTTCTGAAATAAATACTCTGTATGTGAATTATGAAAAAATCAATGAAGAGAATATTATTTATCCATCATAATATTAAAAATGCTTTCTTTAGCTTAGATTGCTATAAAAAAACAAATAAGTATACCTAAACTAACTATGGTAACTAATACAATTTAACATATTATGTTGTACTTAACAAAGTAATTGTTTTGAGATAATACAGCCTTACGTATTAGTAGGTATATTTTTCACCTATAGGTATATACAACGTAACAAAAACCCTGTGGTTCCCGTTAAGTATGTTATCAGGATCAGTATTTAAACCTATAGAAATAACTCGTTTTTAAATTTTATTAAAAAAATATTTTATTTTATGTCGTTTTATTGCCTCTTACTGACACTAGCCGATGCTAAAGCTTAGTAAAGCGAGGTATTTGACAATCCTCTTACTCCACCGATAATGCAGAGGTAATAAAACCACATACAATTCGCATACAATTTTTTTTAATTAAAATAAAAAATATTGTTCGAGTTTTTACAAAAAAGTTATTTCTATACGTTTGAATAATGATCCTGATAGGGTTTTAGTTACATATTGTATATCTACTAACTTGATCTACATAATAAATATTAACCTACAAAAATATTTTTAAAAATTCGGTAATGTCTAGTAATTATTTCAATCAGTCTCGATTTCCAATTATAGCCTTACATATGACAAAATAAAAATAGATAAAAATAATACTCTAATAGCTTTAATCTTTACATAGTTTTCAGAATATCAAACGAAATAGTATAATATATAATAAATATTTATAATTGCTTAATGTAACGATTCCTTTTCTTCAATTTCAGACACTTGTCTCCTTTCCAATTATAACGTTACTATTATATTTGGCGATGTCTTTTGAGATATTTTTTATAACATCGCCTTCTTTATTTTCCTTTGTGTGTTCTTCTACTGAATCATTTCTTTTCTTCTTATTTATCGTGTTTTCTTCTTCGTTTATCTCATTCTCACTTTCACCGTTATCAGAAGTTACATTTGTCTCATTTTCTTCTGAAAACTTCATACGTTTCAAATTATTTTTGGGTTTCGAACGTTGCCTTGATGTTGAAGCTCTTTCAAGTTTTGCAATTTTTCTTTTTTTGGCATTTTTCAAAATCGTTTTGAAAAATAATTCATTATCTTTTAAAGAATATTCCTGATCCCAATAGTGCACCATATTCCAGAAAAAAGACAAGACATGTTTATAACCTTTTAAAGGAATTTTCAAATCTTCACCTCTGCTGCCCCCACTCCATGAGCACTCACAAATAAATTTCCTTGTAAACATAACATCAACAAGCATATAAGCACAGTCTATAGCTTTACCTCCAGAACAAAGTATAGAATATCTATTTTTCAAACAGTCTCTATTGTTTGGGTCCGATAACTGATTTTCGAGTTCATCTAACTCCTGGGCGCTGTCAACTGGCTTTTCATATATTGGAATATTTTCAACATGGCCTTTGCTGCTATTTAAAGTTTGCACGTCTTGATTATACGATGAAGTTATTTGAAATACTGCGTCTTCCATTTGCACAGACAAAGCAGACACCTTTTGAATGAAACTATTTTGCACATTTTTTAGAGACTGAATCTGGGCGATAATTGCCGAGTTATTATCCAGTTGCTGCTGTCGATTTTGATAAATTTGGCTTAGAATAGTTGCTTGGTTATCTAATATTTGTTTTTGGTTCTCAAACATTTTACTGATGTCAAAGCTTACTGAATCCTGTACTAAAGGTGTAGTATCATTTGAAAAGACTTGAGATGTATTTGTTGAATTTGCTTGAATATCCTCGGTATAAACTAAGTTATAGTTTAATTCAATCGGCAAGTCAGCGGACGATGACGCTATGTCTGTGTTACGGTTAGTCAAAACAACATTGCCCATCTGAAACAAAAAAGAGCCGGTAAAATTTTATTAAACAAGACTTGACAAAGAGTTTAAAAATAAATAGACTAAATGTTTAAAAAACATTAATTCATTCTTTATAGGCTACTAAAGTCATAACCTTCATTTAATATGTAGTTCTTACCATATCTTGTGCTATTGGATTCAGATTTAAAGATTTGTTATGTGAACGTCGCCGCTGCGTATAATTATCGACATCGTCCTCCGTATCACTGTGCTTCAGCATTTCAGATACAAGCTTTTCTCCGTTTTCGTAGCTTAATACATCGGTCCGTTTTACTTTACATTTTATTACGTCCCAGTCTAGCGTTGGTGTTGAATTTTCATCTTTTAAATACTTTGATATGCATTTATTTGGATATCTGAGAATATTGTTAGATTCCCAACCCGATGGAATAGTAAATAATTTATATTTCTTTCCCTCCAAGGTTTGAACAACTTTGAACGGCATGCTGAAACAATAATAATAACAACTTAGTACACAAATTCAGACAACGGAAAACATACGTAACACGTATATACGTAATTACTCAAGGTATAACAAATTGTCCCAATAGAGAAAATCTTTCTTCATCAATTTACATAGCGTGCCAATTATTATTTTTTTTATTTTGACCCACATTTTGGTGAAAGTTGTTAACTTTAATTTATCCTCCACACGTATCCCTTAGATATTTCGTTACAACCTGATAAACATAGATCATGTCGTTTGCGGCTCTAAAAGCAAGCATTTGTGGCCAATAAGAACGTTCATATATAAAAAATAATTAAAAACAATTACATAATTTCAATTTTCATAGTTACGAAACTACAAGTGACATTGAATCGGCGATTAAAAAAATCATAACATTGTACGTAGTTGTATATGCAACCCTTAAGAAACACTTGCACTAGCACTTCTTACTAGTTTGTGCTTAAGAAACTTAAAAACTATTAGGTATTACTGGATTTACCGAAGTCACATTTGCCATATGGATGAAGTCGCGGGTAGTTAAAACAAAAAAGTTGTCCCAATAGTGTTTTTGTACATAATAGTACCACGTCATAGGGGCGAAAATAAAGATGAGCTAAACAATATGGTAGATATCTATACCTACATAGAAACAAGGTCTACCTACTTCCACGTACCTATTTCAACACAATATTATATAAATAAACAAATCTTTCGGCACAAGTCCCAACTTACACTATCTACCTATAGTCTAACATTCTATGTTACATTAAGTTAAGATAAATAATGAATGTTATTGAATGACTGACCTTGTACGCGTTTTATTTTCGGGTATCAAAGTGAGATGATCAGACGACACTGCTCGAGCCGCTGACGCATTGATGTCCGTTTTCACTCGTCGACTGTGTAAGACTGAGTGACTGTGACTGACTTATTTTGCGAGTAAGGAACTGAGGAGATATTACGATTGTAATGAGTAAAAGTTATAGAAACCTGGACAATCCTTAAAAATAAATGTTTCTTAGGAAAAGTGGTTTGTTATGATGTGTAGTATAATACTACAATCGAACTATGTAATAAAAAGACACCTTACAAACCATATAAATCATTTACTCGGTTTAAGTAATACCAAAACATTGATTTTTTGTGATTTTTTTTAATACTTGCAGGTTTTGATTATTTCGTTGAAGAACCCTAATCCATCCAGTTCGTAAAATGTTTAGCCGGTTGTATTGCCTTGGCTATAGTAAGTATATTTATTCAAGTCTATTATTGCACTGTTAAGTATACTAAAGACTGCACAATATTCTTGAGTAAAGATGTTGTATCTCAAAGTGTGTAATAGATGACTTAAGTGAAGACCTAAAGCTTTAAGTAAGTTCGCCATTGTTTTGGTAAACTAACCTATAAATTGATGACTGGATTATTCAATATTTGACAACAAAATACTTCATTATTTTTGTTAATTTTGTTATTCCATTGATGCCACTTAATTTAACATGCCACTGGCCAGGATGCAAGAATAAATATGATACAAATTTGGGGTGTCTGTTTTATTCTTCATAACTTTTATTTGAAATCTCTAACAAATCCTGAGCGCGTTAAAATTGAGATGGAAAACATAGTATACACTTACCGTAAAATCACAATGGCTGATTGTTTTCACTTCACAAACTAAAATAACTTGAACACTTTATTATAACTCCTCTGTCAATTATGTCTCGCCATTCGGTAAGCTGTTCTTCGTTGTCACAATTTTATTATATGTCGTTTATAGGATTTCTCAAACGAGACTTGAGCTTGAGAGTATTTTATATAACTATTACGCGTTAAAGTGTAAAACAACTATTTTTAATAGGTCTAATGAAGTTTTGAGTGATAAATTATTCTTAGCCGACGTTTTTCTATGTCCCAGAGTGTTAACTAACCCTTCTACAACCACAGTAATACCGGTTAAAGTAATAGCTGAGGATGAATAAACACTCTTATGTAGGTACTTTAACACCTTTATACCGTTGCTCTACAGGCTTTCTATAACCTTTACCTGTAAAATCGTGGGCCTCTTTCGTGGTTATAAGTGAGTTAGAGCACTCTATAACACCGCTGCTACAGGTATTCTTAACACTTTGATACTCGAATGGATCCCATATACGAACGATATACAGGTTGTTTTAACGCTACCGTGCTAGTTGGGCAGTCATTAGGAGGGGGCAAATACTTTTTAACATTTTTGGACGATTATTCCAAAAATGTGTTTGTGTACATTTTGAACAACATAACTGAGGTATTGTCAAAATTCAAAGAGTTCAAAACAGAAGTTGAAAACCAAACTGAATGTAAACTCAAATGTATTCGGACTGATAATGGCCTGGAATATGTCAACAAACCATTCTCTGACTTCCTTAAAAGTGCGGGAATAAGGCACCAAACATCAACTCCTTATACTCCTGAGCAAAATGGAGCTGCAGAGAGGTTAAACAGGACATTAGTCGAGAGAGCAAAGTGTATGATTCTGAATGCTGGATTGGCAAAGTTTTTCTAGGCTGAAGCTATAAAAACTGCTGCATACATCATAAATAGATCTCCAACTAAATCCTTACTGTTTAAAACACCTGAAGAGGTTTGGACAGGACATAAGCCAAATATCAGTAATATGAAGGTGTTCGGGTGTGAGGCCATGGTCCACTTACCAAAAGAAAAACGCAAGAAGTGGGACCCAAAATCACAGAAAATGATCTTCATTGGTTATTGCGAGAACACAAAAGGGTACAGATTCATATTACCAAACACAAGAACTATTATCAAGAGCAGGGATGCTGTATTTCTTGAGTCCACCGTTAAGAGGAACTATGCAGCTCTGGAATTATCTGAAACAGAAATCAAAACATTAGATACACATAGTAAAAGTAATAATGAAAGCTTAATGTCAAATGAGTCCAATGAAGAAAGCAAGAAAAAAATCTTATAACTCAGATAGCTCATATGATACTGTTAAAAATAACTCGGATTTAGAAGAATCCTTACCAGAAATGAAGATTGATACTCCTCCGCGAAGTAACATAACGTTGAGACCTAGAAATAAGAATAAAGAACAAACTTACCTTTGCTATGATGAATCCTTAAAGCCTGAGCAAGCCCCTGAATCATACAAAAAAGCTATCAGTTGTATGAATGCTGAAAAATGGAAAAAGTCAATTGAAGAAGAACTTGAAGCCCATGAAAGAAATGGCACGTGGATATTGGTAAACAAGCCTGCAAATACAAACATAATCGGCTGTAAATGGGTTTTTACAGTTAAAGACCAACCAACGGGTCCTCGCTTCAAGTCCAGGCTGTGTGCAAAGGGTTGTGCACAGGCAGAAGGTATTGACTATAAGGAAACATACTCACCGACAGTAAGGTATGATTCAATACGTTTATTATTATCTCTAGCTGCTAAAAACGGCTATGAAATTCTTCAACTTGACATTAAGACAGCTTTCCTATATGGAGAACTAGAAGAAAACATATACATGTATCCACCTGAAGGTCTAATACATGAACTCAATAAAGTATGTAAATTGATAAAGTCACTGTATGGTCTTAAATAAGCACCACGGTGCTGGAACACCAAATTCAACTCTGTACTTCAGAAATTTGGCTTCATAAATAGCAAAGCAGATCTATGTGTTTATGTTGCAAATATAAAAGAAACTAAGTGTTATCTTTGTATTTATGTGGACGAAGGGCTCTTATTTTCTAAATCAAAATCTGCTCTGCAGTCTGTAACAAATGATTTTAACAGTGGTAGAGCCACGCGGCAGCTTTGCTTTTGCACGTATGGGCCGGCTCAAACCGGGGTGGTACCACGACCTCACAGAATACCGGCGTGAAGTGGAAGCTCTGCTTCCGCGTTTCGTCTGGTGAGTGCAGGTGGCCGGAGGCCCAAATCCCCCCCCCCCTCCCATCAACATGGTAGCGGAATTAAATAATGATAGACTACCCCAGGAGGGTACCAGCACCCCTGGAGAATCCCTCGCTGAGGATCCACGACCATGTTTCTCCACTTCTGAGCGTGGGTGCTCAGGCTGCGCCGCGTATTCTGGGGGGGGGGGGGGGGGGCAAAATTCCGCTCAAGACTACAACTGCTCGGGGCAAACGGAGCAACAAAACCATGGCGACCCCAGCCACGCTGTCCGTGACTTTCTGCAATATCAGGGGACTTCACTCTAACCTAAACGCCGTCCACTACCATCTCGAGACGGCGAGGCCGGCTCTGCTCTTTCTGACCGAGACGCAGGTGTCCTCTCCGGCTGATGTCTCGTATCTCTCCTACCCGGGGTACAAACTGGAACACTCCTTTGTGCCTCGGGCTGGAGTTTGCGTTTACGTCAGAGAGGACATCTGTTCTCGACGCCTCGGCAGACTTGAAGGTTCGGACCTGTCCATCCTTTGGCTACGCGTAGACAGCGACGACCATCCGCGCGTCTACGGGTGCCTCTATAGGTCCCATAGCGGTAATGCCGAAACAGACCGACTCCTCGACCACGTCCAAATGGCTGCGTATTCGTTGCTACATCAAATCCCCTCCGCAGAGATCGTGATCCTCGGCGACTTTAACGCCCATCACGCCGAATGGCTTGGTTCACGTTTAACCGATCATGCGGGAGATCTGTTCATGGTTTTGCCTTGGCATATGGTCTGACACAACTGGTTACTTCGCCTACGCGGATTCCAGATGTGGAGGATCATGCACCTTCCCTGTTGGACCTCCTGCTGACCTCTCACCCGGACGGATATCAGATTTCCGTCGACGCCCCTTTAGGCTCCTCGGACCATCGTCTGGTCCGGAGTATTGTGCCACTCACGCTGAAATCGCGGTTGCATTCTGCAGGCTGCCGCCGTGTTTGGCACTATAGGTCAGCCGATTGGGATGGGATGCGGTCTTTCTTTGCATCCTACCCTTGGGGGCGGGTTTGCTTCTCGCCGGATGATCCCAACGTTGTTGCGGATTCTGTTACTGATGTGTTACTTCAGGGTATGGAACTTTTTATTCCTTCCTCTGTGGTGCCCATTGGAGGCAAATCTCAGCCATGGTTTGGTCGCTCCTGTAAAATAGCATCATGCTATAAGCAGGAGTGCTACCAAGCCTGGGTTGATGCATCAGCGTCCCGGGATGTAAACACCAGCGCTCTAAAAAAGAAGTATAATTCCGCCTCTAGGTCCTTCAAAAGAGTCATTGCCAAGGCAAAGTCAGAGCACATGGGCAGAATTGGCGAGAAACTAGTTCGCCTTCCTTCTGGAACCCGTGCATTCTGGTCTCTCGCCAAGGCTGTCCAGGGGAATTTCTGTCAGCCATCTCTTCCATCTCTTCACAGGGAGGACGACTTACTGGCCCATACTGCAAAGGAGAAAGCCGATCTTCTAGGCTCTTTCTTTGCGTCTAACTCGACTCTCGATGACGGGGGGAGTACGCCGCCGACCATCCCGCGGTGTGAGTGCTCCATGCCGGAAGTGCAGTTCACACAGCGCTCGGTTCGCAAAGCACTCCTCTCCCTGGACATCCACAAGTCGAGTGGGCCTGACGGAATCCCCCCAATTGTGCTGAGGACGTGTGCTCCAGAGTTGGCACCGGTTTTAACGCGTCTTTTCCGGTACTCCTACTCCCTAGGCGTAGTCCCAAAATCATGGAAGACGGCTTTCGTCCACCCGATTCCTAAAAAAGGCGACCGCTCAGACCCGTCCAACTACCGGCCAATCGCCATCACCTCCTTGTTCTCCAAAACAATGGAGTCCATTGTAAACTGCCAGCTCATGAGGTACCTTGAGGATCACCAGCTGATTAGTGACCGCCAATACGGTTTTCGCCGTGGTCGGTCAGCTGGTGATCTTCTGGTCTACCTCACTCACAGATGGGCGGAGGCAGTAGAGTTCAAGGGGGAGGCATTGGCCGTTAGTTTGGACATTGCGAAGGCCTTCGATCGGGTTTGGCACAAAGCGCTTCTTTCGAAGCTCCCTTCCTATGGGCTTCCCGAGAAATTGTGCGATTGGATCACCAGCTTTCTTGCAGATCGGAGCATCAAGTCGTTGTAGACGGTGCAAGCTCCGATTGCAAGCCTATTAATGCTGGTGTTCCACAGGGCTGCGTGCTATCGCCAACGCTGTTTCTTCTGCATATCAATGATATGTTGCATACTCGTAACATTCATTGCTATGCGGATGACAGCACTAGTGATGCTCTTTACACCGGCCGAGCCAATATTTCTCGGGAAAACGTCTCCGAGTGCCGGGACAAACTTGTGTCTGAAGTCGAGTCTTTGCTGAACAGAGTCTCGGATTGGGGACGACTAAATCTAGTCCAGTTTAACCCCTAGAAGACACAAGTTTGCGCGTTAACCGCTAAAAAGAACCCCTTTGTCGTATCCCCTCAGTTTCAAGGCACTCCCCTTGTTGCCTCAGCCAGTATCGGAATCCTCGGCGTCGACATATCGAGTGACGTGCAGTTTCGTGGTCACTTGGAAGGGAAGGCCAAATTGGCCTCTAAAAAGCTTGGCGTGCTCAGCAGAGCGGGACAGTATTTCATGCCGGCACACCGCCTGCAACTTTACAAGGCGCAGGTTCGGCCGCACATGGAATACTGTTCCCATCTCTGGGCTGGGGCTCCCCAGGACCAGCTCTTTCCACTTGACCGCATCCAGCGCAGAGCGGCTCGAATCGTCGACGACCGAGTGCTTTCCGATCGGCTCGATTCACTGGCGCTGCGAAGAGATGTTGCATCTCTTTGCGTATTTTATCGCATCTATCACGGGGAGTGCTCTGAGGAATTGTTCGGATTAATCCCAGCCGCCAAATTTCGTGAACGCACTACACGGCAAACGTGCCGATACCATCCACACCATCTGGATGCTTGGCGGTCCACCACTGTACGTTTCACAAGGAGTTTTCTTCCACGTACAACCTCTCTGTGGAATAGTTTACCACCGGCGATTTTTCCGGACCGATACGACCTGGGGACCTTCAAGAAAAGAGCTTACTCCTTTCTAAAGGGCCGGCAACGCACCCGCAATTCTCCTGGTGTTGCGGTTGATCATGGGCGGCGGTAATCACTTAACATCAGGTGAGCCGCATGCTCGTTTGCCCCCTCTTCTATAAAAAAAAAAAAAAGAAAACAATATTTGATATGACAATATGCCCACCTGGAAACTTTGTTGGAATGGATATCCAAGTTTCAGACAAATATATCTTTATACATCAATCCAAATATATCAAACAGTATTATGCTAAAGTTATTGATTTAAAATATGTCTCAACATGCAATCAACTTGCTGACTTTCTAACTAAGGCTTTACCTAGAGATAAATTTCAATATATGAGAGACCAAATTGGAATGTTATCCAAATATATGTTATGTAATCTTTAATCTAAACAAGTATGTACCCATGTTTGTTTACTTTATTTCTGCTGTAATAATTTAGTACATAGAAGGCTTAAATTTGGCAGGAGTGTTAAACTAATTTTAAATTTGCCGCCTTTTCTTAGCCGATGTTTAACTGACCTATGACAATCAATGGTCAATGTAGTCTATGACAGCTCTATATAAAATAAAATTCTCTATTATTCTATGGTACAACGAGTGTGGTTTGATTTCTCTAAATTCCCATAAATAAAATCAAGATCAACAGTTTCCTTGAGTGATTTTCTAAAATCATTTAGGCATTCCATTAGGTCTTGTTTTTCTCTCAGTGCTTCAAGAGAGGTGTGCATTAAAATAGCCTTTTGCTTCAAAGATTGGTAGTAAACTGCCATCTGAGAGGCTGCATTACCGACCTTGCGCGATAGGGAATTGATTCTCAGCTTTTGTTCAGAGTTCAGTTTTCGTTCCTGTGCAATATGGCAAACTTCATTTAGATACTGCTCGATTGAGGTCATCCAATTCTTTATGTCACTGGTGGCTAAAAATTCGATGGGGTCTGCAGCATCCTGGTGTGGTGGTTGAGGCGTGCTGGGCGGACTCCGAGATGTAATGGTGCTCCGATTGAAGGGACTATTTTCGTATGTATTAGACATGTTTTATATCAAATGTTTTTCATTATAATTTGTTATTCGTGAAATCACAACTCAACAGAAATTTTTCAATGGTTTATCTAGGTCACAGTTTTATTGAAAATATTTAAACACTTTT
This sequence comes from Parnassius smintheus behrii, assembly GCA_036936625.1. Lineage (NCBI taxonomy): Eukaryota > Metazoa > Arthropoda > Insecta > Lepidoptera > Papilionidae > Parnassius > Parnassius smintheus. The sequence continues at coordinate 37,615,041 of JAUPFT010000028.1, forward strand.
ATTGCTGATGGGCACGACTGCTCGATTCGAGCTCCGTCAATTGCTGCATCCTGAAGCTTTGAAGTTTGCACAGAACACACAGTGCACACTTGCACAGAATAAATGTTAGAAATAACAGCATAATGCTGTTGTGTTCTTCATACGATGAGTAAAGAAAACCGGACATCGCTTTTATCAGAACAATTCGTCCCATCTTAGTATTACAAGGTGAAATCCCACTTATATAGATGCAAATGTGTATGGAGCCACAGCATTCACTTGCTATCAGGTGGACGGTGTGCTTCTCAGATCATAAAAACAACTGTTGTTTATATGATCTGAGGTGTGCTTGTTGGTCACCCTTGTTTCTATACTGCCCTGATACGGAAGAAGGCGGCGAAGCCACAAAAGTATGTTTCCAGAAAAATTGAAAAAAAGCGCGAAATTGGTTTTCTTGATAGATATCACCGAAAAAAAATTTTCAACTATTGGAATCCATGTAAAAAAAAATACGAATCTTTCACAAATACTTTCGAATGAAATTATTGGCATACTGTTCTGTAAACTCTAAAAATGTAGTTAACGTAAGTATTGAAACATTATATTTGAATATTAATTACAATATAAAAGGCCGTTAAGTATAACTTAACTGCTTTTTAGTATAGCATTGACAATAATCATACGCGAAAATGCGGCTAACCTGCTTTAACTTTATTTTGATTTTTGACGCTTTGTTTAAATTACACACTTGGACTACACTTTATTGCTGTTAAGTGATATGACTGCCTTATGTGTAGTATAGTTTATCAACAAATAATCAAATTAAATAGAAGTGCAATTAAACTAAAAGGTAGTTAAATGTACATCAATCTCACGGAACCGCTTTTTTGGTTAGAATTAGCATAGGTATATTTTTGTTAAGTAAGTTTGAAAAGTTGCTAAGTGTAAAATAAATTGTGCTTTAGTTTAAAGAATATCAAAACGTTATTCATGCTTAGCACAAACAATTATAGGCAAAAACAAGGGATTGATTTTTTATTCTTAAATAACCTCTTTTTTATTTTGAAATGTAATTTTCTGCTCTACTAAACCGTTTACAATTAATAATTCTTCATTTTATGCTAAATCCGATCTGAAGAATCTGATTTATTAACTGATTTTTTTATCATGGAAATTGGTAGGTGGTATAAAGTATGATATCGACTGATTGTCGTCTTCATCGGAATCAGAACTGTTTTGCGGCATCTCCACAGACGGTACATAATCCATCCTTTTACCGAATCATCGGCCTCAAAATCTTCCCCGCTTTATTCTTAATAATGGCGCTCTTCTACTGGTACTGGAAGACGTACTGTAGATGGCAAGGAGTAAGTAATTTTACAGACTTTTGCTTATAGATAGACATAGACTTCTTTGAATTTGGAATTATTCGGCGGCATGTTTTCTGAATTCAAAGCTTTACCGGAGTTAAAATCTTTATCGGCTAATTTAATGTAACGTTACTCTTAGGCATATTTGGAGTTATTCTAGGACATGTTCATCGGTGGCACACAGTTTTTATCTATAGCGATCAATTCTTAAAAAAATAAAATGAATTTATTTCAGACTTTTGGTCCATAAAAGTGTTAGTGCAAAGTATGAATTTACAAATTATGTAAGTAAAACAGAATAAAAACAACACTAAAACATTAATTTAAATATTTTCCGGGCTAGTTTGTGGCACTTGGTATACACGCATATGTGTATATCCAGTGTCTCCATGTATGTATACCCAGTGTCCTTGACTGAACAGTCTGGTTTGCTGGTTCTTCTCAGGACAGAGGTTTTTTTTTCTAACCAAAATATTGACTTTCAATAAGAATTACTTGTAATCTATTTTGAATAAAAAATTATTCTATTCTACCACTAATAACCCTCAAAATAGTATTGGAGCTGCTGCACATAAGAGATGTGATACGTTGGCGTAGTACTACATCCCTGATGCGCTGCAAAATCACGGCGGTCCCGACATCAATTGAAAGGCTATATTGAACTAATAATTAAATATAATCATTACAATTATATACAACGCTTATAGATTGTACCATTTCTTCTCAATAAAAAATATTCAAAGCGTTTTATTCGTTATCAGTTAGGTGAATTCATTGTGTATCTTTATTTTGGTGTTGTGAGATATCAAGTTTGAACATCCCGCTTAACCCGTTAATAAAATTTTGTAAATTGATTCGGAATCACTTATGAGATCCATAGAGTATGATCAAGACCAAAGTGAATCAATTATTAAAGAACGGGGAGCCAGTCGTGTCCAATGTGCCCACTGATTAAGTTTAAATGGTTTACAGTCTTCTGCTATCTCTTCTCTCGCCACGCTCACTAACTTCTTGCCTTTGTTAAGACAAGGCATTATTCAAGGTGTAAATTAAAAAAAAATTATAAATACTCAAGTAATGTAAGAAGCGAGAGGCAAGCTTCCTTACGTTCGGAAACGATTTAATATTAAATTAGGAAAAATATTAGTTTATGAATTTGGTGTAATGGTAATCCAAATCCACTTATATGCACAATAAAAACCATTGTCAGACATTTTTGCTTGGCGCCGAGCAGCAGTAGTAGCAGCGCATGCTACCTCAAAATTGAATTGAACACTCCTTGGCCGTAACGTACTTTAAAATTATTTTGTAATGAATATAACTCTCTTTTTTACATATTAGAGAGGATTTTGAATAAAATGTGCTATTATTGACTACTTTTTAAGTACTAACTAAATCAGGGTTTTAAGATATAAAAATAGCAAATTTTTATTTTTATATTAATTTTAATTTATTTAGGTCAAGTACTAAGCTGTATGTGGTATGACTGTGATAATTTCAATGGAGATGCCAGTTTAATAATATTCATAATAAATATTTATAAGTTCATGAACTTAAATTTAAAATGAGTGGAAAATATAATTGTAAAAATAAATATGTAACGATTTCTCATATTTAAGCGAACACTACACATTTAAATAAAACTAATTTTACGGATTTTATCTATTACCGACGTTTTGAGAACTTTACGGCACCCATAGTCACAGGGGGACTAAGGTTTTCGACGACGATCCTATAATTAATAAAATTAAAACACAATCCAAGCACACAACTACAAGACTTCAAGATACTATAAGTTCATACTGTGTAGATCGGAACAAAAATTAATAATTTTAATCTGTAAATAACCTCGGGTAACTATTACAACGGGATGCCGAAGACCTCAGTCCCTACCGTGACCATGGGTCCTGTAAAGTGCTCGAAACGTCGGGAATATAAAAAAGTTAATATACGCTATAAAATCAGTAAAAACTAGTTTTATTTCAAAAGTAAATATAACTATTTTATTTACTTTAAATTCTATTAAATTTCTTCCTCGCAATATAATTGCAAGTTAATGGGAAAATTGAGTCTTAAAGTCCTTTTTATCAGAAAAGACACATTTTTTCGGAGAACTATTTACAGTTTTCTAAATCAAAACCCAAACCAAAAAATGTAACTCTGACGCACTCGGACAAGAGCTCTGATCATACTTTTTTTAACTCTTAAAACTTGCTGATCTAAATTCTTCACGTACACATCGATTCATAAACTTACACTTAGACGCTTTTTAGAGCAGCACATTCACTTTGCCGCTGTTTAAATATTGTTAAAAATATAATTCAAAGGTTCATCATACACTAAAAAGCAGTGAATGCTTTTTTGGGAAGTATGTGATTTTAATATATTGTTTAAATTCTACGCTTGAAAACAGTTAAGTGTTTTAGCCGTATTTTAGCTTCTACTACAAGTGTTTACCGCTTTTTAGCGTATTATTAAGTATATATAGCCTAGCACGACTGCAACTAAGGAATAAAGCGGTTATTTATACACTTAACTGCCTCGTAGCTTAGAAAATGTGTTTAACTGCATATTTTCTTAGTTTTATAACATCAAATATGAAATTTCAACAAAGAAAATAAATCTTTAAAATCTCTTAACGGCTATATAGCGTAATGGTGCATCGTAACTGATTTCTAGCGTATGACAGCAAAGAAAATTTTGCACTTAACCGCCAAAATGCTTAATGTATCTCAGGAACTATCAATCGTAAAAATATAATTCCAATATTGGTCGATAGAGAATTTTTTGTTTAGTCTAGTGGTGCTGAAAGTTCAAAATCGCCAAAATGCACTTCGCCGCCTTTTTCCGTATCAGGGCAGTATTTAAAATGATACATCATACTGAGAGCTTTGAAGACTTTATTTTAACAGCCATTATAATAACCCAATTTGTAAAATTTTCGCCTTTTGTTTTCATTAACATATTTATAAGTGAAGCATTCCGTTTTTGAAGTGCTGAATTTTTTCTTGCAATTTTTTTAAATTTCCCTTGGAGACAGCTCTTAAAAGCTGATGCTTTCTTAAGCGTTTTCTTAAATTATTTTCTCGAGGAGTATCAAATATAAAGTCCAAATCGGAGTCAATAGGATTGTCTTCATTGAATTCAATTCAGATCAAATTTATCCATTGTAACTGATTAACTATGGATACATTTGAGGAGGCAGCTTCGTCTTCAGTTGCGACTTTTTCAACAGAGCATCGGAAACTTTCAGTAGTAACACCTTGTTGGCGACGCGCCTATAAGAATATTTCAATTTATTAGGTAACCGATTACGAATAGCTTCTAAAAAGCAAATTATCAAGCGGCAGTATTCTAATAAGAAAATGTTTAGTTAAATCTTAAAGAAATATCGAACTAATGATATGAAGGTCTTGGGTTCGACTCCCAGGCCGGAACAGTTTATTGTTTTCCTAGTAATATTTTCTTAATAAATTCATATAGGGAATTTTTAAGATATAAATTATGTTACCGGATTTGTTCCCCGGTTGAAATCATCTTTCCAATGATGTTAATTTAAAGGAATATTGAAATAAAGTTAAGAGACCGGATTTGTTCCCCGGTCGAGATGATCGCTGTGCATAAGTGGAATTAATGGAAATTGATTGCATAAGTATTGTCTTATGTAAGTTTGATATGTTTTGTATGAAAACAAATGCCTATTTTCAATGTATCGATTCACGAAATATTTTGTCTATGTTGTCTGATAAGAAACATGATAACTGATAAGAATCTGATTAGAAATAGTTTCCTACAGTTTGAGAATTATGTAGAAGCAGTTATTCACCTAGTATTGTTGATATTAGTGTATACTAAACTTTCCATTTTTACTGATAGTCGATAGCCGTGCAAAAGTTAGTTGTTCAAATAGTGTGAGCTCATAGACGCACGCTAGCCACGTACTTAGGAGGCCAAATATGTGAAATTTAAATATTTGCAATTTCAGCGATTTATGTATGTAATGACTTGTAAAACATTTTAGATTGATTGTACGTGTAAAAAAGATGAATTCTGTGTTATTTTTATGTGAAAATTCCAGTGAATAAGTGAAATAATGATAGTTTTGTATAAGAAAGTTAAAAGTGTTTTAATAGTGAAATGAATAGAGAAAGTGTAAATTAAACTGTTGTATTAGTTAAGATATGTATAATTTCAAGTGGAAAACATTGTTTTAACTTTCTATGTTAAATATTTAAGAAATTTCAACTTGTTCAATGTGAGTAAAATGTGCATATTTTGTTAAATAAATAAAAGCTTTTTTGTGATATAAAAATGTGACGTATATCGTAGTAAAGATATTTTTTGTGCTATCTTTATAAGTAAATTGTATAAATGTATGTCTTATACAAAATAAATAATTGAGAAAACCGTGAGAGAGTGATAGTACAAATTGATGTAATTAAGTTGCGCGAGCGCGCAAATGACGCGGCTCACTTTCGCGTATAGCTCAGGGGTAGCTCAGTAAACGAGTTTTCTTGCAGTTCGTTAAGGATCTCCTAGGTGTGTGTTGCTTGCAGTATACAGTGGCTGCAAATAACCGCCGGTACGACAAACTCCGCCCACGTCGAGTCCCGCGATTCCGTGAGGCGTCGAGGTCACCGGCCCCTAGGTGATTCTTGGCACTTTATGCGTTGCGTGCATCTAGTGCCTAGTCGCGTCATAAAGTGCCACCGTTGCACTTCCCCCAACCCTTTTGGTGTACAAAAGGGGTAGGCAGTGCCCAGAGTGTCGATAGCCACAACTTTTATTACCATACCATATTATAGACAGGGCCTTTTAGAGTTCGACTGACGTTAGGGTTATTAACATGTCAGGTAGGGATAAGGGGGAGCCACCCCCTTCAATAAGAAAACCACCAGATAAAAGAACAGGTGTGTTGGATCGACCACTGGTTGTGAGGGATCTGTCGAACCCGGAACGCACGAGGGTCGTGTCCTCCTTCTCACAGATCCCCCAACGAAAACCCGTCTCGCCACGGAAGGAGCCCGCACCGGGTGCTGTGCTCACGCCGGCCGTATCTGAGCATACGGCCAGGCAAGAACCACCGCCCCAGCAGCAGCGAGCAGCGAAAACGGCTAGACGCCATACTCCACCGGAGACCGAAGCCTCTTTATATGAAAAGAGGCAAAGGATTGGCTCCCAACTGTCCTCCGACGAAGCACCGTCCACATCAGAGGAGGATGATGATTACCACCATCGGGTGACGCAGAAGAAGGTGATGAGATCACCACCAAAATCACCATCTCCACCGCAACTCCCCCCCCGCTCCATATCGCCGGACCGACGAAGCCGAGATTCGGCCCAGTATGAGCAGGGGGGTGAAGAATCCTACAGTTGGGGGTCCACTACATATGCCACCCTCGCTGCATCCGCCGGCCGGTCCTCTCCGGCGGCAACGACCAATCCGTCCGGGCTTCCACAGGACGATGGCCAACGGCCATCTACCAGTTATGCCCATATGGTAGCTGCACCAGCAGTACCACGACCACCTTCGGCGGCAGTGCCAACAGAAAAGCCTGCCGACCAAGATAAGACCCGCTACCCGCCCATAGTGGCAGAATGCCTACCGGATTGGACGAGGCATTTTAAGGAGCTCAATAGAATGTTGGGCCACCCCTTGAATGCCCGTCCATTCGGGAAAGGCGTGAGATTCACCCCGCAAAGTGCAAAAGAATTCAGGACAGTCCAACGATATATGATCGAGTTGACTAAGGAAGTACCAACACTATCGTGGTATTGCTATACCCCGGAAGAGGACAAGCCCACTAAAGTGGGCATCCGGGGTCTACCAATGGGCACGGACACCAAGGACATAGAGGAGGCTATTAAGGCAAAAGGCTTCCCCGTCAAATATGTCAAAGCTATCCCACCGCGTAGAAGCAGACCTGGCTGCATATACTTTGCCCAATTTGACCACCTGAGCCTAGAGCAGCTCAAAGAACTTTACACAATCGACGAACTCCTCTTTATGAGAGGAGTAGTCATCGAGGCCTGGCAAAGGAAAGTAGGACCGGCTCAATGCCACCGCTGCCAGGCCTTCGGCCACGCATCCGCAAACTGCTTCAGGCCAGTGAGATGCGTGCGCTGTGCCGGGGAGCACATTGCAAGCCTTTGCCCTCGGGGTAGAGAGGAACAACCTACATGTGCCAATTGTGGTAAAAACCACACGGCAAACGACCGCCGCTGTCCAGTCCTGAGGAGGACTGCAAGGAGGCAGGGGATAACCTTACCGGGGTTACTCCCGGAGGCCCCCAAAAAGACCTCCCAGAGTCGCCCGAAGGCTGTAACCATTCAGCAAGACGGGTGGGCTACCATTACTGGGAAGGGCAGGCAACCAGCCCCCCCCCCCCACCCGTAACACCTAAAGAAACGGTGGAACCCGCGGAGATAAGGGCAACCACCGGGGCGACTCTACAGCCCCCCGCCAATCCTGCCACAGAACGGCAACCCTCCAAGAAGAGGAGGCGGGAGAGGAACAGGAAGAAGTCGCAGCCTGCTCAGGCTGTAACCTCTACCCCGACACCAACTGCACCAGTAGCCTCCCAGGCGCAGGTTACTAGGGAGAGAACTAGGAGCATGGGTGGAATGCCAGAAAGGGCTGAACATAGAGCCCGCTCTGCTGGAAGAGCACGCCCCACCCAAAAGCACAGTGAGCAAATCCAGGACACCCAACTCCCGAGACAATTGTCAACGCCTTCCCACAGGAGAACACCTACCACCGGCCTCGAAACAGCAGACGCAATCCAGCGTCTGGTTGGTATTGCCATCGAGGTCGGTACGCAGGTCCTGGCAGATATCAGGACCGGGACAGACCCAATCACAGCCATTATGAAGGCGCTGGCAAACCTCCTAGCCCGGCACTATGGAGGAGAGTAACCTGCGCCTCCTATACTGGAACCCGGACGGTATACAGCAGAAGCTGCATGAACTCCGCACTGTTGCTCAGCAACAGGATCTGCACGTCATCTTGCTGGGAGAAACGAAGCTCAACCCAAGAACGCACATAAAGTTGCCCAATTACCACCTGTACAGAAGGGACGAGGTCACTGCTCAAGGGGCTGCCTACAGAGGGACGGCAGTTCTAGTGAGGAGGGACATCGTCCACCAGGAACTGGAATTACCACCATACCAGTCAATGCGTTCTATCGGCATAAAAATGGAGGCGGCGGGCGAGGAACTTAAGATCTATGCAGCATACCGCCCGCCAGGGACTCCATTTTGCCCCTCAGACATCCGGACAATAATGGAAGGCGACACGCCCACTATCGTCGCCGGGGACCTAAACGCTAACACCCGGCGTGGGGGTCCAGAGTGATCACCCCGCCGGGTCGTGAACTTTACAATGATGCGGAAGACAACAACTATGACGTTTTAGGTCCCGAGGAGCCAACGCACATCCCGTCCAACTCTCGGCAGTATCCGGATGTATTGGACATCGTGCTCTCCAGGAACATCAACTACCCAGTAGTGGTAGAGGTGCTATACGACCTGAGCTCACAGCACCTCCCGATTCTGATAACCCTTGGCACAAAGGCGGTGACTACGCCGCCCAGAGCAACCAAGACACGTGTCGACTGGAGGCGCTACGCACAACACCTGCAAGCGAGACCTCCAGCACACATGCCTATAAGCACAGCGGACGACGTAGAGGCCGCTGCTACTAGAATAACTAAAAACATCCAAGAGGCCCTCAACGCGGCCTCTACGATCGTCCCGATAACAACAAGGCGTGACGATCTGCCGCGTGAGATAAGCGTGCAGATCAAGCGCAAAAGAGCGCTAAGAAAGCTCTGGGCGCGTACTCGCTGCCCCAGAATAAAAACGCAACTAAACACCGTATCGGAGGAGCTGTCGGTGGCAGTCCAGGCCTACAGAGGAGAGGCCTGGGAGCGGCGCATATGGAAAGCGGATGAGCATGATGCGTCGCTCTATAAACTGAACCGACAGCTGACAAAAACTAGACTTCCCGTTTGCCCACTGACCAACAGTGTGGGCGAACGTTGCTATGATGCCAAGGGCAGAGCGGATATCCTGGGAGAGCACTTCGAGGGGCAATTTATGCCGAACCCAGCGAGTGCGGAGTTCATGGAGCTTCATGCCCGGAAGGAAAGTCGCGTACAGGAATTCCTGTCGTCGCCCGCGCCACCTCTTGCAGGAGAGTGGTTCATCTCCCCCGCTGAACTGCGGAGGACAGTAACCCGCCTGCAACCGAGGAAGGCGCCTGGGCACGATAGGATTACCAACGCTGCACTCCGACAGCTGCCCAATAAAGTCCTAGTAGAGATTGGTCGACTCTACAATGGGATATTGCGGACATCCCACTTCCCGGAGGAATGGAAAAAAGGCAAAATTATCGTCTTGCCGAAACCCGGGAAGGACAGGCGTAAAGCTTCCAGCTACAGGCCGATTACGCTATTACCACACATAGCTAAACTGTTCGAAAGATTGCTGCTAAGACGCCTCTGTCCGTGCATCCAACTTCGAGCGGAGCAGCACGGATTCAGGAGGGGGCACTCTACAGTCACACAGTTGACTAGAGTGCTGCACCTGCTTGCGGCAGAGTACAATCGCGGCCGCATATCGTTGGGCGTCTTTCTCGACATCGAGAAGGCGTTCGACCGGGTGTGGCACTCCGGATTATTATACAAACTACACGAGCAGACCAGTGTCCCCCCTGCTATGTTGCGGTTAATGGCGTCTTTCCTGGAAGACAGGAAGTTTTATGTCTGCATAGAGAACGCCGAGTCCGCAACAAAATCCATCAGAGCCGGCGTTCCACAGGGCAGCTGTTTGTCTCCAGTCCTGTACGCGGCTTATACTAACGATATACCCACATTGGCAGGCAGGCTGCAAGAATGGGAGGACGACGTTGAGCTGGCGCTATACGCGGACGATAGCGCCTATTTCACCTCGTCCAGAAGAGCCCATATAGCCACTGCCAAAATGCAGCGTCTGCTGGACCTGCTGCCACCATGGCTAAATGAGTGGAGGATGGTTGTCAAAGTTGGTAAGACAACCGCTCTGCTCACTCGTCGCCTTAGGAACTTACCACCACCACTGACTCTCAACGGCCAGGAGATAGCGTATGAGAAGGCCGTGACTTACCTTGGGTGCCGGATCGACCGGGCGCTGCGCATGACTGCGCACGTCGACTTCGTCGTCCGCAAGGCCAGATGTGCGCGGGCGATGCTCCGTCCGGTCCTGGCATCCAAACTACCATTGAAGACTAAGATCCGGATATACAAGATGTATATCCGGACTATTACCACCTACGCTGCTCCGGCCTGGTACGCGCTCCTGAGCACAACCCAGAGGCGGCGACTGCAGGCCCAGCAGAATCTGACATTAAGGACGATTGTCGGAGCAGGTCGTTACGTCCGGAACGACGTAATAGCAGCCGACTTAAAAGTCGAGAGCATCACCGACTTCGTGGCCCGGATGGCGCGCGGCTTGTTCGACCGTGCTGACAACGGGCCACACGAACATCTCAACGGCTTTGCGCCGTTGCACACTCGGCCACCGGACGGGCGACCTCTTCCAAGAGAACTCCTCTCTATATGTGATTAGAGAGTCGAGTAACAACCCACAATGCCGCTGAAAGGCCAACTTTGACTTTCAACCGGATAACCTCTCTTTTTCCGTAGTAGGTTAACTACGGAAAAATTATTACTATACACATCGGATAGACAACCTCCTAATTTTCCATAGTCGGGTAAACGACTATGGAAAAATATTCACCACATACGGATATTCCGGATATGAAAGAAGCCACCTACAATAATAGGTGAAGAAAAGGACTGCCCCATAGTAATGGGGCATGAGGATCGTCCGGGCAATGGGGTTTACCCCGAGGTCCGATACCTGTATTGCACCTCGGTGCAATCAGACGACAAACTGGTGCAGTTCGTTATCTCATAGAAGGATCTCCTAGGTGTGCGTCGCTTGCAGTATACAGTGGCTGCAAATGACCGCCGGTACGACATACTCCGCCGAACGTTGAGTCCCGTGATTCCGTGAGGCGTCGAGGTCACCGGCCCCTAGGTGATTCTTGGCACTTTATGCGTTTCGTGCATCCTGTGCCTAGTCGCGTATAAAGTGCCACCGTTGCACTTCCCCCAACCCTTTTGGTGTACAAAAGGGGTAGGCAGTGCCCAGAGTGTTGATAGCCATAAACTTTTTATCACCATACTACAGATAGGGCCTTTTAGAGTTAGACTGACGTTAGGATTAATAACATGTCAGGTAGGGATAAGCAGGAGCCACCCCCTTCAATAAGAAAACCGCCAGATAAAAGAACAGGTGTGTTGGATCGACCACTGGTTGTGAGGGATCTGTCGAACCCGGAACGCACGAGGGTCGTGTCCTCCTTTTCACAGATCCCCCAACGAAAACCCGTCTCGCCACGGAAGGAGCCCGCACCGGGTGTTGCGCTCACGCCGGCCGTATCTGAGCATACGGCCAGGCAAGAACCATCGCCTCAGCAGCAGCGAGCAGTGAAAACGGCTAGACGCCATACTCCACCGGAGACCGAAGCCTCTTTATTTGAAAAGAGGCAAAGGATTGGCTCCCAACTGTCCTCTGACGAAGCACCGTCCACATCGGAGGAGGATGATGATTACCATCATCGGGTGACGCAGAAGAAGGTGTTGAGATCACCACCTAAATCACCATCTCCACCGCAACTCCCCCCCCCCCCGCTCCATATCGCCGGACCGACGAAGCCGAGACTCGGCCCAGTATGAGCAGGGGAGTGAAGAATCCTACAGTTGGGGGTCCACCACATATGCCACCCTCGCTGCATCCGCCGGCCGGTCCTCTCCGGCGGCAACGACCAATCCGTCCGGGCTTCCACAGGACGATGGCCAACGGCCATCTACCAGTTATGCCCATATGGTAGCTGCACCAGCAGTACCACGACCACCTTCGGCGGCAGTGCCAACCGAGAAGCCTGCCGACCAAGATAAGACCCGCTACCCGCCCATAGTGGTAGAATGCCTACCGGATTGGACGAGGCATTTTAAGGAGCTCAATAGAATGTTGGGCCACCCCTTAAATGCCCGTCCATTCGGGAAAGGCGTGAGATTCACCCCGCAAAGTGCAAATGAATTCAGGACAGTCCAACGCTACATGATCGAGCTGACTAAGGAAGTACCAACACTGTCGTGGTATTGCTATACCCCGGAGGAGGACAAGCCCACCAAAGTGGGCATCCGGGGTCTACCAATGGGCACGGACACCAAAGACATAGAGGAGGCTATTAGGGCAAAAGGCTTCCCCGTCAAATATGTCAAAGCTATCCCACCGCGTAGAAGCAGACCTGGCTGCATATACTTTGCCCAGTTTGACCACCTGAGCCTGGAGCAGCTCCAAGAACTCTACAAAATCGACGAACTCCTCTTTATGAGAGGAGTAGTCATCGAGGCCTGGCAAAGGAAAGTAGGACCGGCTCAATGCCATGGCTGCCAGGCCTTCGGTCATGCATCCGCAAACTGCTTCAGGCCAGTGAGATGCGTGCGCTGTGCCGGGGAGCACATCGCAAGCCTTTGCCCTCGGGGTAGAGAGGAACAACCTACATGTGCCAACTGTGGTAAAAACCACACGGCAAACGATCGCCGCTGTCCAGTCCTGAGGAGGACTGCAAGGAGGCAGGGGATAACCTTGCCGGGGTTACTCCCGGAGGCCCCCAAAAAGACCCCCCAGAGTCGCCCGAAGGCTGTAACCATTCAGCAAGACGGGTGGGCTACCATCACTGGGAAGGGTAGGCAACCAGCCCCCCCCCACCAGTAACACCTAAAGAAACGGTGGAACCCGCGGAGATAAGGGCAACCACCGGGGCGACTCTACAGCCCCCCGCCAATCCTGCCACAGAACGGCAACCCTCCAAGAAGAGGAGGCGGGAGAGGAACAGGAAGAAGTCGCAGCCTCCTCAGGCTGTAACCTCTACCCCGACACCAACTGCACCAGTAGCCTCCCAGGCGCAGGTTACTAGGGAGAGAACCAGGAGCATGGGTGGAGTACCAGAAAGGGCTGAACACAGAGCCCGCTCTACTGGAAGAGCGCGCCCCACCCAAATGCACAGTGAGCAAACCCAGGACACCCAACACCCGAGACAATTGCCAACGCCTTCCTACAGGAGAACACCCACCACCGGCCTCGAAACAGCAGACGCAATCCAGCGTCTGGTTGGTATTGCACTACGGAGGAGAGTAACCTGCGCCTCCTATACTGGAACCCGGACGGTATACAGCAGAAGCTGCATGAACTCCGCACAGTTGCCCAGCAACAGGATCTGCACGTCATCTTGCTGGGAGAAACGAAGCTCAACCCAAGAACGCACATAAAGCTGCTCAATTACCACCTGTACAGAAGGGACGAGGTCACTGCTCAAGGGGCTGCCTATAGAGGGACGGCAGTTCTAGTGAGGAGGGACATCGTCCATCAGGAAGTGGAATTACCATCATACCAGTCAATGCGTTCTATCGGCATAAAAATGGAGGCGGCGGGCGAAGAACTTAGGATCTACGCAGCATACCGCCCGCCAGGGACTCCATTTTGCCCCTCAGACATCCGGACAATAATGGAAGGCGACACGCCCACTATCGTCGCCGGGGACCTAAACGCCAAACACCCGGCGTGGGGGTCCAGAGTGATCACCCCGCCGGGTCGTGAACTTTACGATGATGCAGAAGACAACAACTATGACGTTTTAGGTCCCGAGGAGCCAACGCACATCCCGTCCAACTCACGGCAATATCCGGATGTATTGGACATCGTGCTCTCCAGGAACATCAACTGCCCAGTAGTGGTAGAGGTGCTATACGACCTGAGCTCACAGCACCTCCCGATTCTGATAACCCTTGGCACAAAGGCGGTGACTACGCCGCCCAGAGCAACCAAGACACGTGTCGACTGGAGGCGCTATGCACAACACCTGCAAGCGAGACCTCCAGCACACATGCCTATAAGCACAGCGGACGACGTAGAGGCCGCTGCTACTAGAATAACTAAAAACATCCAAGAGGCCCTCAACGCGGCCTCTACGATCGTCCCGATAACAGCAAGGCGTGACGATCTGCCGCGTGAGATAAGCGTGCAGATCAAGCGCAAAAGAGCGCTGAGAAAGCTCTGGGCGCGTACTCGCTGCCCCAGAATAAAAACGCAATTAAACACCGTATCGGAGGAGCTGTCGGTGGCAGTCCAGGCCTACAGAGGGGAGGCCTGGGAGCGGCGCATATGGAAGGCGGATGAGCATGATGCGTCGCTCTATAAACTGAACCGACAGCTGACAAAAACTAGACCTCCCGTTTGCCCACTGACCAACAGTGTGGGCGAACGTTGCTACGATGCCAAGGGCAGAGCGGATATCCTGGGAGAGCACTTCGAGGGGCAATTTATGCCGAACCCAGCGAGTGCGGAGTTCATGGAGCTTCATGCCCGGAAGGAAAGTCGCGTACAGGAATTCCTGTCGTCGCCCGTGCCACCTCTTGCAGGAGAGTGGTTCATCCTCCCCGCTGAACTGCGGAGGACAGTAACCCGCCTGCAACCGAGGAAGGCGCCTGGGCACGATAGGATTACCAACGCTGCACTCCGACAGCTGCCCAATAAAGTCCTAGTGGAGATTGGTCGACTCTACAATGGGATATTGCGGACATCCCACTTCCCGGAGGAATGGAAAAAAGGCAAAATTATCGTCTTGCCGAAACCCGGGAAGGACAGGCGTAAAGCTTCCAGCTACAGGCCGATTACGCTATTACCACACATAGCTAAACTGTTCGAAAGATTGCTGCTAAGATGTCTCCGTCCGTGCATCCAACTTCGGGCGGAGCAGCACGGATTCAGGAGGGGTCACTCTACAGTCACACAGCTGACTAGAGTGCTGCACCTGCTTGCGGCAGAGTACAATCGCGGCCGCATATCGTTGGGCGTCTTTCTCGACATCGTGAAAGCGTTCGACCGGGTGTGGCACTCCGGATTACTATATAAACTACACGAGCAGACCAGTGTCCCCCCTGCTATGTTGCGGTTAATGGCGTCTTTCCTGGAAGACAGGAAGTTTTATGTCTGCATAGAGAACGCCGAGTCCGCAACAAAATCCATCAGAGCCGGCGTTCCACAGGGCAGCTGTTTGTCTCCAGTCCCGTACGCGGCTTATACTAACGATATACCTACATTGGCAGGCAGGCTGCAAGAATGGGAGGACGACGTTGAGCTGGCGCTATATGCGGATGATAGCGCCTATTTCACCTCATCCAGAAGAGCCCATATAGCCACTGCCAAAATGCAGCGTCTGCTGGACCTGCTGCCACCATGGCTAAATGAGTGGAGGATGGTTGTCAACGTTGGTAAGACAACCGCTCTGCTCACTCGTCGCCTTAGGAACTTACCACCACCATTGACTCTCAACGGCCAGGAGATAGCGTATGAGAAGGCCGTGACTTACCTTGGGTGCCGGATCGACCGGGCGCTGCGCATGACTGCGCACGTCGACTTCGTCGTCCGCAAAGCCAGATGTGCGCGGGCGATGCTCCGTCCGGTCCTGGCATCCAAACTACCATTGAAGACAAAGATCCGGATATACAAGATGTATATCCGGACTATTACCACCTACGCTGCTCCGGCCTGGTACGCGCTCCCGAGCACAACCCAGAGGCGGCGACTGCAGGCCCAGCAGAATCTGACATTAAGGACTATTGTCGGAGCAGGTCGTTACGTCCGGAACGACGTAATAGCAGCCGACTTAAAAGTCGAGAGCATCACAGACTTTGTGGCCCGGATAGCGCGCGGCATGTTCGACCGTGCTGACAACGGGCCACACGAACATCTCAACGGCTTTGCGCCGTTGCACACCCGGCCACCGGATGGGCGACCTCTTCCAAGAGAACTCCTCTCTATATGTGATTAGAGAGTCGAGTAACAACCCACAATGCCGCTGAAAGGCCAACTTTGACTTTCAACCAGATAACCTCTCTTTTTTCCGTAGTAGGTTAACTACGGAAAAACTATCACCATACAAATCGGATAGACAACCTCCTAATTTTCCATAGTCGGGTAAACGACTATGGAAAAATATTTACCACACACGGATATTCCGGCTACAGAAAGAAGCCACCTACAATAATAGGTGAAGAAAAGGACTGCCCCATAGTAATGGGGCATGAGGATCGTCCGGGCAATGGGGTTTACCCCGAGGCCCGATACCTGTATTGCATCTCGGTGCAATCAGACGACAAACTGGTTGCAGTTCGGTCGTGAATCCTTCGGGATTAGTTCGGGAATCCTTCAGGATTAGTTCAGGAAAAAGTGCAAGACAAGCAGTCAATAAGAATAAAAAGTGTAGGGAAGTGATAGGGAAAAGTGATTACTCTCTCACGGAACGGTTTGAAGATAATTGCTGTTTTATTCCCAAGAAATTCATCCCTCAAAATTGTACAGTCCACATCGAAGAATTAAGGCGTTGGGACCGGGACGACTTCGGAAGACCCGTAATCCCCGCCTGAACCTATTTTCTGAAAAGGAAGAGGTTATCGCCCTTGTGTGTTACTCCGTTGCGGAGATCACATACGTTGTTCCCGAACCCAACGTAGGCGTGATAGGAGGCCGGATCGAGAGAAGCCTCGATTCCTCCCTTCTGTTTCTTAGTTGAACGTTTACAAACGCTGACGTTCCTTTTCACACCTAATGTTTTCTGTGACGATTGATTTAAATTTTGTGTCGGTTTCGATTATTTTCTAATCAATCGGCTGTCTTTTGTAAAACGGTATCGGCTGAAAATCTGTAAAAAAAAAAGATGGTTATAAGCATTGGTATATTGGCTAATTTAAAAAAATTTAAGACAGGTATTCTTGAATGAGGTTTAAATTAAAAAAATGATTACAACTTATTGTCATTTTGAATCTGCAATTTGTTTTTTTTGCTATTCCACTCCTGCTATAGTGTAATTATATAAAGTCAAAAGCTAAAAGGCTTATTATCTTTTTATGTAGAATAGGGGTGACAAACGAGCACATAGTCCTCCTGATGCTAAGTGGATGTTGTGGCCCATAGACATCTACATTTATCCTCGATTAAGAATCAAAACGCAGATGCGCTGTCACCCCTGAGGACTTAGTAAAAGGGGTTTCCGGATCTCTACACTAACCATACGAAACACAGCAGTATTAAGCTGCTATTTTACGCTGGTATTCTGTGAGAGCGTGGTTCTTTTAGCAAGATACCTTAAATTAAATAGTTAAAGTAGACGGACTTAATGCTGTATAGCATTATTCACCATATTTCCCGGGACGAATAGAGAACTAAAGGATGGCACGTGTGCAAACTTACAAAGTACTTCACTATGAAAATATATATCTACGTGCATATTTACGTACGAAGGATATATAAATAAAATAATTGCATTATAGATCGAAAACATGTGATTGTATAACAAATATTAGCGAAATTCTCACATTACAATAAAAAAACAAAAAGAAAAAAAAGACGTGTGGCACTCGGGGACTGCCGCGGTAAAGCTATTGCATAGCATTTTTTATCAACTTATGCAATTATAATTAATTATTTATTTTATTTATGCAGTTAAGTCTTTGATATTAAATCAAGTTACACTTTTTGAGCGTGGTGACCGATAAGAAAACAATTTTTTTTCTCTTATTGTATAAATGAGAAGTTAATATTGTTTAAAATATTTTTAATATCTTACAATACATGTAGGTTATTCAGGAATTTTTATCATTCAGTTAGCAGCTAGTGTACACGCATACGACTAGTCGCACGCACACAAACACCGTGCCGAAGTCTGCCGAGTGCCGAAGTCTGCCGAACTGAAACGACGTTAGACGATGCACGGCTTTCAACGCCACACCTCCGTGCCCGTCGGAGTGGGGAGCGTGAGGTTTTTTTCGTTACGGAATTTCTGGATTCGGTCCCCGCGCTCAAGGCCCGCGATAGAAGCTATGCAATAGCTTAAAAACACTCACAATTCTTTATGATATTATTGTAAATCACAGGTGCAAATAAATTTACACTATTACTTCCTCCCTTCCTCGAGCTAACAATCGCTAGAGAATCGTTGGAGAAATATAATTATAAATATACTGGGCGATATTTTTACCGTCTGGAGAAATATAGTCAGTGTAGATAAATGTATTAATACATTACATTGCTTTAAATATCGGGTTATAAATAAATGTATCTTTCAACGCTCTATGCATAAGTATATCCCTATTGTGGAAAAACAACTACAATATAATGTATACTGGCAATACTAACGACATCAGGTGAATGTAATCTTGAGGTTACCTCTCTGTCTACGTTACCTCTACACTCCGTAATTGAGGTTTTGTTTCTAGTTGTCACTAGTCAGTGTCAAATAACGTTGAAAAATAATCTTCTATTACTATTTATTAAAATGTCATTACTTGCCTTTTAAACGCTATTCCCTCCACATTTTTTGTTTTTCGGGACGAATTTTTACAATGTTGGACAACACAGGACATTATAATTTTTTTTTATTATGCATACAAGTCAACGAACTCTGTGGTAGGTACTGAGTATGACTCGAGCCATATTTATTCTGTGCTCTAGCTCGAGTTTGTATTATTTTTGCCATGGAGTGACGGAGAGTTGATGAGGTAAGGAAGGAGATCCGTCTTTGTATATTAAAAATTTAAAAAAGAATCCTCAGGAAAGCGTTAAATAAGGGTGGCACCACTATAGCTAGAGGGTAAATTTTAAAGAACTTTTTATTGCACAAACTTTCACCATAATTCTTTTTTATAATAATTATTTTATTGTTTTCAAAATTTTTATTTTTTTAAAATCACAACGTATTTCACGGTAATTTTTTCTAGGTTTTATTTATTAAATTATTTGAGACAACGTGAGTAGTTGAGGTTTTAAAATACTGCAGTATCATCAACTACTCTAAACATCACAAATATTAAATTCCACTTCATTTTATGGACAACTACCTACTAAGTTCATTTCGTAACCTCTAGCTACTCTAGCGCTGTTGTGGAGAGTTTTTGCACTGTTGTTTACTGCTTACAGATGGGCAATTTTTCAACTATTCTCCATGTTTTGCTGTGTTTTGCTGTGTTTTGCTTTTAATTTAAATTATAGTATTTGCTTAGTCGGCCATAGCCGCATTGTTTCGTGTTCTCTAGCCGAGCGTTCCATCTGTCGTTAGTTCTACAATACCTTATTAAAATACTGTGACGTATGTAACAACCAAACCAAACCTGAATGTAAATAGTACATCTGTGTTGCGATAGATGGCGCTATTTCTACATAAATAATAGCTTTTCACTTTGGTAGGGTTTACAAATTTTAACAATGAAATTATGATAGATGGCTATATAGTAACTAAATTTTTACCTTAACACATGATATGGTCAAACATTATGAATGTTGAATTACGGAAGCTTTATTCTATCGCTTAACTGATATTAATAATATTTATTAACTTAATATGAATAAATTGCTTTTGTTATTTAGTATTTTTTTATATTAATATGATCAAGTTCAAGGAAATGAGTGCCGACACTTAATAGTTCATATTGTTTAACCAAGATGGCGCTATTACAATATTTCCACAAAATACAATTTCAGACACGGGCGCGAAAAATGTATGGAGGAGTATCTCTGTGTATGAAAGTAATTAGTCTTTTAATTTTAAGTAATTACTCTTTTAAAAATATGATTTTTTTTAACTCCGCACACTTCCATCCATCTAGAACTGCTACATTCGTACCTTACCCTGTATCTACGCTTCTGGAAGGTTTTGAGCAGTTATTTACAGCTTACAACTGGATATATTAAAGATGAGCAAAGTTAAGAAAGCATAAACGCGTAGATATATGGGTGTGAGAGAAACGAGAGAGGTGTGCTAGGATCGTGCTAATGAGGACTAATAATGTTACTGCATTCAACAGATGTCGCTAGCCGGAACCATAGCGGTAGTTAGGGTAATGCCAGGTCTTAAACCGAAAAGCCGGACAGACCGGCGAGCTTAGCCGGACATTTTGGTAAAAAGGGTTGCACACCCTTAATTTTTACAATGCTTTCTATCTTTTGTCATAAAGTCTTCTTAAATTCTAATGAAATAACAATAATACTGAATAATTTAGTCTTCTTAAATATTAATCGCTCTCTATTCATTACAGTACTAATTTCAATAATTGCAATAGTATGTATGTAAGGACATAAAAAATTTGTCAAATTTAAAAAGCCTAACGAAAGCCGGACAGGCTGTACACCATCTTATTAGGCCGGACACGCAACTAAAAAGCCTGAATGTGTCCGGCTTTATCTGGACGCCTGGCGACGCTGGTCACAGTGTTATTATCATTTGTAAACTACAAATGTATTAATATATATTATATGTTTGAAATAGCAGCACAATGCAGCTGTGTTTTTCATACGATGAGTAACGATAACCGGAGATCGCTTTTATCAAAACAATTCGTCTTATCCTAGTATTACAAGGTGAAATCACACTTATATAGATCCAAATGTGTATGGAGCCACAGCATACACTTGCTATCGTATATTTTATATATACTTAGTCAGGTCATAAGTTCAGTCAAAAACTTTTTATAAAATTAATGATACACTTTTGATAATTATATAGAAATTATATATGCAATGAAAGGTAATTCAATTTAGAATACAATTTTATTTACATTTTTCAAAATGCCCTACCCTATTTTGAATAAGTGCCCCTAATCGATGCGGCTGCTTTAGCCAAAGATGATCGGAGACATTCTAAATTCTGATGAGATTTAGCGCAGACTTTTTCCTCCAAATGTTGCCATATCTTATAAACCAGTGGGCTTAAATCTGGACCAGAAGTGGGCCAGCCTTCATGTCCGATAAAGTCAATTCCATGAGCGGTTTACCAGTTTTGCGTGCTTCGTGCCCTAAGAGCTGGTGCAGAGTCCTGTTGGAATATCTAATGTCTGTTTTTGAACATTGTGTGAGAAAAAGGTTCCACGATGTTTGTTAGGACCGTATTTTCGTATAACTCGGCAATGATTTTTACACATTTTCACAGAAAATCATCTCAGTTAAGCCTGAACATGAGACTCCAAGCTAAACCATGAGTGACGAAGCATAATATGCTCGTTGGACCCTCGGAATACGCGTGCTGTCTTCTTCACTGCTTTGGGCATACACCTTATTATTTTGTTTATTATAACTTTCTTCGATATTAAATTTTTTTTTCATCTGAAAACAAAATTTTGCGGTATTTTTTCCCGCTTACCGCCTTAACAAAGCACGGGATCTATCGAGCCTAATTTTTTTCAAACGCTCGTTCAAAAATGTCCGGTCTTCTTACGATAAGCTCGTAGTCCTAGGTCTTCATTGATCACTCTTTTGACCGTGGTTCTGCTTAGGCCCATCTGAAGAGCTAAGATTTTTTGTTTACGAATAGGATTTCGTTGGATTCGAGCCTTCACTGCTTTGATGGTCGCGGGTGTCCTAACTGTACGAGGTCTGCCGGTCCTCTTACTATCTTCAAAGCTTGAATCTTCAGTGAATTATTTGATAGTGCGATAAACAAATCGTAGGGTTATTTTAAATTTTTGTACAATATTGAATATCCTTTTTGGCGGTGCAACGCGATACCCGCTACTCTATCTTCTTTCTTCTACCACTCCATATTTGAAAATGAATGAAAATTAATGTCTTTTTTTGCGGGCGGGCGTGCGTGTGTGCATGCGTGCGTGCGTGCGTGCGTGCGTGCGTGCGTGCGCGGCCGCGCGTAGTGTGTGTGTGTGTGTGTGTGTGTGTGTGTGTGTGTGTGTGTGTGTGTGTGTGTGTAGGTATGTAAACCTTTCATAACTTTTGGACGCCTTCATCGATTGAGATGCAGTTTTAAGCGTTCTAAAGATCTCAGTGTGGAATAGATTGGTAATAATATGAACTAATTCGGACGAGTAGGTTTTGCGAAATCTCAAAAATAAAAGTTTTGAAAAACTGTTTTTTTTAACTTTGAAGGGCTTTATCGATTGATTTTAAAACGTTAAAAAATGTCGTGGAATGCCGTTTGAAAAATAAAAATCGTTTGTGATATATCGAAGGAGAAAAATTTGAAAAAAAAAAAGTTTTTTTAATATGGCTTCGAGATCTTGCAATATAATTTTTTGAAATTTGGAGCGTTTTGCATTTGAAGTTAGTGGGAAATGCTAGGGATGGGCTGCAGCTTCAACCAATTTTTAATATGAGATGCAGCAAAGAAAGGCAAACATTGTCGACAATCCTTGCATAAACTAAACCTTGCATGAACTAAACGGTTTGTTTCGTCGTTCATAATGCGTATAGCGAAGGAGTGGGTTAATTTGGCGGTATCTGGCAAGGCAAAAGCAATTATGCTATTGTGAAGCTATTTCTATATGTTTTACCATCTTCGACTGCATCACCAAGTACATCTGATAAAATAGTAATCAAACTGGCTTGTAACAGTTTAAAAAAAAAACAAGGAAAAAATTTGTGAAAAATCAAGTCAAGCGTGATGCAAGAAGATCCTTCATCTCATCATCATCATCATCATGACAACCGTTCACAAATCTACTGCTGAACATATGTCTTCCCCAAGCAATGCCGCAAGGTGATCCTGAGCCACCTGCATCCATCGACTTCCTTCATGTATTTTAACCCATTTCATATTTAAAATATGCTGTATTGAGCACGAAATGTCTTTGCGCGAAATAATAAAAGCGCGATAGTCGAATTTTCATTCGTATTTTATTCTGGAACAAGCAGTAAACCCGACGGTTCATGTACAGACGTTAAGTAAGTGCTACGCCGTAGTGCTACAACTACGCTTTCAAATAAAATATAAAGCTTGAATAACGAGATAAGAAATTAAAACGGAAGTAACGTTTGTTGAAGAAAAGCTTTAATGAAAAGTAAAAGTCAGCGGTAAAGAACCAAAAAAAATAAAATAATTTCGATATAACAATTTCAGAAGTCGGTGTTAAGATGTGTATGTTTTTATAGAATTGAAGCCACTGTATGCATTTACTTACAGCCTACATGATGGTAAGAGGTCACTGAAGTCTATGGACACCAGCCAACTTTAATTAAATTAGGCCACAGATGCGTTTCCACTGAATTAGATTGAATGCCTCACACATATTGTAAAATTATACTAGTCCTCTATATCCATCAGACCGGAACAAAGCGGTACCATTTATCAGCATAAATAGGGCAGAAAAATCAATGCTTTGTATATGTCCAACGAAGAAGTATGGAAGAACGAAAGTACCACCTTCGAAAACGGTTATTTGGGAGCTATGCCAGTTTCCTGATTCTTTGAAGTCAGCATTTAATTTAAAAATATAATTATTAATAATTTGTAAATTAAAATTAAATTTTTTATCAAAAGCTCAAAGCAAGGGTCAAAAACCCTGTTGAATAAGAAATATCACAAATCCAAATCTGCCCCAGCTTCGTCTGGATAGCATCAATTAATGTGGCGTTTCCAAATTCAAGATAGTTGGCCATTTATTTGATCAATTTTTAGTTTAAAAAATATATATTTAAGTTTTTGAGATAAAATACAACCTAGATCCCTTCTGGCATTGCTTCTATCTAAGATCTTATCACAATTGGTTCAGCTATTTCGGACAGAGATTGACGGAAAGACAGAGTGATAAAATAAAATAAAAAATAGTTATTTCTGTTTTAGTAACATGCTCGATAGACGTCAGTTGTTTCAGTTTTAAAATAGGCACTTTAATTGTGTTTAGATGTACCTATAAATATAGAATTCTCTATGTCATTAGGGTACTGAGTTATAATATATAAATTATAATATGTGTTGCCAACTCCCTGAGTTATACAGAATAAAATAAAAAAAAAACATTATCAGTATGTGCTTTGTCACACATCTGTACAAATAAATAGAATTAAAGTGTCTGTAATGTCAAAATAAAAGCTTTCTACTAAATGCATATAAAAGTATATACGGTACTTTTAACAAGAAAAAAAAAACAGTTTTTGAAATTGTTGTCTGTCTGCCATTTTGTTCCGGTTAATTTCCGAAAATGGCTTTAAAACCAATTTTGCCGAAGCTTTCACTGAGGAGTAACTGATATTATAAGGAGTAATTTAAGCAACTTTTATTTCAGAGAGTAATTAGGGTTTCACGCAAAAAACTTAAAACCACGCGGACGAAGTCGTCGGAAACAGCTAGTTTCTTAATAATAAAACATTTCGTTGACTGTCCGACATAAAGCTGATTAACGACGGAAGTGCATCGCTTTTTATGTCTCTGTGAATGTGACTAGGTTCGTAAACATACGAATACATATGTGGAAAGATAAACTTCCGCATAATAAGCGCAGACGAACACTGTCGTTACACATATAATAAACGAGTAGTTTTTATTTTCAAGCGACTTCAAAAGAACGGAGGAGGTTCTCAATTCGTCGGAATAGTTTTAATGTTCAGCGATAGTACCTTAACATGTTGTCCAGTCCAGTGATTTGAATGAGGGTGGTCTACATATAAATTTGGTTAAAATCAGTAAACAGGATCCATAAAAAATCATCACACTCTAGAGTCTCAACCGATTATGAGTCAATAGATTAAGTGTACACAGTGTAAGCGATAAGTAGTAAGTGGATGCTGTGGTTCATAGACACCTACATCTATTCTCGATTATAAATTAAAATGCAGATGCGATGCTATCCCTTAGGACTCAGATAGAATGCGTGGTTTCCAGTATTAAGTTGATTTATTACGCTGCTATGGTGAGAGCGTGGTCCTTCCTTGGTTGGTCTGATCCATTTGTGTTGCAACCACAATAGAGCTGCCACGTGGCTCTGCCACTTATAACCGTCAGAAGTAAGATGGCCAGAACGGTGACAGGAGCACTAGCGTTACGTGGCGATAGACAGTTCCACTTCTTTTCTGCATTTTTTATCGGGAGGAAATCCTAATTAATACCTTACACTGCGGGGAAGACGGAAAGGTTATGCTAACTCATGTCACGATCAGCGTATACTAGGCTACTAACTAAATATAATATTAAGAAAATGATGTGTCTTACCTAGTTTATAAAAATAATAAACTAAGTAAGACACATCATTTTATGATGTGTCTTACTTCATTTAATTGAGCGGATGGTTGCAAAGTGACTATTAATATCTTTATTATAATGGATTTCCGCAAAGTAACGCCTGATTCTATTAATTAACGCACTAAGTAATGTTCGTGGTGCCCACTCGGTGCCAGTGTAAAGACACAAGGAAATGCCTCAATTAAACACGAGGTTGCGTTTCTGACTGGTTTATTCTCCAAACGTGTTATTACAATTTCTGCAATTACGCACTGCTCTTATAATTTAAACTTTTAGGTAGGTGCCACTTCTCCTTTTCCGCAACTTTTTCGTGAAATCGTTTACCACCACAATTTTTCCGGACGGAGTTTACTCCTTTTTAAAATGCCAGCAACGTATCTGTAATTCCCAATTGTTGTTCGTGGGTAGAGTTCGACATTAACCATCAGGTGAGCCTCATGCTCATTCGCCTGTTTACTTACTTACTTACTTACTTACTTACTTATCGTCACGCACAATCCCTAACGGGGTAGCCAGAGAGAACAGATCGCCAAGTGTCACGATCCTTACATACCTCTTTCGCTTCTTTCAGGTTCATTAACTTCTTCATACATGCACGTCTAGGTATCCGAGTACTTTTGACCCTCCCCGCTTCGAGCAATTTGCTCACATGGTCTTCGAAAGTTAGTCTCGGTCTACCTCGACACCTTTTAATATTTACTTTCGCTCTATATATTTTCTTCACCATTCGGTCTTCACTCATTCGTTCAACGTGCCCAAACCATTGGAGTACGCCCCTATCAATTTTTTGTTCGCCTGTACTTCTATTAAAAAAAACTCACTTACTTATTAATGCTTACTACAGTTTGAAAGGCATAGAAAGTTAGTATTATTACAGGTCTAAGATGTTCCACCATCTTGTTCCTTAGAAGTGACAACGCATGCATAGGCTTATTTGTTTGAAGTTGGTAACAGGTGTCCATGGGCTGCAGTAGCTACTTACCGACAGTTGGTATTAAGTTTGAATCCCGAGTGAGGCTAAAATCAGTTATTGGGCCCATCACCACTAACCCTATCACCACTAATCTCAAAAGCTAGTATAGACGCCACCGTCGATAAGCTAAACTTCAGTTTTATAAAAAATAGTTTTTGTGACATTAATTGCTTGTGATAAGAAAGAAATAATATTTAAAATCTGATGGTAGCCCGGGTAAACTACAGCAACGGGAGGTCCAGCGCTTCAGTCCCCATGATAGGTGCTGCAAAATACCCAAAACATCAAGAATTAATTATTCTTTCTTTAGTGACAAAAAAATTCATAAAACATCATAGCGACATCTGATGCAGGTTTCGAGGTAGAGCCATATTACAGCTATATTGCAATAAAATTGAATCAAGAATACCAGCTTGAAATAGCAGGACAATGCTGCTGTGTTTCGTATAGTGAGTGTAGCATCGACCGACACGAGCTGAGCAGTCAGAGGCGGGGGTCCGCACTCCCCCCTCGAACAGCGGTTAGATAGCTCAATAACGCTTAAAAAGGCGACATGATGATTGGTAACAATACCAAACCATAAACCATTATCATCATTATCTTCACGTTCGTTGCCTTTCCCTTTTTTAATTAGCTCGCGGCCTACAAGCTCTGTGTCAGATGAAGCTGTAAGAGTCGCATAGACTAACAGCGAAAACATCTAGAAAATAGATAGTGAGTGTAGAGAACAAAAAAGTGAAAATTAGAGAGGTAAAAACGCATTTGCATTTTAATTCTTAATCGTAGATAGATGTTGACGTCGATAGGCCACAGTATTCATTTACCATTAAGTGGACTGTCTGCTCGATTGTTACTGTTTTTCTATAAAAAGTACCTGGTTGACCGAGCTTTGCTCGGTATTTTTCGCTCGATTTTTTTTAATTCGTGTGTTTTGGAAATTATATTTAGATACAAATTACATACTGATGAAATATAAATAATATTTTTTGATCTTAGCGACATAACAGAAAAAACGGAACTGGTTATTTGAATAAAAAATCATGAGTGCAAATATTTTAATTTAAATTTTCGTGTTTTTAAATAATACTAAAAAAAGGGCTCGAAAAAATAGATTTTCTCAAAAAAGAAAGGAACTTGAAAAAAAAAGTCGGGCGGTCGGTCTGGGCTCTTTCTGTGATTCTGTGACCGCCCATTATACCAATTAAGCTATTTATAATCATTAACAATCTGTCAAAATTTACTTTCTTATTCTAACGATATTGTAGCAGTTTTTCATTGCCTAAAACACGGAAACACGGACAAAAAGACATTTTCTAAAAATAAATCCTAGCTAGAATTATTTATTATCCCCGAAACTCCCTGGACACTAAATTTTATGAAAATCGTTGGAGCCGTTTCCGAGATCCCGATTATATATATATATATATATATATATATATATATATATATATATATATATATATATATATATACAAGAATTGCTCGTTTAATAGTATAAGATTTACCAGCTGACACGCAATTTTTAATATTATATATTATACAAATTAACTAAAGTTCAATTTATCTAGAATGTCAACAATAATTCCTCAATAATTTAGTAAGAATTCCTACAAGCGCCTTACCAACTCTATCGCCGAAAGCAATATACGAACACCATTTGAAGCAAGTCTTTAAGTGCTTACACATCGCTCCAGTTCTACAACCGGCAAACAATGTAGAGAACTGAACTACAATGTGCTCTCAAAATGTGCTTGCTGCAACCTATTAAAGTCGCAGTACTGACGTAAATTGCGTCCTTCTAGGTGAAATATCCTAAATTTTGTCAGATCAAGATTTAGTAAGATATGGGTGACAATTAATGACTTAAGAAAAAAATAGTGATTGTAAATGAAGATAGTGAAAAATAGTGGTGAAAATTAGTGATAGACTTTAGGAGATAAAGACATTTTTTTGGAGGATCGTAGCTTAAATTCAAGCTAGCAACCTCCTCTCGAAAACACGATTATTGTTTAGTGTAGTTACAATTTAGTGTCTTATTGGTAGCTTTCATATATCAATATTGAGATGTACTGCTCCAACGTAACCGGAGATATTCATATGTCCTAAAGAGGATCTGGCTTGACGATTATGCCAATATATCATATAATAACTCCAGGAGGCCTATGTCTTACTTTGTGAAATATGTTTTAAGTATTAAGTTACAAATTAGTTACCATTGGTTGTAAAAAGCAGTTTAATTTTATCAATCGGAAGTTAGTGAAAGTCTAACTAAAGTCATAAATGTAGTATATTACAGTTAAATATTTTGTCTTTGCAAGGGCACAGCATTATTTGACGCTGATTGGTAACTTTTTACCTCATATTAAGCGCAAGTCCGTTTGTGCACGGAGTACTGTTGTCACATATGGGCTGCGAAATGCCATCAAGCAGCGTTGGAATCAATGGAGAGATGTGCTAAGAGGCTCATTGCACCCTTGACTTGGTTGAAACTAATCTTCTTAACCTTGAGAATAGGTACATAGTAGCCAAACTCTCAGTATTCTTTGGAAGCATTTTGGAGAGGGTGCACCGGAATTACT
The DNA here is from genome assembly GCA_036936625.1 of Parnassius smintheus behrii. Classification (NCBI taxonomy): domain Eukaryota; kingdom Metazoa; phylum Arthropoda; class Insecta; order Lepidoptera; family Papilionidae; genus Parnassius; species Parnassius smintheus. Next base: position 37,644,066 of record JAUPFT010000028.1, read on the forward strand.
GCTTTAATTCCTCCATTTCCTTTCCACCACCAGGCGACCTGGCGGTCGGCGGGTCTTCACCCCTCTGTTGTTAATATTCCACGCATTAAAAACAAACAGTCTGCTTCGTTTTTCGTTATGCATACAGAAAAGGAGTGGAATAATTTGCCTTTCTGTCTCGTCCAGGCATCTTCAAGGCAAGAGTGAATAGGCTTTCGTTAACGCTAAGACAGTGCGACTTACCATCTCAAGCTTCCTCACCACTTACCAACAAGTGAGATTATGGTCAAGCACGGGCTTATTACTTACTAAAAGATGACTTAAAAGAGCTAAAGAGAATATTATAACTTTGAAATAATGGTCGAGTCGTCCCATGTATACGTCTTTATACGTGGTAGAGCCACGCTACAGCTATATTATGGTTGGAGCATGAATGGGTAGGCTCAACCAGGGTAGGATCACGCTCTCACAGAAAATCAGCGTAAAACAGCAGCATTATGCTGTATTTCTTATGGTAAGTGTAGAGAACCGGAGACCCTTTTTACTGAAAACGAAGCATTCCGTCTTAGTCCTTAAGGGTAAAACACAAATACATTATGATACTTTATTGTGGATAAATGTAGATGGGCCACAGCATTCACTTACCATCAGGTGGACTGTGTGCTTGTTTGTCACACTTACTCTATAAATATACAGCTGCATGGTTTTATCGCGTAATCTACCACTGTTTCGGGGCCGCTTATTCCGTATAATCGGTAACACGTGTTCGTGTATTCACCTTAGACAGGGTGGATTAACGTAAGCTGGGTCTTATTTTTTTCCCCATTTTCCTCGCGACTATTTATGGTCATATTACACTAATGAAGTCAAAGTCTGACGTTGATATTTAGAAGTTTTTTTTTTCTTTAAAAAAATATTAACAATGCTATAAGCATTACTAATATTCCCCTTAACCAGTCGTGGTAAGCTTAAATTGCTTGTGTTTATTAGTTGAAAGGCGGATTTGAACCCACGACCTTTTTGAGTTCGCGGTCCGCGCCCTGCCATTAGGCTACTGTCGCTTAAAAGAAGTTATATATATATATATATATATATATATATATATATATATATATATATATATATATATATATATATATATTATCTTTGATACTCAATTAAAGCTACCTATTATTGAAGTTATTTAACCAAGAAGTATGTGTAAATATAAGTATATTGACTCAAAAGAGAGACGAGAGAGGCTTGGGTTTATGTTAAATAAAAGTAGTGTTAGATTTTACGTGGTAGCGCCATGCTGCAGTGGAAGTAGCACACATGACTCGGGTCAACCGCGGCAAAACCTCGCTCTCATAAAAAAAAAAACAGTGTAAAATTGTAGTCTTTTGTATGTGGAGCGCAAAGTACAAATAGTCCTTTTCAATGGAAATGTATCGTTCCAATATTAGTCCTCAAGGTTGACAACGCATTTGCATTTTGATTTTTAATCGAGGATCGATGAAGGTGCATTGAGTTCTAAAATCAATGTGAAGATGCCAATGGGCCATTGCATGCACTTATCATCAAGCGGACTGTGTGTTCGTTCGTTATTTTGTTTTTATAGTAGAGGGGGCAAGCGAGCCTGTGGCTTACTTGATGATAAGTGACTACCACCGCCCGACCAATGAACAGCTCCAACACCAGGGAAATGAAGGTGCGTTGCCGGCATTTTATAAATGAGTGAGCTCTTTTCTTGAAGGTCCCTAAGTTGTTTCGGTCCGGATTTTCAATGATAAACGATTCCACAAAGAGCTTGTAAAAGAAAGAAAACTCTAGGTAAAAGGCAAAGGTGGACCGCCAAGCATTCAGATGGAGTTGATGGTATCGTGAGTTTTGGTGCCATGTGTGTTCGTGAAATTTTGCGGCTAGAGTTAATCCGAACAATACCTCAAACACTCTCCGTGGTAGATACAATAGAAAATATTTATTTAAATTTGCTTCTAAAAGCTTTTTTTTAAAGCTTTTTAGAGGCCAATTTGGCCTTCTCTTCCAAGAGCCCACGAAACTGCATTTCATTCGATATGTCAACGCCAAGAATTCCTGCACTGGCTGAGGCAACTAGGAGAGTGCCCAAAATTAAGTGATATGACAAAGAGGTTCTCTTTAGCAGTAAACACGCAAATTTGTGTCTCCTGGGGATCGAACTGGACTAAATTTAGTCGCCTCCAATCCGACATTCTGTTCAACAAAGACTTCATCAGGTCCCCTCGACTTGTTGACGTTCAGTGAGAGGAGTGCATTGCGAAACGAGCGCTGTATAAAGCGTACATCCAGCATGGAGCATTCAGACCGAGGAATGGTCGGTGGTGTGATCCTACCGTTGAATCGAGTTGGAGGCAAAGAGAGCCTAACAGATCGGCTTTCTCCTTTGCGGCATTGGCCAGAGAGTCGTCCTCGCTGTGCAAATATGGAAGAGATGGCTAACAAAGTTCCCTATAACAACCATGGCAAGAGACCAGATAATCCATATTCTACAAAAAAATGTTTTCCGAATAAATAGAAGTTGGATAGAGAAGGTTTAAATTAATTTCAATGTTAAATGTCAGTTTACGTTTGTCATTTAATAAAGATACACTTTTATGTCCTAATGAGGGATAATAATTTTTTTTTCTTTGACGGGCCTGTTGGTCTAGTGGTTAGTGACCCTGACTGCTATGCCGGGGGTCGTGGGTTCGATTCCCACCCAGGACAAATGTTTGTGTGATGAGCACGATCATTTGTTCTGTGTCTGGGTGTAATTTATCTATAATATTTATGTATTTAGAAATATATAAGTATGTTTATTAGTTGTCTAGTACCCATAACACAAGCTCTGCTTAGCTTGGGACTAGATGGCGTTGTGTGATGGTTGTGGAATATTATTATATTATATATTATTATAATAATTATTATCCCTCATTCTATCTTTATAATCTATCTTTATAATTTACCGCTCAACAGATGTCGCTCTTTGACACTGAGGTGAAATTTTTTTGCTACACAATGTCATTTAATTGAGAAATTCGTTCTAAATGGAGTTCATCAGATTCCCTAGTATTATATTAACCCACACAGCAATGCCTCAGTAATTTTCTCTATAATATTTTACACTTTTTTTAACTCTTTTTTTAATTTTTCTTTTTTTATGAATATCTGTGGTATGGGTTACTTATTTTTTAATCTTAATTAGATTAAAAAATGAGTAACCCATTTAAAATGTAACACGTCTTCACATTTTCGAATAAATTAACTTCACCGCTATAAAATATTCCACCTCATTCTTAAGTGGAGCCGCCCTCGTGCAAGCAAGAGCATTCTGGTTCTCTACACTCGCCATATAAAACGCTGGAATTTTGCGCTGGTATTCTGTGAGAGCGTAGTCTCCCCTACCGTAGACCCGGCCAATCCGACCCATTCGTGCTACAACCATAATATAGCTGAACTGTGACGTTATAATATTTGCGAAAAGCATTCAGGAACATAACGAAAAACTTAAGGCAGTATTCCAGAGATTTCGTGAAACTAACTTAAAAGTACAGTTAGATAAATCCCATTACCTACGCTAAAGGAAGTACTTTATTTAGGGCACACCGTAACTAATGAAAGGTTAAAACCTAATAACGATAAGATAAAAGCAATATTAAAATATCCTATACCTAAAACAACAACATAAATCAAAAGTGCAGCGTGTCTTTCTCACGTATAAAACGTATATACCACGTATAAAAAGGTTTTACGGTAACTAAACTTAATGAGAAAGTAGAAGGAGAATGAAGCAATGTAACAAAAGTTATATTATAATGTTATTCACATCGCAATTATTTTTAATTGAAGAGAGAGTTTAACTTGATGGTAAGTGTCGACTGCCGCCCATGAGCAACTGCAACACTAAGGTATTGCATGTGCGTTTCTTGAAGCAATGTAACAAAAGATATATTATAATGTTATTCACATCGCAATTATTTTTAATTGAAGAGAGAGTTTAACTTAATGGTAAGTGTCTACTGCCGCCCATGAGCAACTGCAACACTAAGGTATTGCATGTGCGTTTCTGACTTTAAAAAAAGGATTCAGCTTGTTTCTTAAAGATCCCTAGATCGTATAGGTTCGGAAAAATCGCCGCTTATAGATAATTATACAAAGAAGTCGTGCGAGAAAGAAAACTCCTATAAAATCGCTGAGTGCTGGACTGCCAAGCATTCGGATGGTGTGAGTGGTATCGTAAGTTTAGGCGTGATGTGCGTACATATTCACTGAGCACTTCCTGTGGTAAATACGATAGAGAATGCAAAGGGATGCAACATCTCTTCGAGTTGTCAGTGACGGCATAAAACTTAGAGTATACATAATAGCTTTCTAATGAAATACTCTTAAAGTTACAGCCTGTATATGTCTCACTGCTGGGTACAGACCTCGTCTTATTTCTGAAAGTATTTTAAGGTAAAGAATTGTCCTACAATGCGTGTTGACGAACTTCACATGTCTTCGAAATATTATTTTATTATTTCTTAGACATATAGGTTTTCTTATGATATTTTCTTCGCTGTTGAGAACGTTGTAAATCAGCACTTAAAATTTCAATTAACAATTTCATTGGTATCAGCGGGGATCAAACCCGGTTTACTCGCGTACTGTGCAATTTACAGCGAGCACTTAGCACTTGAGATACCACGGCTCTCCAAGTAATACTATGTATACTCAAAGTAATTAAAGTTCATATATAAGACAATTTATTTACTTTGTTATAAAAATTTACATAATAACAAATATTATGGAGTGTAAACATACATTGTAGGAATGTGATGACACAGGAAAATCTAATAACCGTAGCCGTACACAATGTTATTGTTTACGACGCATTATTATATTGCGTTCCAGCGAAAGCTTCGGATATTATATTTGGGTGTATTTATCATTATCTTAAAGTCCGCAACTTTACTTTGGTTTCTAACAGACCACCTGGCGGTAATAATAGCAATGTCCTCCAGACCGAATTTCGGCCACGGCGACCAGACTCAGGGGAGACTAGCCATCTGTGGCAGGACAGTTATAGTACCCGGATGTATGCGTGAGCATAGGTACACTTTCTATTCCCTCAAACTCATAATCTGATGGGACCGATCCGATGGAAAGAAATCATGCGCAGGATCAACGGCCTTACGTGGTTTCTGAGGCACGAGGTGAAACACCGCTAAGTTCCTGATTCCGAGTTGCTACTAAGAATTTCTTGACAGATAAGCCGATCTGTTAGGCTCTCTTGGCGTCCAACTCGATTCAACGGTAGGATCACACCGCCGACCATTCCTCGGTCTGAATGCTCCATGCTGGATGTGCGATTTATGCAGCGCTCGTTTCGCAAAGCACTCCTCTCACTGAACGTCAACAAGTCGACCTGACCGACCGGGACCTGATGAAGTCTTTGTTGAATAAAGTCTCGGATTGGGGGCGACTAAATTTAGTCAAGTTTGATCCCCAGAAGACACAAATTTGCGCGTTTGCTTCTAAAGAGAACCTCTTTGTCATATCTCTCAGTTTCAGGGCACTCTCCTAGTTGCCTCAGCCAGTATAGGAATTCTTGGCGTTGACATATCGAATGAAATGCAGTTTCGTGGGCACTTTGAAGAGAAGGTTAAATTACCTTCTAAAAGCTTGGCGTGCTCAGCAGAATGGGACAGTATTCTATGCCAGCATACCGCTTGCAACTTTACAAGACGTAAGTTCGGCCTCACATGGAATACTGTTCCCATCAGGACTGGAGCATCCCACTGCCAATTTCTTCCACTTGACCGCATCCAGATGTTGCATCCCTTTGCATTTTCTATCGTATCTAGCATGAAGAGTGTTTAAGGAAATATTCGGATTAATTCTAGCTGCAAAACTTCACGAACACACATGGCGCCAAACTCACGATACCATCAACACCATCTAGATGCTTGGCGGTTCACTTATTTTTGTTTTACCTAGAGTCTTCCTTTTACAACCTCTTTGTGGAATCGTTTATCACCAGAATTTTTTCCGGACCGATACGACTTAGGGACCTTCAAGAAAAGAGCTCAATCCTTTCTAATATGTCGGCAACGCACCTCCAATTTTCTGGTGTTGCAGCTGTTCGTGGTCGGGCGGCGGTAGTCACTTACCATCAAGTAAGCCACTGGCTCGCTTAGAGGGGGCCTCTACTATAAACAAAATAACGAACGAACACACAGTTCGCTTGATGATAAGTGCATGCAATGGCCGATTGGCATCTTCATCGATCTTCGATTAAAAATCTAAATGCAAATTCGTTGTCACCCTTGAGGACTAATAATGGGGAATGCCACATTTCCATTAAAAAAGACTATTCGTTCTCTGTTCTCCACATACGAGCGACAATAGCATTAAGCTACAATTTTACACTGGTTTTTTATGAGAGCGAGGTTTTGCCGCGGTTGACCCGAGTCATGTGTGCTACTTCCACTGCAGCATGGCGCTATTATGTAAAATCTGACACTACTTTTATTTAACATACTCGTAAACCCAAGCCTCTCTCGTCTCTCTTTTGAGTCATAAATACATAAACACTCACGCCTGTCACCCAGAGGGGTAGGCAGAGACTACGGACTTTCATTTGGCACGATCCTGACACACCTCTTTCGCCTCCTTCACATCCATATATCTACGCATACATGCTCGTAGGTTAAGGGTACTTCTAACGTGGCCCATTTTCAAAATATCGCCAATTTGGTCGATAAACTTTTTCCTAGGGCGTCCCTTCCCGACTCGGCCGTTCACATCTGCCATATAAATTTGCTTTGTCACTCTTTCCTCATTCATTCTTTCCACATGACCAAACCACCGAAGCATTCCTTTCTTAATCCTGGTCACAACATCATCTTGCATACCACATTTATCCCTTATCACGCAATTTCTCACCCTGTCATTCAGATTCAACCCTAGCATATTCCTTAAAGACCGCATTTCTACAGCATTTATTCTACTTTCGTGCTTCTTCTGCCACACCCAGCTTTCACTACCATACATTAAAGTAGGGACTAACACAGAATTATGAATCACCATACGTGCCTGTTTTGACACATTCTGGTTCTCCATAATAGAGTGTAGTGCCCCATTCACTCTATTCCCTGCATTTACTCGTCGTTCTATATCCCTATCATATCTACCATCCCTGCTAAATACACATCCCAAATACACAAACTCATCCACTTGCTCAATTAACTCTCCTTCTATTCTTATTTCACATATCGTTTTGCTTTCTTCTCTTTCAAAAACCATCACTTTCGTCTTACATGTGTTCACTTTCATACCCCTTTCTTTTAATTCCCAGTTCATTAATGTAACCATCATTTGCAATTCAGACGCCGATGACGCAAATATGACTTGATCATCGGCATACAAAAGGCATTTGACGGTTAACTCGCCCATTCTTAAACCACATTCTTCATCTTTCAAAGTTTGCAAACACCGGTCCATAAATAGGTTGAACAGCCAAGGGGAAGCCACACAGCCCTGTCTGACACCTTTTTGGATGCCAAACCAGTCCGAGTAGACCCCATTGATCCTGACACAAGCACTAGAGTCCCTATAAAGAGACCTTAATGCCTGTATCAAACCAGCGCTCAACCCATATGAGTTCAGTGTTTGCCATAACACATTCCTGTCCGCTCTTTTGAGTCAATATACTTATATTTACATATACACATACTTCTTGGATAAATAACTTCAATAATAAGTAGCTTTAATTGTGTATCAAAGATAAATATATCTTAGCTAATGTTAGCTTATCTTAGCCTAGCTAGCTTATCTTGTTGTCGTTCTTTAAATTTCTATGGTAAAAAAACATGCGAAAAATGTGGTGTTTTTGCAAATTCTAAATTTGAACGTTTGTCTTTGACTTCATTGGTGTAATATGACCATAAATAGTCAAGAGAAAAATGAGCAAGAAAAATAATATCCAGCTTACGTTAATCCATCCTGTCTAAGGTGAATACACGAACACGTGTTACCGATTATACGGAATAAGCAGCCCCGAAATACTTAGTGGTAGATTACGCGGTAAAACCGTGCAGCTATATATTTATAAGAATAAGTGTGACAAACGAGCACACAATCCACTTGATGGTAAGTGAAGAATCATAATGTATTTGTGTTTTAAGGACTAAGACGGAATGCTTCATTTCCAGTAAAAGGGGTCTCCGGTTCTCTGCACTTACCATAAGAAACATAGCAGCATTAAGCTGCTGTTTTATGCTGATTTTCTGTGAGAGCGTGATCCTACCCTGGTTGAGCCTACCCTTTCATGCTCCAACCATAATATAGCTGCAGCGTGGATCTACCACGTATAAAGACGTATACATGGGACGACTCGACCATTATTTCAAAATTATAATATCCCTTTTAGTTATCTTTAGATCTTTAGCTACCAATCTGTGTAAAGTACTGCCATGCCCTTGCAAAGACAAATATTTAATTGTAATGTATTACATTTACAACCTTAATTAGGTTTTAACTAACATCCGATTGATAAAATTAGACTGCATTTTAAAACTGACGATACTAATTCGTAACTAAATCTTAAAACATATTTCACAAAGAAAGACGCAGGCCTTCCGGAGTTATTATATTATTTATACTCGCATAATCTTCAAGCCGAAATCCTCTTTAAGACATATGAATATCTTCGGTTCCGTTAGAGCAATATATTTCAATATCGGTATATGAAAAACACCAATTAGTTACTAAATTGTATAATAGGAATCACTTCTCACACGCAGACAAAAATCGTGTTTTCAAAGAGAGCCTGAATTTAAGCTAGAATCCTGCCAAAAAATATCTTTATCTCCTAAAGTATTAAGTGCTTATCTATTTTTTTTCTTAAATCATAAATTGTCACCCGTATCTTACTAAATCCTAATTTGAAAATTTAGAATATTTCAGCTTGAAGGACGCAATTTACGTTAGTATTACGACTTTAATAGGTTGCAGTAAGAACATTTCGAGAGCACATTGTTGTTCATTTCTGTACATTGTTTGACGGTTATAGAAGGGAAGCAAGTGTTTACTTGAAGACTTGCTTCAACTCATGTATCGCCGAAAGCAATATGCGAATATTGCTTTCGGCGATGGAGTTGGCAAAGCGTTTGTAGGAATTCTTACCAAAATTACTGAGGAATGTTTGTTGGCAATCTAGATAAATTGAACTTTAGTTAATTGTATATATAATATTAAAAAATGCGCGTAAGTTGGTATGTTTTTTTTATAGAATAACAGTGACAATCGAGCAGACAGTCCACTTAATGGTAAGTGAAACTGTGGTCTATAGACATCAACATCTATCTTCGATTAAGAATTAAAATGCAAATGCGTTTTAACCTCTGAGGGGTAAGATGTAACACTTCGTTTCCAATAAAAAGAGCCTCCGGTTCTCTACACTCACTATCCATTTTCGGGATGTTTTCGCTGTTAGTCTATGCGACTGTTACTGCTTCATCTGACTCAGGGCTCGCGGCTGGCAAGGCCGCTAATTAAAAAAAGGAAAGGCAAAGAACGTGAGGATGATGATGATAATGGTTTATGGTTTGGTATTGTTACCAATCATCATGTCGCCTTTTTAGGCGCTATTGAGCTATCTAGCCGCTGTCCGAGGGGGGAGGGAGTGCGGACCCCCGCCTCTGACTGCTCAGCTCGTGTCGGTCGATGCTACACTCACTATACGAAACACAGCAGCAATGACCTGCTATTTCACGCTGGTATTCTTGATTCAATTTTATTAAAGCTGCAATATGGCTCTACCTCGAAATCTGCATCAGATGTCGCTATGATGTTTCATGAATATTTTGTCACAAAGAAAGAGCAGATAAAAAAGGGTTTTTAACTTAAACTTATAATTAATTCTTGTCGTTTTGGGTATTTTGCACCTATCCCCTATGGGGGGCTGAGGCGATTGACATCTCGTAGCTGGAACCCGATCAAAGATGTCGATCACAGCGGCCAGATTGATTAGATACTAAGTATTATAGAGCCCTAGTGTATGTTCATTCCAATAAGTGGGGTATGCCGAAACATCTGGTTCCGATGGTCAAAGAGAGAGAGAGAGAGAGAGAGAGAGAGAGAGAGAGAGAGGAATTAAATCACGCAGTTTCTGCTCACACTACTGTTTCCGCAAATTACTCTCATAATGCGAGAGGATGGGGACTCGACACGACTACGGAAAGAGATCAGGCGATGACCAACAGCTCTAAATTCATTTCGAGGCACAACGGTGAGATACCGCCTACTTTCTGACTCTGGGCTGCCACTCAGAATGTCTAGCAAAAAAAACCCAATAACTTTGTTTTGGTCCGACCCGGGTTTCCAACCCTACCACATGATCAGCAATCGCAATTAGGACCCCTAGAACAAACAGCAGTCATAGCAGTAAAATTAAATGAAATAAAACGAATGAAATAAAATGAATGAAATGAATGGTTTTTAATAATGAAATGAAATGTATGATTTTTATTCAATATACTTAGTCGAGTCATAAGTTCTGTCAAAACCTTATTATTTAAAATTTTGAAATACTGGCTAGATGAACTTCACCAACTTCAAAAATATAAAGTTTGCGCTTGCCGAAAATAAAAAAGACATTAATTTCCATTCATTTTCAAATATGGAGTGTCCGAAGAAAGAAGATAGAGTAGGGGTTATCGCGTTTCACCGTTGTGGTTACGCGCCGAATGGGATTTTCAATATTCTACAAAAATTGAAAATAACCCTATGATTTGTTTATCGCACTATCATTATTAACTGAAGATTCAAGCTTCGAAGATCGTAAGAGGACCGGCCGACCTCGTACAGTTAGGACACCCGCGATTATCAAAGCAGTGAAGGCGCGAATCCAACGAAATCTTCTTCGTAAATAAAAAATCTTAGCTCTTCAGATGGGATTAAGCAGAACCACGGTCAAAAGAGTGATCAATGAAGACCTAGGACTAAGAGCTTATCGTAAGAAGACCGGCCATTTCTTGAACGAGCGTTTGAAAAAAATTAGGCCGGATAGATCCCGCGCTTTATTACGGCGGTACGCGGTAAAAAATACCGCGAAATTTCGTTTTCGGATGAAATTTTTTTAAAAAACCGAAGAAAGTTATAATAAACAAATAGATAAGGTGTATGACCACAGCAGTGAAGAAGACAGCACGCGTATTCCGAGGGTTCAACGAGCACATTATGCTTCGTTACTCATGATTTGACTTCTTATATTCAGGCTTACCTGAGTTGTTTTTCTGTTCAAAAGGTGTAAAAACCGGTGCCGAGGTGTACCAAAATACCGTCCTAGCAAACAAACAAGTCTGCGCTAAAATTCATCAGAATTTGGAATCTCTCCGAGCATCTTTGGCTAAAGCAGCGGCAGAAATAGATATGAGTGTGGTGCGTGCTGCGATTGATGATTGGCGGCGTCAACTTAGGGCATGTATTCAAAATAAGGTAAAAATTTTTGAATAATGTGTATAAAATTGTATTCTAAAATAAATTAACTTTCATGTCATATATAAGTTTTATTTAATTATCAAAAAGTGTATCATTAATTTAATATAAAGTTTTTGACAGAACTTATGATCTGACTAAGTAGATTATTGCATAATACTTATTAAAAGTTTTTTTTATTTACCACTATTTCGGGAAATCCTCTGTCCTGGGAAGAATCAGCAAGAAACCCAGCGGGGCTTTTTTTATACACAGTGTAATAAAACACCAGCCTGAAAAACCTATATCGAAACAAGTGACTGAGAACTCATTAAATATAATATTATATTAAAAATATAATAAGGATTCGGGACTATACGAAATATTATCTTATATTGAATATTATCTTTAATTTATTGAAGCTTTGTGAAGGCGTCGAGAACCTTGTCGAGAAGACTCTCAGTACACGTGTATTAAATGTGATATGGTCAATTTTATGTATACGTGTAACGTGATTCGACGGAGTGATAAATTGCTTAAGAATTCCGCCTTACAAATGTGTAGTTTATTTATCGTATTTATTAGGACACATAGGGTATAAGGTAGAGTAGTGCTTTTCTTAAAATGTGTATTTATTTTATTTTATTTATTTAAACTTCGTTGCTCATAAAAAACAAAGATAGACTTAACGCCATAAGGTGTTCTTTACCAGTCAACCTTTAAGTAAGCAAAGAATACATTGTAAGATTTGTTAAAGAAATATTTAAAGATCAACAAATCAACTATATGTAAAACAAACTAAATGTGTATATAACCTATTATAATAAAACGAAACACAACTGACTTACTAACTCATCCCGCGAGCTCCAAAACTATACGCCTGATTGACTTGAAATTTGGAATATACTGGATGACCTCCTTTACCGTCTGGAAAAAAATAGGGTGTAACCTGTGAACGGAGTAGAAACCTACGGTACCGATATTTTACTAAAAATTAAAAACAAAAATTTTGAATTAAATAAATAAAGTAATTAAAATTTATCGAAATTCAAATAGTATCCACCCTATAATGTACGAACGGCAATAAAACAACAATTTGACCATGTCACTTAGCAGGGTCACAGGCAACAGGGCAAAGGGCAAAGTAATTGTTCAATAAAATTTCAAACGTTTAATTCAATTTTTTTAAAATTTTATATAGAATTCTGTTCACATGTAATTATTATTAACCGTCAAAAGTATTATTATACTCCTTTTTCAACTCACTAGAAAAGGATTTTACAAAATTTAGGCCCTGAGGGGGTGAAATAGGTTATTACGCCTTGTAAATTTATAAACGTATACACAAAAAACATTATTAAATATAAACGATATTAATAGTTATTTTGCAATAACTATTAATATCATCAAGTAGCGTCTGATTCTATCAATTATTTTAATAAATATGTTTAATTACGAAAAGAAAAACATAAACCAAGTAGTGGCGGTGTAAGAATATCGACTACTCCATATCATCCCGTGGGAGTCGCAAGAGGCGACATAATGAAACAATCAGGAGTGCGACAGCAGCGCCTCCCTCAAAATGACTAAAAATAAAAAAAACTGCGGTTGCCAACCCGCTCGCCAAGCGTGGCAACTATGGCAAATATTGCCCCTATGACGCAATCTACGGGGGAGGCCTTTGCTCAGCAGTGGACTTTAATAGGCTGTAACGTTAACTTGTTAATAATAAAAATATGTTTTATTAATAATGTTTATCTTACCTGTACGCGTTGCACCGGTACATAACTTTTGTAATATCCCTTTTTGTTCATACTTCACAAGTATCTACCATTTTCGTCAGGTTTGTGTTAATTTATAGAGGAAGACTATAGTAGCCGGCTGTTAGATGAAAATTCATCCAGAATGATGTACTCAAAAACCACAGTACGATGGTGATGGTGTATGTAAACGCTCCGATATAGTCGTTGTTCACGAGTTACTGGCCTTGCTTAACGAAAATTTGACGTCATGGACTATGGGTCTCTGTGGCAGATACTGACGACTAGCTCCATTGAGGATGAGATCATCCAAGCGAAGGAGGTGATAGACTCACTTGGGATCAAAGATCCTTTTCATAACATGGCACAAAGATGTACACGGTAAAAAGAACTGTAAGATCTTCACGCTGGTAAATGAGATCGACCCTGATGACATCCCTACTTTCGTCGCGCGTAACTACAACAAGCTGTCTCCCGTCACGTTCGATCACGTGGACGTGACCAGATTGTTGAAGGACATCCGTCTTGATCCGTTATAGTCTATCACAGTTGACTGCTAAACATAGACCGCTCCCATAGATTGCCCCATAGGTGGGATATTTGCCACAGTTGCCGCAGTTGTCACGCTTGGCAAGTAAGTTGGCAACCATAGTTTTTTATTTTTAGTTATAATTAGAAGGACGCTGCTGCCCATCTCCTGATTTGTTTCCCTCTGTCGCCTCTTGCGATTCCCGCGGGATAATACAGGTAGTGCATATTCTTACACCGCCGCTAAATGGTAAGAAACCGCTTTGAAAGCGGAAGTCACCCACATTTCAAAATGAAGGAATCGGAACGAGCCACAATAGAGCCGAGGAAGGAGGTCACTGTCACCTCACGTTAACGCATTACATTAATTTATCCCTACACTTTTTAATGATCTCGATTGACTGAGATAAGATAATACTAGAATAAGTAAACAAACACTAGAAAATAAGTAGTTATGCATCCCGGTATTTACGGAACTACACCGGAGACCATAACAATTCAAGCGTAAGCGTGGGCGTAGATTGCTGAATTGCGTCTGGAAGACGGGTGGTCTTTCGTGTGAATACTGATAACTGTTCTTTAGCTTATAGATCTAGAATAAGAATTAGGATAGTCTTAGTTTGGCTCGCACATGTATCGCACATGTAGCCTTAGGTTAAAATCCATCGCGGATTAATTAAGTAGTATATAAGTAATGTATCGCACATTAATAGTTATAAGTTTATTAATAAAGTCTTTTTAAAAACGTCCTGAGTCAATTTCGAATCTTGACTGGCGCAGCCGGTAGGATAAGAAGACTCTCAAATCAGTCGTCGTGAAGCAGTTTACGGTGCCTTCTTGCACTTTCGCGAAATCTAAGAAACGAAATAAATTTGTCGAATTCGAAACAGGACATCAAGAAAGAAGACTTCCTAGCCCAGGCGAAAGGATGAGTTCGAGTGTAGGTACTGTGAGTAAACCTTTTCACGTCCCTCTCTGTCCACATCTATTTTTGCTTGCTAGAATTATAGTGTTATTTGATTTTTCTTAAATTAAACAAATTAAATTGCATAAGCATAGGCAATTTAGTATATATCATTAAGTTTAATAGTTAAGTATTGAAAATTAATTTGAAATAAAGAAAATCTATTAAACTGTGTTATAAAGAATAAAAATTACATAATTAAAGAAATTAAAGGATATATTAAAGAAATAAAAGGATATATAAAAGAAATAAAAGTGATAATTATATAAATTAAAATTAATAATTAAATAAAATAAAAAATAAATTAATAATTAAATATTATATAAATTGTTACATTAATATTAAATAAAATGGAACAATTACGTGTAATACCTAAGGATTTACTTTGTCTTATACCTAAGTTTGAAGGAGAGGAAGGATTCTTAAATTTATTTATTAAGAAAGCTCAGTACATATACAGGTCTTTCGCAGACCCTAATAATGCCACGCAAACATTATATGTATTCCATGCGATAAGCAGCCGATTAACAGGTAGGGCAGCACATTTGTTAAGTGAGCGTGATGATATTAATTGTTGGAATACGCTTAAAGATATTTTAATTCAACATTTTGGCGATCCGCGTTCGGAAGATTGCATAGCTATCGAATTAGAACAAATGAAAATTAAGTCTGGTGAATCATTTATCGATTTTTGTCATAGGATACAACATATGCGTAGTACCTTATTCGCAAAAGTCAATCTAATACAGGACAAAGGAGTAAAAGCAGCCAAAATGATAGTGTATAACAATATGTCATTAAATGTATTTCTTTATAATTTACCCGGGGATTTAATTCATATCGTGCTTCTTAGACAATGTACTAGTTTAGAATCTGCTCTGAGTGTCGTAACCGAGGAAGTGAATTTCATGAATCAATATAATGTGAAAAATAAAATGAAACAGAATATAACATCCCAGAATTTTAAACCCAAACAAAGTGTTAATATTCTATCTAATAATAATTCATCGTATTTCAAATTTGCAAATCCACACGTTGGACCCCAGAATAAATTTCAATTGCCTAATAATAATTTTAAATTTGGTATTCCACATCAGCAACAAGGTCAAAGATTTGTTGCTCAAAATAATTTTAATAATGGCTCAAGATTTAATAATAATACGGGACCACAGAACTTTAAGTATGGTATTCCAAACCAGCAATCTAACTTTAAATTTGGCATACCTCAACAACATCAGGGCTTTAGGTCACCCATGAATAATCATGCGCGACCCCCACTAGGTTTTACAAATCAACCCCAAAATAATTTTAAATTTGACATACCTCAACAACAGCAGGGCTTTAGGCCACCCATGAACAATCATGCGCAACCCCCACTAGCTTTTACAAATCAACCCCAATATAATTTTGAATTTGGTATACCCAATCAGAATTTCCAAAAACAAAATTTAAATGAAAATACCGATGCTCTATGCGTACCGCACGTCCTATAAGACAAAATATGCTAGATGACTCTAGGGTTCCCCAAAATAACGAGATATTCTATAATAACGAACCCGAAATACCAGCGGAATATTATAACCATGATATAAATTACTGTTACGAAAATAACTACACATATAATTTAGAAGTACCCCAATTTGAAGTTGAACCGTGTAGTCAAATGGAAGAAGCAAGTTACAACCCTGATATAATTTCGAATGATACTGAAAATTTTCAAGTAGAAGCCCCCCAATCCACCCCCGAAATAATACAAATAAATTGTGATACGACTTTTAAACTCCCGCATATCGAGATCCCGGAAATTCAGGCTCGTTTTATGATAGACACCGGAAGTACGCGATCTTTTATAAGCCCCTCTAAGGCAGAACAATATTTCTCCGCTTTCAAATTATATGAACCTTTCGAAGTTAGAAGTACGCATGCATGTAGCCAACATAACGAAGCTATATATATCCCGCTCTTTAAAACATTTAAAAGTTCAGAAAAACATAAATTCCATATATAAGACGTCGATAGTAGTTACGACGGTTCGATAGGTTCGAATCTTTTAAAACAACTTGACGCTTCAATAGATATGAAAAACCAAGTACTGCACACACGTGATACAAAAATACCTATTATATATAGCCCCCCATATGAAATTAAGTTGGAACCAAAAGCAGAAACGCAAATCAGAGTCCCAACAATTACGCAGAATGAAAATGCGATAGTAGATTATGCCGATTTTGGTCAAGGTGCTAGGATGCCAAGCGCTATAGTAAAATGCGTCAATTCATTTGCAGACACGGTGATACAAAATGCCTCCAACGATAGGGTTACCATGACGTCTTCTAAGCCCCTAAAAGTAACCAAAGAAATTAAAAGATTACAAAATAAGGACACAATATTCTCTAAGCCCCTAAAAGTAACCAAAGAAATCGAAAGATTACAAAATAAGGAAACAATTTTCTCTAAGCCCCTAAAAGTAACTAAAGAAATTAAAAGATTACAAAATAAGGACACAATATTTATAAAAGGCACGAATGTTAGGAGAAGTAAAGATAAAGCGCGTTATGAAAAAGCAGAGGTCATAGGAGATATAGTTAGAAACACAGTATAATATAGTTAGAAACCATTTAAGTATCACGGTCAAAATACAAGGGCTCCAATTAAGGATATAAAACGTCCTCCACAGGTTCATTCTGCTCCTGCTGCAAGCCTTCAGGACTCAGGCCCTTCTACTTCAACCGATTGTTCGAAATTCCGGCATACTACCAATAAAGGAGGGACAAGCTCTCATTAGTAACGATAAGTGGACTTTAGTTAAGATATTAGACTTAAGCTTAATACGTGAGGATCTAGAATTTAATAAGAATCGATACGATAACCTAAATACACACGTGACACGTTATTTTGGTAAAAAATTAATTAACTCTGAAATAAATAATTTAAAAATTCAAACAGATTATATTCGAAATATAACAATTGAAAAATTAAAGCAACTACTACCATCGAAAAGGGCTAAACGCGGTATTCTGAATCCTCTCGGGTCTCTTATTAAAATTGTGACAGGTAATTTGGACAATGATGATGCCATAAGGTACGATGCTTTAATAAACGATATAAAAGTAAATCAAAATCAGCTAAATAGGAAAATGACAGTGGTCGCCGAAATGATGAAGACTTTTATTAATATTACAAATAGTACAAAATTCAATTTCATACAGCTGAACATAATGATTTCTTATATTTACGCGAACACTACACATGATTAAAACTACTTTTACGGATTTTATCGCGTTTATTTTTACTTTTTATTTTTAATTCCCGACGTTTCGGGCGCTTTCCAGCACCCATGGTCACGGGGGACTGAGATGACTGACGTCCCGATGTCATTGTTAAACCCGGAGTACCTTCAGCTTTTTTAATTATTGTTTATGGTCCGATCTATGCAAAATGAACTGACTATGTCTTGAGGTCTTGCAGTGGTATGCTTGGGTTTAGTTTCAATTTTATTGATTATAGGATCCCAAGCAGGTGGTAGTACCCAGCCTCCTTCTCTATTGAAATTAGGATGTTTTTTAATTTCAATAGCCTCACGTATCATCCTTGGTAGGAATCGGTGTTCTTTCGCGAGGATTTGTGGTCTATCAAATCTGATGTAATGGTTGGGGCCGTCTAGGATATGATCACAAACTGCAGACTTCCCGGAACGCTCTATGTTCTTTTACGCGGGTCCTAATTGATCTTTTGGTTTGTCCTATATAAGAGAGACCACATTCACAATCTCTCACCTCTACAAGATGCAGGAGTGTACAAGCTTGATTGTGCCAGGTTTTTACTGCCACAGATCCCTCGTGCTCTCTTAAACAAAGATTTACCCACGGTAGCTAACTGTGAAAGATGGCAGTAACAATCACCGTTTAAATATCTAACACAGTGTGGCTCAAGTGTTATCAGGATTCCTTTACACCTTCAAGGTTTATCAGGAAGCTTGGGTACTATAATCCTATCCTGCACAGATGGCTAATCTATGCTGAGACGGGCTTCCATGACTAAAATTCGGTCTGGAGCAGCTATATTACTGGTATAGTTGTAGCACGAATGGGTTGGCTCTACCAGGGAAGGACCACGCTCTTACAGAATTCCAGCGTCAATTAGCAGCTTAACGCTGCTGTGTTTCGTTTGGTGAGTGTAGAGAACCGGAGACAATTTTTACTGGAAACGAGGCATTCCATCTTAGTCCTCATGGGTGAGAACGCATCTGCATTTTGATTCGTTATCGAGCATAGATGTAGATGTCTATGGATCACAGCTGCACTGCATTTTAATTTGTTATTGAATATAAAATGTAGATATCTATGCGCCACAGCATCTACTTACCATCAGGAGGACTGTGTGCCCTTATAATATACAAAAAATGTTATTGTAAGTGCATAGGGAGGAATCGATGCTGGCTTTATTGAGATGTAAAATTTTGTTTATTGTGTAAATCAGTGGTTACATAACTTCTAGTGATGAAAGTCTATCCGTCTATTACAGCCTGTAAAATTTCTAAACTGAACATAGGTCTCCCCCATGGATTGCTTCATAGGGGGCATTTAGCCATAGTTGCCACACTTAGCAGGCGGGTTGGCAACCACAGTTGTTATTGTTGGAAACACTCGACCTTGGGTTGTCGTCATGGATTGTCCAAAATCAAATGAGAACATAAAAAAGATGCGACGTCTATTCCTGCAAACTGCTTCAAAATCGGTTAATGCGTTGAAGAGAAATCGATGACGAATAATTCTGACAAAAGTATAATTTGTAGAAAACTTTTGTAGTTATAGTCCAAAGGTTTTTCTTTATTTTTTATTTTTGTTGTTGAAATACCTTTTCGATTATCGAAAATCAGTTGATCCGTTCGAAAGTAATCGGTGTCAAAAATAAAATAAAAAAGTGTTTCTTTTTAATAACTTCGAAATTTCTGCTCGGGCCGTTTTTGATTTAACGAGATCAAACAGTTCCAGGGACAGCCTGAAGGCTCAACCATTTTTCAGATTTTTTATGTGTTATTTCAGATTTTTTTTCTAGGTGAACAGCTTTTTTATTTGAAAAGCTGGTGCTTCTAATGTGATACCATATAAATTTGATCAAGATCTTACCAGTAGTTTTTGGTTTATTCTTAATGATGCGTATTTAATTGACTTCGACTACATTGGTGATGTTCTCAGTTTATTTGTATTGTAGTCGTTTCTACAAAGTTTTTATATTCACTACTTGTTTTTGCTAGAAATTGGCTGCAAATCTCCATATACCGTAGTAACCACTTACAGACAGTTTAGGGATATACACAATGGGAAAGGCCAATATCTAGCTGTGGCATTTAACGGGCTGAGGATCTCTAAAATCTAATTTAATAGATTAACAAGACTCTTGTTAATGTGCACGCAAAACTTGGCGAAGAATTTAAAACTGTATTTAAATATGAATGTAAATATCTATCATAATGGGACGAAAGAAAAGGGTCACAGGTATACTCTCGGCTCGGTCGGCGGGAGATCGGCGGAGCGTCTCTCGCGTCAGTCCCCCACGCGGCGGGCGAAATCGCGCTCGCTTCTTTTCGCTTTCGCCCCTTCGCCATTTCGCTAATTTCGCAAATTCGCACTCCTTATTTCGCCTCTACCAATTTCTCATTAGAATAGTGTAACCGAATATTTTTATAGGAAGTTTATTTTAGATGAATGTTAGGATATACAAAACACGTAGGATAGCTGATTGTATTGTCTGTTACGAGTAATGCTACTGTGGAATTGTTTGAATTGTAAGTATTGTGAGAGTTAGTCGATCAAAGAAAGTGCAATCATAAATAAACTCAAACGATATAATTATTAATTATTAATCAAAATTAGTTTTCGGTTTTTAATAACATTTAGAGTTTATAAAACAATTACGCATTGTTTACAAACTGTGACAATTCATGTGAGAATACTAAATAATAGTCATTAAATTAACGTCCTTCATGCTGGAATCCACCCCAAGGATATCCTAAATTTTATTATCCCAAGATTCAGTAAGGAATTGTTGACCATTAGTGACGTTACAAAAATATTTGTGACTAAATACTTTAGGAGATATTCCAATTGTTTTGGAGGAATCTGGCTTGAATTGAAGCTAACAACCTCCCGTCGAAAATATAATTATTGTTTGCATCTGAGACGTGATTTTTATTTTAAGATTTAGTGACTGATTGGTGACTTTCATATAGCGATATTGAAACATATTGCTCCAATGAAATCGGAGTTATTCAAGTGTCAGGACGATTCTGACCTTAAAGTATCTCCAACCCACCTATGTCTTTCATTGTGAAAAATCATTAATTATTCATCGTTAGTTTAAAAAAATATTTTAATTGTACATATTATCAACGTCTTGCAAATTTTAGCATATTCAAACTTCTGAAAGTGGGTGAAAACTGGATTGTGACAATGTGACAATCCATTACATTCATATACGCTAAACTAATAAAAGAGTAACAAAAGAATATTATTTTTTCATTATTACAAAATAATACTAAGGGAGACTTAATGATGAGGTGGCTGTTAACCTATTTCTAACCTGTTAATTGTGTAACGTACATGATTCTAAGCTGTTTTTTCTCGCTGGTTCTTTCTAGGACAGCGGTTTTTTTCGAACCAGAGGTAGTTAAACATACGAGTGATTTTCAATAAGTATTGTTTATAATCTATGTTGAGTAAACAAAATTCTGTTCTGTTTAAATTTCTTGATGAATTTTCTACCAGTCAACCCGTGGAGTGGTGAAAATTTGGGGTAGGTGTTTGACGCAACTACATATTTATGTATAATGAATATCCTCGTATGTTACACAAATAAACAAATACACTTTAATTATTTCAATTTAATTTAAAAATAATCTCAGATCGCCTGATTTTTGTGATCAATTATTTTTGTTGTGAATATTTTGCAAACAATAACTTCTCTCGAGTTTATTAAATTCAATATGTAAATTGGAGAAAACATTTAACCAAATTGGCAACAATAACAAACGTTTGCGAACAAGTAATAAGCCCGCAAAAGCCGACTTTCTCGTGTAGAACAGTGAATTAACGTAGTAAGAATATTATATTATTCGCGTTTATCTACAATTGACCTAGAATTGCAACGGGCGGGTGCATTGACTACGAACGCTTTTCAGTTATGATTGCGATAGGAGTTTTTGCGAGCGCAGTATTCCATATAAACTTTTTGTGTTTTGTTTTACGATAGTGAGCTGTTTTTAACCGGTTTCAAAAAAGAGGCTCAGAATTCTAAATAATAAGGCAATATTATTTAGATGTGGAGGCTTATGGCGCAGTGGTTTGGAAATGAGGTTCGGCGCTAAAGAGGAGCATTCTCAATTCGTCAAAAAACACACACACACACACACACACACACACACACACACACACGCACACACATACATACACATACACACACACATACATACACATACATACACATACACACACATTATATATTGTGTACGATTGTACATAAATTCTTTGTTTATGTTTATATATGTTTTATTATATTCTGTGTGAGCGTGGTCCTTCTCCGGTCGAGCCGCACCGTTCGTGCTAGAACCATAATATAGCTAGCTTAGTTCCACCACCTAACGTTTGGTGTTAAATTGGTTACATTTCAGGGGATGGTCCCATAGGACGGCTCCGTGGCGCAGTGGTATAGCAATAAGGTACAGCGCAGAGGGTTGCGGGTTCGAATACCGCACGGAACAAGTGTTTTATAGCCTGCAAATAATTTTTCTATATCTGGATGTTTGTTCTTGTGCAATTTATGTATGTGTACTGCCTCCACGATACAGGAGGAAATCTTAATGTGAGGGTAAATTTTCTTTAAAAAGGGAGGATTCTTTGTTTATGAACCAATTTAATAATTTTTTCAATAGGTTAAATTTCAGGAGTGGTCTCACATAAATGTTAAGAGAAAAGGGGTGAACAAAAGGGTGAAAACATAGGGGTCGAAAGTTTTCGGCGACATTCTAATTGTTATCTTATATGCTTTAGTTTACTCAAAAGTTTAAAAAATGACTAAAAATTAAAAATAATTGAATAATTTGCACATTATTTATTATTATTTCTGTAGCCACTAAATTCTAAGCACGACTTCAGAAGCTATTATTTTTAGTTTTGGAAGTTAGTTTTAAATTTTTTTATAAGTTTAGTTTTTTATGTTAATGTATGTCACAAGACAGTAAACCTAGATGGGTTTTCACTAGCACAGCTGTCATTGTTAATTTAAATTATTTTCACGTCAGTGGAGGAAAACAACGCGAGGAAAACTTCATGTCTTACACATAAAAAATATTTCTAGATCGGGTGTAGTAAGTCAACTCATTCTTTTACTAAATGACATGTGCTGATTATGATCATCATCATTTGCAGTTGCATCATCATCATCATAAATCACCCTTTTTAGCGACTATATATACGCGATTTCGTCAACTGCGACCAGATTTTGAGAATTATATTATATTAAATAGGTCATTGCTTTAGGGATGTTACATATAAATTTATATAACAAAATTCCATCCCTGAGCGGAAAAAAATAACGACTTTTTAGTTCTTTGAAGTCAGCATTCACTATTCGTAAAAAAGTTATGAATAATATAAGTTATAACCCTAAGTGCGATAATTTTTAAAAACTTACTTCAATAGGTGTAGTAAGTACCCGCTCTGTTTAGGCGTGCAACGAGTCGGTGATTTTGGCGAGTTTAAAAAACTAGCACTTAGATAACAATATCAATATCCACTCAAGTAGCAGGCGTTACCCAATTTTCCATCTATACTCATATTTGTTTTGTACAAACGCTGCTCTTTGGAAGCCTGTAAACACCTTGGAGTTAGTAAGCTTAATTTTTATAGGATAAGGATATATTTTACAGCTGACAAACGAGCACAAAGTGCACCTGGTGGTAAGTCGTTGCTATTACCCATAGACATCTACATCTTTCATTGATTACGAATCAAAATGCAGATGCGTTGTTATCCGCGAGGACTAAGTTGTAATGTCTTGTTTCCAGTAAAAAGGGTCTCTAATTCTCTACACTCATAATACAAAGCATCACAGTGTTAAGCTTTTATTTTAAGTTGCTATTCTGAGAGAACATGATCCTTCCCCGTTCGAGCTGACCCATTCGTGATACAACTATACTACTAATATAGATCCTACATGGCTCTATCACGTATAAATGCTATTGTTGGTAGTTCATTAACCTTTATTGGCATAGTCTAATGACGGATTCGCACTAGAGGCTATTAAGTTCGTACAGGCTTTTCACCATAAGCTACTATCGCTTAACCAATCTCTTTCCTATAGACCGAATTTTCCTCTCTCGAACTCTTACTCCTCAGGGGTGACAACGGATCTTCATTTTGATTCTTAATCGAGGATATACGTGGTAGAGCCATACTGCAGCTATATAGCTCTAGCAAGAATGGATCGGCTCGAAAGGACTACCCTCTCACAGAACACCAGCGTAAAATAACAGCTTAATATGGTTGTGCTTGGTATGTTGAGTGCAGGGAACCGGAGACCCTTTGTACTGGAAACGAGGCATTCCGTCTTAGTCCTCTAGAGTGACAACGCATCTGCATTTTAATTCTTAATCGGGCGATGGATGTAAATGTCTTTGAATCTCAGCATCCACTTACCATCAGGTGGATTGTGTATTCGTTATCTTTATATAAACGACCTGTATATTGATTATGTTGTGTCGCGTACCTATGAATATTTATGTAATTGTGATGTTAAATATGCATATGCTTGGTTTTAAACTCAAGTAAAGGTGAACATGTTCTCGTTGAATATTTAATAGTTTGAGGTAGGTCTTTGTATAAAGTTTTAGTTCACAGTTTTTTTTGTGGTATCTTCGTAGCTTATTAAAGCAATAATTAAGGTTATATACTTAGTATTGTTGCTTTGTGGCATTCCTTGGGGAAAGCCTATGTTTAGCAGTGGACTTGTGAATTGGTGTAATTATGATGATGTCGATGTTGATGATTTTCAGTTAAGGGATCTGGATTTGAAATATTTTAAAAAATCAGATGAATTATAAGCTTTATTCATTAGCTGGTACGGTTCCTTATTCAATCTATGACTACGTTTGGGTTGATATTTTTTACGTGCGAGCAGCTATGCAGGTCTAGGGAAAGAGACCGTATCACTGTGACCTAAAAGATCTTTTGTGATTGCTGCTATGGCTATAGTTCACTGCTATGCCTTCCATGAATAGAAGGAGTTACTTAGCCGGCCTTCTGAAGCGAATTTATGATCCAAAGCCCGTATTAAGGTTTTAGAATGTTTTAATTCTAGTGTGTTAGACCAGATCTTAAGTGATTTATTGCGATAAAGAGTTTCAGGGGTAAATCGGGCTAGACCTCTTGAGATTCCACAAAATGGCTCAGGTCCAAATTGTGTAACTCTTTGAGCCCTCCCGTGCGTGGGTTGACATTGCACTCTTATCAGTCGCCAAGCAGTAAGGCTTCAGTGCTATATTCCAGTTGGAAGTTAAGAGATTATGAGAGCTTAAATAATACTGCGTTCTCTTGGTTATTTTGTTACGCAGGTGGTCACTGTATCGTTATGATTCAAAAGTTGCGAGATTATTACAGGTTTTTCAGTTTCTCGTATATCTCGTATATACACAAAACAATGCCTCAGTGTAGTCTTCTTTTAAATTTCACACATTTTTAATTCCTCTACTTTTCAGAATATCCCGAGTTTGGTTTATCTACGAGTATTTCTAATCTCAAGTATACTAACACACACACATACACACACACACACACACACACACACACACACACACACACACACACACACACACACACACACACACACACACACACACACAAGTACATGCACTTACATTCAAATTAGTTTTTAGTTTTTTAAATAGTTTTTGTTTTCTTTTTATTGTAACCTTAATTACAAAAACAATAACTATAAATCATATTGTTGCACGAAGTGTGTTAAAGGTATGTAGATAAATGTTACATAAAGGGACGAGAGTCTGGCGATTAGTCATACAGGTCTTTCCTAGTGCTAACACAAGGCTCTCACAAATTAAAATGGTTAATTTTCAATGGTATTATTATAAGGCAATGTAAATTTGTGAGAGCAAATAAAGTGCACATTATTATTATTATTATCTAATTAATATAAACTATTAGTAATGTATCTGAAACACACATTAATCTCTATACTTTTTTAACAAATTAACTTCCCCTAGTATTGAATCTGTTAAATATTTCGCCTCATTCCTTAGTGGCACCATCTGGTTGCTGAAAAAGTCGTGGTCCTCATTACAGGTTCTGAGAAATATTAGAGCAGTGTTCAGTTGTGACAACATGTATAAGTATTTGATTTTAATTTGTTTTTTATAGAATAAGGTGACAAACGTGCACACAGTCGACCTGAATTTAAGTGGTTGCTATGGCCCGTAGACATCTACATCTACCCTCGATTACGAATCAAAATGCAGATGCGTTGTCACCCATGAGGGATATATGCCTCATTTCCAGTAAAAAGGATCTCCGGTTCTCTACACTCACCATACGAAGCACAGCTGCATTAAGCTACTATTTTACGCTGGTATTCTGTGAGAGCGTGGTCCTTCCCCGGTCGAGCCGACCCATTCGTGCTACAACTATACCACTAATATAACTGCAGCACGGCTCTACCACGTATAAAATTTATTTATTTGACCGATTTAATAATTTTGAAATAATCACTACATTTCATTACATACATGTATACAAAAATACAGTACATATCGCTCTCACATAAATAGCAGTTTAACGTCGCTGTCTTTCGTATGATGTGTGTAGACAATCGGTGATTATTTTTACTGGAACCAGGCATTCCATCTTAATTTTCATAGGTGTCAACGCATCCGCATTTTGATGCGTAATCTAGGATAGATGTAGATGTCCATGGGCCGCAGCAACCATTTACCATCAGATGGACTGTCGGCTGGTTTGTTACCTTTATCCTATAAAGATAAACACTTCTATACGTAAAAATGTCTATACAGCCAAATATATTGCCTTTGTTCGATATCAGCCGCCGTGAAAAAGGTGACAGTTAAGCAATAAAATTTAAGTATAAAACTGGATTGTCCACTCGGCATGTGCAAGTTACTTAGTAGATATTTTTGGTAGAACAATATGTGAATATTAAATGACGGGAAATCAAAAATAATAAACATGGAAGAAAATAATTTTACTTAGTACCTACCACATTAAATAACAATTTGCTTACAATAACAACACATATTATAAATTTGATAAATTATTACTATAAAGTTCCTCAACACAGCATAGTCGTGGTACTGACAAAGTACTTCGACTCTGATCTTCCCTGGCTGTCAGCAGATGGATGGTTATTTATTTCATTTTTTAATTAATAGAGCTCATAAAACGTCCAACATAAGCCTAGTCCATAGATTGACTAAGTCTTCATGAAGACATCAGGGTTTTGCCATAGTTGTCGGTTGTCAGTCATACGGTTGTCAGGTTACCACAGTTTTTTTAATATTTTCAGTTGTTATAAGGAATATTCCTGTTTCGTTTCCGTCTGTCGCGTCTAACGCAGTGGATTATCTGACGTCACCACTATACAGATTTACATACATTCAAATATAACATTATCCTCGGATGGTGTTATAGGATACCCTTTTGAAAATGGAATTTTCGTTTTTGCAATTACTATCTATATCGCAGTGTAAAAAATCTTGAATGTTTGAGCGTTCTAACCTAAATAAATATTGAATCCGATTCGACATGCGTGCGTGTGCCAATTCTATTTAGGGTTGGTGATATCTTGTAATTGATTGCGCAGTATTATGTTTTGATATTCGCACATATATCTTTAATATTAGGTAACAGTACTTGTATATTTATTGACGTTTACTTGTACGTGGTAGAGCCACGTTGCAGCTATGTTATGGTTGTAGTACGAATGGGTTGGTTCGATCGGGGTATCACCACGCTCTTATAGAATACCAGCGTTGAATAGCAGATTAATGATGCTAAGTTTCATATAGTGAGTGTAGAGAACTGGAGACCATTTTTTCTGAAAACGAGGCACTCCATCTTTTCATCTCATCAAAACCCAATTACTGATTTTGGTACGACCTGTGACTCGAACCCGGGAGCCTATGATCAGCAATCTTTTACGGCGACTAGACTACAGAGACAATCATATTTTTTTAATAGAATTAAGATGACAAACGAGTACACAGTCCATCTGATTGTAAGTGAATGCTGTGGCATAGACATCTACATTTATCCTTGGTTAGAATAAAAATGCAGATGCGTTGTCACCCCTGAGAACTAAGATGAATGCTTCGATTTCAGTAAAAAGAGTTTCCGGTTTCCTAAACTCATCATATGAAACACAGCAGCATTACGCTACTATTTAACGCTCTTACTCTGCGAGAGTGTGGTCCTGCCAAAGACTATATAACCACTTGACTGCGCGTACAGTGCCCCGACGCTCGAAAACTATTAGTATTTTGTCGCCTATGCATCGCCTATGGTACTATTAACCATTTTAGTATTGTCCAAGTGTTAGACCTGTGTGTACGCTAAATTAATGCAAACTTTTATAACTTTTATGCAATTATAATGCATCAAAATGCCTTCATGCGCGGTGAAGTGGTGTGGGAAACATTCCAGGACAGGTTTCCAAAAAGAATGGAGTAACTTTTCAGTGCTAAGTTTACTTATATATTTTTTAAAATATGAAAATTATTGTTGATTAATTCAGATTATGAGCCACCGCAGGGGTCTATCTAAAACGGTGGCTGGGTAAATAACGACATGGTTGAGTCGCGCGTTGATGTCTTTTGGAAAAGTCTCGTTCTATTATTAGACAATTCTAATGCTTCTATCTCTTTCTTTCCCTTTGTACGTTTATCGTAAACATTAGTACTTACTGTTACCTTTAATAGCTGAAAGTCGATATCGAAAATAATAAAATTAAAATTAATAAAAAGATTATTCAGTTCACTCACTGTAAAAATACTTATCTACTTTTAACCGTCTTCAGAAAAAAGAGGATGTTATCAATTTGTCGGTATTTTTCCTAGTTAAAGTTTATAGTTACCTAGTTAAATTACTGTTAATATATTACTGTACACTCCTCGACATTTTATGATAAATCTTTTGCTGTTCTTGGAGTAAGACTCTGGAACTCTTTACCCCAGTCTATTAAAAATGCTCAATCTTTAAATGTGTTCAAGAAACAAATTAAGGAACACTATTTGTCTCTTTAAATCCTCTCTCTTCCTCCTCTTAGTTATGGTCACTAATATACCTTAAGTATGTTGTCACTTTATAGTATATAAGTTGTATTTTTTATCAAATTTAGTGCACCCTACCCGTTAATCTTATTTTTATTTTTATTAATTTCCTCTTCTGGGTTGTCTGGAAGAGATTGCTATGTAGCAATAAGACCGCCTTTTGTTTTTCCCTCATTGTTTGTTCATTATTTGTTATATTTATGTTTTGTTGGTGTACAATAAAGAGTATTGTATTGTACTGTTAAATTAGTTAGATTGGTGTACCAAATCAGAACGGCTTACAATTGCAAAAGGACACTAAAGACAAGTTATTGTACGGATCTACTACAATAATAGATATTTGTCGTCGTTGTAAAATTTTTAATAAGAGGGCGATCAATGAGAGTGGTTCAAAAGTGCTGTCTCCAAAATATAATACTAATTATTTTATGAGAACGGTTTTAAAATCTCTGATTAGGTATTATTGATTCCCGTATATTCATTTTCATCAATTTGAAATAGAATCAACAAATAATTTAATTGAATTAGCAAGATGCATAATTTACAAATATGTATAACAAATTAATTCATTTCAAAAATCAATAATAATAAAATAAATACATATTTTCGTTGTAACTGATTGATTTTGATTAAATATTATTTCTGTGATTTTAATTGAGTATTTTTCATAATGATAAAATCCATTTTATCGATAACGAATATTTTACTTTATTAAGAAGAGCAACCCTAAAGATAGCCATAACAACGCAACTTGACCATTCTCAGACACGCGTTCTTCCTCGCCCCCCGGCCCGCAGTAGTGAGTAGTATGTTTAGAAGAAATCTGTCTATACGCTCTCTAGTGGTTATATTCTCTATGGGTCCTGCCCATGCCGAGCCGACCCATTCGTGCTACAACTATAATATAGGTGCAGCGTGGCTCTACCGCGTAAGTTTTAAAAAGTTTTATATTTTAACTACCACGGGGTAAAAGGATAACAATATACGAGAAATGTAGATGTCTGTGGTACACTGTATGCTCGTTTGTCCCCATTTTTTTAATCACAAAGAGAATAGATTATTATCTTTCGGATTAAAGAAGCGTTGTCTCCACGCCAGAAATTTTATCTGTTTTGAAAAGGAGTCTTACTTACGTAACTTGTACAAAGATAGAAGGCACTTAAGAGATAAAATCACATTCACTATAATTAAATACGGACTACGTAGAAAGGTATATGTCTTTGGTAGGCACACTTAATTCGTACACTGTGGTAATTGAAACACAAGTGTATAATCAAATCGAATACAAAAATGATGTCAACTGTGTGTATGAACGAGTACTCTAATAACAATTTTAATAGAATCCATTGTAACCGTCACTGATAAGGGTACGAGAAACTTGACTAAGCTTAGTTACTTAATACAATTTTTAATCGACCAACTGTTCAGTTGTATGTGAGAAGTCTATGTGTACGTATGAATATAATCAACTCTTTATTTGCTCGGTGAAGAAATAAAAAAACATACCAATTATTCTTTGAATAATCAGTCGAACAACTATTGACTTGAATCTCAGATGTTGGGAGGTGCATACGCTAGACTAAACAGTCGATCCGCAACTATTTACAACCTTCAACATACCTTTTCCTACTTTGTTTATTATGCATTATGCAAAGAAAACAAACAAATACTTTCGTATTAATCATGTCAGTTGTAATGTATCTTTAGATAGCTATAACAATTAAATTAGTAATGACTGGCCTGACTGCAAGCGCATCACGTCAATAGTAAATAATTAACTGTCGTGAAAAGATCATAAACACACGACTACTCTAAACAACTACATAGTTTATTCAATTTAAAAAAAATAGGATAGGGTGACAAACGAGCACACAGTCCACCTGATGCTAAGTGGTTGCTGTGGCCCATAGACATCTACATCAATCCTCGATTACAAATCAAAATGCAGATGCGTTGTCACCCGTGAGGACTAAGATGGAATGCCTCGTTTCCAGTAAAAAGGGTCTCCTGTTCTCTACACTCACCATACGAAACACAGCAGCATGAAGCTACTATTTTACGCTGGTGTTCTGTGAGAGCGTGGTCCTTCCTTGTCTGTGTGTGTGTGGAATAGAGGATATCCGTAATAGAACTAAAGTGACCGATATAGTGCTACGGATCGGTGAATGAAGTGGCAGTGTACACTGTCATATAGCTCGAAAAATCGACCACCGATGGGAAGGCTCTTGACTGATGAGATGGTAAAAAGATGCAAAAAGTCGATAGATGCAGGTGGCTCAGGATAGTGCTTTATGACAATTCTTGGGGGAGCCCTATGATCAGTAGTAGATTTGTGATGAGCTTTAATAATGATGGTGATGAGGATGATGATGAGTATACGGTATGTCTTAATATCATGTAGGTTACCAGCTCGGTCATCCTCGTGACAGTGTGTCCTCTTACTTGACCTGCTATTTAAAAATATAACTTTACATACTAGCGATCTGTCCTGGTTTCGCACGTGTGATTTCTGTATCTCGACAACTGTGCTGCCTACCGGGTCCAATTATAAATCTAAACCATTTTCGAATCAACTTAACCATACACGAAATTTTATCAAAACCAGCCTCACCGTTTAGGATTTCGATTACATACACACGGACAAAAGGATTATGTACATATATAAAGATATATATACTAATCTTAAAGACTATAAAATCTAAATCGCTTTACTAGATTTTCAATTTCGTTCAATTCCCTAGAGGTTTATTAACGTATACGTACACATAAGCTATAAACTCCATTTCACTTTAGACGCTTTGGCGGAAACTAAACCTTCGGCGCGGCGGTTTGCTGCTCCTACAATATTTATTGTTTAAATATCGGTTTGAAATTGCCTTTGCTGACGTAAAAGAGATGCGATTTTGTGTACCTATTAAATGTTCGCGTGTGAACGTGGTAGCTATATTAGTAGTATAGTTATAGAACAAATGGGTAGGCTCGACCGGGACCAGCAGTAGTGAATGGCAGAGTTGGCAAGGGATGTCCTACACGAAAGTTATCGATATCGAAAAAAAATACCTATTTGCGATAAATTGAAGATGGGCCGGATTAAGAGTTTTCACAGACTTTCGTAAGGCTTGTGATAAGGTGGATCATTCCACCATTCTTCAAAAACTTGCGTTTATTAGCATTAGTTGCGCGTACATGTAATTGTTTTAAAAGATCCTCTCATTGTTTACTACTAATCGACTAAGCACTTAAAGTTCTTAACCCTTATTATAATAAAAATTAAATTACAAATAAAGTTTAGCTTTATAAATTATAATGTTTTAACGTTAGATCATTATTTTCAATTTATTCTTAAAAGGCTGGAAGACTTTACTTTGGTCAAATCCTGTGACACAAAATGATTAAAAATGATTTAGATTGTAATGAATTTCTCAACAAAGTATATATCGGTGTCCCTAGTCGTTCCCAAGGCATTAGATAAATTGTTTGCGTCCTAATTATGCAAAACCAACGCAGATGAACGTGATCCATTATGAAAGTAAATAACATTAATTTTTCGGATATTGACCTATCTACTTTATTACATTTACAATATCGCAAGAATGTTCTATGAAGTTAGACTTTCGATAGTATTAAAAATATTTTACAAAACAGATCTTTTGTCTTTTGACGTTTTCATTTTGCTTTCTTTTCTCAATTTTATTTGTTAACTTTTTAAGCTATATTTACTCCGTATCGTACTAATTTAATACTTCTGACAATTAAAATTTTTAGTTTTAGATTTTCTTTTATTACAGTTATTTTATATTCTGTGTAATGAATAATAATTGTAAATATTTTATTTTTATTAGAGGAATTCTTAATTTTGTTTGTTCAAAATTTAATATTGCTTTGTGGGCATACATAAGATTTTATTTAGTTTAAGCCTTAATATGTAATTGTTTGCTATACTAAATAAAATAAAGTAAAATAATAAGAAAAGAGCTTACTCCTTTCTAAAAGGCCGGCAACGCATCTGCAATTCCCCTGGTTTGCGGTTGTTCATGGGCGGCGGTAGTCAGTTACCATCAGGTGGGCCGCATGCTCGTTTGCTCCCTCTTCTATATACAAATAAGAATCTACCCTAATATTTAAACCAAAAAATTTAACGAACTACGGTCAGGTACTAATACTATTAACAAATCTATCGTTGACAACCCTACTATCGCTATTTATATGTTATTCTAACGTTAGGCAATAATTCATTCGTTATCAAATAAAGAAGTTCGGCTTGTCTGTACGCGTAAAAGCACCTGTCTTATTTTTATCACAAATAGATAGGATGTTTTTGCTGAGTACAGATTTACAAATATACTTCTGAATATCTACAACAGATCTCTTACAGTAGTTGAAGGTAAAAGCGCTCATATTAAAACTTTTGTTGTACGTGAACTTACGTCACAGTTTTTATACGACTTTAAAAAAGAAGGAGGTTTACAATTCAACTGTATGTTTTTTTGTGTTATACCTTCATCAATTGTAAACCGCTTTCTATGATTCTTCCTTTATTTAAAATTAATTGATTATACTTTACCATTTAAATAAGGGGAAATAATTTTACCCCTAACGGAATGGAATTTTATAATCTGTGTTTATAAATATACGTATTATTTTATCTATGTATTTATTTATATAAATTAACCATTTTAAATTACTCATTTATATTAATATTCCAAGGTTTATAAAAAAAATAATGTTATTGTTTTCGCCAAAACACACACGGTTTTATTCTTTTCTTGCAATCCTGTCCATCTAAAGGTTTGGAAGAGATTACTTTTAGCGATGAGACCGCTCATTAAAATCATACAATAATAAATAAAATTGTAATATTTATTTATTCGTAAATTTATTCACAAACAAAAGTATAAAAAAGACAATAAAACAATTAAAAAGAACGTAACGTCGTCAAAGTTTTGTCGTTTGATTTTCGAAGGATAATTAGATCCCTTTGTTTCACTATTGTTTCCATTTCCTCTTCAGGTTATACGAGAGAAATGGTGGTTAACATGAGCCGCAACAGTAGGTACGGTTTGCCTCAATCGCCACACATCACAAACGGATTGACACATTAGCAGAAGCTTCTACCTTTAATGCTGCTCCTCATATAGTTTAGGTATTTCATACCTGCATTCAACGAGGTGACATAGTATGGTCTATCGTTGAGTACGAGCTCTTTCTCGTATGTTCCATGATCAACGAAATGAGGTAATAAGATGTGATACATCCGTATCACAAAATGATATCATTTCAGTTATTAAAAATGTGTTGGCACTAGTTTTCTGCCTTGGAGTCCTTAGTAAAAGGGTAAGGGGGTCCCGTTAATTATTTCTGTTGCCCAGCAGTGGTGCGTGAACTGCTGTGTCCCACCTTAGTTCTCAAAGATGACGACACATATGTAGTCTTATTTTTTAAAGTTCGTTGCAAATGTCCATTAGCTGCAGAAGCTATTGACCAGGCTGTCCGGCAAATTGCTCGGTTGTTGCTTTAGTTTTGTTAAAGATATTGTAATAATACAAGCAATAGATATCAAACATCTAACCCAAAACTGCTTTTAGCTGCACAAATAAATCACCTATAACATAAATTCTAGTGTATCAACTAAGTTTCCTCACCGTATGTAAATACTAGTTGCACTCATAGAGAATATAAAGTCTTTGGTTGCACTGAACGTTCAAAATATATCCTTTCAAAATATATTTGTTCGAAGCGTAGATAACACTACATGTTTGGTGCTACAAGTCCCTAAGGGTTACTGCCAACAACACTTACAATTCACGACCCCTCGCAGCTGAGACAAAGGGAACAGATTCTACAAGGACAAGAGCTATCAACGGAAGATAAAAATTTTTTGCTTTTATCCGTTTCGATGTATTTCGTTTATATTCTATTTGAAGATTTTAAATATTAGTTAGCGCGTAATAAAATAAAATGGTACGCCTCACCTAGTTTAAAGAGAAACTCTCGCCCAAACTCAACTGCCTGCACTATCCCCGCCACCACTAATCCCTGCACCACTACTCCCAACACCACTACACTAGGAAAGACAAACCAGCGTCGATAACGACGGGTGTTTTATCTCTGAACAAGGCTTCCTTAGACGAAATAGACCGACCGATATTTATAGTCAATATTTAAATAATTTAAAATCAATATTGTTAAACAAATACAAGTGTATATCCAAATTAAAGAATAGAAGCTGTAGATTCACCAAGTGACAACAGTCGCATATATAAATTATATCCTTAATTTAATTTCACTCTTTTCTTATATGGCACATATTTTTTGAGACGATAGCAAAGAACTGAGCTTAAAAGGATGTCAATGTTTTTCAAATTGAATTACTTCCCTAAAGACATGGTCTACACGAGTAGATCTGTAGGTTTTTTTGTTCGAGTTTTAGGCGGATGAAGTCGCGATCAAAAGCTAGTTTATATATAAATCAAGAATAAAGTACTTTAAGTTGTTTATGATAGAGAAATACTGTGAGATAGACTGTTGCGTTACTTTATGACTTCACTTCTCACTTAAATTTAATTCTTTGTATAAAAAAAAGAACAATTCCACACTAGCATTACACGTTTTTGTCTGTGTCAGCAATGTTAGATTGGAATACACCCAAGAGAATTTCGGTGTAAAAAACGAATTTTATGAAAGATCCATATCTCTGGAACGAACATTGGATTGGGACAGTAAAGACTGAAAAGGGAGCAATGAGATCGCGTGTTATAAGATAGTTACTGAGATATAAATGACCGGATGTATTAACGCCGAAGGGAAGAACTACTCAGATCTAAACTCTAAGCTTAATTGAGTGTGTGAAAACAAAATGTGAATAAAAATCAACATACTATTAAGTTTGGTTCAGATAAAATATCTGTTTCAACTGTTCTCAGTGAGGACCAATATAATACATATCGTTTATTCCAAAATAACCTATGCTAAAACAATTTAAAGAATTGTGTGAAGGAATGAAAACTAAATAACATAAAGAACTTCTAAAAATAGAAATTAGTATTTAAAAAATTGGATTTAACAATAAAAAAATTAATGTACCAAATTAATATTTAGATGCATGCGTACTTAAATATTTTACAAAAAGTTTTTATAGTTTTCATAAGCAAATATGAAGTGTCTGTTAAAAACTGAATTTTAACGTAAAATTTTGCTGAGCAAAAGTGAAATAGTGACAAAATAAAACCAATACTAATCAGTGTGATACAATGTCATACATTAGTTAATATGGTGGGTGTTGCAGTGACGTCACGATCCTTACAGCAGTAGTTAAACAAGAAGTGCCGTTATAAATAAGTGATTGGTGCCTTGAAACGGACCGTAAGATCCTCGAAACTATGAATGTGCCAGTAAGAGCCGGCCCGGCACCGACGGTCGCCGTAGTGCCGGTGCCAGAGAGTGAGATGGATGCGTTGCTGCTTGGCAGGACAGCGGTGAGGAACTTTGATCAGTACGTGCGAAATGTATGTATAACTTTACAAATTTATGTAGGCCTTGGGCAAGAACGAGGACGCGAGTAGTGTTGGACTTACTCGTGTCCACGTTGTATTATAATCAATAATAAGACAATAAAAGTATTTGATTTATTTTTTCAAATCAAGTTAGGCCCAAGCCACACTGTGCTTTGAGTGTCTCTGTTGTATTAGCTTTGTCTGTTTTTTTTTTAAATCTTGGAGTCTTGAATAAAAGTGTCTGATAAGTTTTGATTTTAATAATTGTTACCATATTGAATTAAATTTAAATTTTTATATTAAAATAATTCCAACTTGATTCCAAAAGTTAATTTCGTAAGTTCTAAACTACGAAATCATGACATTCTTTTTCTTCTTAGATATAAGTCTTAGAAGTTCTTTGTAAACCCTAGGAATGAGGTGATCACTATTATGCTGGTTCTATAGTAAAATTCATATAAAAAATATTAAATTAAGTTCAAGAAGAAAATAATAAATTAAATTCAAGAATAAATCTATCCAATATAGATTATAAGTAATCCATGTTTGATAAAATTATTCTTTTTTAATATTGTAAATTTGAAACCGCATATGCTAGGCTTCTTTCCAAAGGATTCAAATACTTTTATTCAGGTTCTCTACGTGTTAGCTTCTAATTAAATAAATATGGGCCGTATCATTTGTTAAAAACGTTTGTTTATGTTGGATGTGTACATAAATACTTTATTGTCTTTAGTATTTAGAAGTATAGGTAGATAGAGATAAAGTGTATTAACTTTTAAATTTTTGTACCATGCATTGCTTTATTGGTGTTCTTTCTCTATCTCTTATAGTTCTTTCATTTCACAAAGTCGGGCGGGCTATATTCGTGGTTGAATGTGTACATGCACATGCGATAGTGCTAGTGTGTAACGGAGTAATCAGGTGCGAGCGTGACGTCGCTCTCGCATACTTTGGCACGTGTTTACTACAAGTAAAACCGCTTCGACTTTGTGAATTGCAAGAGCTGTACAAATCTAATACGTACATTTAGAAACTTTCTCAGTCAGATGTCAGAACCAGGGTTAACGCAAAAACGCAAATTGTGGATTTCCGGACCTGATTGTTTTCTTTTATTGTTTATTTTTGTTGTCTCTGATATTGTATCCTTTTTTAATGGGAATTAATCATGTTTTACCAAATGATTTACCATCACGCGAAGTTTATGTTGGACTCCCAATGGTGGCCCCTACTCGGAAGAATCACTACCCACTTTATTATTTCTTAGGAAAGACGCGCCAGAGCACAATGTGCGAGTTCCTTCACGTTCAAGTACTGAAGTAGTATCCTAGTCCATTTGCGGTCTTACCGATCAAGTACCAAGTACATATAGTAGGACTGGTTCGTTATGAACGAGTAAGCACTTTTAATATTGCGTGTACAAGAGAGTGATTACAAATATTTGGAATTTAGCGCCGTGCTCTAAAATTGCATAGTTTTATCCAAAATTTATGTACTATAAATTATGTATACTATACATCTATATTACCTTCTAGCATACTATACATCTATATTACCTTCTAGCATTTCTTTTCCGCACAGGAGTTCGTGTGACAGCTCTCGCTCTCTTATCTGACTTTGTGGCCTACAATGACACTGCCTGCAGTGCTGTGTTCGGTTTGAAGGAGACACAAACCGGTATAATTATATTATGCGAGGCGTTTCATATTAAACCTCAAAGGTGACAACGCGTCTTTAGCCTTCCTTGTTTGTAGTTGGCTCAATAAAGTGTTCAGATGCTGTAAGATCTTTATCACATCAGTTTTAGCAAAAAAAATTCAGTTTGTAAAACAATACCTACTTATATTTACATTAAATTAAAAAAAACATTATTTTAGAAAAAAGATGTGTGAACATAAATCGTGATCTAATCATGTAAGTACTCTGATATGCTTTATGTTATTGTATAATTTTTATCTTATTTATATAAATTAACGGTGGAGATACGGCACTGACAGCTGATGCACAGGTCTACTAGTTCGGCTGCAGATGCTGTTTCAACTATATGTACCCATGTAGCTTTATTAAATGTAAAGCAAATATCCTGCTGTACAAGCTTTTGGAAATAAAGACCTTGTTATTATTATTATTATCTATATATTGATCCGATAATCAGCAGAGTCTACCGTGTCCTGCACGCTTAAGTGTTCTTACTTATGTATGCAGGACACGTTACACATTTGCAGAAATGTTCGAATTATGTACATTTACATATTATTGATTAAAAAAGGAAACTGGCACCTAGCTGTTGCTGAAAAACCCACTCGAAATTTCCGAATTTTAATTCTAAAGATTGTGTAACATTATTATTAGTGCAAAGGTGTGCTCAACAACCCCGATTTCCACTTCTCTAACATCATCCTCATTATTTACAACAATATAATTATTGTCCTTTCTGTCAAGTTCTTTGCTAAGCACTGCGATAAAAAATGACACAAAACGCGATCTTTAGTCGCTATCTTTCATTTCTTACCAGATGTTTGTCGTCGCAGTCTTGCCTACACTAAAACTGGTGAATATTGGCAAATGTTTCAAAAAATGCGTGATCAGGTGCGTTCTTCAAAAGACTTAGCCCACCAGTGGAGTTTAATGGCTGATATGAGTCAGTGGTAGATTTCAAAGGTCATAAGCGATTTTAGCTTTAATTATACAGTTCTACTGAGCAACAAATCTCTTATGAATGTTTAATTTAATAAATAATTATAGATATTTTTTTTAAATTGTTTACACAGTGTTATTTGTAATTTATTTAATTACTATGATTGAATCAATTATCTCTTGCAAGTTGTTTTAACGTTTATTGTTAAAATTCATTCACACTAATCGATTGAAATAATCGATTTTTTATTTTATTCGTGACATAAACTTACTTTTAAGATTCTCGTCTTCCAGATTGTGAATTGGGCTTATTTTTTATATTTTGAAATAGAAAAATATAACGCTTTTTAAACCATATTTCAACTTATTACAAGTTGGGCCCAGAAATCCCCGTATCCTTAAAACTCTAATTCAAAAGTTGACAAAATTAAAATAAAATTATTAAGTTTTTGTGTAATTTTTCATACCATGTAACTCGAAAAAAAACACTCCAAAACTCTTTTTTTTTTCAATGACATACTATTGTTTGCGGCCAGTACGCACGATAATTACAACAGGAGATATTAAACCCTTTTTTACGTTCCTCTAAAGTCGTCCATGAGCATAAAAATATATTATGATAAAATGTGTTCAATATTGTTTACCGTTTATAGTAACTCGTTGAGCCGTTATAGGCCTTGTAGATAGTAACAAAGCCGTGCCGCGTTCGCTAATGGATTTACTATTACTCGGTTATCGGATTATCGGATATTGTGGAATATGGGCTTCGCTTTTATTATCATAACGTACAGAACTAATATGACGTCAGCTTAAACTTATTACAGTGTAAGCAAATTAGGCAATTTCTGCGTACTACCATACTAATTCCTTATAACGTATATCTTATCCCTTACAGCCAATCAAAAGTCCACGGCTGAACATAGGCCTCATAGGGGGAGGGGAGTCAAATACCCCCCGTATTTGACTGTTTAATGTTGGAAAAAAAGAAGGAACTATTTATTTGACACACACATTTTACATGATTCCAGAAATATACAAATTGCAGGGGCATAGAAATGCATGCATACCTTTAATTAATAATAAAACAAAAATAAATTTAAAAGAAAAAGTATTTAAAACAAAATAGGGAAAGGTGTCAATGAAGGAAACGTGTTGTTTTGCATAAAACTTTATTTATTATACTATCTCTTAACATCTACAACTAACATTAATATATATAAGTCGTGTGGGCTACTCTACGCCACAACTGCCTCGTTGGTCAAGTGGTCGTAAACACGCTTTCTGATCATGAGATCCTGGGTTCGAATCTCAGGTTGGGCCAAAATCAAAACAAAAATGATTTAACGCAATTAGTGATCTACCTCTCGAAAACATTAAATATTAATTTACAATCGTGTGATATTAAGGATATATTTCGTGGCCCCGGAAAAAATAATTTCACCAGACCCATAATTGTTGAATTAGTAAACATGTCACAAAAGCAGACAATACTTCTGCTCTGTAAAATCATTTAATAAAAACAACCCTAGTAAAAAACTCAAGTGTCGCATTTTGTTATAAATACTAGTGCCTCTCCAGTGTATGTATCCGATCACCTTACTAGGGGTAAGGTGTTCGGTAAGAAGAAAATATACTATCTGGCACGTCAGTTATCAAAAGAAAAAATGTACAAGTTTTGCTGGACTGCAAACGGAAAAGTATTTATACGAAAATCAGACGGATCACCTGCGATATTAATTAGAAATGAAGCCCAATTCGAGGATCTAAAATGTGAATGACTAGATATTGCTTCATTGTACCTTAAAATACATTTTAACTATTCACTACGTTACTACATGTTAATTTTAAGGTTTATTTCTTTGTTTTTCTTATTAATATTTATAGGATTAGTTTTAAAAATTAGGATCTTAACACAAACACTACATAAACTCACAAACCAACAAACAAAACATACTACACACAAACACTTAAACTCACTCATCAGACTCGTCCTAACTCGTACAGTATTCACAATTAAACATTTCATAAAAACTCCATTACTCCTGATAATCACTCACCATAATCAACATAATACATCTTGCTTTGAACGCTGAACGCTGTACTAACCATTACAAAACCTATGCCCGTAAATTACAACTTAAAAATACCTCATTTATTACATTGTTTGCTTGTGTAATTAACTACACCTATTCAGTACAGTCTATTGTTCAAATAAATAATACAATCTTATTCTCTTACATATACAAATTATACGTCTTAAATGTTTATAATAAAAATGGCGAATAATATTAACTCATACATCGACAGTATAGACCAGTGTACATTAAGTGAATCCTATTAATGTACTCCGGAAGAGGCTAAACATTATATTAAACAACCAAACAAATTCCTAAAGATACTAAATCAAAATATGATCGATAAATTGCAACTTTCTTAGTTTACAAACCTTACTTGACCGAATCTCATTTGATTGCGATGTGTTGGTTTTAACAGAGTGCTGGTTGCCCTGCTCAAGTAATCAAAATATTCCTTATATACAGCACTATACTATGTACAAAACTTGTAAACACCAAAATCAAAGTGATGGGGTAATTATTTACATTAAATTATGTTATTTGGTAAATATTGAAGAAATAAATTTTAATAACACAGCGTCTGGACTAATTGCTACGATTGATTCAAATACAGTGCTTATTTGCATTTATCGATCACCATCAAATGAAAACATAAAGGAGTTTCTTTCGACACTCAACACTACACTTACACCGCTTTCAAAATGTAAGACAGTCATAATAACTGGAGATATAAATCTAGATATAAAATCTTCTTCCTTAGATACCCGCAGCCATGAATATCTCAATTGTCTTGCATACCATAGTCTTCTTCCTGCTCACACTTTTCCAACTAGAGGAGACAACTGTATTGATCACTTTATGTTGCGCACCAATACATGGCTGTAGTTTTGGTTTTCGACACCACTATCACTGACCATTATTGCTCTGTTTTGTGTATCGAAAACGAAACATAAAATAATGTAATTTCCACTATGTCAAAAGTTAACTTTGACAATCTTGATAAAGCAGTCGAAAAACTTAACTTAGCACCCATTTATTTAATGTTAGATCCTAATACAGCAACTGAAGCTCTTATTAAATCATTATCGGATGCAATAGCTGAAAATTCATCAATTAAAAAAATTTCGTCCAGAAATAGAATACTTAAACCATGGATGACACCAGGTTTGTTAAGGTGTATAAAAAATAGAGATTCAATGCATAGAAAAGTAAAAAAGTCTCCTAATAATTTAACACTGTCTATCACTTATAAGCGGTATAGAAACTTCTGCACAAAATTTTTAAAGAAAGCAGAGATTATGATGCTCAAGAAATAAGTAAAGCAGGAAAAAACCCTAAAGCACTTTGGGATACTAT
Organism: Parnassius smintheus behrii; assembly: GCA_036936625.1. Classification (NCBI taxonomy): domain Eukaryota; kingdom Metazoa; phylum Arthropoda; class Insecta; order Lepidoptera; family Papilionidae; genus Parnassius; species Parnassius smintheus. Next base: position 37,686,668 of record JAUPFT010000028.1, read on the forward strand.
CAAAAAAATCACAAATACATTCCACAATAAACAAGCAACATGTCAGTTAGTTACACAGGCAAGATCTCTAAAACAATCATGCAATAATGTTAACAAATTTTTCGTTGATGTAGGAAAGCAGCTTGCGGACAATATAATCAAGTCTAACAATTTAACTCAGTTTACTTCTTCACAATCTTTTACATGTATTTCTTCTTTTGTTCTTGAAAAACCCAATACTGATGAAATAATACCAGTCATAAAGAGTTTAAAGTCAAATGTAGCTACCGGTTGGGATGCCATATCTTCCGCAATATTAAAAAGATACTCTGCTACGCTAGCACCTGTGCTAAGCCATATATTCAATCTCTGTTTCGAAAATGCTATTTTTCCTAACTCTTTAAAAAAGTCTATAATTCATCCCATCTTCAAGGGTGGAGATGGGACTTTAGTTACTAATTATCGCCCTATTGCCGTACTACAATAGCGTACCAGCTTTATCTAAAGTCTTAGAACGTTTAGTGAACAATAGACTGGTCCATTATCTTGAACACTTTGTATTAATCTCACCTCAACAATTCGGATTTCGTAGAAATAAATCAACTTCTGACGCAGTTCATGAATTAATAAATTTCATAGTCACTAATCTAAATAGTCATAAAAAGGTCCTAACGATATTTCTAGATCTAGCAAAAGCCTTTGACTCAATTCCTGTTTCTACTCTTTTAGCTAAGTTAGAGAAAATTGGTGTCAGAGGTTTACAGTTAGACTTTTTCAGAAGTTACCTTACAAATCACTCAAATGGTTAAAATATTGGACTGCATCGGTGACGAACTCCCTGTTACCTATGGTGTCCCCCAGGGAAGTATTCTTGGCCCAACTCTATTTCTTGTTTTTATTTATGACTTGTGCAATCTTCACATTGATAACGCAAAAATAGTCTCTTGCAGATGATACAGCTATTACTTTCTATGCAAAATCTTGGAAAGATCTTGAAAATATATCATAACGTAGTTTTAATCAAATATATAATTGGCTTTTATCTCACACTCTTACTCTTAATACTTCCAAAACTAAATTTATAACTTTCTCTATCAGTCCCACCTCGCAACCAAATATTCCCATCAAGTTGAAAGCTCACTTTTGTTCCCTACAGTCTTCGCCTTGTCTGTGTCCACAGATAAATTCTGTAGACAATATAAAGTATCTAGGTATTGTACTTGATAAACACCTTAATTTTAAAATGCTTATAAATCTCTTAACGATTAAAGTTCGCAAACTAATATATATATTTAAAACACTACGATATGTCGGAAATTTCATAATTATACGCAACGTTTATTATGCTTTATGTCAGTCTATCATCACGTATTGCATTTCTTGCTGGGGTGGTGTTGCAAAAACAATATTAAAGCCACTTGAAGTTGCGCAAAGAGCTATCTTAAAGGTTGCTACTTTCAAACCAATGTTATTTCCAACTACTCATCTATATCAAAACTGCGCTGTTCTAAGTGTGAGGCAGCTTTTTATACTGCACACAGTATTACTGCAGCATAATAAGACTCCTTTCATTGTAATTTCTAAACGGCGTAAAGACAAAGTATGCACACTTCCGCCAGCCAATTGTTCATTTGTAAAAAGATTTTTTTATTATCTACTATCTATTTATTTATATCTCTTATATATCTATTTCATTCACTGACACACACACACACACACACACACACACACGCACACACACATACACACACACACACACACACACACACACACAGAGAGAGAGAGAGAGAGAGAGAGAGATCATTTTTATTATGTCTTTGTATAAATATTATTTCTATTTAAAAAATTATAATAATTTTAAACAATACAACTATGTATTCCTAATCTACAGGCGGGATGGGACTGTATCTCCTAAATACAGGTTACTCAGTAACCTAGCTAGGAGACTCAGGTTTCTACCCATTTCAAATTGTGAACTATGAATGTCAATAAAGAATTATTATAATTATTATTGTTGGGGTATCTATATAATTTTCTCACCTGGTTGGGTTCTATAAATATATAATTATAAATTAAAATGAAAAGATAAGTGTACATAAATATCAATAAAATAAAATAAATACAAAAACTACATAAATAAATAAGATCCAACCAGATGGGAGCCCTCGGCAGGGGAGACCAGACGGCCGAGGGTTAGGGGGAAATTGAAAGAAACCGGCGGACAATGCGGGCGGTATCGAGGAGCACCGCCTTCTGCATTTGAGCCCGGAGCGGTCCGTCACGGAGTCCCAGTCGCCTCAGATGACCCGAGAGGCTGACTGGGATTAACCCATTTGCAGAGACGACTACAGGAATAATTTCGGTCGACGATTATTATTATAGTTGTTGGGTTTTTCTGTCAAGAAATTCACAGTAGCAGCCCGGAGCCCGGGGTCGGCAGTGTTTTACTCCCTTGAATCAGAAAGCACGTAAAGCCATAGGTCCATCGGACTACGAGAGTAAGGGAATAGAGAGTGCACTTGCACATAAACTCGGGCATTATAACCTTGTCACCTTGTTGGAATTCGATCAGGAGGATATTATTTGCTGCAGTAGCCACGCTTGGCAGACGGCGTTTATACGTGGTAGAGCCACGCTGTAGCTATATTATGGTTGTAGCATAAATGGGTCGGCTCAACCAGGGAAGTACCACGCTCTCACAGAAAACCAGCGTAAAACGGCAGCTTAATACTGCTGTGTTGAGTATGGTGAGTATAGAGAACCGGAGACCCGTTTTCCTGGAATCGAGGTATTCCATCTTAGTCCTCAACGGTGACAACGCATCTGCATTTTGATTCGTAATCGTGGACAGATGGAGATGTCTATGGGCCGCAGCAACCACTTACCATCAGGTCGACTGTTTGCTCGTTTGTCAACCTATCCTATATATAAAAAAATCTAACCTTTTCACCCAATATGGCAGTACAATGGCACATGTACAGTATGCTCGCAATCACTTTCAGGATACTATTGTTGTTCCCGCGCACTTTGCGCACCATAGACGCGCACCTCTTGCGCATAGTCACGCAAAAGCAGTCCACTCGCGCTTCCGCTAACATCCCTGATGCACTACGAGTACAGAAGCAAGGCAGTCCCAGCAGCACCCTAAATGCGTTGTTGTATTGTACTCGGAGGGCGTTTTAAGCCTAGTGAGTATATCTAGCCCACAGGCTGCTCGTGTAAAATGACGTGCAGAAAGCTATAAATAGGGCTAATATAATAAAAAAGAGTTATAGCGGTTTTTTTATTTTCTCGTTGTTATAAGGAAGAAGCCGCAGCTAATCTCCCGTTTCATTTCCCTTTGTCACCTCTTGCGACACTCAAGGGATGAAATGAGGTAGTGGATATTCTTATACCGCCGCTACACGATCAGTAATAACAATAATTGAAGTAGTATCGTACTCCAATGGTTTGGACACGTTGAACGAATGAGTGAAGACCGAATGGTGAAGAAAATATATAGAGCGAAAGTAAATATTAAAAGGTGTCGAGGTAGACCGAGACTAACTTTCGAAGACCATGTGAGCAAATTGCTCGAAGAGGGGAGGGTCAAGAGTACTCGGATACCTAGACGTGCATGTATGAAGAAGTTAATGAACCTGAAAGAAGCGAAAGAGGTATGTAAGGATCGTGACACTTGGCGATCTGTTCTCTCTGGCTACCCCGTTAGGGATTGTGCGTGACGATAAGTAAGTAAGTAAGTAAGTAGTATCGTAAAACTAATAATATGAGTAAACGAATCGTAGTCTAAATCACGCTAACGAAGTTTCCAAACAACTTCGTATATATAAACAAGGTTTTACAAAGCATCTTGCTAAGAGGAAATCCCTCCTTTCTCTTTCATTCAAATCTATATTTGTTTCATTGGACATAGAAAGTTTGTTTCACTACTAATTTTCATCTCACAATTTCCATCGTACTGCCATTTTAAAATTCTGTGATAAGTTCTTAATAGGCAATGAATGATACAAAGCGAACTATTCTTTGCTAAGTCAGCTTTATTAAGATATTAGATTGAATTTCATTGTTAATTTATTTATTTTGCCTTAACAGAAACTCGAGGTAAAAATGAATCGAAGTAGTAGTTTTCTTTTTCTTTATAAAATGATGTCTGAGTGTAAAGAATTGGATACACTTTTTGCTGGAAACGAGGACAGCATCTAAGGCCACAGGGGTGACAACGCGTCTGCAGTATGATTCTTAATCGAGGATAAATGTAGTTGTTTATGGGCCACAGCGTCCACTGATCATTATGGATTAAAATGGTGAACTGTGTGCACGTTTGTCGCTCTTATTCTATAAAAAATATACTTTTAACATGAGATATAAAATTATTGATGGGGCGGGAACTTGATAGGCGGCGAACTGCTGCTCCTATATTATTGTTTGAATAATGGTTTGAAGTAGATTTTGTGTACTAAATGTCTGCGGGTTTAAACTATTAGTGAAAGCGACGAAGCAAGTGTACCGATCATGATATAAACTCCAAGATAACGTGTCTGCTTAGGGCCTTAAGTTCCTATCGTCATCGATATTCTGCTGACTCAAGCTGCCCGTAAAATCTCCCAAAAACTTCGTATTGGGACGCTTCAACATATTGTGAAAATTATATTCACGGATTTAATCACGTTTAGTTCTAGTTATTATTCACACCTGACGTTTTCGTAAATATTCGTGTTCGCGTAAAATATAAGAAATCGTTATATTGTAAAGACATTTTGAAATAAATGAATATAAAAGATAATTTCCTAACATAATTGACACTGGCATAAGTACAGGAGTACTAGTCCATAATCAAAGAAAATAAATTTAAGTTACGAACGTATGTCTAATTGGAACATAATATATATTTAAAATAAACTTTTGGTAAATCCAAATGCGCGTTAAAATTATAAAATCTACAATTAATATACACAATATAATTATACACAATATAAAAAAGAAACCATAATATAGAAAAAACTAAAACTAAAAATTTTAATAGTCAAAAAGTCCTGCTCCCCGTGGAATAGTGTAAAGAACGCTGGCTGCGTTTCCTCGCTGAATAGCTATACTTAGCGTTTGAGCGAGAAAAGAACCTGCCCTCTTATCACCAGCATCGACGACGTGTCGTGGATACAGTTCCTTTAGGAACTTTTCTGCACGTGGACCCCACGAACCGACAGTCTCTACAGCAAATGGCACAAATATGTAGTCATTTCTCAAAGACTCATATTTGCGCCTTTTAGTAAATTCGGCTACCTCTGATGCCGCCCTGGCTCTAAAAGAAGTACCCTTGAGATGAGAGGTCGCCAAAGTGTCAACGCAAGTAGCATCCCACACTAGGGCTTTACATCTCTCCCAAGAGACCAAAGTCATACCGTCGGGTCTCCTGCAATCGTCTCTAAATATCCCGCAAGGCTCTAAAACCGAGGGAATATTTATAGAGACAAGAGCCCTTCGGATGACTTCGTTCAAAGAACCGTGATGGGAAAACCTACCTGCACTTTTCTTGCATGAAAGTCCTTGGAGCCCAAACTCATCGACGCTACCACAGGGGTACTGGTGAGGTTGACAAATGGCCACTCCCAGCCGGATTCCTACGGCGATGCGCAAGCTTTTCCCATCAAGCCATGTGCCGAGATTACTTGATGGTAGAGCGTGTAACTAAGGAGAAATAGTAAAAATACTACCTCAAATGGATTAGCAAGATCCTCCGTTATGCCGAAAATATTGCAGCATTAATTTTGAAATAAATATATGGTAAAGTTGAGAATTAATGTTTAGTATAATGTTAGACAAAAACACGATTCCGTAAAATTTTCTCGATAGAAAAAAAATCCAAAGTTACCTCCAAACTGAATAATAGATGAGAAAAATGTATAGATACCCCGGATGAATAATAACACGTTTTGGGGTCTTCCTCTGTTCTAATTTGCTATACCCAACATATCCGTAATGTGATAATTAAATATTTATTAATTTGTACACTATGGAATGCAAATAAATGTTAAGTGTTGAGTATAATGTTGACCATAAATTACACCATATGGAGTGGGGGGGGGGAGCTACACGCTTGGAAGAGGGGTTGGTAACCTCAGTTCTTTATTATTTTGAGTTGTAATCTCAAAAAAGCTGCCCATCCACTGCTTCAACTCCCACCGTTGCTTCTAACGACACTTACGGAATGATATGGTATGCTGGAAGCCTGTAATTGTCCCGTTTATATGCTTTTCAGTGCCGTGATAATGAAAGAAATAAACAAAAATATTTTTTTGACAAACTCAACAATTAAAAACAGAAATTCGTCAATAGTAAAAATAACCAACAATTGCGTGATTTAAAACAGTATCCCGCCCAAGTAATAATCTGCGGCATACCATAGAACTGGATTTCAGTTGGCTAGTTGCCACAAAACCTATTCGTCAATATACATGATACCATCCTCACCTTCTGGATGCTTGGTGGTCCACCACTGTGCGTCACTAAGAGTTTTCTTCCTTGTACAACTTCTCTGTGGAATTTTTACCACCGGCGATTTTTCCAGCTAACGATACGACTTAGTGACCTTCAAGAAAAGACGTTACTTATTTTTAAAAAGCCGGAAACGAATCTGCAATTCCCCTGGTGTTGCGGTTGTTCGTGGGCGGCGATAGTCACTTACCATCAGGTGAGCCGCATGTTCGTTTGCCCCGTCTTCTATAAAAAAAATATATGGCCCTACTCTTAAAGTATAACTTATTTCAAAAAAAAATTATTATTAAAATCAATACACAATTGGCGGAAATATCGCGTAAATATAAAATAAACAAAAGAACATGCAACAGAATTAAAAACCTTTGTCTTTTTTGGAAGCCGGCTAAAACCACATTAATTAAAAACAAGTACGAGCGTAGTGTAGAAACCTGCACGTCTGACAAGCACTGGAGCACCGCGCCGGAATTACTGCTAGATAATTCAAACATAAACAAAAGGGAACTTTCGGGTGGTGTTTAAGTTGTTAATTCATTTTACTTTTACGTTGGATTTCAGCGCTTCAAAATAAAGACGATATTTCTTACCACGTTTTTTTTTTATAGAAGAGGGGGCAAACGAGCATGCGGTTCACCTGATGGTAACTGACTACCGCCACCCATGAACAACGTATATGCTGCAGTTATATTAGTAGTATAGTTGTAGTATGAATGGGTCGCCTCGATCGGGGAAGTACCATGCTCACACGGAATACCAGCTTAAAATAGCATCTTATGCTGCTGTATATTGTGTAGTGTGTGTAGAGAACCGGATACCCTTTTAACAGGAAACGAAGCATTCCATCTAAGCCCTCACGGGCGATAACGCATCCGCAATCCGTAATCGAGGATAGATGTAGATGTCTATGGGCTACAGCAACCACTTACCATCAGGTGGACTGTGTGCTCCTGTGTCATCCTGTCCTATATAAAAATACCCATTACGACAGACTGGATTAGCTGCTAGCGCGTCTGTTTTAAACATCAGTTAATTAACAGGCGACGTCGACGTGTTTATTATGATATTACGAGTAATATGCTAGGGTAATAAAATTGGTTGTTCGTTGTTTTTATTGATTTTAAATTGATAATATTGAAAGCCATTATTTTGGAAATGAAAAAAAAAATAACATAATTGTACTGGATTCTAATTTTTTTGCGTCTGACATCCTTAAAAGAATAAGAGTGACAAATGAGCGATCAGCCTACCAAATAGTAAGAGTGTTGCTGTGTAAGAATCAAAATGCGAATGTGTTTTGGCCCTTAAGGGCTAAGTTGGAATAACTTTCGTATCTTAGGAGAGAGGTTAAGCTCTTGTGTGAAGTGCGTTGACACATTGGCAGCCTCTCATCTCAGGGGTACCTCCTCTCTACCTAGGAGGGTCAAAGGCAGCTGAACTGAGTAAGTGGTGCAAGTACGAGTCCCTGTGAAATGGCTACAATTTTGTGCCATTTGCTGAAGAGTTGGTGAATTTCCTAAAGTTAGTTCCTATATCAGCGACTGGTGATAAGAGTGCTGATTGTATCACTTACTTAAATGCTCAGTATATGCTATTCAGCGAAGAAACGCAGCCAGCGCGGTATCTTGGCGCGATACCGCGGGGAGTTTGACTGTATGATATTATAAGTTCTTTAGACAAGCCAGAGTGGCCCAGATTTAAATATACAGTCGTCTAACCATGGTTCAAATGAGACTGAACAAGCCACAGATCGGGATAGTAGCAAGTGCTATCACAGGCTCGTTTAACAAACATTTATTTGCCATAGGTGTTACAGATAGCCCCCTGTGCAGGGCATGTGTGTTGGAGGAAGAAACGGCGGCTCACGTGTTGCTGACATGTCCAGAGGGCTAAACACCTCCGCACGCCGGGATCACTCCCCGAAGTTGCTTGCAACATCAAAGGACTGTTGAACTTCTTCGGGGAGATATCATGGCTCGAATAATCTCATTATTCCTGCCCACACACAAAATACGCACTGAGACGTAGAGTTGCGGAAAATAGCCCGTCGTAAACTAAACTAACTGAACTAATATAAGTTCTTAGTTTGTTTTTTGTTGTTATATTTTTTTAATACTCTATGTATTTTAATGTTAAATAAATGTTAAATCTGATATTCGTATGTCGAATACCTCTGGTTTTAAATGTATAGACTATTATAGTTGGTTAACTTACGGAAGTGTTCGAAGATTACGTATCGGAAACTTTTCCACTTGATCGGGAAATTGTTTGACCACATGAGAGATCTCGTTCAAGTTTCACGAGCATAACACGTCTAACTTGATGCCTCTCGAGGGCGGAATGCAAACCATTTAAGTTAGTCGATACTCTACGAGAAACAGGATTTTGATTTTGGTGATAATGAAAACAAGGAACTTCTTGCATATAATTATAGACTGTAAGGCATTCCTTCTTGCCAGCAGGCGTCCATGGACTTTAGTGGTCACTTTCCATCAAAAGGACTGAAAGTTGATTTGTTACTTCATTTTAATTTATCAGGGGGTCATTGTAGAAGCGTGCTCGTCGCGACCCCTGCCAGCCCTTTTCAGGGCTGCAATTCTACACAGCTGCGCACCCATGCGAACGAGGGTTAGGGCGTCCCCCCAAGGCGACGCACACCAGCTCGTCCCCGTTGGTGTGGAATGCAGCGCGCAAAGCGGCGATGGGGACCGCCACCCGTCACGCACAGCCCGACACGGCGGAAGGTGGAGGACGGAGTGCAGAGTTGGCACGTGGAATGTTAGAGGAGGCATGAGAGATAAGACGAATGAGTTGATCGAAATAATGAAAGAAAGAGAATTAGATGTCGTGTGTATGTCGGAGACCAAACGGAAAGGCAGTGGTATTGAAGAGCTCCCTGGCGGGACGTTAGCTATATGGTCCGGAGTCCCGGAAAGCGAGAACGCCTGCCAAGGAGTGGGAGTGCTGTTGTCGTCCCGGTTGGTCGATCTTATGACTGAATACAAGGTTGTGAACTCAAAACTTCTCTGGGTTCGCTTCAAAATGGGACTGACGAAGTTATTCCTTTTGGCTGTTTATGCGCCGGTAGCTTCGTCGTCCAGGGCTGAGCTGGAGGAGTTTTGGGAGAATGTAAGAGAAGTTCTAGATTTGGTTAAGGGAAACGAAAGAACTGTTGTATGTGGTGATTTGAATGGATGGGTAGGCATCGCTCGACCAGGATACGAGTCGGTGCTTGGAAAGTTTGGAGATAAAAGGGTTAATGATGCTGGCAAGCTTATACTGGCTGTATGCAAGGAAAAGGGTCTTCTTGTGACAAACACTATGTTTAATCACAGGAAGATCCATATGTACACTAGAGAAAGAAAGAATGAGAGAAGTATGATTGATTTGTTCCTGGTGGATGACCGACTGCGAAAACAGGTGATGGATACACGAGTGTTCAGGGGTGCTGACCTGGGAACGGATCATTATCTAGTAATTACTAGATTTAGGGGTTTGTTCGCGGGTTGGCGCCACCGGACGGCAGTAACAGAACCACAGTCGGTCTGTCGCATCCGAAGCTGGAAGCTTCAGGAAGCGGATACTAGGGACAAATATCACACGAGGGTAGCCGAAAAGCTTGACACCATCGATGGCAGGAAAGAATGTGTGGAGAGAATATGGCAGAACCTTAGGGATGGAATGGTAAGTGCAGCGGAAGAAGTATGTAGTACGACAAAAAGAGGTAGTAGTAAAAGAAGAGATGCATGGTGGAATGACGAAGTGAAAGAAGCTGTAAAAAAGAAGAAAAAAGCATGGTTAGACTACTTAGCCTCTAGTAACGATGAGCATATGAGAGAGAAGATGAAAGAAAGATATAAGCTGCAGAAAGTTCATGCTAAAACATTGATTGAGGAAGTACGTGAAAGGTGTAGAATAGAAGCGGACGAGAGGTTGTCGCACAACTTTAGGGAAAACTCCAAACTCTTCTGGAAAGAGGTTGGAAGGTCCCGGAGTGGTGCGACAGCTTTAAGAATGAACAAAGTGCTTTCGAGAACCAATGACGTCCTCTCAGAAAAATCGGACGTCATGCAGCGATGGAGTGAATTTTATAGAGAATTGTATGCGTGTCATGATCTTAGTGAAGGATCCGGGGGTGACGCCGTGACTGGCACGCCAGACACGGACCTCGATGACACTGAGGTCATCAGCATGAAAGAGATTGAACGTGCGATTCGAAGTTTGAAATGTGGTAAGGCTGCGGGACTAGACAGAGTTACTGCTGAAATGGTCAAGTACGGTGGGCCTCGCGTCTGGGACAGCTTTCATCTGCTGTGCAATTTGTGCTGGCGGACGGGAGATGTCCCGGATGATTGGCGATCCGCGGTCATTGTGCCTTTATATAAAGGTAAAGGTTCACATTTTGACTGCGGGAGCTATCGGGCGATCAGCTTGACCAGTTTAGCAAGTAAAGTTTATTCGAAGGTTTTGACACGCAGGATGCAAGAGAAATCGGAAAGATTCTTATGGGAGGCACAATGCGGATTTAGACCTGGAAGAGGATGCACGGATCAAATGTTTTCTCTCCGCATGATCACGGAGAAGCTTCTGAGTGTTAACCAGAGGATTTTCTGTGCTTTTGTGGATCTGGAGAAAGCATTTGATAAGGTTATAAGGAAGAAAATGTGGGAACTGTTGCCGGGATATGGTGTGGATGGTCGATTGTTAAGGGCTGTGCAGTCACTCTACTATGACTGTAAAGCCTGTGTGCGGGTAGGGCATGACCTGTCACCCATGTTTAGCGTCCAAGCGGGCGTAAAACAGGGTTGTGTCATGTCTTCCTGGCTGTTCATACTGTATCTCGACAGCTGTTTACAGAAGCTGAAAGATAGCTGTTTGGGTGTGAAATTGGGTGACATAAAAGTTAATTGTCTGCTGTATGCTGATGATGCAGTGCTTATTGCACCATCAGAAGCAGAACTGCAGGCATTAGTCACGTGTATGAAAGAGGAATGTGAAATTAAAGGTCTCCGTTTGAATGCTAATAAAACTAAGGTTCTGGTATTTGAAAAGGACGAAGAGAGAACGAAATGTGAAATATGGGTAAATCAGGAATGTCTAGAACAGGTAAATGAAATTGTATACTTGGGGAGTGCTTTCAGCCGGGATGGAAGATGTGATTTAGATGTGGATAGGCGTGTCGCTGCCGGAAACAAAGTCAATGGTGCCCTGAATGCATTAATAAAAAGGCAAGGCGTGGTGAAGAGTGCACGCCTTGCAATACATAACGCAGTGTTGGTACCGACTTTGTTATATGGCAGCGAAACCTGGGTATGCCAGAAGAAGCATAAAAGCAAGTTGAATGCAGTGGAGATGCGATCTCTTCGTAAAATGTGTGGCGTTACCATAGCCGACCGAAAGCGAAACGAAGAGATTCGCAATATGGCAGGATTGAAAGATGACCTTATCACAAAAATTGATAGGGGCGTACTCCAATGGTTTGGACACGTTGAACGAATGAGTGAAGACCGAATGGTGAAGAAAATATATAGAGCGAAAGTAAATATTAAAAGGTGTCGAGGTAGACCGAGACTAACTTTCGAAGACCATGTGAGCAAATTGCTCGAAGAGGGGAGGGTCAAGAGTACTCGGATACCTAGACGTGCATGTAAGAAGAAGTTAATGAACCTGAAAGAAGCGAAAGAGGTATGTAAGGATCGTGACACTTGGCGATCTGTTCTCTCTGGCTACCCCGTTAGGGATTGTGCGTGACGATAAGTAAGTAAGTAAGTATTTTAATTTATATGGTGGAGACTTGTTGTAATTATATTATGTTTTTAGCACTACTGAAAACTACTGTCGGCTAGACCGGGTTTAGTATATGTTATATATTATGCTGTAGTAAATAATATATGTAATCTTATCCAGATATGTAAATATCTAGATTCACTGTTGGAGTAGGCGTGCCATAGAGCGGAGATCGCGTTTAGGTAAAGGCATTGTGTGACGTCCTCTGGCTAAATGGAGCGACGAGCTGGCAGCACCTGGATGCGTGTAGCCGAAGATCGGGCTAAGTGGCGCACCTTGGGAGAGGCCTATCACACTATGTCCAGCAGTAGAATTCTGCAAGCTGATGACGTTAAAATATCCAGATCTTGAACTTTTATTAATGTAGTTATGAGCGCAGCTCCAACCGTTTAGTAACCGCTCCAACAAGTCGTCTAATATATTATTATGTGTACACTGTACATCAAAAATCAATAAGTGACATGTGTTTGATCAGTTACAATAGTTCGCATAAGATACAATTAATTAACGCACCCGTTTTAAATATCAATTAATAAGGCAACGCTGTTAACGTCTTAATTAAAGATGATGTCAGTTGCAATTACAATTAAGCGTTCTATTATTAAAAATATCACTTCACCACTTCATCTAAGTTTCTAATAATTCCTAAAAGATCAAAGGTATTAATAGTTACTTTGCAACTATCCGCTCATTAAAATAAAATGATGTGTCTTACCTAGTTTGAAGAACACCTCCCGCCCTCCCACAATTGCGTGCACTAATCCCGTCACCACAAATCCCAGCACCACTACTCCCAACACCACTACTTTAGGAAAGACACACCACCGATGATATACTATACGTGTTTCGCCTGTACACGAGGCATCTAATAAGGTAATATAGACTCTACGGCGGCTGACCGCTAAGCTAACGGTCAGCCGCCGTAGAGTCTTATTATCGTCGATGGTGTGTCTAATAAATAAATTCATTTCACTAATATTGTTCGTAAGTAAGAAATAGCAAATATAGGATTAGTAATAACTGTTGCTCCTTAAAATTGTTTTTGTCCTCAACTAATACACCTGCAGCGTGGCTTTACCACGTATAATGATTGTATGCTGATGCCATATCTGATACTGTAGCTATTAAAATAAATATAACAATAATTACTACTATTAAAATATATTTTAAATTAAATGACTCATAATAAATTCCTCGTCATTAGACGAGGTGGTATTAACCACTGTCGTACCACCGCATCACATCACTTGAAAGAAAGTTTATGTGCATTGTTATTAAATAGACGTATTTATTTATAATTAACCAACCTGGCATCGCCAAGGTAGGTAGGATCTATTTTATCAATTTACTAAATCTCCAAGTTTTTCGAATAAAATATACATTAGATCACCGCTGGCAATGGTTTCTATCTTTACGTGAAGTTCTGATACTAACAGTTTAGCTATAATGCTAATTATATTATAATGCTAATAATTAGCTAATGAACCCGGACAGACAGACCTAAATAATTTTAAAATGTTTATGCATATCTTAATGGTATGCGTAAAACTCATGAAGCGGTTATTCGATAAGCAGAAACATTTTTCATTCAATATAGACTATAAATAATACTCATTAAAAGTTTTTTTTATAGAAGAAGGAGCAAACGAGCATACGGTTCACCTGATGTTAATTGACTTCCGCCGCCCATGAACATCCGCAGCACTAGGGGAATAGCAGATGCGTTGCCGACCTTTTAGAAAGCAGTGAGCTCTTTTTTTGAAGGTCCCCAAGTCATATCGGTCCGGAAAAAGAAAGTTAAGAAGAAGCCAGTTATTATTTCAAATTCAAATTCAAATTTCCAAATTCAAATTTATTTATTGCCAAAATGTTTACAATGGTTATTTGTCTTAATATTTTGCGAATAACCTTCTACCGTTCAATAGATGCCAGTTATTATTTCAAATTCAAATTCAAATTTCCAAATTCAAATTTATTTATTGCCAAAATGTTTACAATGGTTATTTGTCTTAATATTTTGCGAATAACCTTCTACCGTTCAATAGGTGCCAGTTATTATTTCAAATTCAAATTCAAATTTCCGAATTCAAATTTATTTATTGCCAGAATGTAGTACATAACATTATGATGTTGTTATTTATTAATGAGATCTTACATTCTACCATTACAATGGCGTGCAATATCTTTACAATATACAAAAACGATGTTATTATTACAATTTACTAAGCTTAAATAATTGAAGAAAAATAATTATGTAATTATTTAAAAATACTTTAGCATCAAGTTTTTAAATTACAATAAATACATGTCAAAAATTTTATTGTGTAAATATTTATATATAAATGTGTATCTAAAAGAAATAACGTGGTATAGCCATGCTGCAGTTATATTAGTAGTTAGTAGTATAATTGCACGAATAGGTCGGCTCGACCGGGGAAGGACCACGCTCTCACAGAATACCAACGTAAAATAGTAGCTTAATGCTGCTGTGGTTCGTATGGTGAGTGTAGAGAAACAGAGACCCTTTTTACTGGAAAAGAGGCATTCCATCTAAGTCCTAACGGGTGACAACGCATCTGCATCTTGATTTGTAATAGAGGATAGATGTAGATGTCTATGGGCCACAGCAACCACTTACCATCAGGTGGACTGCGTGCTCGTTTGTCACCTAACCTATGAAAAAAAATGTCAAAAAGACATGAAATAAATATTAATAATAATAACAATAAATTGTTTATTTCAGATAAATTAAAATACATATGTAGGTTAGTAGTACACAAATAATAATCATATCAAGGGTTAAGGTATTAAACGTCAAAAACAAAATAATCAATTTTTCCATATTTACCATTATTGTACATTTCTTTATAAGTCATATATTCGTCTAAACTATGAAAACATTTTGTTACCAGCCATTCTGTGAGTTTTCTTTTAAAAATAACGAAAGGTAGGTCTTTAAAAGTGTTAGGCAATATATTGTAAGCTTTAACGGCATTTATAAATACATTTCTTTTATACATATCAAGCCTGCATTGAGGCAGATAGAGGTTAAATTATTTATTTTAATATTACAGATAGATACACATTTTAATTTTATTTATTTGAATATATATTTAAACATATATCAAGGTATCATTTTATCTTGATAAAATACGTATTTAAAGCGAAATCAGAGCTAACAAAATTTAATCTTGATGTCAAATCTTCAGATTATAATATTAATTTTTACGAAGAAGTATCGTATCTGCTTACTAAGGGATGTAATCAATCATAGATTCGATAAGGTTGCTTCGTGGGTGGTCTCACGATCTGTAACGCGATAAGCCTTACAGTTTCGCTTACGAATATATATAACATTCTATATTATTTTCGGTTAACAGTGACGACAGTTTGAAGACAGAAAAAAGATGTATCTAAAATGTGGTGTTTTTAAGATTAAGTACACCTAATTGAACACATTAATATACTGTTTAAAAACCGTGTAATGGAACAATGTAAGAGTCGGAAAGGGACGTCCTAGGCGAAAATTTATCGACCAAATTGGCGATTTATTGAAAACGGGCCAAATTACGAGTACCCTTAACCGACGAGCATGTATGCGTAGGTGTATGGATGTGAAGGAGGCGAGAGAAGTGTGTCAGGATCGTGCCAAATGGAAGTCTGTAGTCTCTGCCTACCCCTCTGGGTGACAGGCGTGAGTGTTTATGTTTTATGTTTTTTACCGTGTAATGGCGGTAAGAATATCCAATACCCCACATCATCCCTGACGATAAATGAAAAACAGCGGTTGTAAACCTAATTGCCAAGCGTAGCAACTGTGGCAAATACCTCCCTACGAGGCAATCCATGAGGGAGGATATTTTTTATAGAATAAGGGTGACAAACGAACACACAGTCCACCTGATGGTAAGTGGATGCTGTTACTCATAGACATCTACATTTATACCCCTGAGGACTAAGATGGAATGCCTCATTTCCACTAAAAAGTGTGTCCCGTTTTCTAAACTTACCATACGAAAGACAGACGCCTAAAGCTGCTATTTTACGCTGGTATTGTGTGAGAGCGTGGTCATACCTCGGTCGAAGCGACCCGTTAGTGCTTCAACTAATATAGCTGTAGCGTGGGTCTACCAACTATGTTCGGCTATGGACTAGAATTTTTTTTATAGGAGTGGGGCAAACGAGCATACGGCTCACCTGATGGTTAGTGATTACCGCCGCCCATGAACAGCTACAACACCAGGGGAATTGCAGATGCATTGCCGGCCTTTTCAAAAAGAGTATGCTTTTTTCTTGAGAGTCCCTGAGTCGTATCTGTTTACTACTTAGTCAAAAATATATGAGTATTGGTAAATATGAGTAGCTACGAGTATATTGCGTCAGGGACCTAAAGTCATTTAGGACGGATCTGTCATTTATTACTACGCTATCGTCCGACACCGCTCGCGGGGTCTTGATTTATAACTGACAGATGATGATTAACTTGGGTTCTCGTACTGCGGTAGATTTTCGTTTAGATTGTGTCTGTTTCAAGCCCACTTAAAAAGAAGTAGGTTTTCAATTCGATTGTTACTAACCCGACTGCCCCGGAAGGGAAGCAATGTTTTTGTTGAAGTGATCTCCACCATGCTTGTTCTATAAAAATTCGTTCAAAATTGTACAAAATCAATTTATTGTAAATTGAAATTTAAAAGAGTCACGCTGGGTTGGGTTCCCAGGTCTGAGGTAATTTTAATCAAACCAGTGGTAAATAAAAAAATGACTTTCAATAAGTTTTATACAATAATCTATATTGAATAAAAAAAACATTCATTTCATTTCGAATTTATGTACGTATGTCTATTTAATCGGTACGCTCTGTAGCCTAAACGGTTTAATGGATTTGAACATGTGGGATGTCGTTAGGTTTTTCTTACTTGTGGGAGTGACATGCGCTACGATTTTTTCTTTTCAGTGATTTTTTTAATGCCAACGCTTTTTTAAATTGCTCTTTTAAGGATATGGCTTGTTTTTTGTGTGTTTTCTTTCTTATTTTATGTTACTTTGATGAATCTGATTTAATATAATAGTTTTTATATTATTAAATTAAGTAGGTTCCTAGTGTGGCGGCGATGTCGTCGCGTCACACGCGAAACACGTCGAAGCCTAAATTGCGCTATCAAAGTTCCCAATCAAAAACAGTGTATATAGAATAGAGTAATCACATATAAATTTAGTAACAATTTACCCCTAAGGGTTTTGGAATAGGAAATGAAGTTTTTAATGTGACTATTTAGACGATACTGATATTTTGATGTTCCTTAGTCAACTCAAAATTGTAAAAAATAAATAACTTTTAATAAAAAGTCTAAACCGACTTAAAAATATATAAAATTAACTAATAAGAATAATATAATTTATTTCACATTCTGGAGTCAGGACTTTAATTCTTCCATACACTGTGCCTTTTATTTCTTCATAGACTAAGGGCGACAATCGCGCTCAAAGTCGTACTGATGGTAAGTGTATCCAGTGGCTCATACACCTATATTTATCATAAGTTAAGAACAAAATGCGGATTCCTTGTTATCCCTGAAAGCTGAAATGAAATAGCTCGTTTCCAGTGAAAAGAGTCACAGGTTCTCTACACAGAAACACAGCAGCGTTAAGTTGCTATTTTAACACTGGCATTCTGTGAGAGCGTGGTTCCACCCCGGTCGAGCCGACCCAGTCCTGCTATAACCTTAATATATCTGCAGCGTAGCCTACCATGTATAATACAAATATTTCATTAAAACCGATATAGGCTTATTTATTTTTTTATATTTATGCGACTACTGCTCAAATAAATAAAGCTATTTTTCATGTCTAAGCTTGGTAGAGCTACGCTGCAGCTATATTATGGTTGTTACGATTGTAGCACGAATGGGTTGTTCAAACGGGGAAGGAACACGTTCTCACAGAATACTAGCGTGAAATGGCAACTTAATACTGTTGTGTGCCATTAACAAGTGAAGTCTGCCGCAGTTGAGCGTGTACCTGCTGTACTGCCATATATCAGAGGTCTCACTGACTAAATCTTAAAGCGTGCTTCCATGCAAAAATATTGCACTTGGAATAATTATTTCACATTTAAATAACAGAACTCAAAAAGTCATCATCAATGGTAAAGAGTTAGTAATTCATTTATGGGGCAATGTGTACATTTTTACAACAAAATCCCAGAAAATATAAAGAATACATACAAAAAGCAAGCCCTATCCTTAAGACAGTAATTTTAAAAAATGCGTCGGTGCAAAAAATATCACTGAATAGAAAAAAATTCGTAGCGCTTGTCACGGACGTGTAAAAACTGCAACTACTAACGGTAACAAAACGCCGCTGAATACCAAATGATGCTAGAACATTGCCAAGAGAGAGATAAGAGAGTCCATCTACGTATTTATATTTTACTAGCTTTTTACCCGCGGCTTCGCTCGTATGGGCTTGAATTTAGAAACATCGATAATACTATTTCGTACTAAGACTAGCTAAACTGGATCACTTGTAGAGAGACCTCGATATCTGTGTCTATATTGGCAATACTATAGGCTACCGAAACACATAAGTTAGTATCAGAACCACATTATTATTATACGTCAAGATACACCTTTTTAAATTGGGCAAGTTTTCCGAAGAAGGGAAAATTGTCCTGGAATCGGAAATGCGTTATTTACGTAATAATTATTATTAAAGTTGATACAGTTTTGATAAAATAATGTTTTATTTCACGCTTTATTAATATTGGTCCGGTTGAATATTGATTACCACCACGCACCAGTATTTTTTTACGTTCGAGTAGATTTCAAAATTTCATAAATGTAGTTCTATTCACGGAGAACGTATGAGAAGTTCATGAAAATAATAAATTCATGAACAGCAGCAGAAATCTGCATAAGATGGGAAGAAGCGTCTTCCTGATCATAGCTTACAATAATAAAAATTGCAGTTGACAACTCGCATGCCAAGCGTGGCAACTATGGCAAATATCCTACTTTATGGCAATTTGTGGAGGAAATCCAATTGATCAACGGGAGTAGAAATAATATATTAGCCATGTAGAGGCGGCGAAAAAGAAACCGCTACCCTATTTCATCCCGTGGGTGTCTGAAGAGGTGACAGAGGGAACTGAAACAGGAGATGAGTGGCATCTTCTGGATAAAGTAATGAAGAGCTGCGGTTGCCAACCTGATTACCAAGCGTGAATACTACTGCAATATCCGGTTTATTTGATAAAGGCAATGGGGGAAGCCTATGATCGGCAGTGAAAAGCCCCGATAAAAGTAAAAAAGTAGCAGCCTAAATACATCCTGGGCACCGGCCACAGCGAGTTTTAGGTCAAAAAGGAGTTGATTAAGTTGACTCTAATGCGGAATGACCGACTTCACATACCTATACCTAAAAATAATTTGCGAAATATTTTTTAACATCTCAGATATGCAGGTTTCCTGCGATATTTTTCTTCACCACCGAGAACGTGGTAAATCGAAACTTCAAATTGCAGTTAAAATATTAGTGGACTCGGCGCGGATTTAATTGGAGTTACTTACGCACCAACTATGAAATTTACATTACAAACCCGTGTTTATAATTTGCTTTCTTTGATATTTATAGTACTTTTTCACAAGAGCCTGTTAATTTACTCGTGTGAGCTATGCAACCAGGACTGTCACAAAATTTTTAATAGTTACGTCTGAAAATATGAAAGCTATCTTAATATATGACAAACTGTCTTAAAAATCTCAAAGTAAGAAAGACTCCTTCAACGGTATCACGAACTATTCCATCAATTATGAATATAAACCTCATAGTGCATTTAATTTTCATTTATACTTATATCGGAGTTGATACAAAAAGAATTTGGTGAAATATTGCTATACCGATAGGTAGACACATAAAATATTCAACTATACTTTTTATTTATATAACATGAGCATATTATTATTATAACACATTACCTTTAAAAGAAAAAGAAGGAACCTTTTATACGTGGTAGAGCCATGCTGCAGTTATATTAGTAGTATAGTTGTAGCACGAATGGGTCGGCTCGACCGGGGAAGGACCACGCTCTCACAGAATACCAGCGTGAAATAGTAGCTTAATGCTGCTGTATTTCGTATGGTGAGTGTAGAGAACCGGAGACCCTTTTTACTGGAAACGAGGCATTCCATCTTAGTCCTCACGGGTGACAACGTATCTGCATTTTGATTCGTAATCGAGGATAGATGTAGATGTCTATGGGCCACAGTAACCACTTACCATCAGGTGGACTGTGTGCTCGTTTGTCACCCTATCCTATAAAAAAAAAAAAAAACCTGTTTGAAAAAAATTACGAAATGGTTATTTGAAAATTGTTTCTATAGCCTAAAAGAATATTTAGAATGGAAAAATTTGTTTAATTATTTTGTGCTCCACTTATAGGATAGCTTTTGTTTTAAATATTTGCACGTCTGAGAGCAGACTAAACACATGTACCTGTCTACATTATAGATATTTAACTGAAGACCTTGTTAACTATGTTTTGTGCAAAGTACCCGGATGATTTTTTTGGAAATCGTGTTTTTTGGAAATTATATTTAGATGCAAATTACATACTGATGAAATATGAATAATATTTTTTGAACTTACTGACATAATAAAAAAACTGAACCGGTTACTTAAATAAAAAGTCATGAGAGCAATTAATTTAATTTAATTATTTGTGTTTTTTTTTAAATACTAAAAAAGGGCTCGAAATAAAAAGTCATACCGATGAAATATTGACTCGAACCGTTTCCGAGATTCCGATTATATATACATATATTTGAATTGCTCGTTTAAAGGTATTATTATATAGATAAAGACTTTGTATTTGTATTTGCAACAATAGCATCTAGAAGTAGCAATGTCGTGTTTAGTTGTTAATATCACCAAACAATCTCTTTGGTCAAGCTTTACCATCATATAGTCAAAAATCACTGTAAAATATAAATACCTAATAATAAAATGAAATACTGCCATTTCACTTTAAATAATCGACTAATTTATGATATTATAAATTCTAAGATATTATCAATACATACATAAAAAATCTTTTCATTGAAACTGTCGGTTATTTATAGATAAAAAACTAAACACTAAAAATTTTTATTGATTAAAATTTAACTTAGAAACATCGCCATTTTCGATATATGTCACTATTATCTTCTTTAGAACCACAAACAAAAAACAAAAACTAAAAAATGTACATTAGAATTTTCAAATAAAAATACCTATATAAATGCTATATAATTTGATGTGTTAGTAGAGAAAAAATGTCATTACTTTTTGTGTTTTACGTTAGATGGCACTGTTTTGAAAAAGTTTGTGTAACAATAATATTGTAGTTTGTCGGCGTAGTTTAATTTATTACACAACGGTTAAAACTATGTTGGGCTTTATTTATAAATATTTTATTTATTTTAGTATGATATGTTCTACTATAATAAATAAAATATTAATTATAAAATAAAAATCGTATGAAATAGAAATTAACATCTAAAGAAAGGAAAATACTTAACCCTCCTTTTCTAAGTTCTGTAATCGGCTACAATGTAGCCTATAGGTAGCCCCGGGTTCCTAACTACATACACACAAAATTTCATGGAAATCTGTTCAGTAGTTTTTGCGTGAATCTTTAATACACAAACAGACAGACAAAAACTTTTAAACCACTAATATGGCTTCAGTACCCTTCGTTTAGTCCCCTGGACTTGTTTTTTCTAGAAAATATTAGAATTAAATTTAAAAGAAAATTATGTACAGATTATCTGTTTTATTAAAGGGGTTGATAATGTTCGCTCTGTGAAGGCTAGGAACAAACGCAACCCAGTAATACCGGACCTCGACTCTACAGACCAATGATTCATTCATGGGGCAATGTATACGCTCTTATAACGAATAGTTACAAAGTTAATTTTTTTTATTAAGCAAAGGCCTTATGAAAAAAGTTATCCTTATATATATATATATATATATATATATATATATATATATATATATATATATATATATATATATATATATATATATATATCATGTATAAACGCGATAAAATTCGTATAAATAGTTATATTCATATCGGAAATCAATAACAAATTCTATAACATTTTTGTCCGTCTGTCTGTGTAAGCTAATCTTGAGAATGGCGGAACAGATGGAGAGCAATGCTAGGAGGGATCTAGGCAATCGTTTATCCGAAATAAGCAATAAATCCAATGGGTCACGGAGCCGTCATAATCCGGACTTATTTATTACCATTATTTTGTAATATATTGAATTTGTTACGTTACAAGTGGTAAAATTTTGTACAACCGACTTCAATATAACAACTTTGATATAAATGAGGTTCTACCAAATATTGCAAAAGTCTCATAATCCGATTTATTGCCATACTTTTTCCATCTAATCCACGCTTTTTCTTTATTTTTAAAAACATTAATAAGAGGACGTAAGAACCATATAGGAAATTCTTTTGATTTAGTAGGCCATAAGGGCTCATGTTCTCTAATAATTTTATTTATCTCTTCATAAAGCAAGTATACAGCCGTATCCAATCAGAGCCCATACAGTATATTGGCCCAATCAATAGAATTTATTTCACCATTAATATTAACATACTCGTAATAAGCTTTAATAAATTTATAGGGTAGGTTTTGTATAACGAATCATTGGCTTTTGTGATACGTCTAAAAATACGTGTGCTATGAAAGGTGGGTGGTAATTGTCAATTTAAACCAAGGGAGTCAGTGGCAGCTTAAATTGCTAATATCAGTGTTACTTATAAAGATATGTTGTGTGATTGCGTAAACAATGCAAAGATATGCGATAGCAGCAATCGCGGTTGATTTGCTGTCATTTATTGAAGAGTTCCGTTCCGTTGTTGTGGAGATATAACCGAACATACATAAAAATGTATAAACATCCAAATTGAAAACCTCCTCATTTTTTGAAGTCGATTAAAATAGCATTATATTATATTATCCTATTCAGGCGAGGTTTTTTATAGAATATGGGTGACAAACGAGCACACAGTCCACCTGATGGTAAATGGATGCTGTGGCCCATAGACATCTACATTTATCCTCGATTAAGAATTAAAAATGCAAAATGCGTTTTCACCCTTGAGCACTAAGATGGAATGCCTCGTTTCTAGTAAAAAAGGGTCTCCGGATCTCTACACTCACCATACGAAGTACAGTAGCATTAAGCTGCTATTTTACGCTAGTATTACGTGAGAGCGTGGTCGTTCCCCGGTCGAGCCGACCCATTCGTACTACAACCATAATGTAGCTGCAGCGTGCCTCTACCACGTACGAAGTCGAGCGGAACGCTAGTTATAAAATACAAATGATTATATGTTTCAATTAAAATAATCTCCTATACCGTATCTCGTGTGAGGTTTGCTTAGAAGAGATCGTTGAACAAGGCCACCTAAAAGTTTACAAAGAGTATAAATATAGTTTGCAACCATATGTCATGTTTTTTCCTTGCATAAATGACGCAAATAGACCAATATTATTTTGGTGCTAACGTCGAAAGCTGCTGCTAATTCAGCCGTAGATTGAGTACGGTTTCCATAATCACTTTTAATTCGTTATTGTCGATCAAAGTTTTCGTACGACCAAGTGGTTCATTTTTCAGGTCGATATTTCCAGAACGGAAGCGGGTAAACCAATAACAGGTAGTGTATGCGCTCCGCCAACGTCGTTGATGTTGCGTGTCGCTTGAGCCGCGTTGCTTCCACGACGGTACCTACTCTTATTCCATTATTACTCGAATTTTTAACGTATCCACGATGACGTAAAAATTAAAATGCGATGAAAACATAACGCTTATTAATAAAAAATGGCCCAATTTTTAAAGAAGAATTCCAAGTTTTTAAAAAAAAAATTATTTGTAAATTAGAATTCTTAGCCAAACAATTTTTTTTTTGATTTGAAACGACCATTACTGCAGAAAGGCAATTTCATAAGACAAGACTTTTTTATTATAACGCCTATATCTAGACTTCTTACTACCTTAAAGTTATCGTCAAAAGTAGAAAAATATTCCAGAATATTCTATTTATTCGCAAGCTTATTAAAGTATGGACGGCACTAGGCCTATCGCATTATATATACGCCGTGAGACCGCCCACGAAGCAACCTTATCGAATCTGTGATTGATTAACTTCCCCCGGTAAATGGTAAATACGATGTTCCTTTAAAAATTATAATTAAAACCTGAAATACGATATTAGGAGTATATTTTTTAGCTGTGATTCCTCTCTAAATATGTATCTAAGCTAGATAAAATTATAACTTGGTATATTTCGTTACATTATAGGATTATAAAGCTGGCAATAGGCCGGCCATATAGCTAGAAGAACCGACAACCGATGGGGAAGAAAAGTTCTCGAGTGGCAGCCGCGTACCAATAGGCGAAGTGTTGGGCGGTAATTAATTTCGTTATATATAAAATTGACTTGTACCAATTAATACCAGATTTTTTTTGGTACGGGTGTTGTACGTGGTGGAGCCACGCTGAAGCTATTATTTAGGTTGTATCACAAATAGGTCGGCTCGACTGGGGTAGGACCACGCTCTCACAGAATACCAATGTAAAATAACTGCTTAACGCTGCTGCGTTTCGTGTGGTATAGTGTAGAGAAACAGAGACCTCCTTTGACTGAAAACGAGGCATTCCATCTTAGTCTTCAGGAGTTTTAACGCATCTGCATTTTGATTCTTAATCGAAGATAGATGAAGATGTCACGGGCCTTAAAACTTAATGAAAAACTTCGTGTTTTTATAAGTTATTGTGTACGTCAATAGTCTGTACCAAAATAAAGTCTTTGTTTCTTTTGTTTTTAACCCAAAAATGGCTGTTGGATTTTTTGCTTAAATTTGGTTGCAGATATCCATGGTATTGCAGAAGCCGTTTACCCTCAGATAGACTTTTGATGCACTAAAAGCCAAATTACCGCCTATATACGTCCCACAGCTGGGCACAGGCCTCCTCTAATTTCTGAGAGGGTTTTATGGTAATGAAATGTCCACCGCGCTGCCCCAATCCCCCAATGCGTGTTGTCGAAATTCACGTGTCTTCAAAAAAGTGATTTTCTTATTTCTCAGACATGCAGGGTTTTTCACGATATTTTCCTTCATCGCTTAGCACTTGGTAAATCAGCAACTTCTAATTGCAATTAACAGCGTCATTGATGCCGGCGGGTATCGAACCCGGGTTACTCGCATAGTGTGAAATTTACAGCGAGCGCTAAGCACCCGAGTTACCACTTTGACACGTTAGTATACTTGTCTTATCAATTTTATTTAAAAACTAATTTCGAGTTAGCTGTTTGGAAAACTCGCAAGTCACATTTCATTCGATAATGAAATGTGGTATGTTGTTACAATTTACTGCTGTAAGAATATCCACTACCCCATATTATCGCTTGGGTGTCGTATGGGCTGACATAAGGAAACTTCGGCACAGTCCTAATAACAAGTTTTACTGGATGCGAGTCATTTAATATTTGTCTTCAGGGGTGACATCGCTTCAGCATTATGATTCATAATCGAGGTTGGATGTAAATGTCTATGGCCACAACGTCCACTTATCATCAGGTGGACTAACTGCTCGTTTGTCACCCTTATCATAAAAAATATAAGTTTCTTTTTATGGAAAATACATCCTCCGTGCTCCCGTCCTAAAATTATTTCAAGGAGTACGGTCGTTCAAAACGCCGGACGATGACGTTTATGGTAATTTTTTTAAAGGATAGGGTGACAAACGAGCACACAGTCCACCTGATGGTAAGTGGTTACTGTGGCCCATAGACATCTACGTATTATATCAATCCTCGATTACGAATCGAAATGCAGATGCATTGACACCCGTGAGGACTAAGATAGATTGCCTCGTTTCTCTCCGGGGGTCTACGGTTCTCTACACTTACAAAACACAGCAGCATTAAGCTACCTCGAGCCGATCCATTCGTTCTACCTTTTTTATCTCCTAGGTAAATTATTACAATGAAACACGAGTGGAACGGAAATCGAAACACAGCATGTATCACAGTATTTGATCTTGTGACCTTATTCATCAAGAATGCTATAGATTTATTTAGGATAATATATTGAGATGTACAATCGTTCAGTTATCTTGAAACATTTTTTTATGAATTTTTTAGCACCTTTTCCTCTTTCTCTGTAATATGTGTCATCTGTAAACGATTTTGTAATACCTTCATTTATGGGAAGCCTGTTTTTGTTTTCCGTTTTTTGGTTTTTCCGCATAGTCTCCTCTTAAGGCATTTACAGATGAAATGGAGTCTTCATTTAGAGTTTCAACGTGAAAAGAACTCTGATTTTATCAGAATTATAACCTATCTAGATAACCTTGAAAAGTAAAGTAATATCTTAATAAGAAATTTCACACAAATCGTTAATGCCTTTGCCGTAGATACATACATAATACATTAACACTCACGCCTGTCACCCAGAGGGGTAGGCAGAGACTACAGCCTTCCATTTAGCACGATCCTGACATACTTCTCTCGCCTCCTCCACATCCATATACCTACGCATACATGCTGGTCGGTTAAGGTTACTTCTAATTTGGCCCATTTTTAATATATCGCCGATTTGGTCGCCAAACTTTCGCTTAGGATGTCCCTTTCCGACTCTTCCATTAACTTCTGCAACATGTACTTGATTTTTCAGTCTTTCCTCATTCATTCTTTCTACATGAATAAACCACCGAAGCATTCCTTTCTTAATCCTGGTCACTGCATCGTCTTGCAAACCACACTCTTCTTTTATCGCACAGTTTCTCACCCTGTCACTCAGATTCAGCCCTAACACATTCCTTAGCGACCGCATTTCTACTGCATTTATTCTACTCTCGTGCTTCTTCTGCCACATGCTGCATTCACTACCATACGTTAAAGTAGGGACTTTGCTGTAGATATACAAGGATCGCTCTCTTAAGGTGAAGATATCCTCCTTTCTCCGCTGCATTCATATCTGTCCTGCACGATTCGGTGAACAAGAGATTTTTTTTGAAACGTTTTTATTTATCGTCTATAAATAACGAAATATAAGAATCTAATTCAACGACATGTCTGTCCTATCAAGTATTTAAAAAAATCATCGATTAAGAATTTAATGGTGTATATTTTTTTCGAGCATTTACTATTTCAAGAACAATCAATCCTCGCGCGTCAAAATATCTATATACAGAGTTATTTTTCAAAGAGAGGCCAATTTAAATATATAAATAATGATATACCGTTAATGCAGTTTTTGAAAATATGTGTTGATAGGCTTCTACATTTATTTGAAGTTATCCCAAATTGAATGTGATTTACGGGAAACACTTTTGCCTACCGATCGACCCTTACAAATGTGTGTGTACGCAGTAAAATCGGTTAAAATAATGCAATACCACGCTTTTTGAATTTAAAAGATAAGAATGTTAGAATGTTTGAATTTTTTTAAATGTTTTTTACACCATTTGCCCATATTACTTATTCTACAAATTTGGCTGGTTATTGCAAATTAACCCTGTATAAAAATGAATTGCCGTCCGTCTCACAAGAACTCGAAAATCGATTTTGATGATATTTTTTGTGTGTATTTGAGTTGGTGTCTGAATGGTTCAAAAAGTCAGTTGGACCCGGTAGGTGGCGCTGTTGTCAAGATCCAGAAATAACCCGTGCAAAGCAAGGGCAGATCACTAGTCATATATAAAAGGCGATATTTTGTTCGACCGAGCCTTTAAGTGTAGAATAAATAAATTATCATTAAACCCGATACTATAAAACGCAGTAATAAATTAATTTTTTTTTAATGTCCGTGGAGTGACAGGTTACAATGTGATGACGAAATATATAGTTTTATTCATTACAGCCCTGCACTCGTGTGGACTTCACTGTTAAACATTGCCATCTTTTCTATCTCATCTTCAGGTGATCCTGCATATCTTACCAGATCGCCTCTCCGCTTACCAGTATGAAGCTACCACTCGAGAAATTTTCTTCCTTCCTTCCCCATCGGTTGTCGTTTCTTCAAGCTGTGTATGGCCAGCCCATTGCCACTTCAGCTTATTTATTTTTATTCTTAATTGATTTTCCTATAGATGAACAAAATCATACAATTCTGTGGGCCGCAAACTAATGTTGGGCTAAGTGTAACAATATAGGTGCTGTATATGTTTAAAACCAATCTATCAAATCAATTTATTTTGTGAATTTAAATAATATAAATTTTTTTATTAGGATTTTATCGCGTACCGCGTATTCGTATCTCGGGGGCAGAGTCAACAGATACTACTCGAAGCTATCTGTGCAGGACATGATTATAATGCCCGAGTGCGCAAGCTGAAATTAACTTTTATAGTTCGATAGGACACCAAACCGATACAACTGGTGGACGATCAGGCGTAGGATCAACGGCATTAGGTTTTTTTCGTGGCACGGGAATACAACACCGCTACCTTCCTGACTCTGGGCTGCCAGTGAGAATTTTTTTTACCGAAAAACCCAATAACTGATTTTTTTATAGGATAGGGTGACAAACGAGCACACAGTTCACCTGATGGTAAGTGGTTGCTGCGGCCCATAGACATCTACATCAATCCTCGATTACAAATCAAAATGCAGATGCGTTGTCACACGTGAGGACTAAGATGGAATACCTCGTTTTTAGGCCCGATCTGGGAAATGAACCCGTGACCTCATGACCAGCAACCGTGTTTACAACCACTATACCAACGAGGCAGTCGCTAAAATTGTAAAAGTATTTAAGTTATTTTTCGTGTGTCGGGATCGGGCCAAATGAAAGTCCGTAGTCTCTGCCTACCCGTCTAGGATACAGGCGTGAATGTTTATGTTATGTTTTGCTATGTTTATTTGTGATATTCGATAATAAATGTCCGAAATCATATTATGTCTATTCATTGGTTGTAGTTCCACGCAATGAGTCGATTATGGCCTATATCATTAGGAGTAGTGGGCACGTCACAGTTTGCTTTGCTCGCAAATTGAATTGCTTTGCCATTTATGAGATTAGATGGTCGTTGTTTTGATCAAATTGAATATTGCTTCTGGTAATATATTCATGGGCTATTCTAGAGAATGTTATGGCATATAAACATTTCATTTCATAACCTTACCAGGTTATGAAATAAAATGAAAAATCTTTTTTATAGGATTAGGGACCCACAGTCCACCCGATTGGTTCGTCCGTTACCTTTATTCTATAAAAAGGGTAATATGTGTTTTTAATCTTCTACCGTTTCAAAATGAGGTCCCTCCGTCTGGAGAAAAAATGGCGAAATCAACTCCACAGATATTTTCTTCGTTATCGTTTTTCAAAGGCCAATGATAAGGTAAGTGATAAGGTATTAATACACACACACATACGCACACACACACACACACACACACACACACACACACACACACGCACACACACACACGCACATATATATATATATATATATATATAATATAGTATGTCTGTAAGAGCGAAGTAACTGCCATATATATATTATACTCAAACTTTGCAAACGGATAGAAAGCAATGAAAAGAGTATAATCTAGGCTGCATTTAATGTTAAACCTTAACAATGCTACATTAATAGATGCATTCCGAAATCAAGGCGGGTTGTCAAAAAAAAAAGATTATAAGCCATAGGCAATCAAAACATACTCTAAATAAAATTACTACAATAAAAATATCCAAAATTAAACCTAAGAAATATGTTGCAAGCTCGAGCAAGCCTATCCACGCAAGCATTTAGCTCGTAAAACCTAAATACGGCCATCGCTGTACATATGCTTCCCTTCAACCTGAGAGGACTTTTTGTATCAATGCGTTTTGGCGGACTACAAAGTCTTCGAAATATTTTATTTATAATTTAAAATTTTATTTGTTATATATTTAATTGTACTGGTAATGGACTGGCCTTATAGTTCGAAGAACAGACAGCCGATAAGGAAGAAAGGTTTTGAGGGTTTCGTACCTGTAAGCGAAGAGATGCAGCAAGTCCGTGAAGATGATGACGTGAGATGCAGCTGACTCAAGACGTTGCTTTGTGGCGTTATTATGTGCAGAAGTGGAGTTGTGAAGGATTGTAATTATAATGGTAATAGTGAAATTATTCAAACACGCAGGTTTTATCACGATGTTTTGCTTCGCCACCGAGTACATTATGAAATAAAATATTTTAATTCATATTATTTACCAATTTTTTTCTAATTAAAGTGATATACGTTTATCAATTCATATGCGATCTCTTCTAAAGCTTCTTTTCTTGGGGAGTGAACCGAAGACCCTTTTTTACTGGAAATGAGGCATTCCATCTTATTTCTCAGTGGTGACAACGCCTCTGCATTTTTGTTCTTAACTGAGGATAGATATATATGTACCTATATAGGATAGGTGTGTCTATAGGTCACAGTATCTACTCACCATCATGTGGACCGCGTGCTCATTTGTCACCACTATTCTGAAAAAATAAATCTAGTTGTAAGAATAAAAGCTGAATACAGAGTAAAATGATATTTAGACATCACATTAGAATTTCTCTGTATATGTACAGCCAGTGACGCGTTTATTGGCCTTACCGTCGACAACAAAGCGATAGAGCGAAGCTTATCTCGCAAATTCATTCGCTGTCGGCCACATTATTTTGATGAATGTGTTACATTGATGAGATGTGACATAACTATATAGTGTAACATCGTGATTTACTTTTCAAATGAAATAAACAACTTTTGGATATCTATCACTATACTTAAATATTTCTGTAAAAAAATATGCAACGCCCGTGAAACATAAATTTATCAATCATAAGATGGCCGTTAATTTTTATATGACTTAAAATAAAACCTTTAAAACCCCCCGAAACGAAGAGAGCTGATGATCTTCAAGCGACTGAACAGATTTCATTTAAACATAGCTAAAAACATAATGATTTTTTATATTTACGCGAACACTACACATGATTAAAACTACTTTTACGGATTTTATCGCGTTTATTTTTACTTTTTATTTTTAATTCCCGACGTTTCGGGCGCTTTCCAGCACCCATGGTCACGGGGGACTGAGATGACTGACGTCCCGATGTCACTGTTAAACCCGGAGTACCTTCAGCTTTTTTTACCATAAACAATAATTAAAAAAGCTGAAGGTACTCCGGGTTTAACAGTGACATCGGGACGTCAGTCATCTCAGTCCCCCGTGACCATGGGTGCTGGAAAGCGCCCGAAACGTCGGGAATTAAAAATAAAAAGTAAAAATAAACGTGATAAAATCCGTAAAAGTAGTTTTAATCATAGCTAAAAACACTTGATTAACACTCCTCAAACGTTCAGGATCTAAGATGCTACACAGATACGCAGATAGAAAGATGCATAAATAAAGATAAACGTTCACACCTGTCACTTAGAAGAATGGGCAGGGATACCTACGCATACATGCTCGTGGGTTAAGGGTACTCCTAATTTTGCCCATTTTCACTATATCGCCAACTTAGTCGATAAATTTCGCCTAAGACGTCATCCCTTTCCGACTCTGCCGTACATTTCTGCAACATAAATTTGCTTTATCACTCTTTCCTCATACATTGTTTCTACATGACCAAACCACCGAAGCATTCCTTTCTTAATCCTGGTGTCACAGATCATCTTGCAAACACACTCTTCTCTTATTACACAATTTCTCACCCCGTCACTAAGATTCAGCCTTAACATACTTCTTAACGACCGCATTTCTACTGCGTTTAGTCTACTCTCGTGCTTCTTCCCACCCCCAACTTTCACTTTCAAGGGTTTCAATTTAAATATAATCAAGATCTTGCTAGGTATTGTCCTGTATCTGTTTGTAAAGCTTCATCACAACCTGTTAAGCTATTCCGAAGACAGGTCAGACACAAAATTAAAAAAAAGCCGAGGAACTGAATGGGAGCCAGTTACTTCAATTGTACAGATATACATTTCAATTTTATTTATATGTATGTAGATGTGTAGAGAACCGTGAAACTTTTTAGAAAGCCGTTTTAATAAAATTAACCCTTTATAATTTGCCATGCGGTGGAGCCAAAGAGATTAATCCTAAGGATTAAACTCATGTCATCCTGCGGGTTTCTCACGGGTCGAATTTGGAGAATAATTTTGGCCGTTGTTGGATGACGAAATAAGTATGTTATACATATATTTTTATAGAATAAGGGTAACGAGCGAGTACACAGTCCATCTGATGGAAAATATATAATGTAGCCCATAGATATATACATTTGTCCTCGATTAGGAATCAAAATGCAGATTAGATATCAACCCTGAGGACTAATATGGTGTATATGGTAATATATGCCTCGTATCCAGTAAAAAGTATCTCCAGTTATCTACACTCATCGTTTGAACCACAGCAACATTAAGGTACCGGTTTACGTAGGTATTCTGTAAGATCGTGAGCGCCCCATTCATGCTGCAATCATAATATACCTGCAGCGTAGCTCTACCACGTACAAAAAATATTAGATGGAATGTCCATAATATTAATGAATTAATAAATAAATATTTTTAGGAAAATCGCTTACTCCTTCCCTAAAAGCCGGCATACACTTGGTAATTCCACGGGTGTTAAAAAAATTTTTGGTAGCATATTGCTGCTAATAATAATAAACAATGCTAATAATAATAATAATAATTTGGTTCCTAAAGACCAGGTTACCACAGACCCGAGCAAATACCGCCCCATCACGTGTCTGCCGACCATATACAAGACACTAACATCCATTTTGAGCGCGAGAATCACTCGTCACCTGGAATCAAATCAGGTGATGTCGCGCGCTCAAAATGGATGTCGGGGCGGCGGCCGTGGAACCAAGGAACCACTCCTCATTGACGCGGTCATTGGCAAAGTGGTGAAACGCAACCGTCGGAACTTCTCCGCCGCCTGGATAGACTACAGAAAGGCATTTGACTCGGTGTCCCATACATGGCTAAAGAGGATCCTCGAGCTGTACAAGATTGACCGTACAGTTCGAGACTTCCTCGAGCGGTGTATGGGGCAGTGGAGTACGATCCTCTGTCATCTAGGCGAGCGGATGACGGATGCGGAAAGCCGCATAAGGATAAGAAGGGGTATATTCCAGGGCGACTGTCTGAGTCCAATCTGGTTCTGCCTCTCTTTGAACCCTCTCAGTACTTTACTGGAGGGTTCCGGGAGGGGATTTCAGCTTCGGAAAGGAGGTACAAAAGTGACCCACCTCTTCTATATGGATGACCTCAAATTATTCGCCTCCAGTCGCTCCCATCTTATGGAATTGCTAAACATCACTTGTGAATTTAGCAATTCTATTGGAATGGAGCTGGGGACGGATAAGTGTGCGGTCCTCCATGTTGAGAGGGGTAGGGTTGCTAACTCTGAGGGCATAGACTTATCTATGCCCGCCAACTTAAGGACCCTTTCCGAGGCTGAAACATACCGATATCTGGGTATGTCACAGAACATGGGTATCGATGAGGCTGGTATGAAACAGTCAGTTTGCGACACGTTTTATGCACGCTTGACCAAAGTGCTTAACAGCCTTTTGTCCGGTGTGAATAAGGCACACGCATATAACGGCTGGGTCATGCCTGTCCTAATGTATACCTTTGGCATACTCAGGTGGACTCAGACCGAACTTAACGCCCTGGATAGAAAAGTCCGCACTACCATGACGTCCCATAGGATGCATCATCCGAGATCGTCGGTAATGAGGCTGTACTTGCCGCGAAAGCATGGTGGGCGTGGCTTCCTGAGCGCGCTCACCATGCATAATCGCGAAGTGTGCAGCCTCCGTAATTACTTCCTGGCGAGATCGGATGATCCATTCTATAATGACGTCATTGCTAGTGATAAAGGACTTACCCCTCTATCCTTAGCCAACGAGCAATGGCAGGACCCGGAAGTACTAAGCATTTCCGACCGGGAGACCGTATGGAAGGAGAAGGAGCTCCACGGGAGGTACTACAGGGTTCTACATGAGCCCTTCGTAGATACAGTTGCCTCCCTCAACTGGCTACGTTTCGGTGACCTCTTCGGGGAAACCGAGGGTTTTGTCTGTGCAATACAGGATCAGGTTATTAAGACCAACAACTATCGGAGATACATCCTAAAGGATGGCACCGTCGACGTCTGTCGAGCTTGTCGCCATCCCGGTGAGTCACTTAGGCATGTCATCTCCGGTTGTTCGGCGCTTTCTAACTCTGAGTACTTGCACAGGCACAACCTAGTAGCCAGAATTCTACACCAGAAGCTCGCTCTGAAATACGGTCTCGTGGGCCGGAAAGTGCCGTATTACAAGTACTTGCCGGAAGCCGTGCTCGAAAATGACCGCGCCAGGCTCTACTGGGACCGGGCCATCATCACAGACAGGACTATTCTTGCGAATAAGCCTGATATTGTGCTGATGGACCGGGCACAGTCAAGGATATTTTTGGTCGACATTACCATTCCATATGACGAGAACCTCGTGAAAGCCGAAACAGATAAACGAACAAAATATCTGGACCTGGCTCACGCGGTGACCGATATGTGGGGTGGTCTGCCGGCCGAAATTATTCCTGTAGTCGTCTCTGCGAATGGGCTAATCCCAGTCAGCCTCTCGGGTCATCTGAGGCGACTGGGACTCCGCGATGGACCGCTCCAGGCTCAAATGCAGAAGGCGGTGCTCCTCGATACCGCCCGCATCGTCCGCCGGTTTCTTTCCCTTTCCTCCTAACCCTCGGCCGTTTGGTCTCCCCTGCCGAGGGCTTCCATCTGGTTGGGCTTTTATTTATTTATGTATTTTTATATTTATTTTATGTTATTAATATTTATGTATATTTATCGTTTCATTTTAATTTATAATTATATATTTATATAACCCAACCAGATGAGAAAACTATATAGATACCCCAAATAATAATAATAATAAGGCCCTCCAAACCGAAATTCGATTACTGAGGTCGGTCGGTATCAACACAGACTAGCTAACTACGCACAGGTTATAGTACCCGAATGTATGCGTAAACACAAAAGACCTACCTTTCGTTATTTTTAAAAGGAAACTCACAGAATGGCTGGCAACAAAATGTTTTTATAGTTTAGACGAATATATGACAAAGAAATCTACAATAATGGTAATAATGGAAAAACTGATTAATTTTTTGTCATTTAATATTTATTTAATTTTTTGACATTTTTTAATATTTTTGGATATTTGACATTTATATATAAACATTTACATAATCAATTAAATTTTGACATGTATTTATTGTAATTTAAAAACTTGTTTTCTTTTTTTAAATAATATAACCTCATTAAATTTCAATAATATTTTTTGTATATTGTAAAGATATTGTACGACAATACAATGGTAAAATGTAAGGTCTCATTAATAAATAACATCATAATAGTACTATGTACTACATTCTGACAATGAATAAATTTGAATTTGAACGCAGGTGTACTCTCTAATATATGTTATTACTATATATTCCCTTACTCTCATAGTTCAATTGGATGGTAATCCAATACGACCGGAGAGAGATCAGACGCAAGACCAAAGAATTTACGTACCTTGGGTGAAATATCGCCAACTTCCTGATTCCTGCTTGCTACCACCTTACACAAAAAACAAAGCAGTCAATGAAATGAACATAAAAAAAGACATGGTGAATGACTGGATGAGAAATTGTGTGTGGGAGTAGTGTGATATGCAATATGATGTTTCGACCAGGATTAAGAAAGGAATGTTTCAGTGGTTTGGTCATGCAGAAATAATTAATGAGAGAAGAGTGATGTGTTGTAGAAGTTTAAGTAGAGCACCACCAATGGGCTAATTCAAGAATACCCTTAACTGACAAGTTTGTGTGAGTAGATATACGGATGTAAATGTGGCGAGAAATGTGTGTCAGTTTTGTGCCAAATGACAGGCCATAGTCTCTACCCACCCCTCTGATCGACAAGCGTGAATGTTTATAATTATAAAAAATAAAATAGAATAAGTAAAGCGATTAAGCTTAAGAAAGTAATAACGCGATAAACTTAACACTGTTCCCAATTTATGAGTGCCTCAAGGCTGCCAAAATCACGGGCGCAAATATTAATGAACGCTTTGAAAACTCTGAAGGCTAAATTTCGAGTTGATTGACATTCACTTTGACTTAGAGGTTTACTTGAGTTGTAGTTAGTGTTAGTTAATTTAATATTTTATATTGGTTATGGGTTGATAGCGTAAGGCATTCTCTTACATATCAGCATCCCGTGGATGTGTTATGAGGTGGCTATAAATGCCCGAAAGAGTTTATAGCTTTCGACAGATGGCTCTATCTATCTAGTTTCCATTGCCATTATCACGACAGAAAACAGTTGACTGCCTTGTTGGTTTAGTTGTCAAAAATGCGATTGCTAATCATGAGATTCACGGGTCAGCCTGGGATTACAACCCGTGCCTGAACCAATATCGGGTATTAGGTTTTTATTTTATGAAATTCTCATTAGCAGCCCGGAGTCGGAAAATTAGCGGTGATTTGATAACCGTGCCTCGCAGACGACATTAAATCGTAGATCTTGCGCTTAATCTCTCTACGGTTGTTCCCAATAACCGTCCCATTTGACTACGAGACTGAGGGAATATAGAGTGCACCTGTGTGTGCGCATAAATTTGGGCACTATAAATCTGCCCTGCGCTGATGGCTTGTCTCCGTTGAAACTGGCTGCCGCGTTCGAAATTTGGTCTGGGGGTCATTATTATTGTTATTTCCAAGACAACCTAACAAAAGTTCAATGCAGAACAAAGGCCGTACTAGAACATTCGCACCGTCGTTGATTCGTTCTTCACGTTCTATCACCGATCTGGCATCAAACAAATGCATAATTAATTTTATGTAGGGGAGGGCGGGGCTGGTTTTAACGGAGGTAAGAATTAACAAGCTTATTCTCGCCAAACGTGAAGTGATAAAAAATTAGACTCGGTTTAGAATAACTATATACACAGCCGAACGTGTCCTAACTTGTCAGTTATCGATCGGCCGTCGCTAGTGATAGTTGTGCGTAATAACCTCTAATTGACAGGTACACAAACTTTTTGTACTTCGTAATAAATTGATTTAAGATTTATTTTTTCGCTAAATTTAATCAAAGTTTATCCTAAATGGAATTGTATTTTATTGATTTTAAAACTATTATACTTGTTTGTGATTATTTTGACTAGTTTATTTTCTGTAATTGATGAAATATAAAAGTGACCTTGGGGCTAAAATTAACAAATTGAGTGGGGTCAGTATTAACATGTTAATACTTACCCCATATGTAGGTATGTGATATTAAACGAATGTTTTTTTTTGCAATAAGTATGTTTTTTATAGATTGAGAAATTACAAAAGGAAGAGTACAAGGGGGTCTACGTCTCAAGAAGTATGTGAGCTGGCAGCTGAAGAAGTTCTGGTAAAAAATAAGAAATATAGAGATGTTGCTACTGAATACAATATTTGTCATGTAACACTGTTTAAATACGTAAAAAAAAGGCGGGAACTTCTGTTGAAGTGGGTTATAAAAAACCGTCTAGTTTTCAATTCTGAGCAAGAAACAATGATAGCTGATTATTTAGTAAATGTTCTAATATCTATTTTGGATTGGTACCAGACGATGTCAAAAAATTAGCTTACGAGCTTGCCATTCGATACAAGATAGATAATATTCCAGAATCTTGGAAAAGAGACGGAAAGGCTGGCAAAGATTGGTTTACTCGTTTTATGAAGCGCAACGCATTGTTGTCTATTCGGAGTCCCGAGGCAACCAGCTTAAGCAGAGCAACATCCTTCAACCGTACTAATGTTCATTCATTTTTCTAAAAATATCGAGAAGTGCTTCAACGATACAATTTTTCACCGAGTAGAATCTGGAACGTAGACGAGACTGGAGTCACAACGGTGCAAAAACCCAAGAAAGTGGTAGCTCAACGAGGTTCCAAGCAAGTAGGTCACATCTGCAGAACGGGGTACTCTCGTCACAATTGCAACAGCGGCAAATGCTATTGGTAATTTCATACCATGTATGTTCGTTTTCTCACGGATAAGATATAGTGATTTATTCGTCCAAAATGGGCCGCCCGGGTCTGTAGGCGTAGGAAATAGTTCTGGATGGATGACTGAAAAAGAATTTTCAATATTTGTTGACCACTTTGTAAAACATGTTAAAACATCAGAGCATGAGCTAGTTTTATTGCTATTAGATAATCATCATTCTCATGTGAATGTGGAGGTCGTCACCAAGGCAAAAAAAGAACCACATCATTCTTTAGTCTTTCCCTCCACATTGTTCCCATAAACTTCAACCTCTAGATGTTGGTGTGTACGGACCGTTTAAAAATTATATTAGCCGGCAGCAAACGAACTGGATGATTAATCATCCTGGGAAGACCATGACGATCTATGATCTCCCTGGAATTGTAAAAGAAGCATTTTCACTCGCATTCACTCAAAACAATATCATCAACTCATATAAAAAAGCTGGGATTTGGCCGTGCAATGAAGATATCTTTCAAGACTGTGACTTTGCACCATCATTTGTTACTGATCGTCCCGATCCAAATACTGCTTCGATGGGCAACCAGGGATCACTGCAGCCTGGAGATAGTTCTGTCAACCCAGGAGAAGAATCACTAAATTTAGACTCTTCAATCCGAAATGAAATTATAGATAACATGCCTGATATTGACATAAGTATTTCAGAGGTTATTGATCAACTATCACACGTACCATCAAATAAGCAGCGACCGTCAAATGAACCAGGACCGTCAAATACAAAGCCCACAGAAAAGTTTAACGTAGAAAAAATAAGACTGCTTCCAAAAGCACCACCTCGTGTCGAATCCAAACGAAAGCGTTCAAGGAAATCAA
Organism: Parnassius smintheus behrii; assembly: GCA_036936625.1. NCBI lineage: Eukaryota > Metazoa > Arthropoda > Insecta > Lepidoptera > Papilionidae > Parnassius > Parnassius smintheus. The sequence continues at coordinate 37,725,876 of JAUPFT010000028.1, forward strand.
CGATTCTCACTGATACTCCTGAAAAATTGGCCTTACAGGAGGAAGCAAAATTAAAGTCATCAAAAAAGATAAAAACTAGTCTGACTGAAACTAAAAGTAAGGGTAAAGGCAAAGGAAAAGGGAAAATTAAATTGAATAAAACTAAATTTACGGATTTTATCGCGTTTATTTCACTACTTTTACTTATTTTTAATTCCCGACGTTTCGGGTGCTTTACAGCAACCATGGTCACGGGGGGGACTGAGATGTTTGACGTCCCAATGTCATAGTTAGTCCGGCTACCTTCAGTTTTTGAATATTAATTTTTGGTCCGATTTACGCAAAACGAGCTTATAGTATCATGAAGTCTTGCAGTGGTATGCTTAGGTTTGGGTTTAATTTTGTTAATTATAGGATCCCAAGCAGATGGCAGCACCCATCCATCTTCTCTATTGAAATTTGGATGTTTTTTAATTTCAATAGCCTCGCGTATCATCCTTGGTAGGAATCGGTGTTCTTTTGCGAGAATTTGTGGTTTATCAAATCGAATGTAATGGTGGGGACGATCTTGAACATGTTCACAGACTGCAGACTTCCTGGAGCGTCGGTGCTTCACGTCAGCTATATGTTCTTTCACGCGGGTTTTTATGGATCTTTTTGTTTGACCTATGTAAGAGAGACCACATTCACAATCTAACTTGTACACTCCTGCATCTTGTAGAGGGATATTACACTTGACGGATGGTAAAAATTGACTAATCTTCTTCGGCGGCTTGTAGTATGTTTTAATGGAAGCTCGCTTCAAGATGTAACCAACCTTGTCTGTGACTCCTCTGACATATGGTAGTACAGCAGGTACACGCTCGACTGTGGCCGGCTTCACTCGGTCACTGTGACGTAGGCTCGGGACCCGAAGCTTGTTGTCTTGCAATACTTGCTTGACATGCTGAAGTTCGGCGGCCAGATGTTTTCTGTCACAGATCCCTCGTGCTCTCTGAAACAAAGATTTACCCACGGTAGCTAACTGTGAAGGATGATGGTGAGATTCACCATTTAAATATCGGTTGGTATGGGTCTTTTTTCTATACACAGTATGACCAATTGTGTTATTAGGATTTCGAATGACTAAAACATCTAAGAAAGCTAAAGAATTATTTGCCTCTAACTCCATTGTGAATTGTATTTTAGAGTTTATAGAGTTAAGGTGGTTTAAAAATGCAGTTACTTTGTCAGATGGTAAAATTGTGAAAGTGTCGTCTACGTACCGCTTGTAGAATCTTGGATTTACAGGAGCAGTAAGAAGGGCTTTCTCCTCGAAGTCCTCCATGAAAATGTCAGCGACTATGGGAGATACAGGTGAGCCCATCGCCACACCATCTACTTGCTTGTAGAACTCGTCCTTCCACAATAGATAGCCAGATGTGAGGCAGTGTTTGAGTAATACTGCATATTCAGCAGGCATGTTATTATATTCTAGCTTCCTAGTTACAATTGATATGCAGTCTTCAATAGGTAGGCATGTGAATAATGACTGAACATCAAAACTGACCATAGTTTCATTGTCAGCGAGATGTAGGTCTTTTATCTCACTAACAAAATGGTATGAATCCTTTGTGTGTGCTCTGGTATGTCCTCTCAGTGGTGACAGTACATTTGCCAAGTGTTGTGCCAGTTTATAAGTTGGTGAATCGATCTGGCTCACTATAGGACGTAGTGGAGCGTTTGGTTTGTGTATCTTTGGTAACCCATACAACCTCGGTGGTTTGGTACATGATGGTATTAGGGAATTCACGTCGAGATTTAATTTTTCGGAGTGTTTCTTTATTAAATCGCTAGTTGTTTTAAGCGTGTTAGTTGTGGGGTCTGTTTTGACCTTTTTGTATGTACTTTCGTCCGATAAAAGCTGTAGTATTTTAAAATTATACTCTGACGTGTCCATTATTACCGTAGCATTTCCTTTATCCGCGCGGAGAATCGTTAGCTCTGGTCTGTTCCGTAAGTTAATCAACGCTGTAAATTCGTCTTTAGGAAGGTTTGGTTTCGGCACTGAACTACGACGTAACAAGGACGAAATATCTTGACGTATAGCCTCCAAATCTTCCTTACCAATATTGTTTTTAAACAGACAATCCTCAACGCTGCAGATAATTACTTCGTACGGGATTTTTCGCGGTGTTAGTGCGAAATTCATTCCCTTCGCTAACACCTTTATTGTTGGTTCGTCCAGTGTATGTTTTGACAGATTATAGACCGTGCGTTGTTTATTGTTTGCGTCTGTGGTCAACGGTTGTGTTTCGTTCTGACGTTGACTTAGATGGTTGGCATTTGATTTGATCGTTAATTTTTGGTATTTTTCTATTTGTTTATTTTTGCATTCATTGTATTTTGCTGTTTCTCGTTTGTTTAAAGTTTCGATGCAATTATTAAAATCAAATGTCGTTAAAACTGTTATTAGTTCACTGAACAAATTGTCTATGGTGTTGTTTATGAAATGTAAATCGAACCGTTTCTGCTGAATCACCGTTCGTAACAACTTTTTACTTGCCTGATTTAAGATCTTTGCGCTTCCTCGAATGTCCTTTTTTGTTGATATTCTGACACACGTAGGAATGAGATTATGGTCTCTGCATCTCTTCAAGAAATTTAAAGATGTTATATATCTTGCGCGCTTGGTTTTAAGATCTTCTAATCGGCGAATTTTATTTGCTATTACCAGTCCGTACTGGTTCACATAATGATTTCTTAAATTTACGCGAACACTACACATTGAATAAAACTAAATTTACGGATTTTATCGCGTTTATTTCACTACTTTTACTTATTTTTAATTCCCGATGTTTCGGGTGCTTTACAGCAACCATGGTCACGGGGGGGACTGAGATGTTTGACGTCCCAATGTCATAGTTAGTCCGGCTACCTTCAGTTTTTGAATATTAATTTTTGGTCCGATTTACGCAAAACGAGCTTATAGTATACTCCCCCCCGTGACCATGGTTGCTGTAAAGCACCCGAAACGTCGGGAATTAAAAATAAGTAAAAGTAGTGAAATAAACGCGATAAAATCCGTAAATTTAGTTTTATTCAATGTGTAGTGTTCGCGTAAATTTAAGAAATCATTATGGGAAAATTAAAGCTAAAGAAACCCGGAAAGTAGAAGTAGAAAAGGTTAAGAAGCATATTCTGCAGGATGTTAGTGAAGAAGATACCTGCTTCTGTTTAGTTTGTGCCGAGTCTTATAATGAAGACACATCTGGACATGACTGGATACAATGTATTTTATGCAAAGGATGGGCTCATATCACCTGTATAGGTGATACCAGAAAATACATATGCCTCAACTGTTTCTCAGATGATGAGAAATCGTATTCTGATTAATTATTGCCTGATATGAAGTACCTATTTCCTGTCAAAGTTTAAGTACAAATTAGTTTAAGACTGATTAAACTAGTTACCTTATTATTTAATTATTATATTTAAACTATTTAAAAAAATGTTTGTGACAGATTTATAAGATAATACTATTTTTTTACTTCATTAAGAAACTTAAAGACTGTTCAACCTAAAAAGTTTAAGTAACTTTAAAACATTAAGATTAAACTGTGTGTTTATTTTTAGGCTTAAAAATATTCAAACTGTAGCAATGATTGTTATTAAGTGTAGATTAAAAACAATTTGTTATATTCTTTGAGTTCCTATCATAAAAAAGTCAATAAAACATTTTCATTAATGTCAGTGACATTTTATTTAAGTATTTGATAAAATTTTAGTCTCTGTTAATAATCGCCCCTTACGTTAATACTTACCCCAGCTCCGTTAATATTCGCCCCACATGCGGGGTATATATTAACAAATGACTTTTTTGGTTTTCATGGCTCTCTTTCTGGAAGCACTTACATACCTGATGATTTTTGTTGTTAATATCATAGCTGAATAACCAAAGCATGTTTTCAATAAAAAATAAAATGAAAAAGTCTATTATCAACGAAAATATAAATCATAATACAAAATTTGTTAGTACCAGCCCCGTCCTCCCCTACTACACATGCGGTTAGAGAATACGATTGAAAATGATGTCGCCTCTATTCACCTCTCTCTCGCACACTGCCATTATCTATACTTCCACCCGCCGGTAGAGACCGCATAAAACTACGTTGCGATATATGCGGTTTTCGTACGTTAGTCGTAAAACATTAGTCCAACTTGTCATTGAAATCAAAGACAACAAAATGCCATTACCTACAAAAAAAATACATTCCTGTTTTGCTTATTTGTTATCTACGACACGTTCTGAGAGTTTTCTTTATAATTATTGTTGATTTTGTTTGTTAATATTTTTGTATAAAATATTTATATGCTATGGAGACATGAGTTATGATTATATTAAAATATTAGTTGGTCTGTCTGTCCGAACTAATCTTCGAATTGGCTGAACTGATTGTAATAAAACTTTACGAACAAATAAAGATATGCCAGGACTCCTGGCATATCTGGCCCAGGAGTGATCTGAACTAAGTTTTATATGATTTTTTAAATTAAATTAGAAATATTTATGAGATAAATCGTCTTTAATGATTATCTTAAGCCTGAATAACGCCACATTAATAGATCCCAATCAGGCGAAGCAAGAGTAAATGTAAATGTTATTTTAAAATTAATGCGTACTGCCTACTTGGGTATACAGTTATTTTCAAATGTTTTCTTGTTAATAGACAGTTCACAAATTACCGTATAATATAACGCTGTAACGATATACCGTTGTTCGCTATTTGTCATTTTCGCTATTAGTACTGTGCATGTTGACAGTACGGGCTCCATTTGTAATCCCATTCTTTATCCGTACTTTTATACGTCAGATTGACCTGATATTTTGCATATATGTACTCCTTTCTCGACGTGGACACCTACTAAGAAAGGTTTTGGAAAATTGAACCCCTGAGGGGGTGAAATAATATAACTATATGTACTTTGAAAATCCGGTGTGTAGGAGTACGTTGCAGATGTTTGACCGCCTCTTGAATGTTTAGTTTCGATCAAAAAATAACCATACTATTAATAAACACACTATTTATACATAGCAGAGTCATACACAACTATATTGTAGTTGCAGCACGAATTGGTTGGCCCGACCAGGGAAGGACCACGCTCTCACATTATACCAGCGTAAAATAGCAGCTTAGTGTCGCTGTGTTACGTATAGGCATTTATCTTTGCCCTCAAGTGTAATAACGATTCTGAATTTTGATTCTTAATCGAGGATAGATATAGATTGTATCAAAATGCAGATGCGTTGTCAGCCCTCAGGACTAAGCCTCGGATGACCAGGCGGCCGGCGGTTCTTCACCCCTTTGTTGTCGATATTCCACGCATTAGAACCACACGGTTCAACATTATTAATGCGTACAGCAAAGGTGTGGAATAATTTGCCGGCGTCTAAATTTCCGTCCGAATACCAGAGTGCATAGGCTTTTGTTACGCTAAGACAGTGTGATTTAACATCTAAGGCTGCATCACCACTTACCACCAGGGATTGTGGTCAAGCATTGCCTTATAGGCATTGGCGTGGTAGCTCAGATGGTTAACGATCGCTGTAAATATAACAGAACGCGAGTAACCCGGGTTCGATCCCCGCCGGCACCAATGAAATTTTTAGCTGCAATTTTAAGTGCTGATTAACTACGTGCTCGGTGGTGAAGGAAAACATCGTAAGGAAATCTGCATGTCTGAGGAATAAGAAAAAAAATATTTCGAAGACATGTGAAGTTTGCCAACACGCATTGGGGCAGCGCGGCGGACACTTCCTTGCTCCTCTCAGAAATGAGCCTGTGCCCAGCAGTGGGACGTATATAGGCTGTAACTTTACTTTACTTTTATTGACTTATAATATGTAAAAAAGAGCACAACGATGCACTAGCATGTAATGCACGAGGCTAAAGAAAAGTAAAGTTTTAGTATAAAGTGTTTCCAGTTCTCTAGTGTTACCTTAGCAGCCTATGAAAGTCCACTGCTGAACATAGGCGTCCGCTATAGGTTGCCTCGTATCCCCGTATCGTATCATATCCCCCATATGTGCCACAGTTAAAAAACTTATCAAGCGGATTGACAACCTCAGTTTTTTTTAACTCGTTATGATATTGAATTATGTCATTTAGAAGATGATATTCTTAAACCGCCATTGCACGATCACAACCTTCCCTTCAATGTTCACGAAACATACCAACATGCAGCAGCATTAAACTGTTATTTAACGTTGATATTCTGTGAGACTAACACTTAAGTAAATCAACGTAAGAAAAGCAATTAAAGGCTCGTTGTATTTTCATTCAGAATCACTGAAAAGTTCGAGCATTTAATTGATCCAAATAAACTCTTGACCTATTTATATCTCCCGGAGAGGGTGTAGCTAGGGTTGCGTTGATTTAAAATGTTTGAAGCTTAACAATTTATCGTACAATAATAAATTATAGGATATAACAATTTTTATTCTATAATGATTATTACAAAACAGTTATTGAAAGTATTTTTTTATTTACTATTGAGTCGGAATATACCTCTGTCCTGGGAAGAATCAGTGCCAATCAGCCACTAGACCAACGAGGCAGTTAGTAGAGTAGTATTGCCTCGTTGGTCTAGTGGTTGCAGTAGTGCGACTGCTGATCATGAGGTCCCGGGTTCGATCCCGGGTCGGGCCAAAAATCAATTATTGAGTTTTTCCGTCAAGAAATTCTCAGTAGTTGCTCGGAGTCAGGAAGTTGGCGGTGTCTCACCCCCGTGCTCCGGAAAGCACGTAAAGCCGTTGGTCCTGCGCCTGATCTCTCTGCGGTCTTGTCGATTTACCGTCCCATCGGATAATGAGAGTGAGGGAATAGAGAGTGCTTGCTTACCTGTGCTTGCGCATACGCTTGGGCACTGTAATTCTGTCCTGCGCCGATGGCTAGCCTACGTTGAGGCAGACCACCGTGGTCGGAATTCGGTCTGGAGGACATTATTTTTTTATAGAATAAGCATGACAAACAAGCACCACCTGATGGTGCTTACCATACTGTTACCCATAGATTCAATTAAGTATCAAAATTCAGATGCGTTGTTACGCCAATGGCTAAGATGGAATGCCTCGTTTCCAGTAGAATGGGTCTCCGGTTTCTACATTGAGAATACGTAACACGGCTGCATTAAGCTGCTATTTTACGCTAGTATTCTGTTAGAGAGTTGTCTTACCCCGTTTGGAATGACCCAATCGTGCTACAACTATAATGTGGCTGCAGCGTAGCTCTACCACGTGGTGTCGTTGGTTACTGAATGCATCAAGATTAAGTTTTATACTAGCGATTTGCCATAACTTCACCTGCGTAGAATCCATTAATGTTGGATCATTTAGTATTTTTTTAATAATTATCGGTGAATATTTATTTTATCAAATTTTAGATTTCATAAAAATAAATAAAAGTGGTTCAAGCCTTTCGGATAATATATAGCTCAAATCACTCCTGGCATTGCTGTTTATCAGATCGTGACGTTTCATCACAAAAGGTTTAGCCACTCCGAAGATTAGCCCGGACAGACAGACAAAGAATTACATGACGGAAAAACTCAATCACTGATTTTGACCTGACCCGGGATTCAAACCCGGGACCTCAGGACCAACAATCGCGTTTACGATCACTAGACCCACGCGCTAATCAATAAGAGACAGTAGGAAGCAGGATTATAAGTATGTATGAAACCAAGCTGTTAGCTAAACTAAATTGAACCAAATTGGACAGGATTATAGTACCCGAGTGTAGACGCAATTACGATAGCGTAAGCGCACTCTCTCTACTGTCACTACTATACCTACCCCGATGGGACGCCAATCTGGCGCAGCACCAACGGCGAACAGACCAATCTTGTGGTTCCAGGCTGATACTGATAAAATGATGACAAAAAAATCCAGTAATGGTTTTGGTGCGACACGGGATTCGAACCCAATTTCAAATTATCCCCATTTAAAAAAAAACAACTGTTGTTACGTCACTAAACACCAATGAGGCATTGAAACATAATTACTGAGAACGTAATCCATCAATCCGTCTCTGTCCACAAAGTTGACATCGCATCCTACATACTTAGCCTCTTTACTTGATGGAGTGAGGCTCAAAAATGTGAACCTGTCGGAAAGGGCTACGTTCTTTTACAAATATCAAAAATTTTGAAATAATAATTTATTTAATAGCTTTTTCACTTCACAAGTTTAATTTGAACGCAGGTTCATTAAGTTATCTATTATTGCTATGAAAAAATTTCAATGGCCGAATTATGTCATGTGGTATAGGAAGCTATGTAGAGAGCCATGCTGCAGTAATGATGGTAGCCCGAATGGATTGGTTCGAGGACCACTATTTCAATAGGATACCAGCGTAGAATAGCATCTCAACGCCACTGTTTTTCTGTATGGTGAGCGTAAATACGTGTTCCGTTCGGGATTCGGACCCGAGGCCCTTAGCTCTGTAACTTAGGTTAATACTTACCAGTTACAGTTACAACATACTTACCGTTAACATCATCATCATCATCATCATTACAGCCCTTCACTCCACTGAAGTCCACTGCTGAACATAGGCCTCCCCCAAGTAATGCCACAAAGCACGGTCCTGAGCCACCTGCATCCATCGACTTCCTGCATGTCTTACCGGGTCGTCACTCCATCTAGTGGGGGGTCACCCTACACTACGCCTACCGGTACGAGGCTGCCACTCGAGACCCTTTCTTCCCCATCGGTTATCGGTTCTTCGAGCTATATGGCCGGCTCATTGCCACTTCAGCTTACTAATCCGTTGGGCTATGTCGGTCACTCTGGTTTTACCGTTAACAACAAGGTAAGTATGATACATGTAACTAAAGTACACATAAAATACACACATAATATATCAGAGGTGATAAACATAATATTACGGATATAAAATTAATTGTCTAAGGACTTGCGTATAAGTATTTTTTTTTCTTAATAGTAACTTTAATAAATAAGAATACACAAATAATAACCAACTAAATTAACTAGAGTTTGAAAATTAAAGAGGTATCGTCAGCAAATAATACTATATCGTGATTGTCCCCTACATGATAAGGTAAGTCATTAATATAGATTGAGAACAGGAATTTCCAAGAATCAAGTCTTGAGAAACACCCATTGATACTACTGATCCGGAGGAACCTTTACCATTGATAACGACTTTTTGAGTCCTGTTATTTTAAATTTTGTGAACAGAACAGTAGCATCTGTATGAGATATATATTAAAATATAACTTCGTTTCTTTACAGGTAAGTTTGTCATCCACACACGTCAGTAAGTTTTTCAGACAATACCCTCAAGTGTCGGAAAACAACGTTGGAGCTTTTCTTCCTGATGTTGGAGCTTTGCTTCCTGATTCTGGAGCTTAGCAATGCATTACTGCTTGGTATGTTGTAATTAACTTCGACAACAGGTCCTGTGATGAGTTACCGCCTTTATTTTTAACTAGTAAAAACGGGGAGGGGAGGTATGGTTTTCACATTAGTCATACCTGAGAAGGGGTGCCGCGTAAGGCGGCTGGTCTGCTAAGGGCGTTTCAATACACTGGTTTTAAAATTGAATTATTTTATTTTTGAGCCACAGACCGAAGAAAAAGATAGACACAATAATGTGTTCTTTTCAATTGACACTAAAACTAAGCTTAAGCATTGCTCAACAAGAACATGGACTAATGCAAACATAGCATTTAAAATCATTGCAATCAATAACACGGGTTTAAATTTTTTTTTTATGGTAATAAAAATAGTTTTTGTAGTAATAAGTTAATATGTTTGCGTACGGCAGTTTATTTATGGTCTAATATGGAGTAGAATAATATGTGTACGTGAGTGCGGGTCAACAAGTTGAGCACGGTTTCGGTATCACATAGAATTTTTTGAGTGTTCTGTCTTTCTTTGTCCTTCGGAGCCCTTAATGTGTTTCGAATAACTATGTGTACTTATATTTGTTTTCATTTTTGATAAAGAATATTGTATAATTATATGATTTAGTTAAATTATTATTTATAAACAGCTGATACCCGACGCATTGCAACCTCAGAAAAAATAATAATTATTGATATATCGTTTTAAATTTGGAAAAGTTATATTGTTTAATTGGGAATGATAATACATTCATTGCAATTGAATGATATATGACTTTCAAATTTTGTCGGTACGATAAGCGCGCCACCGATTGTAAGTTGATTGTACTATGCCTAGCCTTTACAAAATTGCAAACAATACGTCGATAATGTTTTAGCGCAATATGATGAACGGTATGGCAGCACATAAAATAACAAATATTAATCTTTATATATAAGAAGATATTCTGCCTTCTTGCTGGTTCTTCCCATAACAGAGGTAGATATTTTCCGAACCGGTGGTAAAATCATAAAAAATAACATCCAATATTATTTTAATTATTTATTACTTGTAATCTCTATTATTAGTGCGTGTTGCCAGTGATGACATATGGAACTGAGACGGACCACGTCTGTCACTTTCACTGCCAGCCGTATGAGGACACTCAAAGTCGCTCAGCGAGCTATGGAGAGGGCTATGCTCGGGGTTTCTCTGCGTGATAAACTTAGAAATGAGGATATCCGCAGAAGAAACAGAGTGACCGACATAGCCCAACGGATTCGTAAGCTGAAGTGGCAATGGGCCAGCCATATAGCTCGAAGAACCGACAACCGTTGGGGAAAAAAGGTTGTCGAGTGGCAGCCTCGTACCGGGAGGCGTAGTGTAGGGCGACCCCCACTAGATGGAGTGACGACCTGGTAAGACATGCAGGAAGTCGATGGATGCAGGTGGCTCAGGACCGTGCTTTGTGGCATACTTTGGGGGAGGCCTATGTTCAGCAGTGGACTTGTGAAGGGCTGTAATGATGATGATGATGAATCACTATTAAGATAAAAATTAGCTAAAATATTATGTCTTCGCACCCGTAATATCAACTTACAAAAATAATACTTTATTTGTTCACACACATCGTAAGCCTTGACTTGTCGTTAAGAATTTAGTTAGTTTAGATCTGTTTAAGTGTTTAGTTAGCATTTGTCAACGTCTATCGACCTTGAACTGAAATTATATTAAAATTGACATAAACGAAATTATTCAGAATGTTTGCTTCTATTTCAGATAACAAATTTAGGCCACGAGTACACAGTCCAGTTTGTACGTGGTACAGCCACACTGCAGCTATATTATAGTTGTAGCACGAATGGGTCGGCTCGACCGGAACAGGACCACGCTCTCACAGAATACCACCATAAAATAGTAGCATAATGCTGCTGTGTTTTGTATGAAAAACATAGAGAACCGCAGACCTTTTTAATAGAATCAAGGCATTCCATTATTCCTCAGAGGTGACAACGCATTTGCATTTTGATTCTTAATTGGAGATAAATGTAGATGTCTATGGGCCACAGCATCCACTTACCATCAGGTGGACTGTGTGCTCGTTTGTCACTCAATGTTATTAAATAAATCTGACGGTAATAGGATGCTGTGGCTCGTAGACACCTATTGTTACCGTTTCAACTTATTAAAGTCCACTGCAGCACATAGACCTCCCCCATACATTCCCCATAGGGAGGAATTTGTCGTAGTTGCAACCCTTGGCAAGGGGGTGGGCAATCGCAGTTTTTTATTTATATTCATTGTTAGGACGACGCTGCTGCCTCTCTCTTGATTTGATTCCTTCTGTCGCCTCCTACGACAGCTACAGGATGATATCGGGTAGTGGATATCCTCACACCGCCATCATACGGAATCTACATTTATTCTCAATTTTCAAACTGCAGATGCTTTTTCAATCCTGAAGACAAAGATGTAATGCCTGGTCACCAGTAATAGGGATCTCCGGTTCTCTACACTCATCACACGAAACACAGCAGCATTAAGCTGCTAGTTTACGCTTATATTCTGTGAGAGCGTGGTTCTACCCCGCTCGAGCTGACCCATTCGTACTACAACCACAATAAACAGGTTTATTGTGGCTCTGCCACGTCTAAGGAAATATAGTAACAATTGTTTTTGCATGCTTTAAACGCAAAGCGCGTAGGTGTTGCATGTCTTAAGTGCAAAGGGCAAAGTGCGTAGGTAAATTCTACTAGCGCCTAAAAATCAAGAATCCAATGTTTTGTCGCATGAAATCGTATCTAACAATCAAATTGACCATAATAAATTATATAAAAACCATATTTTCAGAAAGATAAATAATGTTGAACTATTAAGTAATTATATATTATTATTATTTTTAATTCGATTAATTGATATTTTTACATTAAAGAAGTGGTTTTAGTGGCTTATGGTGTAAATTTATCACGTCCGCATGGAGGGGTAAATACGATAACTTTTGAAAATATCAATTGTTCAACTCAATCTATTTTTTAATCTCTTCATCTATCATGTAATATCAATTGTATATGTAGCCAAGCCGATTCGTCTTAGGTGGCAACTGAACCTCCACCGGAGATTCTTAGCACCCCATGCCCAGCGTATCCACCGTACGTCATCATTCATCGTACACCATCCGTCGCCACCGTAGCCAGGAATGATGGTAAGTGATGGTAAGTGGTTGCTGTGGCCCAAAGACATCTACATCTACCCTCGATTACGAATCAATATGCAGATGCGTTATAACCCGTGAGGACTAAGATGAAATGCCTTGTCTCCATTAAAAAAGGTTTTCGGTTCTCTACACTCACCATAGGAAACACAGCAGCACTAACCTACTATTTTACGTTGGTATTCTGTGAGAGCGTGGTCCTTCCTCGGTCAAGCCGACCAAATCGTACTGCAACTATACTACTAATATAACTGCAGCATGGCTCTACCACGTACAGAAACTGCAGGTAGTAGCAAGTCCTGCCTGTATTCTTCTGCCGCCTTTTAGTCACCCACAGCAGGATGTGGGGTAGTGGATATTCTTAACCGTTACTACACAGTAATTATACGTTAATAAGGAAAGAAATAACCAAATCTATTGAGCAGGGTAGCAAAATAATGTTTATTAAAATATGATGATTACAAAAATATAAACAACATGTAACAAAAACCCTGTGGTTCCCGTTAACTGCGTTATCAGAAACAGTATCCAAGCGTATAGAAATATTTCTTTTTCAAAAAAAAAAAAACAATTTAAAGAAACTTAATTTTAGTTTACTTCCTCTAACTCACACAAGTATCGGTAATGCGGAGTCTTTGACAATCCTCTTACTCCTCGGCCAATGCAGAGATAATAAAACCACATACAATTTGCAAATTAATTTTTTTTCCTTAAATAATTTTTTTTAATGTGTTTTTTTGATAAAAAATATTTCTATACACTTAGATACTGATTCTGATAACGCAGTTAACGGGAACCGGAGGGTTTTTGTTACATGTTGTATAAGTTAAATGTTTTAATTTAACTGGGAATAATGAATTGGCTTACAAACGTTTTTGGTAACGTAAAAATTAACCGTGTTTGTTTCGGACCTCGTGCTATCATATGAAATTTACCATAGTTATAAATATCCGTAGACCAATCATATTTAAAACAAAATAAATAAATTGTTTTCAATAACCTTAGAAATATATAGTAGAAAGTTATTACACCCTACCTACATGATCAAAATTCTCTTGAAGAATTCGTTCAACGTTTATAATTCAATTAATTATTGTGATACAATATTTCAGCACCGTCGATGTCTGATGAATGAAATTAATATACGTTTAACGGTTTTCTGAACGCTAGACACTATTACATAATAAAAGATTTTATCTAGCTACAAATAAATAAAATACATACGTACATACAAATACTCGCCAAATTATTTATCAAAATATATTCAACGACGGCTCCGTGGCGCAGTTGCTTAGATATCAGTTACAGCGCTGGGGGCCGCGGGTTCGAATCCCGCACGGAACAAGTTTTGTATGGCCTACAAATAATTGTTCCGGGTTGGATGTTTGTACTTGTGAAATAAGTGTACATGTAAACTATCCCCACTATACAGGAGAAAATCTTAGTGTAGAGGCATCGTTTTTAATACGAAATTTAAAAAAGGAAAAAATCTGTTTTACCAAAATTTCGCCATTTTGCACACGATTACATGTTAATAAACTTTACGATACAATGCTAATCCGTCTGCCAAGCATGCCAATTGTGGAAAATGTCCCCCTTAATAGGCTGTAACGGTAATTAGTCCAGGAGGAATCGGCGTATGGATAAAGTAAAAGTAAAGTAAAGTTACAGCCTATATACACGTCCCACTGCTGGGCACAGGCCTCCCCTCATTTCTCATTTCATAGAGGGTTTTAGGACAAGGAAGTGTCCGCCGCGCTGCCCCAATGCGTGTTGGCGAACTTACCATGTCTTCAAAATATTTTTTTTCCTTATTCCTTCAAACGTGTCTGGCATGTCTGAGGAAAAAGAAAAGGAGGTTTCCTCACGATGTTTTCCTTCACCTCCGAGCACGTACACGAGGTAAATAAATAAGCACTTAAAATTGCAATCAATTTCATTGGTGCCGGCGGGGATCGAACCCGGGTTACTTGCGTTCTGTTATATTTACAGCGAACACTAACCATCTAAGCTACCTATTCCACCTCATCTTTTTTATGCGATTCTCTTCAAATTTTCCTTCTGCTGATATAAATGCATTTTGCCATAGGGCAACTCAGTTCCATATTGCTTTAACTGATTTCTTTTTCAATTCCAAGGAATTGTTTTTTATTCTTTTTCTTAACGTTATTTTATTAGGTCAAAAGTATCCGAATTTGGGAACATAACTTCGAAAATATTAACTTTATCGTAAAATGTCATGGGATCGTTTATATTATCAAAAAATATAAAAAATGTACCGTTTGAAAATAAAAATTCCTTAAAATTGAAAAAAAATCGGTTTAAACAATATGGCACCGAGTTACCCAATGGCACAACATGCATTTATATCTTTGTTCGGACAATTAGAAGAGAATCGATAAAAAAAAGAAACTCATATGCGGATTCCTGCTACATTAAATGGCAAATTTTCAAAAAGTTTTAATAATTTTTTTAATAAAGAAATAAATATATAATTCTTATTCGCCGATGTCATGCCATGCATAATTCTAGGACACACACGTACACATCTTTCACACACACATCACACAACCACAGGATGATAAGTGGTAGTTGATGCTATATGCATGGGCTGGCTCAATCGGAGAGGCTCAGGCTCGCATAGATTGCCAGCGTAAAAAAGCAGTTGTATGATGCTAAAGCGTCGTGAAATGGAATTTATATTTTCGTTGTCATCTAAGCGTTTCTGAATGGAGACCCAAATTTAATTTGACAAACGAAGTCCAATCAAAAGGACAGCTTTCATTATGAAACGATTGTTTATGCCTATCTTCAGACGCGATGTCTACTTATTTTATAGTCTTACTTAAAAAAAGAGATGGTTCCTAATTCGACTTTATTTTTTATACGTATGTTTTGAGATTTTTTCGCAAATTGTGACCTCGATTTAATTTTTTCTTTTTGAAGTTAAACTTCTTTGGAATCATTGTAATTTGGAATTCAATGAAACGAAAAAGCGACACTAAAAAGAGACAAACACTTGACAGGCCTGTTGGTCTAGTGGTTAGTGACCCTGACTGCTATGCCGGAGGTCGTGGGTTCGATTCCCACCCAGGACAAATGTTTGTGTGATGAGCACGGTCATTTGTTCTGTGTCTGGGTGTAATTTATCTATAATATGTATGTATTTAGAAATATATAAGTATGTTTATCAGTTGTCTAGTACCCATAACACAAGCTCTGCTTAGCTTGGGACTAGATGGCGTTGTGTGATTGTTGTGGAATATTATTATTATTATTAAAAGATTTGTTTCAATTTCTATATGATAATAACAAATTATGTTAGTTAATGCGTTAGTTTAACTACGACTCTGCTGAATTCTTTTTTCTTAGTGAAAAACCATGGAGCAGAAACCATGAATCCTACTTGCCAACAATTTAAATTTAAATTATTCCTTGGTGGCAAATTGTTAGTAAAATGCGAATAATAAACATATAAGTCTACAGCTTTGAGAGAATGAGATAGAATACAGTATACAATGTTGTCCAATTCCGATCTCAATAAATTTATAATAAATGATTATTAACGAAAAAAAAAATAAAGTCTCATTTCTACCGTACGAGAACTGCACAAATGTTCTTTATTAAGTCGGATATATCTCATGTTACCGTTTCCGTTACCGTTACCGTTACAACATATTAAAGTTCACTGCTGAACATAGGCCTCCCACATATACATATAGCCTTATAGTGGGGATGTTGGCCATAATTGCCACTTTAAATCGTTATTAAGAAGACGCTGCTGCACATCTCATGATTTGTATCCCTCGGTCGCCTCGTACGTATCCACGGGATGATATGGGATAATGAATATTCTTACACCCCCATTACACGGCAATAACTTACGTATGTTATGTATTTAAATTTGAAAAATAAAACCCCTAAGGCTGGTAAATATAGAATGAAATTTAAATTTAAGTATGGACATGATAAAATTAAAATAAAACAATAAAATCAGTAAAATTAGTTCCATTTAATGTGTAGTGTTTGCGTAAATATAGTAAGTCATTATTGAGACAATATTCTAGTTCTTGCATTGTGGTAATAATACTGATTAGTCAACTAAAACCGGTTTAACTTTTAAAAAAGTAAAAATCAACTTCAAAGAGCTAAATATACATTTCTATATAATTTATGGAAGTTATTTTTTCTGCGTGATAAATTTAGAAATGGGGATATCCGCGGTAGAACCAGAGTGACCGACATAGCCCAACGGATTATTAAGCTGAAGTGGCAATGGGCCGGCCATATAGCTTGAAGAACTGACAACCGATGGGGAAGCAAGTTTCTCAAGTAGGCAAAGTGTGGGGCGGCCCCCCATTAGATGGAGTGACCACCTAGTAAGACATGCAGAAAGCCGATAGACGCTGGTAGCTCAGGACCATGCTTAGTGGCATTCTGGGAAGGCCTATGTTCAGCAGTTTTTTTTTTTTTATAGAAGAGGGGGCAAACGAGCATGCGGCTCACCTGATGTTAAGTGACTACCGCCGCCCATGATCAACCGCAACACCAGGAGACTTGCGGGTGCGTTGCCGGCCCTTTAGAAAGGAGTAAGCTCTTTTCTTGAAGGTCCCCAGGTCGTATCGGTCCGGAAAAATCGCCGGTGATAAACTATTCCACAGAGAGGTTGTACGTGGAAGAAAACTCCTTGTGAAACGTACAGTGGTGGACCGCCAAGCATCCAGATGGTGTGGATGGTATCGGGACGTTTGCCGTGTCGTGCGTTCACGAAATTTGGCGGCTGGGATTAATCCGAACAATTCCTCAGAGCACTCCCCGTGATAGATGCGATAAAATACGCAAAGAGATGCAACATCTCTTCGCAACGCCAGTGAATCGAGCCGATCGGAAAGCACTCGGTCGTCGACGATTCGAGCCGCTCTGCGCTGGATGCGGTCAAGTGGAAGGAGCTGGTACTGGGGAGCCCCAGCCCAAAGATGGGAACAGTATTCCATGTGCGGCCGAACCTGCGCCTTGTAAAGTTGCAGGCGGTGTGCCGGCATGAAATACTGTCCCGCTCTGCTGAGCACGCCAAGCTTTTTAGAGGCCAATTTGGCCTTCCCTTCCAAGTGACCACGAAACTGCACGTCACTCGATATGTCGACGCCGAGGATTCCGATACTGGCTGAGGCAACAAGGGGAGTGCCTTGAAACTGAGGGGATACGACAAAGGGGTTCTTTTTAGCGGTTAACGCGCAAACTTGTGTCTTCTGGGGGTTAAACTGGACTAGATTTAGTCGTCCCCAATCCGAGACTCTGTACAGCAAAGACTCGACTTCAGACACAAGTTTGTCCCGGCACTCGGAGACGTTTTCCCGAGAAATATTGGCTCGGCCGGTGTAAAGAGCATCACCAGTGCTGTCATCTGCATAGCAATGAATGTTACGGGTATGCAACATATCATTGATATGCAGAAGAAACAGCGTTGGCGATAGCACGCAGCCCTGTGGAACACCAGCATTAATAGGCTTGCAATCGGAGCTTGCACCGTCTACAACGACCTTGATGCTCCGATCTGCAAGAAAGCTGGTGATCCAATCGCACAATTTCTCGGGAAGCCCATAGGAAGGGAGCTTCGAAAGAAGCGCTTTGTGCCAAACCCGATCGAAGGCCTTCGCAATGTCCAAACTAACGGCCAATGCCTCCCCCTTGAACTCTACTGCCTCCGCCCATCTGTGAGTGAGGTAGACCAGAAGATCACCAGCTGACCGACCACGGCGAAAACCGTATTGGCGGTTACTAATCAGCTGGTGATCCTCAAGGTACCTCATGAGCTGGCAGTTTACAATGGACTCCATTGTTTTGGAGAACAAGGAGGTGATGGCGATTGGCCGGTAGTTGGACGGGTCTGAGCGGTCGCCTTTTTTAGGGATCGGGTGGACGAAAGCCGTCTTCCATGATTTTGGGACTACGCCTAGGGAGTAGGAGTACCGGAAAAGACGCGTTAAAACCGGTGCCAACTCTGGAGCACACGTCCTCAGCACAATTGGGGGGATTCAGTCAGGCCCACTCGACTTGTGGATGTCCAGGGAGAGGAGTGCTTTGCGAACCGAGCGCTGTGTGAACTGCACTTCCGGCATGGAGCACTCACACCGCGGGATGGTCGGCGGCGTACTCCCCCCGTCATCGAGAGTCGAGTTAGACGCAAAGAAGGAGCCTAGAAGATCGGCTTTCTCTTTTGCAGTATGGGCCAGTGAGTCGTCCTCCCTGTGCAGAGATGGAAGAGATGGCTGACAGAAATTCCCCTGGACAGCCTTGGCGAGAGACCAGAATGCACGGGTTCCAGAAGGAAGGCGAACTAGTTTCTCGCCAATTCTGCCTATGTGCTCTGACTTTGCCTTGGCAATGACTCTTTTGAAGGACCTAGAGGCGGAATTATACTTCTTTTTTAGAGCGCTGGTGTTTACATCCCGGGACGCTGATGCATCAACCCAGGCTTGATAGCACTCCTGCTTATAGCATGATGCTATTTTACAGGAGCGACCAAACCTTGGCTGAGATTTGCCTCTAATGGGCACCACAGAGGAAGGAATAAAAAGTTCCATACCCTGAAGTACCACATCAGTAACAGAATCCGCAACAACGTTGGGATCATCCGGCGAGAAGCAAACCCGCCCCCAAGGGTAGGATGCAAAGAAAGACCGCATCCCATCCCAATCGGCTGACCTATAGTGCCAAACACGGCGGCAGCCTGCAGAATGCAACCGCGATTTCGGCGTGAGTGGCACAACACTCCGGACCAGACAATGGTCCGAGGAGCCTAAAGGGGCGTCGACGGAAATCTGATATCCGTCCGGGTGAGAGGTCAGCAGAAGGTCCAACAGGGAAGGTGCATGATCCTCCACATCTGGAATCCGCGTAGGCGAAGTAACCAGTTGTGTCAGACCATATGCCAAGGCAAAATCATGAACAGATCTCCCCGCATGATCGGTTAAACGTGAACCAAGCCATTCGGCGTGATGGGCGTTAAAGTCGCCGAGGATCACGATCTCTGCGGAGGGGATCTGCTGTAGCAACGAATCTGCAGCCATTTGGACGTGGTCGAAAAGTCGGTCTGTTTCGGCATTACCGCTATGGGACCTATAGAGGCACCCGTAGACGCGCGGATGGTCGTCGCTGTCTACGCGTAGCCAAAGGATGGACAGGTCCGAACCTTCAAGTCTACCGAGGCGTCGAGAACAGATGTCCTCTCTGACGTAAACGCAAACTCCAGCCCGAGGCACAAAGGAGTGTTCCAGTTTGTACCCCGGGCAGGAGAGATACGAGACATCAGCCGGAGAGGACACCTGCGTCTCGGTCAGAAAGAGCAGAGCCGGCCTCGCCGTCTCGAGATGGTAGTGGACGGCGTTTAGGTTAGAGTGAAGTCCCCTGATATTGCAGAAATTCACGGACAGCGTGGCAGGGGTCGCCTTGGTCTTGTTGCTCCGTTTGCCCCGAGCAGTTGTAGTCTTGAGCGGAATTTTGCCCCCCCCCCCAGAATACGCGGGGCAGCCTGAGCACCCACGCTCAGAAGTGGAGAAACATGGTCGTGGATGCTCAGCGAGGGATTCTCCAGGGGTGCTGGTACCCTCCTGGGGTAGTCTATCTTTATTTAATTCCGCTACCATGTTGATGGGGGGGGGGGGGGGGGATTTGGGCCTCCGGCCACCTGCACTCATCAGACGAAACGCGGAAGCAGAGCTTCCACTTCACGCCGGTATTCTGTGAGGTCGTGGTACCACCCCGGTTTGAGCCGGCCCATACGTGCAACAGCAAAGCTGCCGCATGGCTCTACCACTGTCAAAAGCAGTGGACTTGTGAAGGTTAATTATGCTGTGTTTCGTATGTTAAGTGTACAGACCCGGAGAAACCGGATACTAGGCATTTCATCTTAGTCCTCACGGGTGACAACGAATCTGCATTTTGATTCTTAACCGAGGATAGATGATGTTTATGGGTTACAATATCCACTTATCACCAGATAGATTCGCTAGTGGCCCTTATTCCAAAAAAAATCATTATCCGTATTCAATCTTTAACCTTCATGAAGAATTTGCTAAAGAATATACTAAGTTGTGCTTAAAATATTTTCCAAACTGTCGCTACGAGTTTGATGACTTAAATGTAATTATTATTAGACATCCAGAGCTCGGCTCATTTCAGCTGCGTTAAGCGTTACAGACTACGCAGATACGATTATATTTTATCTGCATATAAAAACTTAATTATCTGAATTTTTTACACACTATACAGATACGATAATAAACGAAATTATATATTCACTTGAAATCCTTTGAACTTATTAGTATTGTTTTTTGGAGTAGATTGTTTATACAGAGTGTTACCTACAATGAGTTGGCGTATGTTGCTTCTAGATTTGATAGTTATAGCTCGTAAGAATAGGATTCAGATTTTGATTTTGATTCCCGTGTTGCTAGAGAACACTAGTAGATAGAGTATTTATCTGCAGGTGAAATCCTATGCCATAAATGTACCTACCTATATGTATGGCAAATTATTGAATTACACTCCAAATGACTCCGAACTAGTGTGTTGTACAAAGCTATAATAGCTTGCACATTTGTGAAACCGTTAACTGCACGTAACGTAAAACCTAGAGTTCTAAAAGCCTTTTTACATGTTTCAACAATATGATCCTTAAACGTTAAATCAGCAGAAAATTTTACTCCTAAATCCCTGACTTGCATTACCCTAGACACAGGTGTTCTGTCAATGTAATATGTATACTCTATGGGCTTATGTTTGCGCGTGAAAGATATTGTTGAGCATTTAGTGGTATTAAATTGTAATTTGTTATCTTTGCTCCATTCAACAACTCTATTTATATCGTCTTGGAGACTCTCACAGTCCTCCAAACTACCTATATCCATCGATAACTTAAGGTCGTCAGCAAATAACAAACATCTTGATTTCTTCACAATATTGGGTATCATTTATCATGATTAAAAACTCCAAAGGACCTAGATTCGACCCCTGACTCACACCAGACCATGTAAAATATGGTTTTGTCTCATGAACCCTCATATTCTATATACTGTTGCCTATCTGTCATGTAGCTAGCGAAAAAACTCAATAAGTGTGGGGTAAAACCAAATTTTGCCATTTTTTTAGTAATGTGTCATTATTAACCAAATCAAATGCTTTTTTGAAATCAAAATAAGCGGTGTCGGCTTGTCCCCCACTATTTACTACTGGTATTATATCGGTCACAAGCGCTAGAAGGTTACTTGCAGTGCTTCGAGCAGGTCTAAACCCGTGCTGCGCTTCCGACAACTGTGTGTTTATCTGTTGATATAAGCTTTTGTATATAGCCGACTCAAATACCTTGGCTGGAGTAGATAGGACTGCTACCGGTCTAAAGTCCTCTACACTGGTCCCTGTAGTTCCTTTTGGAACGGGAACCACCTTCGTTATTTTCCATTTTTCCGGAAATCTAGCTTGGTTTAAACAGTTATTGTAAATGTGAAGTAGTGGTTTTGCTAGCACAGAATGGCAATCTTTAAAGATAAAAGGTGGTATTCCATCTGGTCCTGCAGATTTCTTTGGCTTAAGTTGTTTAAGCGCGTTCAGTATGTCCTTAAGTTGCAACTGGCTCAAGTGAATTCGCGCTGCCCCGTTATCCCCTACGGCGTCAATGATAGCCTTACTCACATTCAAGTCTGCTCTCTGTGTAGTATACACCGAATGAAAGTATTTTGCATACTCAACAGCACAATGTTCGTTGGTTAAAACCTTCCCATTTTTTTAAATTTTTTGGATTTCGATTAAGTACCTCTTTTCGAATTAACAAAATTCCAAAAGGATTTAGGGTATCTTTGGAGATTATTTTGCACGCAGTGCTTATGCTGGTTATATGCAGTTGCTAGCATGTTTTTAAGTTTAGTTCGCAACTCAGCGAATTTTATATAGTCCGTCGCTAACCGTGTCTTCTTATATTTTTTATGGGCCGTAGCTTTATATTTTATTAAATTAATAATATCCCTAGTATACCACTCCGGGTATATCCGACCTGAGCCTATCCGTTTTGTTTTTCTTTTAGGTACACATTTGTCTAATACTAAATTAATCTCCTTGTAAAAATAATCTAAGCTTTGTTCTAAATCTAACGAATAAATTGGGGTCCAGTCTATATTAAGTATTGATGAATATAAAATATATAATAAGTAAATCAGCTTTGTAAAAATTCCATTTTAAGGTACCTGCATCATTACCGGGGGGTGTAGGTGTCCGTGGCGGATTCCCGATGGTTGCCGAGGACACCGTCACTGTCACTTCCAGTGGAGGGTGATACTCATCCACCCTCACAAGACTGGTTTCTGAAGCTTGAACCCTCACACAATCTTCATCCTCAAACGAACTCAATACCAAGTCCAACAATCGATTGTCACAATTACGCACTTTGTTACTCTGAACGAATCCACAGAATGATATAAAATTTTCAAAATAATTTTTTACATTTGACGAACATGAATTAAGATTAAAGTCACCTATCACTATTATTTTACTATAACCAGCACATAGATTTTCTATTATTCTGAACATTACATGGTATTACATGGATCTCATAACTTTTTACGGTAGAAGAACTGAGTTGCGAGACTTGTTTTTTTTTACAAGTTATGTTTTTGATGGCATCTCACTTCTTTTTGTAGATAAGATAGTCCTACTTAATTACCTTTCCGGTACCTTCTACTTCTTGAATACTAACAACGTACCTATCTACACCTATTAAACATATACAAGTACTCCGATTCATTCACTGCAAATGTAACTTTGTAATTCTATACATTTATATGATATTATTACAAAGTTATTTATGCAGTTGGTGTATCTAGAAAACTAGACCAAAATTAAAAAATATTTTAGTTTTTCCTTGATTTATATACTAAACCCTAATTGCATTCTAAGTTCGAAGCTCAGATCATATAAACAACAGGAGATATGGCAAGGAGGCGTGGCACTTGCGAACGCATCTGGCCGCAAAGCGGCCTGATGCCAGTTTCGGTAATTAGTCGAATGTCAACTTGTGACGTCTTCACTGCTCGTGATTTTTGACAAAATGCCGCGTTGTTCAGTGATTGTTTGCAAAAATAACAGCTGTACTGTGAATTAGATGAAAGATGGCATCTCATTTCACACGTTAGTACTAAAATATTAATGTTTTTCTTATTCAATTTATTAAAACATTACTTCGTGGTACTAGAAACACGATGAAAAACCAAATCAAATGTTTTCTTTAGGAACAAAAACCATTGCTTGCTTAGTACAAATCGACCTGTGAATCAGCTGGTCTAATAGCGCAATGGATAAGTGTTTTACTGATACTCTCACTCACACGATAGTTTCGTGAAGCAGCCGCTGCCGGCTTTTGTGAGTGAATGATAGCGACAGATGTTTTTGTGTGAATAAGTTTTGTACGGTGCATGGTAAATGCACGCTTCGTATGATGAGATAAGGTTTATAATTGGTTGTGTAGTATGTTTTGATTTATAAAATGCGAGTGTGTGCGCGATTGTGTATCTATTGCTGTGCATATGTAGTAGTTGGCGCGTGGTAGGGGCCAACTGGAGACACCGGGTTCCGATACATTTTCAACTACTGAGCATATCTCCTGTTGTTTATATGATCTGAGGTTCGAAGCTTCTATGTCTGCTAGAAGTGCCTTAGAGTTTTGATGATCGGTCAGTCAGTGAATGACAAAATTAAGAAACTTTGACTAGTTATAACTCTTAAACTACTGGTTCAAATTGAATGAAATTTTGAATATACCATGTTTACACAATGCTAACTTGGTTACTGAAAATTCAGGTTTTTAGTTTTATCCACTACGAAGTTATAGGGGCTCGAAAATGGCCTGAATTGCTTCGAGAAAAGTATAGTACGGCCGTGCCGCTTTTTTGCTCGACTTGGCGGGGGCACTGCTGTGCCCCCAGATATACTCACTATCTTTACTACCAGGTGGAATATAAACCACACACAATAAAAACAAAAAACGATTTTTAAGTAAACAGATGCACAGACCAATTCAAAGACGTGATCGTCTACGTTCACATCACCCGGACCGAGAACTCGCCGTAGTTCGAATTGCGGTGTGGCCACGAGACACGCACCTCCCTGCTTGCGGCCATCCGCTCAATCGCAGCGAAGAATAGTAAAACTTGGTGGAATTAACTCTGCGTCTTGAATAGACTGGTTACATCCTGTTTCTGTTATTGCATATAAATCAGACTTCATCGATGATATGCCAGTATAAAAATCTTCAATTTTTGTTCTAAGCCCTCTTACATTTTGATAATATAAATTTATCGATCGTTTTACTTTCTTGGTAATTTTTTTATGTTTGTTGTTGTTTGTGGTGTGATTTCCGAAACCAAATCCATTCGCAAAATTCAATATTTACGGGCCAACTTTCAGGTTTACATATTTTATCGTAATGACCCTCCGGAACTCCAATAATGAAGGAGGCGTAATATCTCTCTGCCTTGTGCCTCATTTTCTCTATTTTTACTTGTATTTCCTCTTCGTATAAACTTTTAACGTATTTTTCTAAATTTGTTTCTGTGGTGTCTTTGTTAAAACGCCATACATGTAGATATTTTTTCCGTTCGGTTCCCTGGATTAAATTCACATTGGAAATTCCGCCTTTCTTTACTTCACGGTTGGAGTATCTATTCTTTTTTTTATTGTTCGTAATAACCTTCCAATTTTCTGCCCTCTTTAAATTTCCTTCGATTTTGTCTTCACTGTCGATTTTGATGATTTTATCCCCTGACATATTCGATTCGCAACTCAAAACATTTACCGGTTTCATGGCCCCACATTCCTTTATCTTATCATTCGCGGTAATCTGCACCGGTTTGTTTTTTTTTAACTGCATCAACAAACGATACAGATGGTTTTTTAGGTGAAATTTACTGGTTATTTGATGGCATAACATTCCTTTTTTTTAATAGGGCTTCTAAATCCATATTTTTTCTCATTAGTTCTTCAATCTTAGTCTCTAATGCTCCTATTTTGCTGGCTTCTTGTTGCACTACCCTCAATATGGTTTTTACTTCGTGTAACTCGTTTTCTGTTTTTATCAATTTACATTGTAATAGTGCATATTCCTTATTTTGTTCATCGAGTCTTATGTTCATTTCTCTTCTAAACTCCCTCAATTCGTCAAGAAGTATACTCTCGAAAGAAGAAACCATTATTTCATTAGTATTTTTTCGAGTACCGCCACGTTCGTTGTTTACGAAATTGCTTTGTGTAAATGTTTTGTTCGTAATAATATTGCAACGTACCGGTGTTCCAGTGTTATCCTTCTTCGGAATAGAACATGCACACTCCGGGCAGATCCACGTATCCTTATACTCCTGAGTGAGAGTATCAAAACTTTCTTCCACGATTGCAAGGCACTTCAGATGGTAAAGTTTCTTGCATAATTGTTGCGAACACTTCATGTACAACACATCGTAAATTAAGGTATCGCACCCAGCGCATTTAATTCCCATTTGGGAGATTCTTCAACGTAAATAAATTTATAATACACAATTACACTTTTAAATACGTCTGTCCGCCTTAGACCATAGACACAATGATATATATATATATATATATATATATATATATATATATATATATATATATATATATATATTAAAGTTTACCTATACTCAACGATAAAATATAAAATATTTGCGCTGTGTGTGTTAGTTCATTAAATTTTATACAGAGCGATATTGAAAGATATTCGCTCAGATACAGATATCTTAACTTATCTGCATAATGTGTGACTCACTTTGTTGAATAAGTTCTGGTTTGAGTAGCTAAGTACTGGGTACATGATTACTAAGTTTTCTGAGACTATAAGCAAACTCAAAGAGAGCTTAAATGATGCGCACTGGATGTTGTTTGTAGAAAAAGTTAACAAAAAAAAAGAATTTTGGTCAAACGTTGGCCTATTAATGATGAAAAGCTAACTATAAACCAGTAATTTCATTGGTAAGCATTAAAACCATTTCAACTTAAGGATGAATCATAGCCGGCGTGCCCAAGTGAGTCTTTCACTCGCAAGGCTCGAATGAGACAGGTCAAGAACGTTATTCAAAACGTAATTATTGCGAGTGCTGTTTTCTGTTGCTGATTCTGATTTCACCGAGAGGAAGTGCACTTTTTTAAAGCGGAAACTATTTCTATAAACAAGCAGAACGCTATTCTATAGTTTTCGCACTGTTAGCATATTAAGTTTGTATATGAAAAGTGCAAAAATTAACTTACACTCGAGCACTATAATCCTGTCCTGTGCAGACGGCTTGTCTTCGTTCTTCGTTGAGACTGGCCGCCGTGAAGGAAATTCGGTCTCGCGGACATTATTATTATAAAATTGTCGGTTAATGTCGGTTAAAATTGTCGGTGTTAATTTTCAATGTGGGTATTACATTACGTTTACGATTTTATATAATTCGCCTCTACGAACTTTTACGAAATCCCCAACGGCAACTTGTTTCTTAAAATTTACCTTATCTTTAAGTACCATTTTCGGCAAGCTCGAAGTAATGATTCTATTGTGAGACTCGTTTATTAAGCTCATACTCTTCATCCTCCCTTAGATATTCGCGAGGGCGATAAACGTTATATCACATTATTACGGCAATTCAAGTCGTTAAATATTCGATCCCGTAGGTTATCGCAAGAGTCTAAATTGTGTAAACAATATACAAAGTTTAGCAAATGTATTTCACAATGCATATAGAATGTCACGAACTTTAGATACCTAAAATGTGTCTTATGATTCTCTGTTAAACGCTACCGTTGGTATTAGGTTGAATATTAGGCAACCCGTATATATGTATACATATATACATCTATATATACAGTGAGGATATTCGATGACTTTGTATATATATATATATATATATATATATATATATATATATATATATATATATATATATATATATATATATATAAACTCATCGCAAATCGTTCTCACGGTGGACGGATCCAGTCCACAGTGAGAAGCCGTGGTGGAAATTTAAACGATGCCACATTCTGTAAGTTAGAAGTCTTTTCAAAAAAAAATGTTTCACGTCTCTTCTTTGTGACTCGTTGGGTATGAGCCCCATCTGGAGCCACGAATGGATTGTCAGGGTCCGAGTGGTTCACTTTTTTGTGGGTGTACCCATGATCCTCTAGGCAGTAGTTAATGGTATTCATGGACCTTTCAAAGCATAATTTCGTTAATACCCCACCCACAGCTTGTTTCTAAAAATAATCAACATGAACCCGCCCTTATTAGGTAACACAGTGGTACAACTAGTTTAGGCTTCATTTATTTGTCAAAAGACTTGTGATAAACAAAGAATTTAATATTATTATTATTATTGTCAATCATAGTGGATAATAAAAGAACGCTAAAGACACGTGGTCGTGAACCATATTAATACGTCAATAAAGTCGCCAAAGTATCCATAAAAAGGTAGTTTTTACTCGTTAATAGGGACCACCAAACTACAGACATAAAAGTATCGGTCAACGGACGACCATAAAATTAATATTGTAATATCTGAAGTAACGGTTTGAACTAGTTTTATAAAGATATTTTCAAGTAAGTTTAGTTGTCCTTCTACTCAGATCAGTATAGTTTTAAGACAAGTTTTTTAACACCCTTTTTTTGACAAGTAAATTTTAAATTAAAAAAAACGAGTGCGCTTATGACCACACGACTGATAAAACTTCTTTAGCTCCATATGTATGTGTATATGAATATATGTTTATATATGCGTATATGCATAATATATTATGTATATGCA
Organism: Parnassius smintheus behrii; assembly: GCA_036936625.1. NCBI lineage: Eukaryota > Metazoa > Arthropoda > Insecta > Lepidoptera > Papilionidae > Parnassius > Parnassius smintheus. Next base: position 37,754,293 of record JAUPFT010000028.1, read on the forward strand.
TATATTAATTTTCTACAAATATTTAAATTAACTATCGACTTCCTTCCATAATTTCTTATTATTGACCCGAAAATTCTCAAAACATGAACTTCAAAATGAATTTACAATTTTATTCACTTTAAACGTAGAATATTTAATGTATTGAACAAAATATAAATTCATCAAATTGTTCAAAACGAAATAAAATTACGAAAAATAACTGGCTTTGAGAGAAAGAAAAAAATTTGCGCGCGCACTGCTCTCTCTTGCTTATTTCTCCCACTCAACTCCCGTTCGTCTCACCCGATCACACTTTTCGTAACGCTTTCATCGTGCGTTCGGCAGCTTACTCCCCAAGTCAAGCGTGTGTAGAGAAGTTTACTTAAAAAAAACTTTTATTTTTTTCGACAAAATATAGCCTAGACCCTTCTTGGCATTGCGCTTTATCAGTTCCTGAAGTTTCAGGACAATCAGTTCAGTCATTTCAAAGATTAGTTCGGATAAATATACAGAAAGGCAAAAACTTCAAAAATTGTTGTTGATTATACCTTAATACCATGCAAATAACCTCCTGAGTATTATAGAAGTCAGTTATTTTAATACCACGCGAACCAGTAAAAGAGGCTTGGCCCCTTGTTAGTGCGTAAGCACAAACATCGACCGAAGTCGCGCATGTCAATGCGTGTAAACGCCATACAGAATACGAACGAATCCAGCCACAGTGCATGTACGTCACACGGTTTAGGCAAATAGGCACACTGCCTTAAACCCTCCGTGAGCGCCACCACCTGCCAGACCGCCGCTCCTGCAGACGTGATGTAAGTGTATGGCATCACCACCAATTGCATGATCACGGCACGGCTACTAGCCGCAGAGCGAGTCATGAGTCTACCGCTCACCTCAATGGAATGGGGTCCCACGTTGTGCGGCTTTCGGCCGCAGCCTTGAGAGTCTCCTCAGATCTTCCCGCCAGCTACCACCCGCATGAGATCGACACATATGCTCCACCAACCAATACAATGGCAGATATAGCCAAAAGGCAGTTATAAGATAAGAGTAATGATTCGCCATCAGAAAGGGTTTGTGTCACTGACGTTGAGTAAATGCATTTTCGATCATGTTTGTCTCACCCACCAACAAGTTGCCTTCAATCATTCAAAGGTGGGAAAGTTACAGAGATATAATATTATGTTGTTATATAAAACATCGTGGAGGGCAAACAGTCTGCAGCCCCGCAATGAAGGGACCCGACTTGGGCAAAGCTACTTAGGTGTGAGTCAAACCAAGACGCAGAGAGCGCCATTGAGAATAGCGTCCCACCAAACAACCATCGCAGAGACGCAATGCTGCAGAACGCAACAAGCATCAATACGACTATCGTCGGGCTTACACCATTCCAAGGTCCCCCATACATCCCAGCAGTCATTACCACCCGTATACCTCCATCGACCAGAACCACAAGAGAGCGTCGAATCAGGCGCAGCACCCCCGTAGATCCATCACAAGACGCAATACCGCAAGTAGCAGTAAGCATCAATGCAACTATCATACGGGTGGCGCCCCTCACAACACACCCACATGACTCCTATCGACTTTGGCAACAAAGTTGGTATTGTTGTTATATAAAAAATATCACCAACGTATCATAGTAGCACGCTACTAAGACGCCAATGTACAAAACTCCACGTATCATAGCGCTAATGCACTAAGACATGAAGTTGAATATGCCTGTTACACTTAAAAGTGCTACCAAACACACTCATCATCCCCATCCGAAAGATAGACGACGCATCGCTATGCGCTACGACGCCGCCCACAACCGGTATGGGTGTGCGATGTCCACGGGAAAGCCGTATTGCTACAACAAACCCGCTTACCACCGGCACTAAGATGATATGTCTAGGACACATCGGTTAGCGAGTCCAAGTTTACCTCGGACCAATTGCTCGTGAAGCAGCACACACGCCACCATAATATTCCTTTTCAAGTCCCTAATAAGGACTAGTCATTTTGCTACAGTACTAGGAGCAGTCAGTCACCCGACCACCCCATACAATGCTTATGCATCAAGGAGACCTCCTATAATATTGCTTTTGTATCATAGACCTTACTTTCATAAGTCATGTATATATAGGATTCGAACCCATGACCCTACTATTGTAATGCATATTAATCATAGAGACCTTCTATAGTATTGCTTTTGAATCATAGACCTTACTTTCATAAGTCATTAATATATAGGGTCCGAACCCACGACCCTACTATTGTAATGCAAATTCATCATGGAGACCTTCTATAGTATTGCTTTTGTATCATTGAGTTTAATATCATAAGTCCCTAATATAGGACTAGTCATTGTGCTACAGTACTTCAGGCAGTCGGGCTCCCGACCACCCCATATATATGTACAACTGCAGGAATGTGTCTCCGGCAGCTCATCCATACAAGACATCTATACATGAACACCTTCAACAACTTAGGAAAACATAATGATTTCTTATATTTACGCGAACACTACACATGATTAAAACTACTTTTACGGATTTTATCGCGTTTATTTTTACTTTTTATTTTTAATTCCCGACGTTTCGGGCGCTTTCCAGCACCCATGGTCACGGGGGACTGAGATGACTGACGTCCCGATGTCATTGTTAAACCCGGAGTACCTTCAGCTTTTTTAATTATTGTTTATGGTCCGATCTATGCAAAATGAACTAACTCTGTCTTGAGGTCTTGCAGTGGTATGCTTGGGTTTAGTTTTAATTTTATTGATTATAGGATCCCAAGCAGGTGGTAGTACCCAGCCTCCTTCTCTATTGAAATTAGGATGTTTTTTAATTTCAATAGCCTCACGTATCATCCTTGGTAGGAATCGGTGTTCTTTCGCGAGGATTTGTGGTCTATCAAATCTGATGTAATGGTTGGGGCCGTCTAGGATATGATCACAAACTGCAGACTTCCCTTTTTTTTTCATAGATCGGATCCTTTCATTTTGCATAGATCGGACCATAAACAATAATTAAAAAAGCTGAAGGTACTCCGGGTTTAACAATGACATCGGGACGTCAGTCATCTCAGTCCCCCGTGACCATGGGTGCTGGAAAGCGCCCGAAACGTCGGGATTTAAAAATAAAAAGTAAAAATAAACGCGATAAAATCCGTAAAAGTAGTTTTAATCAACTTAGGAAAATTTTCTTTTATACGTGAACTCCTTCCACAACTTAGGAAATTTATTTTATACATGAACGCCTCCCATGACTTAAACAATTTTTAACAAATTTTCTAATTATCTTATAAACGTTATTTAACTTAATTTTATAATATTTTTTGACTTGTATTTCTATTATTTATCTTATTTTAGATATTTTTTCAAGTTTTTTTTTTAAATAAATTTATTTATTACGAAAAACAATAATTTTGCCTTTAATTTACTATGTTATTGGGATAATGTCTGAAATATATTAACTTAACTTTTAAGACTATTTTTGACGCCCCTTTATATTGAATTTAATTATTAATAATAATATTGGGCCGTCACAATATGTTTTAATATTTTATACAATTTTTCATTCGGCACAAAAAACGACTTGACCGATTTTGTTCAAAATTTAATGATCTAAATTTTGAACTACTAGTCTAAGTTACATAGTTATGCGTTAAATGATAGATGGACTCTACCTGTAACGTCTATTCTATTTATTTATCATATTAATATAATGCCATTATTATTCATCATCATTAAAAGCCTTCACAAGTCCACTGCTTAACATAGGCCTCCCCAAAGGAATGCCACAAAGCACGGTTCGCATTCATCAACTTCATGCTTATCTTACCAGGTTTTGACTCCATCTAGTGGGGGAACGTCCTACACTTCACCTGCCGGTACGAGGCTGCCACTCGAGAACCTTTTTTCTCCATCGGTATTCGGTTCTTAGAGCTATATGGCCAGTCAATTGCCACTTCAGCTTACTAATCCATTGGTCGATGTCGGTCACTCTGGTTCTGCGGCAGATATCCTCATTCCTAAGTTTAAACCCCTGAGCATAGCCCTCTTCATAGCTCGCTGAGTGACTTCAAGCTTCCTCATATGGTCAGCAGTGAAAGACCTCGTCTCAGATCCATAGATCATCACTGGCAACACGCACTGGTTGTACAATCTAGTTTTGAGGTATTCCTGACGAGAAGATGTGTTGTAATCTCCCGAACGCTGCCCAGCCGAGTTGAATCCGTCGATTGACCTGTCGGTCGAAGTGGAACTTACCTAGTCGGACTATTTGTCCCGAATAAAATACTCGTCAACAACTTCAGCTAAAAGCACCCAAAAACCACTGGCATAGGTGTGACATGGGCATTACACATGACTTTTGTTTTGTCCATGTTCATCTTAAGACCTATCTGTTGGGAGACACTATTGAGGTCATTGAACATAGTGCGTAGGTCCTCCAGCGATTCCGCCATAAGGACTATATTGTCGGCAAATCGAAGGTGAGTGACGTACACGCCATTGACGTAAATTCGGTACCTTGTCTAGTCAAGTAGTTTGAAAACGTCTTCCAATGCAGCAGTAAAGTAATTCGGAGATATTACATCACCCTGTCTTACACATCTCTACAGTTGGATTGGTTTTGTACTCTGGTTCTGTACTCAGATAGCCATCGTAGCCTTTAGACCATTCAACTAAAAATTGTTAATATATAGGAATTTTTTTATATAGGATAGGGTGACAAACGAGCACACAGTCCACCTGATGGTAAGTGGTTGATGTGGCCCATAGACATCTACATCTATCTTCGATTACGAATCAAAATGCAGATGCGTTGTCACCCGTGAGGACTAAGAATGCCTCGTTAAGATTAAACTAACTACACAAAATAAAAATGAAAACATAATTTCTAAAGTAATTTATTGTCAACCGTTCATTTAGTTCTAGTATTATAAAAAACAAATCAGCTGCCATAATAACGCCTATTCTTATCAACTACAGGTCTGTCTATAGACAGTAAAATATTTTCTACTATATAAAAATTTATTTTTGTTCGTACTTTCTACGATGCCACATCAGATTGCGGTAAAACTTAGTCAACTTATTGGTTGCACTTGTGCGAAGGTTATACGCATGGTCCAATTAACTGACACTAGGTGGCGTGCCTATTATATTGACTATTTATTTGAAAGTCATAGTTATATATCATTCTATTTCAATGATTGTATTATCATTCCTAATTATACAATATAACTGTTCTACATTTTTAACGATATTTCCACAATTATTTCTTCTGTGGCAGCAATGCGCCGGGTATGAGCTAGCAAGATAACATGAAAAAATATAAACTTTGAATTACATAGTTATCAGTTATTTACAACGTCATTTTCGAAATTAAAATTACAATATTAAAAAAAATTATAAAAAATAACTGAAATTATCATACAGTCCTTTACTTAGCCTTCAAGCGAGGAAACAACAAACTAAATAACTTCTTATTACCAGCAGCGATGATCAGTCGCAGATACAGTTTTTCAGGAACTACACCGCACGTGTACCCTACGGACCAATAGTCTCTACAGAAAATTGCACAAATATGTACTCATCTTCCAGATACTCTGGGCTATTTACTTAGTTCAGTTGCCTCTAATGCCACCCCTACTTTAGACGAGGTACCCCTGAGATGGGATGCCGTCAAAGTGTTCGCAAGTAGTATCCCACACTAAAGCTTTCTCTCTCTCTCTCTCTCAAGCAACCAAACCCATACTGTCGAGTCTCCTTGTATCGTCTCTAAATATTCTACAAAGACCTTAAACCAACGCAACACTCCTCTTCCCTTACGACTCCACCTCGACTGCAGCGGTACAGAAAAAGGAATCTCCTTTAGTCGCACCCCTCTAACACACTTCCAACGTGGCTCGACATCATCAGGTGACCTTTTGGCCCTTGAGTTTGGTGGAAAATGAGGAAAGAAGAAAAAAAAACATTCGAAATAATAATCTAATACTTTTATACTTACTGGTACTACCAAAAATATTGTCGGTATACAGCACTTTTTTAAAGTGGTATAGTTCTCATGTCTAATAAAACAGTCGTCTGTGAAATGTTTGCAACAAATATGATCATTTTGTTTCGGACGCCAATTCTCAATATTTATGCTTTTAAGTCATAATTTTAGTCTAGGTTCAGTTGAAAACCTGTTAATTAATAAAAATTTGATAATCATCTGTTGTTGGCGACTTTGTTTGTTAACAGATATGGGTAGGAATGAACATCGATAACTATTATAGACAAGGAACTCGACAACTCTATTGAATTTTATTGTTTATCAAAACTCAGCCAAACATGTTGGTATAATATATGATATTAAGATTAGTAACACATTTTCAAGTACCTACTTATATTATCAAATAGTTTTAATTTGTTTAATATTTGCTGCAAATTCACTTACTTGTGAAATGTTATACCACTTCCCTTTTGGTAACGTGTTTTACAGATTACGCACACTCTCACAATCAAACAACATACAATACATTCGTTTTTTAGTTTAAATGTTCAAAATACAGACTTATTAAATAATACAATATAAATAAGACAACAGACTTTGGCATATTATGTCAATTTTATTTTTCAAGACATCCTTTAGCGGCGCTTCAAATTGGCACAGCCATTTTGTATGGTATAGCCAGTCCAGCGTACTTGTATATATAGAGGTCAGTGTTTGTTGGCCATTCAAACACTCGTTGCGTGCGGAATTCGAATCCCCCGATCTGTATAGGGATGTCGAGTCTATGGGTCTAAGCATCCACTTAACATCGGGTGAACTATACACCACTATGTTGTCACCCTACACCATTACCATTACAGGATACGAAAGTTCCCTGCTGCACTCATCCCTTCCTCATATATTGCCTCATAGCAGGGATTTTGATATAGTTGCCACGCTTGGTAGGCGGGTTGCCAACCATGCCAACGTGACAACCGCAGCTTATAATTTTGTGTTCTTATCAGGAAGATGCTACTGCCTATCTCCTGTATCTGTTTCCCTCTGTCGCCTCCAACGAAACCCACGGGATGATATAGGGTAGTGGATACTCTTCCGCCAGTACAAGTTTGTCACGCTAACTTTTATATAATAAACTCTAGATTCGGGATTTAGCAATTCTATTAGATTAAAACACGTCGCAAACTGACTGCTTCATACCAGCCTCATCGTTACCGATGTTCTGTGACATACCCAGGTATCGGTTTGTTTCAGTCTCGGAAAAGGTCTTGAAGTTGACGGACATAGATAAATCTATGCCCTTAGAGCAACCCTTCCCCTTTCAACATGGACTACCACACACTTATCCGTTCCCAGCTCCATTCTAATAGAATTGCTAAAATCACGCAACTTTTCAATCCGCTGAAGCTCATGATCTGCCTTATTATAGTCGGTGGTATGTTGCATATGCCTAAGAAAACAAATTCTGTTTGACACCACGACATAAACGAAATTCCTGAGTCAATTTAATTATAAGGGACAACCTTAGAGAAAATGAGTTTTTCACAGCGGGGTCATTTATATTCATTTTCGAAATGGAGCCGCGGCAAATGACTTTTATCCCGCACCATTTCTGAGGATCAAATCAGATGGAAGGCGGTTTTCACTCTAATTGTATATTTCATTGCACTGCATATTGAATAAACCGATTAACTTTTAATACCTGTTAAAGTAGAAGTAAGAGCCACGCTGCCACTATATTATAGTTGTAACTCGACCGGGGAAGGACTGCGCTCTCACAGAATACCAGCTTAAAATACCATCTTAATGCTGCTGTGTTTCGTGTGGTGGGTGTAAATAATAGAATTGATTATTTTATATAAACGACAAACTTACAATACTTATTGAACATAATTTATACTCTCTTCTAACTTCTAACTACACTGGTTCGGAAAAAACCTCTGTCTTGGGATGTACCAGCAAGAGTACTTCGCAGCGGGTCTTTTTTCTAAACAATAATTAAGAATATAACATGTCGTACAAGTAAATATAAAATCATTTAAACAGCAACAATTAGATTCTCAAAGCGTGTACACTAGCCCAAGGAGGAATTACTTACTCTTTGGTGTCGAGTACTGTGTGACTGCTTTACTTTACTGTCTAACATACTAGCCGCAGTGACCGGAATTCGGTTTAGGGGGGGGGGGGGGAATAATGTTGTCATCGTAACATTTGAATTAAATTATTAAACAAAAAATTACCTTTAAATGAAACTGCATTTTTAGAATTTTAGCGGGTATATTAACTATATTTTATATTTCCGACGTTTCAAATACTTTACACAACAATGCTTTTTATTCCGTTTTGTCAGCAAATTGAAAAGAAAGGAAAATGTAGAAAATAAAGAATTTTTTGTGCTTAGCAATGAGACTAAATCAACTCTTGAAGTGACTTATCTTTTTATTATGTATTAAAAAGACAATTCACAGGGATTATTCTATATTTATTCTACAAAAGGTCTTGTTGATTAATGTTTTTGATAAGTAAAGTAAAAATAAAGAGACGAATCGTAAACCTCCCATAACGAGCATAGGGTTCCTTTAATTTCTGAATGTTTTTTATGGGATAATGTTGACAGATGAGCTCACAGTTCACATGATATCAAGTGGCTGCTGCGACCCATAGACATCCACATTTATCCTCGATCATGAATCAAAATGTAGATGAGTTGTCACCCGTAAAGACTAAGATAGAATGCCTCTTTTCCATCTTAGTCATCACGGATTCTTCGGTTCTCTACACTCACCATACGAAGCACAACAGAGTTAAGTTGCTATTTTACGCCGGTATTCAGTGAGAGCGTGGTCCTTCCCCGGTACGAGCCGACCCATTCCTGATACAACTCTACTACTAATATAGCCATAGCATGGCGCTGTCACGTATAAACAGTTTCGGATTAGTGAGGAGTCTTCTACGCTCTTAAACGAAATTTAACAGTTTTTCGTATCATTAATTCTTAACGTTTTATGCAAAAATTAAATACGTATTATCTATACATGTAAATAATAGACAAGTCTGAATATAATATCGAAATAACTCTCTTTTATTGAGCCGAATTGGTTATTTTGGAAATCATACTGAAAATCTATCTGTCAGCCTGTTAGTGTTAATATTCGTCGTGACTGGACTTATTGTAATAAAACTTTACGAACAGATACAGAACCACACCAGGGTCTAGGCTTTATGCTTGTCCTTAAATTTTGGGAAGTTTGAAAAAAAGAGTAATGAATAAAATAAATGGTCTTTAACTGTCTTAAATCTAAATAACACCACTTAAGTTTGTAGATTGATCCTATCTAAGAAATCCGGGTGAAACACTAGTGTTTAATATGATAGAATTCCGCAAATTAACGTCTGGTGTTAGTAATTATGAAAGCATCTCTTTCACGTAGTTACTTTCTGTACCTCCTATTGTGATGAAAAATTTTAATTATCCATCGCCAATTTAAGGAGACGGCAGATTTTACTGCTAAATGTATTCCTTTACTTGATTCGAACAACTCTTAAATTCATTTTTCGTAATGAAAACAAAAGCTGTACGCGAAGTTTGATAAAAGTTCTGTAGGGGAAATTGTTTCAAATCTCGTATTTAAAGCGACTTCTTTACATGGCTGACTCACAAGAAACTATTCTGTTTCTTATTTTCTTTAACACTTTGCTTCAAGTATTACACGGTTTTGTTAGAGAGTATTTATGAACCACAGCATCTACTTACCATCTTTTCTTTACTTTTTCTTTTCTTTTTAAATACGTGGCCCCCATAAATTGAAAAAACATAAATTGCACAAGTACAAATATGTACCTGGAACAATTGTTTGTAAACCATACAAATACTTATTCAGTCCGTGATTCGAACCCGTGGCTCCCAGCGCTGCAACTCATTGCTAAGCCACTGAACCACGGAGCCGTCAAACGGTCAACGTCAATCAACGTGAAAACATCGGGTGGACTGTGTACTCGTTATAGATAAACCACTTAATTGACGGCTCCCCCGCAGTGTGGGGCAGGGAATCGGTGCACACGTAGTTACTTAACCCAAGATAGATCCCGTGAATATGTTCTGTGGACGCAATATGAAACAATGCAAATTTATCCATATCTCGCTATGTAAATTTTTTTGTAAAAGCTGTGGGCTGAAATATAATATAACCCATATTGCAACATAATATTTATTTTATTTCTAATATTTAATTTATTTAATGCAATAGTATATAAAAAAAGGAACAGTAAACTAAAGCAGAACCGTTTCATATTAATAATAATAATAATTAAAATATTTTTCTTTCTTTCTGATATCATTCTTACTTGAATTATCTTTACTTTCAGTGCAGCTTGATGACTCCGAACCGTCTTGTAAATTAATTATCATTTGATCTATAACATCATCGAGTATTTGACCGTGTTGGCAATATGCGTTTTCAACTTTATGGACATGGTTGTCACAGCTTTCCCATTTTTCTACAGAGAATTCAGCGAAAAATTGCTCAAGTGCAATTTTTTGGTATCCACATTGCTATTAAGTTCATTTCTTGTGAGTCCCTTCATATCTCCCCATACCAGCTCAATTGGGTCAGGTCTGGATGGTATGGTGGAAGTTGTAAGATTTCGTGACCCACAGCCTTTAATACTTCGTCAATTTTATAAAAATTTTTAGATTTTTGTAGCTTGATCAATGGGAGTAAGTCACATTTCCTTAAGGAAATAATTAAGTCCACTTTATGTTTTTGCAGCCCGGCCTACATGTCGGCAGTCACTTCTATAGAAATTATAAGCAGCCTTATCCATGACAATCACGGAATGTGGTGGTAAATTTAGGAGTAATTTTTCTTTTGTACATTTATTAAAATTTTGGAAATTCATATCTTCATGATAACCTCCGGATTTACTTTTTAACTTAAAAATTAAAAGGACTCCACTGATAAATCCGCCACGGTCTCCAGCATGGACAATAATTAAATGTAGCCCTTTGCCAATATATAACAGCGCTCCCATTTCTTCTGTAGACTGCCAACATGATGAGACATATAAGGAGGAATTGACATATGTTTCGTCGAAGTAAGCAATGTTCCTCTGACCTCTGTGGTGCTTCTTTGTAGAATTCATATCTTTCCATCGTCAAGACACTAAATTTGGTTGTTCAATAAGTAACGTTCTTTTCGACTCACATTTCTTAAATCTAAAGCCAAGTCTATGTAACAATATTCTCAAATACTATCGACTGCAATTAATAATTTCGTATTCTTTAGGATGAGCATTTAAAGTTTTTAATGTAGGAACCTTTTTGAAAAAAGTATAAAATAGAGTTACCTCCGGTCTTATTACGCCTTCTGTAAAATTGTCTATTGCATTTTTTCTTTTACTCACGGATTTGTTTCTTTTTTGATTTAAAAACCACCCTATTCTGTTCGTTGCCTTATAATTTTACTTAAAACCTACTTTTGTAGGTTCCAGGCGATCGAGTAGCTGATACACCGTTGCAGCCAATATTTACAATTAGTAGTATTCAAAAAGACCTTACTACAATACTTGCCTTCGTAATGATTGCGGATAAGTGTTTTTGATACGGCGCGGCGACGTTTACGAATGCAGATTACTGACGTTCACTCGGAATGACGTTACGATACGTTAACTAAAACAGCAGATGATGTCTAGTCTCATTATTTACGACTAAATTTCTAGCTACAATGAAAAAGCGCAATTAAATGTTGTGGTATTAAAGACAACCCGCTGTATTTGTTCGTTTTGTAATGCATGACACTTAAAGTTCAGCATTATCAGCGGCATTGTAGAATGCAAAAGACTGATACATAACATAATGTGCATTACGACTTAGTGCTTATTAACACGCCATATTCCTTATTGAGCTGCGACATGCATGTGTGCCCACCGAATGCAGCCGACGCCACTCCCGCTGAAACCTTAATCACTTCGTTTCAGATTATTATTTTTGTGATTTAGATCTGTCCTTCATACATTTACGGGCTTAGGACCGTCTGATATGTTGTACCCGTCAATCGACCTTCAATCCATATTGAATGAATGATGTGGTCGTTAACGTAAAAAATTGATTGCCGCCCAAACGTTCACACAGAAACGAACTTGATTAGCATGTTCTTTCATTTTGTGTGGGTTTTGGTAACTCCACCAGTACTTATTGTTCACGTTGTAAATTCCAACGCGGGTAAATATTAACTCGTCGCACCGTCTAAGTTTTCACCAGACAAGACATAAAATCTTGCCATTCCTAGATAGCTGGGTATTCGAAATTAGAGTATTTTGTACATGTTTACGATAACTATCATCAGGAGGTCGATACACACGCAGAAACATAAACATTTTATACGACTTCACGCCGTAGCTATTCAAAGTTGACTGAAATAATAGCGCGAGCAGCCTTGCCGTCGCACCTGCGACCCTGCTGAAGGATAAGGACAAGGAAAAAGAGGCCTACGGCAAGTGCGGCGAATGCGTTACAAATTTATGGCCGCCATTAAAGTAGGGTTCTTATGATTTGAATTTCAATAGTTTTTAATTGATTTATTCCTTTAGTTTAATTTTTTTTTTGTGGAAAGTTTGCTTCAAATGAGATGATTCAAATGAGATGAATGGAGCCTGGGGCAGGTCTTCGTACACTATACTCAAAATTAAGGAAACACATTTAAAGCGGTTCTCAACTGTCCAATTATTTTATAATGGCTTTGTTAGCTGGTAAAGCACAGGAAATCATACTTGAAATTACACACGATAAAAACCCGTCATGGCGGTAAGCTGTCATTTTTATCTATTGGTAACGTTTGACATGTTTATTACACCCAGTTTTGACACAGTTGTGACAACTGATAGTTCTCTTAATATGATCAATGGTCACTTTATGTTTTACTGTCATTGTCTATAAGCACAGAGTAACTAAATAGGTAAAACGCCATGTTGAAAGTCGATAAAAATAATTGATAAACATAAATTTATTAATTAAATGAATTATCTGTATTTTTCTCGAATTCTATATCATATTTTTCACTTTTTTTGAGGTAGTGTACATAGACCCATTTAGAAACATCTGCTTTGTTACTACAAAATGAAAAAAGTGACTTGATTTATTGATAGATCAATTTCGTTATATGTTAATGAATTTAAAGTACCAGTGTCATAGGCTTTTACTCCGTTCACTTCTTAGATTGTACTTTTTTCTTGACGGTAAAAAGTCATCCAGTATACATACATGCAACACTTACATATTATACTTATGTGTACTTACATACTTATAATGGACCACATTTAAAAATAAATACACATATTTATAGATATGTATATATCTCAATATAACAATGTATACAATGTATACATTTATTACATTTTATTTATTCTATAAAAATCCACAAAGCTCTTCAAATTTATAATTTATAGAACTTTACGGAAACCTATTTTCCTCAGAACATTGCTATCGTTTAAATAAGCCAATTATATCAGGAGGTTCGTTCAAAGCCGTCGTTCTGTTCAACTCTTTACTTTTTCGCAAAGGCTTACCGAAGTGAGTGGATTTTCGTAATGATTTAGTTATTAATTTTCTTTGATGTTAGTTAATTTTTGCGCTATCCACACTTACAATAAGAAAATTAAATCTTCATTCCTATTTTCCTAAAATTGTATTTTTTTCGCATTTAAGAATTAAACTTTTAAAAAATGAACTAAAAATGTACTTTTTAAAACATATCTTTCTTTACTTAATATAATATGTAGTTTCAGAATACGGGGCTATAATTCTTTGAAATACTGTGTCTTAGCACAGTTAAAAATTTTGCTATTTGACCCTTTTGGTGGACTTAGAAATGCACCTAAAGTTGACATGTAGAATGTTACCTACATAGTTTAATTATACATTTCAACCGTTACAATTTTTTTCCTCAAATTTAAAAAGAACATTCACTTTATTAAGTTTTCAATGTCTCAAAAAAGATAACTCTAATTTTTGGATAAAAACCCATCCTGGCATTGCTCTCTATTTAATCGTAATTTTTTATTATAATTGGGCAACAGACATATTTTTTTTAATGTTTATGGATGTTATGAAAATTTTGGCAAATTAATATATAGTACTTAATATCTTTATTTTTATTTTTTTAAACGTTACCCCCGTACTTGGATTTTCTTCTGTATCGTGGAGTCAGTTTACAAACATAAATAGCACAACGACAAACATCCAGACCGGGAACAACTATTTGTAGGCCATACAAATACTTGTTCCGTGCGGTATTCGAACCTGCGACCCCCAGCGCAGCCACTCATTGCTAAGCCACTGCACCACGGAGCCGTCGAGTGAGTTGCCTCCAACTTTTGTTGTTCAAGTACATATACATATTTTTTATTTCTCTCTAAATTATTTTGTATTTACGATCTCCAAAGGAGGAGCTATATTATTCCAAATTTCGGAGGCAGCATATTTTGAAAATCCTTTCGCTTACGCGCTTATAAGTTGGAAGTATTATAATAATTTGCCCTCTTGTCTCAACCGTTTAATTGCTATTTGGAGTAAATTTTTCATATAAATATTGAGGGATTACGAAATATTTAATGATTGTACGAAACACGCATAATTATTTTACTTTTCTGATGTAAGCCATAGCTAAAACATTTTTGAGGAGATAAGGAGTTACGTGGATGGTAGTCTTAGGTATTATACATGGTAGAGCCAAGCTGCAGCTATATTATGGTTGTAACACGAATGGGTCATCTCGACCGGGATATCCGCTCTTACAAAATACAACCGTAAAATAGCAGCTTAATGCTGCTGTGTTTCGTAAGGTGAGTGTAGAGAACCGGAGACCACTTTTACTGACCACGAGGCATTCCATCTCATTCTTTGGGGTTGTATGTTGCAAAATATCTACATTTTGATTCTTAATGGAGGATAAATGTAGATGTCCATGGGCCAAAGCGTCCACTTACCATCAGATGGACTGTGTGCTCCTTTGTCATCCTTTTCTATTTTAAATAAATACATAGATATGTCAAAATAATATCGCATAAACTTATTTAGAACACTTTGTATCCTTCCTATAGTTTTCTGCGAGAGACATGAACCATGTAACAATGCAAATGTGACAAGACCGCACTTTTCACAAGACGGAGCTAGATATTTGGTAAGGAAAAAGAAAGAATTTATAAAGATATTTTAAAGGCTGAAATCATTTTTCTAAATTTTGGCATTACGCGTTGTGCAAACGTTAAATCTTCATCCATATATTACACATATCATGAGGCCTAAGTTACGAATACAATCATCTTGAGGAATAGTAGTGCCACAGATCATGGTAATTGAATCGTTTTTTTTTGATAGATGCAACCTAATGACGTGAACCCATAAATAAACAAGTATTTTTTTAGGATTCAGAAATAGGCCATGAGGCTTTGAAATGCGTTAATTTTAGATCATTATTTAATCTGGTAACCCATGCTGTAATACTTTCATCAGTTGATGACATATGGACGTACAGTTGAGTGTCATCGGCATACAGATTATATTCTAAGTGTTGAACTTTATTATGCCTGCTGTGCATATGGCGAATACTTGTTGGGCCAAGAATGTAACCTTGAATAACGCCTTTAGAAATTAACAGACTCCGAAACAACAGCAGCACCTTCGGTATTGATAAATTTTACTTTTTGGACTTCGCCCGTAGAAGTATGACTGAAACCACGATGTTTCGGAAAAACCAACGTTTTTTAATTTTTTCCGTTAGTGTTATATTAACGCAGTAGAGAGCTCGAGTAAAGTATACTATTTTATTTTAACTTTGTAATTTTGATATTTTTTATTTATGATGTTTTTTTATAATTATATTATTTCTTTTCTGAGCTACCTTTTCTTATTTGTCACTTACGTAGTAGTAGTACTACTACTGGTTTTACTTGGTAGAGCCATGCTGCAGCTGTGTTATGGTCAGCACCATTTCATAAAAAATATTTTGGAAACAGATTTCAACATAATCTCTATATGTAATCAATTGCTGGCCGAAAATCTCGCAAACACTCGAAAATTGTTGGACCAATTTTAATTGAATGTTTTGTGTCTTTGAATGGGTCGGTCGCTAGATGGTTGAAATTTACAATCGGTGGCGCTGTTGTCGAGATCCAGAAATCTCTCGTTGAAGCTTGGACGGATTGGTAGTTAATACAATATTTTCATATTAAAAAACAGATATCTAGCCAAGAATTATAACTTTAAGATCGTTGTCTACGTTTCCACGTTGAATATATGTTTATAGATATATTCAACGTGGAATGATACTTATAGCTATATTTAGTCTTTAGGTAAGAAAAGAAACACCTCTCTCGTGACAAACAGCCGCGGATACAGAAAAAAAAATATTATGAAATTTTTCTTTAGAGTTTAGTGCACGTGTACTCCATAGATCGATAGTCTACACTAAGCGACAAAAGAAAATTAATTATTCATATTTAAGATATTTACTCAGTTTATCGGTTCTGATCTAAGTGCCTCTGAGATGAGCGACTGCCAGAGCACTTAGCACCCCACGGGGCTTCTCTCTCAAAGTCCCGAAGTCAAACCGTGTGGTCTCTTGTTTAAGTAGTTTGGGTAAGAAAGAAATAGTAAACAAAAGCCACAAATGAACGATCGCCATTTTGCACAATGTATTTATAAAGGATAATAGCCCGTTGTGGTGCCGGGAAACAAGGGCTCGTAAGTTAAAAGTGGATGAAAACAGCCGTAGTTGACACACGAGAAGCGTTCGTTGAACGTAGTTTTTGTTAAGTTATAAATGGTTTGCACATTTTTCTTTGTAGTATCTGTCTTCCGACAAAGTTTATTCTACTTTGCGTTTAGCGATGTCAGGATACAAATGATGGCGGCGGAATATAATCCTACATCCAATTTCATCCCGTAGGGTTTGTAAGCGGTCACTATAATTCATAGGGCAGATGATGGTATAACCATATGCCAGACGTAAACGAGATGATTATACCATCATCTTCGTTTTTCTACGTGGTAGACGTTGCCGCTATATTATGGCATCGGCTCAACCGGAGAAGGACCACGCTCTCACTGAATACCAGTGTCAAACACCAGCTTAATGCTGCTGTGTTTCGTATGGTAAGTGTAGAGAACCGGAGGCCCTTTTAAATGGTTGCGTTGGTTTCATCTTAGTCGTCAGGGTAACAACGCAACTACAATTTGATTCTTATTCGAGGGTAGATGGAGATGTCCATGGGCCGCAGCATTTACTTACTATCAGATGGACTATGTGCTCGTTTGTCACCCTTATTCTATAAAAAAGGGGTGGATCAGATGCGTGAGAGAAAGCATAATCAAAACGTGCGAACAGACTGGTACGGCGATCATAAATTCATCTGTCAAGCGTGATGGTAAATATAAGACATTTATATTTATCATCACGCTTAGTTGAGGATAAACGTGAAGTCTATGGGCCAAAGCATCCACAGTCCACTTACCATCGGGTGGACAGTGTGCTCGTTTATCACCCAAGGCTACTAAAGGTCGTGGGTTCGAATTCCGCATGGAACAAGTATTTGTATGGCCTACAAATTGCTGTTCCGGATCTGGATGTTTATCTTTTTGAAATTTATGTACATAAACTGCCCCTACGATACTAGAGAAAATCCTAGAGTATAAAATTAAACAGTGAATGCAAATGTTATTATAATTAAAACATTTCTAAAACTGCAACTGAAACTCTCTCTTGCAATGTGAAATTTTTATCAGAGCGACAGTATTTTTTGTAGAAACACGTTCAACTTTAGGAAGTGAGTTTGTTTTTTGAGGAAAATGCTGTTTTAAATATTCTACTTGATTTCGACCTTGTTTCGCACTCAATCGGCTCAAAAACTTTGAACTTCGTTGATATCATTATCATTACAGACCTTCCTTCACAAGTCCACTGCTGCACATAGACTTCTCCCAAGGGATGCCACAAATAAAATCCTTAGCCACCTGCGTCCATCGACTTCCTGCCAGGTCGTCACTCTAGCTGGTAGGGGACGCCCAACACTTCTCCTGCCGGTACGAGGCTGTCACGTGAGTACTTTCCTAGTTATAGTGCCCTGGATACGGTGCCACTTGGTTATGTCGAAACAAATTTTAGTATCAACTCTCGTTGTGTGTTTGTGTGTGTCTTCAGGAATGTTAGTGTACCGTTTTACCGACTTAAAAATTTATGTATATATATATATATATATATATATATATATATATATACATAAATATATATTTGACGACTCTGCGGCGGAGCGGCTTATCAATGAGTTGCATTGCGAAAGGACCGTGGGTTCGTATCCCGCGCGGAATATGTATGGCCTACTAATAATTGTTCTGGGTCTGGAAGTTTGTCCTTTGTGAAACTTATGTATGTTAACTGTCCCCACAATACAGGAGAAAAGCTCAGGTGAGGTGTTAACGTTTTAAGTAATAAGAATGATGAAGATAATTACAATACATCTAGGTGATAGGACTTTTTTCTGCCTATTAGCAAGTATTAGTAGGTATTATATTATATAATATGTATACTCTTCATGTTTCTGTCGTCAAATAGCAGTGCTCGCACTGCTGTGTTCTGCTCTGAAGGGTAAAAAGATTCATTAATAATTATAGACTGTGGGGTATTCCATCTTATTACTTATAGGTGATAACGCATCTGTAGCCTTCCTTATGTAGTTGGTTGCAGGTTTCCTTGGGCTTTGGAACCACTTACATCCAGATGTTCTATAAGCTCGTTTATCACTTTATTTTCATAAAGTAGTAGACTACTAGATGTAGACTAACCACAAAATTGTTAACGCTATACTACTAATTGAATTAGAATCTGCTGTGTTCCACGGCAGGAATCTCTGCTCCTTTGATTGATGTGTATGTTTATGTGTTTGTGTGTCTTAGTCATCATCATTACAGCCCTTCACAAGTCCACGACTACATAGGACTCCCCCATGGAATTCTACAAAAAACGGTCCTGAGCGACTTGCATCCATCGACTTCCTCACAGATTTTAAACTAAAGCGTTCTTGAGTTTTATAAAGCAATTGAATGTACAATTTCACTGCACAATATATCACAAACTAGTCAATTAATTTAGCTTTGCTCCACAACGTATACAGCTGTACCTGGAAGAATATCAACAACAGGTTTTGTTTTGTATTCAAAAGGTTAAAATGTATTTTGTCGTGTTCTGGACTGAAATATCCTTTGCAAATTATCGATCCAAAATCAAATCAGATGCGAGTCATTTGAATATCAAAGATTCTAAATGTTTTCTACCAAGAACGCTACAATAAAATGTAATATATTTTTGTATGAGTAATGAAATATATATAAAACTTCCAACACTTGACAGCGTTAATTAGCCACCTGAAAAACGCGAAGTTATGTGCAACATGAAGAATGTTCTTGATAGCTGCTCAACTTTCCACAAATTACAAACTTTAAAACTTAGTCTTCCGACAAAGTTAATTAATAAAGTTAACGAGGAGGAAATTGCAGAAGATCTAAGCTGATTTCTGAGCACACCATCACACTGCTTCTAATGAAAATTGGTAATAATTAATTCATTAAGTATTAATCAAGTTACTGGCTCATTTTGTCCTATGTCTTAAGAGGCGACACATAGAAAATACATAAATACTACAGGACAAGCAGATTATTTAGCAAAAAAAGGTTTTAGGAGTGAAATTTCTTCATCGAGAGAAATTTAGTACGGTATTAAAAATAACAAAACGTCACGTTATCTTGTAACGTTTCACCGCCAGTGCTACATGAAAACACTAATATTTAAATTATTTATGTAAAACATAAAATAAAAGCAGAATGATATGTCGTAAAGGGGCCATTCAATAATTACGTCACACAAATGTTATGGATTTTATCCCGTCCTTGTCACAGGTGGTCACACTTGTGAAACCCCTTCGCCCTGATGTGAAGTCACATATTCTTAAATTTTATATTTCAGAAGCAATGAAACTAAAACAACAGTTTTTCTATTTTTTTATTCAAATAAAAATTAATCTTATTCAAAATCAAAATAAAGTCAAATATTATAGATAATAGACAAAATGACAAACGGCTGGAGAGCTAACAATAGTGTGCACTCACCGATAAACTAAACCTACATGAATGCTATAAATATAGATCGAGTTCGTTATATTTTTAATCATATTTTGTTGCCCCACCCCCTCCCTATTAACGTATTATGTAATTTATGGATGGTCCCAAAGAAGTTTCATGTCAAGAAGCACTTCCTCCGTGTGTACACAGCAACAACTAAAAATTACGATAATTAATTACACGCACAATTTTTTTTTGTTTGTGACACTGGCCAGTTATAATTTATTAAAAAAATTACTATAAGTAAATTAAGAATATTCCAATTATGAATTTTACGAGCTTGGTTGAAATATCGTGTTTAAATGAAAAATATTACGTGTCGAAAACTTTTTCGCGACATGATTTTTGCCTGTCGCCTAAAACCGGACAACTCGTTTAATAGACTTCAATTGAAATTTATCGATAAATGCCCTTCCGAGGCAACCGTGTACTGCTCCTATAACAAACTTAAGTATGGTTCAAAATAAAACAGGTTTTTACGGATTTTATCGCGTATATAACTTATTTTATATTCCCGACGTTTCAAGCACTTACAGCACCCATGGTTACTGGGGGGACTATCACACAGTAAGTGTGTAGTGTTTGCGTAATTATAAAAAATAATTATGGTTCAAAACTTTAGGAGATGAATAAAACGTGCAAGCAGTAAAAAAATAATTTAATAGAATAGGCGATTTACTTATGAAGATATTATACACTTATTGCAGACTAGCTTTTTACCCAAGGCTTCGCTCGCCCATGCGAGCTTGAATTTAGAAACATCGATAATACTATTTCGTACTAAAATTAGCTAAACTGGATCACTTGTAGAGAGACGTCAATATCTGTGTCTATATTAGCAATATTATAGGCTACCGAAACACAGAAGTTAGTTTATCAGAATCACATAAATATCATACGTCAAGCTACACCTTTTTTAAAATTAATAATAATTATTAAAGTTGATACAGTTTTGATAGAATAATGTTTTATTTTACGATCTTTATTTATATTGGTGCAATTGAATATGGATTACCCCCAGATACATACATACCAGTATTTTTTTACGTTCGAGTAGATTTCAAAATGTCGTAAATGTAGTTCTATTCACGGAGAACGTGTGAGAACAACTAAATTCATGAACCGCAGTAGAAATCTACATAAGACGGGAAGCAGCGTCTTCCTGATCATAGCTTATAATAATAAAAATTGCAGTTGACAACTCGCATGCCAAGCGTGGCAACTATGGCAAATATCCAACTTTATGGCAGTTTGTGGAGGAAATCCAGTTGATGAGCGGGAGTAGAAATAATATATTACCCATGTAGAGGCGGCGAAAAAGAAAACCACTACCCCATTTCATCTCGTGGGTGTCTTATTTTGTTTACGAATTATTATGTTCGATGGCTAGTTTCTACCAGTACGCCAAATTTTCGGAATAGTAAAATTAGAACCGACAAGTAACTGGTTTAGAACTTGCGAAGTCTATAATATAATTCGTATATGAAAACTAGCCAAGTCAGACCTAAGGTCTACAATATATTATCCTAAGTTATAAGAAGAAATGATATTTTAAGTTGTAATAAATAAATTTCAGGACTGACCATTGAACTTGCCACCCATTTATATCTCACTTCTTTTGTCGTTAAAGTCAACAATCAAGGCATATATCATAATATTGAACTTGGCTCTCATTTCACATTTATGTTTTTGATGGGATACTTTTTAAATCGGAGTAGCTTCAATTCCGAATGCTATACTATCAAATGTTTATTGGTATCAGGCGTCACTTTGCGGGTATCCAGTATATTAAAGATGTTTTAAATTAATTAGCTAACATCCGCATAATAAAATAAAATTGTTTATCTGCCCTAGTTTGAAAAGCATCTCCCGCCCTCCCTTAATAGCGTGTACTATCCCCGCCACCACTAATCCCAGTACCACTTCTCTCAAAACCACTACAGTGGCATTGCTGAGCGGTCAGCCATCCCAGGACTACATCACCTGAGAATTCTTCATTTAGAGCCGAAACAAGTAT
Organism: Parnassius smintheus behrii; assembly: GCA_036936625.1. NCBI lineage: Eukaryota > Metazoa > Arthropoda > Insecta > Lepidoptera > Papilionidae > Parnassius > Parnassius smintheus. The sequence continues at coordinate 37,776,443 of JAUPFT010000028.1, forward strand.
CGTATTATCGACGATGGTTTAATACTTCTATTGTAATTGTGTTGGAAGTAATGACGCTGGGATTAGTTGCGACAGGGATAATACACCCAACTGAGAAAGAGCGCGAGGTGCTCTTCAGGCTAAGTAAGGTACACTATGTTATTTAATTAAACGGATCTTATGGCAAAATACTCAAACGCTACTCAATTTAAAGATTTCGTTGAGTCTCGTCCTAGTCTTAAAATTGAGCAACATTTGAGTATTTTTTTATATAATAAGGGTGACTAACGAGCACACAGACCACCTGACAGTAAGTGGACGCTGTGGCCCATAGGCAATTATCTTCAATTAAAAATCAAAATGTAGATGTGTTACCAGCCTTGATCACTGATATGCAATGCCTCGTTTCCAGTAAAAAGTATCTCCGGTTCTCTACACTCACCATCACAGAACACTTAATACTTAGGTGTTCTGTGCTCACCATACTCAACACAGCAGCACTAAGCTGCCATTTTATGCTAGTATTCTGTGAGAGCGTGGTCCTACCTCGGTCGAGCCGACACATTCGTGCTTCAACCACAATATAGCTGCAGCATGACTTCACCACGTAAAAATTAATTTTAAACATCTTTAATATCAAATGCTTACCATAGGTGTTCACTGTCGGTAGTATAACCATCTCGTATACACTAACTGGTCCACTCAAAAATCTATATTTCAATAGATTTCATCATCATCATCATCATTACAGCCCTTCACAAGTCCACTGCTGAACGTAGGCCTCCCCCAAGTAATGCCACAAAGCACGGTCCTGAGCCACCTGCATCCATCGACTTCCTGCATATCTTTTCAGGTCGTCACTCCATCTAGTGGGGGGTCGCCCTACACTATGCCTACCGGTACGAGGCTGCCACTCAAGAACCTTTCTTCCCCATCGGTTATCGGTTCTTCGAGCTATATGGCCGGCCCATTGCCCCTTCAGCTTACTAATCCGTTGGGCTATCTCGGTCACTCTGGTTTTACTGCGGATATCCTAATTTCTGAGTCTATCACGCAGAGAAACTCCGAGCATAGCCCTCTCCATAGCTCGCTGAGCGACCTTGAGCGTCCTCATACGGCCAGCAGTGAAGGACCACGTCTCAGATCCGTAAGTCATCACTGGCAACACGCACTGGTTGTACAATCTAGTTTTTAGAGATTGAGGTATACCTGACGAGAAGATATGTCGTAATTTCCCGAACGCTGCCCAGCCGAGTTCAATCCGTCAATTGACCTCTCGGTCGAAGTTGGACTTACCTAGTCGGACAATTTGTCCCAGGTAAACGTACTCGTCAACAACTTCGAGCATAGTGCTCCCAACAACTACCGGCATAGGTGTGACATGGACATTAAACATGATCTTTGTTTTGTCCATGTTCATCTTAAGACCTATCCGTTGGGAGGCACTATTGAGGTCATTGAGCATAGTGCTTAAGTCCTCCAGCGATTCTGCCATAAGGACTATATCGTCGACAAATCGAAGGTGAGTAATGTACTCACCATTGATGTTAATACCGTATCCTTTCCAGTCCAGTAGCTTGAAAACGTCTTCCAATGCAGAGGTGAAGACTTTCGGGATATAACGTCACCCTGTCTTACACCTCTCTGCAGTTGGATAGGTTTCGAGCTCTGGTTCTGTACTCGGATAGCCATCGTAGCCCTACTCTACAAACACTTCAGCACTTCGATATACCGACAGTCAACTTGGCACCGCTGAAGAGACTGTAGCACCGCCCAAATTTCGACGGAATCAAAGGCTTTCTCATAGTCCACATACGCCAGGCAAAGTGGCAGATTGTACTCTTCAGTCTTCTGTACAATCTGCCGCAGGGTATGTATGTGGTCTATGGTACTGAAGCCTTTTCGGAAACCGGCTTGTTCGGGAGGCTGGAAGTCGTCGAGTCTGCGTGCGAGACGATTCGTAATGACTCTCGAAAAAAGCACGTAGACGCGGCTCAGAAGGGAAATCAGACTGTAGTTCTTTAAGAGAGCGTTGTTGCCTTTCTTAAAGAACAAGACCACCGCACTTCTGCTCCACGTCTCTGGAGTAGTGCCACCATGGAGGACGGAATTGAAGAGCTTCTGAAGGACTTCGAGTACCGGTGTTCCACCCGCTTTCAGAAGCTCCGCTGTAATTCCATCCTCGCCTGGGGCCCTGCCGTTTTTAAGGTGCTGGAGAGCCATTCTAATCTCGCTTAGACTGACGTCCGGGCTATCATCGGAATAGTGTCGGATAAGACTTGCTCTTGTATCGTTACTCACACTTGCGTGTGGCTCCAACGATGATGTGTACAGCTGCCCATAGAACCTCTCAATCTCACACCTCAGGTGTCCCGGAAACGATGCTGCCACACTCAGTCTTCAGCTTTGATAGTTGGCTCTTACTGGCAGACAGATCTCTGGCAAAGACTTTGGAGCCCTGGTTCCGCTCGATCGCTTCTTTAATACGAGCAGTATTGAAGTTGCGTAAGTCTCGCCGCATGCATTTGGAGATCTGTCTGTTCAGTTGCCTGTATGCTGTAAATTCTGTTGACGATTGCAGCCTCATCTCCCGTCTAACAGCCATGAGATTAAGAGTGTGATCGGAGAGTTATTGGGTTCTTCTGCGGCGGGTCTTACAGAACTTAGCTCTGACCGCATGGACAGTTTCCACGAGCTTGTCATTCATCAATAGATTTGTTTCATTTCAATTCATCATAAGATTTGCTTTATCATCAATAGATTTGTTTCATGTAAAAATAAGAAATGTTTTGTTTACAACATAAAGTGCGCATTTTCATTTAGTCGCTTGCTAGAGACATCCCGCGGCAATAGAGATAGATAGAATTTAGAAGTAACTATGATTATATGTGAATCGTCTGTTAACATACTGCTCCAAACATCAGTATTTACTTGAGACTCGATAGGGTTGTCAAATTTCTTAACAATAATAAATAATATAGCCTCTTTATTTCCATAATGAATGACTTAAAAAGAACCAATAGTATCTTAAGATTACGATTTACATAATTATGCATGCATATAACAAAATAATACAATTCATAATTATCAGAATTAATAATTTACAATCGAATAATTTTTAAATTTTATATAAATTTCAAAATATTAAATAAAATAAATTTTCAGATCAGTTTGTGTACAAAATTTATAACATAATTCATTACGGACCCCTCAACGGGTGAAGGCCTCCTCCATTTTTTTCCACGTCTGTCTGTCCTTTGCCTTCGTGATCCAATTTTCACCTGCTTTTCTTATTATCTCGTCAACCCATTTTTCTCTCGGTCTACCTCTGTTCCTTTTGTTTGGTGGTCCTTGCCAGTTAGTTACTCTCTGTGTCCATTTTTCTTTGTCCATACGCGCAATATGACCCGCCCATTTCCATTTTTGTTTTTGGGAATGTTCCAAAGCATCTATTACGTCTATGTTTCTTTTTCTGTGTTTTCTTTGTATATTTAGTATACTCCTTTCCATTGCTCTTTGACATACTTGTATTTTGTTTTTAGTCTTATTATTGTATATCCATGTTTGGCAGCCATACGTAAGGCAGGGTAGTAAACATGTATCCATTATTTTTTTCTTCAGTTTAATAGGGAGTTTTGATTTTAGGATTTCTTTATTGCTCCAGAATTTGTTCCAGGTCATGTTAACTCGTCTTTTAACCTCATCTTCGTGTCTTGTCTTAGAGAAAGATACTTGTTGTCCCAGGTAAACATAGCTTTGAACGTATTCTAATATATTGTTATTGACCCTTATTGGTATAATATGGTGGTTCGTCATGACTTTAGTCTTGGTAACATTTAGTTCTAAGCCAATCGTAAGGCTTACATCATTTAGTTCATTAATCATTTTCTGTAATTGAGATGCTGTTTCGGAAAAGAGTATGATGTCATCCGCAAATCGAAGATTACTGAGGAGTTTGCTATTTATATTTATTCCTGTCTTTTCCCAGTTCAGAGTTTTCATTATATTTTGTAGCACAGTTATAAAAATTCTAGGTGACAGGGGGTCACCCTGTCTGACGCCTCTACAAATGTTTATTTCAGGGCCATGTCTCTCTAACTTTACACGACTTTTGCTTTTGTAGTAGATGTCTTTTATAAGATCTATAGTCTCCGATGGTACTTCGCACTCATTTAGAGCTTTCCACGTGCTCGTATGTGATATAGAGTCAAAGGCTTTTGCGTAGTCGATAAATGCCAGGTAGAGTGGTCTATTGTGGTCTATATATCTCTCTATAATCAAATTTAAAGTGTGGATGTGATCTATTGTTGAGAAGTTTTTCCTGAAACCTGCTTGTTCCGGCGGTTGAAATTTCTCTGTGAACTTTGCTAGGCGATCCTCAAGACAGGAAGCAAATAGTTTGTACATACTTGATTGTAAGCTTATTGGTCGGTAGTTTCCAATAACGGCAGGGTCTCCTTTCTTGTAGAGTAAAATTATGTCCGATTGTGCCCATTCTTTCGGTATTGCTCTATCGTTTAGAATCTTGTTAAATAGTGTTGTTATGTATGGTGCTAGTATAATTTTCCCCAATTTTAGTGCTTCATTTGGGATTCCATCCGGCCCGTTGCTTTTGTCCGACTTTAGACTTTCAATTTTCTTTATTATTTCAAGTGTAGAGAATCTAGCTAGAGTTGTAGAGTTTTGGTAGGACGTTTCGACTTCCGGAGTAGTACCTTTTACTGAGTATAAATTTTTATAGAATGCTGTTACCTTTTCTATGATATCAGATCTTGACAATATTTTTTTATCATTTGTATCATCTTTTATATAGGATATCCATCGTTTGGTGGTATTAAGATTTTTAAGACCTTTCTTTAAGCTACCTGTTGATTCTAGGTGCGTTTGAACTTTTTTTATTCTGCGTTCTGTACGTTCCCGTTTCATTAATTTGTAGATGTTTTTGTATAGGTATGTACGTTCGTCTTTTTCTTCTTTTGTTAAGAACTTCTTCTGAACCAGTTCACTTCCTTTTGCAATAAGACATTTTATGTGCATAGGGATGGCCTCCCATTTTGCAGTTGGTTTCTGTCGAATTAAATTTAAACTGGTGATTATTGGTTTTTTAATTTTGGCGTATAAGGACTCTATATTTTCATTTTCTTCTAATTCAATTTTGTTTATGTTTGTACTTAAAGTTTGTATGAATTGTTCTTGTTCTTCTAAAATATTGAGTTTGGTTGTATAATTTTTGAAATTTGCTCTACTTTTCTTAATCGGTGCAATCTGTAGTGTACTTCTCAAGAGTCGATGGTCGCTGGGAAACGTAAGGTTTGATATGATTTCTAAGTTTGAGATGTTTTCCTTTCTATTCGTTAGTATATAATCGATTTGACTTCTTCTTTTCTTTGGTGAGAGCCATGTCCACATAGTTTTATTGTTCTTTTTAAATAAACTATTTGTAATGTATAGTTTATTTTCCCAACAAAATTGGAGTAAAATTTCACCCCTTTTGTCTCTTTTTCCGTAACAGTATTTGCCCAGTATTCTTTCTTCGCCTGGTACTCGCTGTCCAACACGGGCATTAAAGTCGCCTAATATTATTTTCTGGTTATTATATTGACAGTGTGCAGTCTGTAGTTGGTTGTAGAAGTTATTAATTTCTTGGGTGCTTGCGTCAACAGTTGGCGCGTGTACTTGTACAATGGTGAGTTTTGTGTTGTCGAAATTGAGATTTAAAATGCAGATGCGTTCAGATACTCCAATGAAGCTCTCGATGTTTAGCTTATATTCCTTTTTTATAAGAAATCCGACTCCATATTGACCTTTCGTTTCCCCGAAATAGCAGTAAATATGTTCGTTTTTTTCTATGATATTATATCCCGTTCTTCTTATTTCAGCGAGGCCAATAATATCGTATTTTATTTTTGAAATCGCTCTCTTAAAATCGAGTAATCTTTCATCTGATAGTAGAGATTTTGCATTATAGGTACAGATGTAGAGATTTCGTAGTGTAAATGGAGGGTTGTAGTCATAATCCCCCGCGGTGACCAGCCGTATTGGGAGATGTGGAGGGGCTTCTTTTACACGTTTTTTGGTAATGAGTGTATCTCAGTCGAACTTGACTCCAATCCTTTTTTCGGTTGCGTGTTGTACATGTAGGAGGTAATATTGTTTAACTTGTTTTTCTTCGGTACCTGTTTGACATTGCTTTCGCTGATTACGTTGGTTTCAAAATCAGGAGATTTTGACAGATTCCGTTTTTGTTTCCGTGTGTCTGCTATGGAATTCCTATTTTTGGGACTACCTGGCAGTGTCACTATTTTGTCATATCGTAGTACAACATTTTTTCCGAGTTTACGTTCTTTTTCTACTTCTGCTTGTAGTTTCTTACGCTTCAACAGAACTTTTTGTGGAAAGTCTTCTTTAATGTTAATGAGTGAGCCCTTTAGTGTTCCTTTGTTGTTTAAAATTTCGATTTTCCTTCCCATTGTTGTAAATGTTACCAATAAAGGTCTAGTCTGCTCTCTTTTTTGCCAAGTCTTCTCACAAGTTCTATTTCAGACTGATCGATGGAAATCTTCATGCGATTTTTTATGCTACTTAATAATATACTTTGCAATTCTTCGTATCCATGCTCGGTCTCTTCTACTTCATAGAATATTAAATTTTTCTTTCTAGCCTGTCTTTCCAAATAATCTATTGTTTTTTGTTGTTTATTTATTTTTATTTCAAGATTGCTTGTTCTATTTTCCATAATTGTGAATTTTTGGTTGATGTTGTCGTTTATAGCTTTGGTTACATTTTCTTGCATGTTTTTTATTTCCTGCTTTTGATTATTTAGCTCGCCTTGAATTTCTTTCAGAATTTTCATAACGTTTTCCATGTTTTGTTACTTGAGGTGTCCTCTAGCGGTGAACAGCGGTAATAGTGGTAGTGTAATTTAGGTTAGGTTTAGGTTCAAACGCTTCCTGTCGCTGTTAAGTTGATGCGCGTACGCAAATTATTGTACGTCTAGTTCGGTCCGATGCCACTAGATGGCATGAATATCAATAAAATTTATGTGTGGTGATTTACAGTTTTTATTTGTAGGTTATAATAATTTCTTTGTACACTTCTTACTAGATTCTTCCGTCTTTGCACTAATATTTCACAGTTTGGCGTTCAGTGATGTCAATAGATTGATTTCCACTTTGATCTTACTTGTATTGGCACAATAAATACGGTTGTTGTTATGATGTTTTGTATGCCCGTATTTTGTTCATTTGTTGCACTGTTTTTGCACTATTTTTTGGGATTTAATAATGTTCACTCTTGTTTAACGTTTATACACTGAGTTAGCACTTTGATTGTGTACATGTTCACTTTATATATTTTTTAACTTTAAAAATACTACGGAGCCGAAGTGAACGCGGGCACAGCAGCATCTTAACAATAATACATAAAATAAAATAAAATGAATTTAATACTTACAACTAATCCGTTGGGATATGTCTATGAAGTGGCAATGGGCCGGCCATATAGCTCGAAGAACCGATTAACCGATGGGGAAGAAAGGTTCTCGAGTGGCAGTCTCGTACCGGTAGGCGTAGTGTAGGGCGACCCCCCCACTAGATGGAGTGACGACCTGGTAAGACATGCAGGAAGTCGATGGATGCAGGTGGCTCAGAACCGTGCTTTGTGGCATTACTTGGGGGAGGCCTATGTTCAGCAGTGGACTTGTGAAGGGCTGTAATGATGATGACGATGAATACTTACAAAAAGATCTTTGTTTCTTTGACTAAATACAGTTCAACGAAAATGAAATTTCGATCGTTGAACATATTTTTTTTGTTAATCTCTGTCTCAAAGTGTGGATAATCTGACCTGAAAACAGCGAAAAATTACATCGGAATTGTATCCTATTCTATAGAATATATATATTCATATACAAGAATTGCTCGTTTAATAGTATACTATTAAACGAGCAATTCTTGTATATGAATATATATATATATATATATATATATATATATATATATATATATATATATATATATATATATATATATATATATATATATATATATATATATATATATATATATATATAATCGTGATCTCGGAAACGGCTCCAACGATTTTCATAAAATTTAGTGTCCAGGGAGTTTCGGGGATAATAAATCGATCTAGCTAGGATTTATTTTTAGAAAATGTCTTTTTGTCCGTGTTTTTAGGCAATGAAAAACTGCTATAATATCGTTAGAATAAGAAGGTAAATTTTGACGGATTGTTAGTGATTATAAATAGCTTAATTGGTATAATGGTCGGTCACAGAATCTTAAAACCCCGGTTCGAACCCAGACCGACCGACCGACTTTTTTTAATTTTTTTTTCATGTTTTTTTCTTTTTTGAGAAAATCTGTTTTTTCGGGCCCTTTTTTAGTATTTTTTAAAAACACGAAAATTTAAATTAAAATAATTGCACTCATGATTTTTTATTCAACTAACCAGTTCCGTTTTTTCTCTTATGTCGCTAAGATCAAACAATATTGTTTATATTTCATCAGTATGTAATTTGTATCTAAATATAATTTCCAAAACACATGAATTAAAAAAATCGAGCGAAAAATACCGAGCAAAGCTCGGTCAACCAGGTAGTAAGTATATATCGGTGAATACGAGCGAACTCAGAGAGTCTGTGAGCCCATTTCTTTTAGTTGATAATGTTGACCAGTAAAAGTAAAGTCGACAAACAAAAAAGGTAAAACTATCCTATAGCTGGGCATATACGTTCTGTTATTTCTCGGTTATGGAGTAAACAGTTTTCCTCCCTTTGTTTTCCTTTAACGCTGAGTACATGGTAAATAAACATCTTTTGCAATTAATTGGAGCGGAGCTCCCATGGCGCTAGAAAACGATTCTTTGAAAGCTATCTCCTCCGTAACCCTTAGGCTAGTTTACATAATTTTTTCGGCAATATTTAAAGCTCAACGTAGACAGGGTTTTTAAACAATAAAAATCTGAATTTTATTTTCTTTTACTATCTAATCAATTCGCTAATTTACCATCTGCGCAATGTCACACCATTTGATTGAATCATGACTCTAATAGTGAACTTAACGGAAACCACAGTATAGTTTAGTTTTAGTTTTATTAAAAAGTTAAATATAACACGATTAAAACAAAATTGTTGTCAACCCTACTATAGCACGTTCCGCTCTTGTCATAAATAGAATTGACTGCGGGAATTTATTAATTAATTTGTGCGCTAATATTTCAAAGGCATTAAACATAAATAAAGCAAGTACGTGAATTCAAAATTAAATATCATATAGAGACACTCAGGGCTAATTGAAAGTTATTTATAAAATAAATTACGTCATGACTGAATAATAAAGTGAAAATTCATGTATGTTTCTTATACAACTGTTATTCGTATCTGTGTACATTATATTTATACTATAAATTACTATTATCTGATAATTGGAAAGTCAAACCTAGTCGCTTCCCCGCGTCTGTGTATTCGCTTAAAAATTTTAAACCCCTTATTGGATTTTATCGCGTTCTATTTTAATTTTGAATTCCCGAAGTTTTGGGTGCTTTACAGCGCCCGTGGTCACGGGAAATTATAGTGCTTGACGACCCGATGTCATAGTTAGCTCAGCTACTTTCAGCTTTTGAATATTTATTTTTATTAATTTAAACTTTTGGTCCGATCTACGCAGAACGAGCTTACAGTTTCTTGCATTTCGTGTAGATAGATTTTTATTTTTTTTTTAAATTTAATGTGTAGCGTTCGCGTAAATATAAGAAATCATTATTCTTATTTGATTTTGTTGGGGTTTTTGCACCATCGTTTAATCAAAGTTAGAGAAAGTTTTACCGTATCTTTTTTTCATCATTAGTCCGAAAAAATGGGGTAGATTTGCTTTAACCTTTCAATGGGCACACAGTCGGATCCGACCAAGGCGACTTTCCGTCAAAATTCAAGCGGACGGATCCAGCCGCACCCACCCATAACATTTTAACCCATAAATGCTTATATTTAGAGACTACTTTATCATGAAAAAGTTTAGCGTTATAGAATCTATACAGAATTTTCTATCCTGTGGTTTAAACAAAAGTCAGTTACTCTATGTATTTTTATTTTTATTTTACTGTCAATTTACAATATTTGGTGATCATACGAAAATGCCACAATTTTACGGTAGATTAAAAATAAAAATCCTTGGAGTAATTGATTTTTTTAGACCACAAGACAGAGAATTTTGTATAAGTTCTAGAATGTCAAACTTTTAAATGGTTTAACGTGCTGTGCTGGTGGGTGCGGTCGCATGCGGCCACTACATTAAATATTATTGTAATATATATGGAATAAAAATTATTTTGTTCTCTTATATAAATTTTTCTGGCTTTTTCCATAGATGCTTATATGTGGCGTTTTCTATATTCACTTGCTGCGTCACAGCACACAGCCATCATCAGTTTTCATACATTTAGTATATCACAAGCGATGCGCCCGGGCTTTGCACGGTTTTTTTTAAAATAGAATAAGGGTGCCAAACGGGCACACAGTCCACCTGATGGTAAGTGGATGCTGCGGCCCATAGACATCTACATTTATCCTCGATTAAGAATCAAAACACAGATGCGTTGTCACCTCTGAGGACTAAGATGGAATGCCTCGTTTCTAGTAAAAATGGGTCTACGGATCTCTACACTCATCATACGAAAGGCAGCAGTATTAAGCTACTATTTTACGATGGTATTCTGTGAGAGCGTGGTCCTTCCCCGGTCGAGCCGACTTATTCGTGCTACAACCATAATATAGCTACAGCATGGCTCTACCAACAAAACACTACTACACGCTGGCATAAAAACACATTTCGAACTACCAAGTCAAAATGTGTTTTTAAACCTTTCATGGACCTAATCAGATAGATACACACAAAATAATACCTCAAAATCAGTCCAGCCATTTTCGAAATTTTGCGAGAATAACGGATACCAAATGATTTTTATACATAGAGATAAAGATTTTAATGGATTGTTATTTATGTTTTACTCGTATTTTCTCATTCAGGTTAGGCGAGAATTGAAATCGTGAAATTAATTTCATTATTCCAAAGCCTAGTGAAAGTAAATACGGCGTCATTTCTATCTAAATTTGTATTCAGATAATTTTCATCCCCTGTGGCACAAACCGTCAAATAAGCGACACAATTTTCAAGAGGTACTTATTATTTTTGATTAAGATTTGATTTCGAAATTTTAATAACTTTAATTATTGCAATGGAAATCATTTAGTTAATTAAAATTGATAAGTACAATAGTACCTTTTATACCTCTAGTTATACCTCTTAGTACCTCCATAGTAATGTTTATTTCCTTTCAAAAGATAGCCTTATGAGCAATTAATAACCGAGGTCCAAAGATATCCTTAGAGGAAAATTTAAAAAATACGAGTAGTTACACATATATTCACGTCAGCCTCTAATTACAAAAATTAATGTATTTACACGAAAACGGATTTTTTAAATAGTTATGTGTACACTGTGTAAAAATAAGCACAAATTAGTTATACCAGTTACTCGACTTCAAAGGGTCTATACTCCTTCATGGGGCAATTTATATAATCTCTAGTATATATGCAGCTATTTATGATATGCACTTTCACAACAAAGTCGCAGAAAATATGCGGGACATATCTATTAAAAAGTTAAAATTTTTTATTACGCAGAAATTGTTTAATAATGATTTATTATACTGCTAAAGAGTGAATGGTTGATAATAAAGCCCCTGGGAACAAGTTTATAAAATATTATTGGGTCCTTACATATGAAGTTAGCGTTTTGTCGTACTGACCAATTTGGTCTGAAATATCTCCTCTTTGGGTAGGGTTTCCGAATTCAAATTTGTAAATTCATTTAGCTGGTACATTTGAGTTTTGAAAACAGTGATTCATTTGTTTTTCCTCATAATTTTTTTCTTTGGCGTCGCTTATTACCGCACTATGGAAAACATGAAATATCGGTATATTTACGAGTACGAGTTCTACCGTTGCACCAGTGCCACAGAAACAGTTCGAAGGGTTAATGATGTGTACGGCGCTGGTGTCGCAAAAGAAAGCTCGGTACGTTTTTGGATTCAACGTTTTCGTTCTGGAAATTTCGACCTTCAGACCCAATTCCGTCGACTGCTGGAGATTAAAGTGAAAAATGAAGAATTAAAGGCTATTGTGAAAGCGGATCCATCACGAAGCACTTCAGAGATAGCTGCAAGCTTCGGGGTAAGTAATAAAACTGTATTAATCTACTTGAAGCAAATCGGGAAAGTAAAAAAACTTGAAAGATGGGTACCTCATGAATTGAGTGAATCGAACTTGCAAACACGCGTCGACTGCAGTGTTACTTTTCTCCACCGACACAAAAATGAAGGGATTTTAAATCGAATCATTACTTGTGATGAAAAATGGATACTGTACGATAATCAAAAGTGCCCATCGCAATGGCTGAACCCTAGAGAACCAGCCAAATCCTGACCTAAACGAAAATTGACTCAGAAAAATTACTTGTGAGTGTTTGGTGGACTAGCGCCGGTGTCATTTACTACAGCTTTTTAAAATCTGGCTAAACGATTACGGCAGATATCTGTTGTCAGGACCTGCAAACCATGAATTAAGAACTGGCTACTAAACAACCGAGGTAGGTCAATCGCTCTAGGCCACTGCTTCTTCACGACAACGCAAGACCGCACACTGCACTACAAACAACCACTAAGATGAGCTAAGATTGGAATGTATGCGACATCTAACATACTCTCCGGACCTTGCGTTAACAGATTACAATTTTTCCGGAATTTGGACAACTTGTTACAAGAAAAAGAATTCAACTCCGATGCGGCAGTCCAAACCGCTTTCAAGGAGTTTATTGATTCTCGTCCCCATGATTTTTTAGTAAAGGGATCAATGAACTACCTATGAGATGGCAAACGTGAATAGATAACAACGGTGCATACTTTGATTAATTAAATATATTTTACAACAAAAAAAATTACTTTATATTTCTCCCGTACAAAACGTCAATTTCATATGAAAGGACCTATTATATTGTGAATTATTTTTTTAAAGTCCCACTGAGTTTCTTGTTGGTTCCTCGACAGAGGTTTTTTCCGTACCATTGGTAAAACTGTAGTGATTTTTACTAAGTATTATTTTTATCTTTTTTTTTATAGAAGAGGGGGCAAACGAGCATGCGGCTCACCTGATGTTAAGTGACTACCGCCGCCCATGATCAACCGCAACACCAGGAGAATTGCGGGTGCGTTGCCGGCCCTTTAGAAAGGAGTAAGCTCTTTTCTTGAAGGTCCCCAGGTCGTATCGGTCCGGAAAAATCGCCGGTGGTAAACTATTCCACAGAGAGGTTGTACGTGGAAGAAAACTCCTTGTGAAACGTACAGTGGTGGACCGCCAAGCATCCAGATGGTGTGGATGGTATCGGGACGTTTGCCGTGTAGTGCGTCCACGAAATTTGGCGGCTGGGATTAATCCGAACAATTCCTCAGAGCACTCCTTGTGATAGATGCGATAAAATACGCAAAGAGATGCAACATCTCTTCGCAGCGCCAGTGAATCGAGCCGATCGGAAAGCACTCGGTCGTTGACGATTCGAGCCGCTCTGCGCTGGATGCGGTCAAGTGGAAGGAGCTGGTACTGGGGAGCCCCAGCCCAGAGATGGGAACAGCATTCCATGTGCGACCGAACCTGCGCCTTGTAAAGTAATAAATCTATATTGAGTAAATATTATTATATTCTATTTTATTAGCCAGCTAATGAATTCGCATTAATTGTGACTAATGTTATTCTGACCTGTGTTATGGTTTAAATGTTTTGGGAATCACCGCTAACTTTTACAAATCATCAAGAGCTTTAAAACCATCAGTAATCCTTCCAAATAATATATGAAGTTAAAGATATTAATAGTTACTTTGCAATCATCCGCTAAATTAAATAAAACGATGTGTCTTCCCTAGTTTGAAGAGCACCTCCCGCCCTCCCTCGATTGCGTGCACTAATTCCGTCACCACCAATCCCAGCAACACTACTTCCAACACCACTATTCTAGGAAAGACACACCATCGACGATAATACGACACGTGTTTCGCCTCTACACGAGACAATCTACGGGTGATGTTGACTCTACGGCAGCTGATCGCTTCTTAGCGATGGGTTGGCGTTGGGAGTAGTGTTGCTGGGATTGGTGGTGACGGGATTTGTGCACGCAATTGAGGGAGGGCGGGAGGTGCTCTTCAAACTAGGTAAGACACATCATTTTGTTTAATTTAGCGGATGGTTGCAAAATAACTATTAATAGTATCTTTATCATAATGGATTTCCGCAAAGTAACGCCTGATTCTATCAATTATATATGAAGTTGTTGCTACCATTTGTCAGGTACATTATTAGTCATGGTTACTGTTCCTCTTGTGCTCTGTTTAACTTCTTCCCTAAAGTCATCATCAAACTTTTTCCCTATACTACAAGTAATATAAAATCTATTATGTACATGTACGTGCTCTAGTTTAGGGTACCAAGTACGTGGTTTGTTCTTACTTTTATAGAATACGGGTTACACTCATGCACACAGTTCTGATGGTACATATATCCTCGACTGAGAAACAAATTGCAGATTCGTTGTCACCCCTGATAACTAAGATGAAATATCTCGTTACCAATATAATACAAAAACCTTTGTGTACCTATAGGTCATCATGCCTATAAAGGTCAAATATAACGTGCGAGTTTGTAAAATATGGTATGAAAACTATCCTCTCTACAATGCTTAGTACTACGCTACAAATCTGCTTTTAATTTTCATTAAAATTCACCGTGTTTTAACAAAAATTTAAAGCAGATTTCAATTAACTGAAATAAAAATTATTTTTTTAATTTTTAAATTATTTTTTGAAAATGATTTTTAGAAATTAAATGAGTGATTAAATGGAATATAAGTAGTGTAGTGTAATAGCATTGCTTGTATTAAAACAAAAACCACGTTGTAGCTTCTGAAATCTGGGATTTAATTCTCCTTCCTATAAACTTTATTTCCTTCCCACTTTACTTATTATAAATTAGTATACAAATGTCAATAAAAAAATTGTATGCGCTCGAGGTCGAAAGTTTGTTGAATTGTTTAGTATATACACATACAAATGCTCCAGCCTATAAAATTCTACAACTGAAGATAGACCTCCCGCATAGAGCCTAATAGCCTAATCAGCCTAATAGAGGGAATATCATCATAGTTACTACAGTTGGCAGGCGGGTTGATACCCCAGTTTTTATATTGAGTTAACATCAAAAATAACTAACTAATAAAATAAATTCATAGTAAAAAACATTTTTTGTAACGAAGTTTCTATTTAAATGCTCTAAAAGAATTTTACTTAACTTTTTTTAATAGCTTAACTACTTTTCTACCTGATGGTAAATGGTGATGAAGTCGAAGACAAATAAATAGATAAAGCTTAGTTCTTCTTCTTAGTGATTGCCCCGTTCGTCTCGGGGTCGTAAACGTGATTGCTGACCATGAGGTCCTGGGTTCGAATCCCGGGTCTGGCTAAAATGAGTTATTGGGTTTTTCTGTTAGAAATTCTCAGGAGCAGCCCGGAGTCAGAAAGTTGGCAGTGTTTTACCCCCGTGCCTCGGAAAGTATGTAAAGACGTTGTTCCTGCGGCTGATCTCTCTCCGTTCATGTCGGATAACTATCGCATCGGAGTATGAGTGTGAGGCAACAGAGGGAGCACTTGTACTTGTGCACACACTCCGGCACTAAAATCCCGTCATTCATGTTGTGACGGCCCAATATTATTATTAATAATTAAATTCAATATAAAGGGGCGTCAAAAATAGTCTTAAAAGATATATATTAAGCAATTAAGTCAAATTAATAAACATAAAGTTAATATATTTCAGACATTATCCCAATAACATAGTAAATTAAAGGCAAAATTATTGTTTTTTCGTAATAAATAAATTTATTTAAAAACTTGAAAAAAATATTTAAAATAAGATAAATAATAGAAATACAAGTCAAAAATATTATAAAATTAAGTTAAATAACGTTTATAAGATAATTAGAAAATTTGTTAAAAATTGTTTAAGTCATGGGAGGTGTTCATGTATAAAAGAAAATTTTCCTAAGTTATTGAAGGAGTTCACGTATAAAAGAAATTTCCTAAGTTGTTGAAGGAGTTCACGTATAAAAGAAAATTTTCCTAAGTTATTGAAGGTGTTCATGTATAGATGTCTTGTATGGATGAGCTGCCGGAGATACATTCCTGCAGTTCTACATATATATGGGGTGGTCGGGAGCCCGACTGCCTGAAGTACTGTAGCACAATGACTAGTCCTATATTAGGGACTTATGATATTAAACTCAATGATACAAAAGCAATACTATAGAAGGTCTCCATGATGAATTTGCATTACAATAATAGGGTCGTGGGTTCAAACCCTATATGTAAATGACTTATAAAAGTAAGGTCTATGATTCAAAAGCAATACTATAGAAGGTCTCTGTGATTAATATGCATTGCAATAGTAGGGTCGTGGGTTCAAACCCTATATATGAATGACTTATGAAAGTAAGGTCTATGATTCAAAAGCAATACTATAGAAGGTCTCTGTGATTAATATGCATTACAATAGTAGGGTCGTGGGTTCGAACCCTATATATGAATGACTTATGAAAGTAAGGTCTATGATTCAAAAGCAATACTATAGAAGGTCTCTGTGATTAATATGCATTACAATAGTAGGGTCGTGGGTTCGAATCCTATATATGAATGATTTATGAAAGTAAGGTCTGTGATTCAAAAGCAATACTATAGAAGGTCTCTACGATTAATATGCATTACAATAGTAGGGTCATGGGTTCGAATCCTATATATACATGACTTATGAAAGTAAGGTCTATGATACAAAAGCAATTTTATAGGAGGTCTCCTTGATGCATAAGCATTGTATGGGGTGGTCGGGTGACTGACTGCTCCTAGTACTGTAGCAAAATGACTAGTCCTTATTAGGGACTTGAAAAGGAATATTATGGTGGCGTGTGTGCTACTTCACGAGCAATTGGTCCGAGGTAAACTTGGACTCGCTAACCGATGTGTCCTAGACATATCATCTTAGTGCCGGTGGTAAGCCGGTTTGTTGTAGCAATACGGCTTTCCCGTGGACATCGCACACCATACCGTTTGTGGGCGGCGTAGTAGCGCATAGCGAAGCGTCGTCTATATTTCGGATTGGGATGATGAGTGTGTTTGGTAGCACTTTTAAGTGTAACGGGCATACTCAACTTCATGTCTTAGTGCATTAGCGCTATGATACGTGAAGTTTTGTCCACTGGCGTCTTAGTAGCGTGCTACTATGATACGTTGGTGCAGTTTTATATAACAACATACTAACTTTGTTGCCAAAAACGATAGGAGTCATGTGGGTGTGTTGTGAGGGTGCGCCGCCCGTATGATAGTTGCATTGATGCTTACTGCTACTTGCGGTTTTGCGTCTTGTGATGGATCTGCGGGTGTGCTGCGCCTGATTCGACGCTCTCTTGTGGTTCTGGTCGATGGAGGTATACAATTAACATCTTAGTGTCGGTGGTAAGCGGGTTTGTTGTAGCAATACGGCTTTCCCGTGGACATCGCACACCCATACCGTTTGTGGGCGGCGTCGTAGCGCATAGCGATGCGTCGTCTATCTTTCGGATGGGGATGTTGAGTGTGTTTGGTAGCACTTTTAAGTGTAACAGGCATATTTAGCTTCATGTCTTAGTGCATTAGCGCTATGATACGTGGAGTTTTGTTCATTGGCGTCTTAGTAGCGTGCTACTATGATACGTTGGTGATATTTTTTATATAACAGCAATACCAACTTTGTTACCAAAGTCGATAGGGATCATGTGGATGTGTTGTGAGGGGGCGCCATCCGTATGATAATTGCATTGATGCTTACTGCTACTTGCGGTATTGCGTCTTGTGATGGATCTGCGGGTGTGCTGCGCCTGATTCGACGCTCTCTTGTGATTCTGGTCGATGGAGGTATGCGGGTGGTGATGTCTGCTGGGATGTATGGGGGACCTTGGAATGGTGTAAGCCCGACGATAGTCGTATTGATGCTTGTTGCGTTCTGCAGCATTGCGTCTCTGCGATGGTTGTTTGGTGGGACGCTATTCTCAATGGCGCTCTCTGCGTCTTGGTTTGACTCACACCTAAGTAGCTTTGCCCAAGTCGGGTCCCTTCATTGCGGGGCTGCAGACTGTCTGCCCTCCACGATGTTTTATATAACAACATAATATTATATCTCTGTAACTTTCCCACCTTTGAATGATTGAAGGCAACTTGTTGGTGGGTGAGACAAACACGATCGAAAATGCATTTACTCAACGTTAGTGACACAAACCCTTTCTGATGGCGAATTATTACTCTTATCATATAACTGCCTTTGGGCTATATCTGCCGTTGTATTGGTTGGTGGAGCATATGTGTCGACCTCATGCGGGTGGTAGCTGGCGGGAGGATCTGAGGAGACTCTCAAGGCTGCGGCCGAAAGCCGCACAACGTGGGACCCCATTCCCTTGAGGTGAGCGGTAGACTCACGACACGCTCTGCGGCTAGTAGCCGTGCTGATCATGCAATTGGTGGTGATGCCATACACTTACATCACGTCTGCAGGAGCGGCGGTCTGGCAGGTGGTGGTGCTCACGGAGGGTTTACGGCCAGTGTGCCTATTTGCCTAAACCGTGTGACGTACATTCACTGTGGCTGGATTCGTTCGTATTCTGTATGGCGTTTACACGCATTGACATGCGCGACTTCGGTCGATGTTTGTGCTTACGCACTAACAAGGGGCCAAGCCTCTTTTACTGGTTCGCCAGTTATTTTGCTGTGGACTACGTTCCAGTTCCCGAATTAGCGTTCCCTTCGGGGGGAGTGCATCAAAATGGTTGGCACTCACCGTGCACGGCGTGTGTGGGGCCGTGTACCTCCCCTACATTTTTTTTAAATAAATGTAGGAGAGCGAAGCCCTTGTATCGGGTATTTTGTATAAATATATTTTGAGCCTTTTCCAAGCGGGAAGGGATAATTAATAATGTAAACCTGATGCAAGTGGAATAGGGACGTTTTATGTTCTTAACCTTTTTCGAGCCCTGTCTTCGTGAACGGGGTTCACTTAGCTCATAAGGCACTACCAACAGCTTTCAATTGCTCTAGTGAATATTCATTCTTCCAAAAGACACCTAAAAGAACTAAGTTACTAAACAAACACAACGTAAATAAGGGTCCTAACTAAGACGATCACGCCAAAATATTAAAAACGGCCTATTAATAAACCTTTTGAAAGATCAAAACATATTTTATTAATCCTGGTCTCATATATATAATGTTATTGAAAAGGGGATATATTTAATATTTAATATTATAAAATTTTTACATAGTAGAGGGGGGGGGGATCGTTACAATGTCATCAAATTTGCTCTGGAGTATATTATTATTAAATCTGATAATCGGATAAAGAGATAGATACTGGTTAATTATCCCACTCCATTGAATGTAAGTTTACAAGCTACGAAGTGCGTGAAATCTGTTAGATATAATCAAACACGTCGATGTTGATAAGATAAATACACACATGACTGAGTTTAGCACGTGTATGCAAGTTTTTGTAATAATAATAATAATATATTTATTTACTCTCACAATTTAGGTTAACAAAGGTAAAGTATAAACAATAAATGTAAAGTGTGTGTGTGTGTGTGTGTGTGTGTGTGTGTGTGTGTGTGTGTGTGTGTGTGTGTGTCCGTACGTGCGTAGTGCAATGGGAAAGTGCGTGCGTCCGAAGGTGCGTGGGTGCGTGCGTGCGTGAGTGAGTACACGAGTGCGTGCGTGCGTGCTTGCGTTTACGGTATTAAACTATGCGCTCAAAAATAATGGTTTTCAGTGATGTTACAGTCCAAACACGATTAAAGATATTCGACCGTTTCTCTAGAACGACGGAAACTTCGATGTTTAGTTAGCAAGGACCTTGCACACCGAGCATTGTTGACCCTGTTAATTAAATCAACTAAGTTACTGTTTTAATTTATTAAGTTCTACACAACTTCATCTAACCCCGTGTAATAATTCCTTTATACTTGGTTTACATAATCTTTTATCTAGTCATCAGACTTTAGACATTTCGCTGCTGAATGCAGACCTTTCCAAAACTAGGAATCGTAGGTGCAGTTGTCGTCAATTGTCCAAAATCAAAACACACGGTGTAATATCTTGGCATTTTTCGTTCAAAGTAACGTTACCTTTACACTAGGATTTTCTCAAAAATTGCACATGTATGTATAAACATCCAGACTTGGAACATTTATATAATAGCCATACAATTACTTGTTCCGGACGGGATTCGAACCCTCGGCTCTCAGCCCAGCAACTCATTTCTAGGCCATTAGGCTACGGAGCCGACAATTTGCTACGGTAAGATCTCTGAGGAATTGTTTGGATTAATTCCAGCCGACAATTCCATTACCGTTCATCAATTGAATTCCCGATACAATCTACACAATCTGGATACTTGGTGATCCACCACTGTGACCGATACGGCTTAGGGACCTTCAAGAATAGAACCTGCTATGAGCCGTTATAAAGCCCCTGATCGAAGAGCTAAGCTAACGATAAAAATTTCGGTGGTTTTATTCATGGCTCATTGTCCTTCACAGACTGGCGATCTACACAGTTGTTATTTAGTTTGTTGAAGCAACGCGTCAAATTTCGTACAATATTGTGAAACTGCGGGCTTACCTCGTCATACAAAACCGCAACTTGGTGATGATCTACCAACGAGCTTTACCAAAATCATGTTATAGCTCCCTGATCGCTTTAAAAGTAAATCTTATTTAGACGATACATTATTTGTGGTTTGGTTGAAA
Organism: Parnassius smintheus behrii; assembly: GCA_036936625.1. Taxonomy (NCBI): domain Eukaryota; kingdom Metazoa; phylum Arthropoda; class Insecta; order Lepidoptera; family Papilionidae; genus Parnassius; species Parnassius smintheus. The sequence goes on from JAUPFT010000028.1 coordinate 37,797,361, forward strand.
CACAATCGTAAACTGTACACCAAACCTAGTCTCAAGATACAATAATAATACAAGACATAACGGAAGTAGTGGCAAATGCACACCCACTTCACTTACCTAATAAACGACACACGCCACCTTACATATATCACTGACGTTGTGACCCTTGGAACATTGTTTAACGAGACTGCGTGAATATTACTTCAAGAAGACTAATTGTCTCTAGCCGTGTTTAATGAGACCTCTAATTTATTTATTTAAAAGAAACGTGACAAGGGCGTAAGGGGATCCAAGGGTTGGCACCTTCGATCACCAATACCAACTAGATGGCGGGTCGGCGCAAGAAATCCACCTCAGTAAATAAGAGCGCACATGAGACGTGAGCTCTTGCACGTGAGAGTGTAGCTCGCAAGGCAATAACGGGAAAAAGAACTTTATTTGTTATAATTTAAGGTTGATTTCACACTAAATGTTGTTTAATTTATGTCTTTTCATAGTTTATATTCATGCGGACAGTATTTAGCTATGATTTTGTACGTGACCCATTATCTAGTTGGTATTGTTGATCGAAGGTTGGCACCATTAATGTCTTTTGGAAGCCGCATTCAGCCGTATATGCGTCAAAGGACTTTTGTACGTGTTAAGAGTCATGCTGCAGCTATATTATAATTTAGCATAAATGGAAAAGAACACACTCTGACGGAATACCAGCATAAAATAGCAGCTCAATGAGCTCAATGCTGTGTTTCGTTTGATGAGTGTAGAGAATCGGAGGCTCTTATTACTGGAAAGAGGCATTCCGTCCTAGTTCTCAGGGGAGACAACGCATCTGCATTTTGGTTCTAGATAGTAGATGTGAATAGATGTCTATGGGCCACAGCAATCACTTACCATCAGGTTGGCAGTGTACCCGTTTGTTACCTTTATTCTATACAAAAGACACGCACTGTAGCAATGCAGTAGAATAATTATTCTACATCCCTCCCACCAATGGGATGATGCCTCTGTAACATGTAAACTTAATTTTTTAAACTGTTGAGCAAACAGAAACAGTCGAGCGAGGTAGTATTCTCTTGAATATTGCTTCGCTTGATGGCTCTTGGGTTTTCCGACTACAGTGTTACAGTCTTTGACGGGAATATTCCATATGAATTATTCAAACTAGCACCTCATTTGTATTTGCTGTGTGAAGAAGCTGCATAGTTGTGAATATTTTTATTTTGTAATCTGGATTTAGTTTTAGGTTTATATTAGAGTACCATTTCGCTTCATATGTGTTAAAAGAGGTTACAATAGGTGAAGTTAAAAAATCTTAAGACATTCGATAAATAGAGAAAACGACAGAATCTTAAATATAAACACGCTAGGGTATACCTGTCAGGTTTTCCTGTATACTAACACTCGTCAGGAAAGCTTGAGCTCAGTGGAGGACATACACGTAACGGTAAACTTGTACCAACTCTCATCTGAAACGCAGTAGGGCTAAAAAGTTTATTGTTTGTTTTATTGAAGTAAAGGAAATTTAAATGAAGGTTATTGCGAAAAGGAGTGTAAAGCGTGTTTACTGCAAATTAAAAAAAAATACGGTCGCATCAATTTATTAAAGGAATAAAATATAAGCGGAAAAATCTTGCAATCATCAACGAATGGACGGAAGAAGTATCTCAACCTGCTACCTGCGTTGGCTCCTTTAGTTCAAAAGCAGGATACAGTAATAAGAAAAACTATACCAATCTAATCGTGAAAGGCTAACAGTGACATTAAGATATCTAGCAAAAAGGAGAACGTACGAATGTTCTGCCATGTCACAACTGACGCATGCGCAGGAAACCGCCGGTTTTGTTTGCATAGTTTAATTGCACAGGTAAACCCAATTTCAAGAATATCATAATTGATATATTTTCGAGATGTCTGTACAGCTATGGTAACCTGTACAGATATGTAACGCTAACGGTCTGGTTTACCTGAACATGTAAATCTGTCAGGTACATCCTAGCTAATGACCATCATGGTAATGCGTCTAAAGCTCCATACATGCGAACCGCGAACTCAAAGGTTCGAATCCGCTCTTCGACTACTGCCGTGAACCGCTCCTAACACAAACATTTTAAGCTTACCTAGAGTCAAAGTAAAGCGGTTAAGGAGAATATTAGTTATTTTACATAGTATTGCCAGGTAAAACAAACAAAGATGGTGGTAAAACCATATTGTTTACGACTTCGATGACAGGCAGTTATGTCTATAATCACGCATGACGATTAAGGGGAGACTTCCCAAAAATAGGATATGCCAATGTCCAGAAGTAGACTTATTTACGTTGATGATGGATAAAAAAACTCACCTTTTAGTGGCTGTATAAGAATATACACTATCCCTTACCTTACGTGGTAGAGCCACGCTGCAGCTATATTATAGTTGTAGTACGGATGGGACGGCTCAACCGGGAGAGGACCACGCTCTCACAGAATACCAGCGTCAAATAGCAGCGTAATACTGCTGTGTTTCGTATGGTGAGTGTAGAGATCTGGAGATACTTTTTTACTGGAAACGAGGCATTCCATCTTAGTCCTCAGGGGTGACAATGCATCTGCGTTTTGACTCTTAATCGAGGATAAATGTAGATGTCTATGGGCCAAAGCATCCACTCACTATCAGGTGGACTGTGTGCTCGTTTGTCACCCTTATTCTATAAAAAAAAACATATCGTTCCGTGGGTCTCATAAATGGCAGAAGGAAGTAATGAGATGGGAATTTTTTTTTATAGAAGAGGGGGCAAACGAGCATCTCACCTGATGTTAAGTGACTACCGCCGCCCATGATCAACCGCAACACCAGGAGAATCGCGGGTGCGTTGCCGGCCCTTTAGAAAGGAGTAAGCTATTTTCTTGAAGGTCCCCAGGTCGTATCGGTCCGGAAAAATCGCCGGTGGTAAACTATTCCACAGAGAGGTTGTACGTGGAAGAAAACTCCTTGTGAAACGTACAGTGGTGGACCGCCAAGCATCCAGATGGTGTGGATGGTATCGGGACGATTGCCGTGTAGTGCGTTCACGAAATTTGGCGGTTACCTAGGCATTATAACTATACTTCTACTTTTCAGTTTTCTATTTTTTTAATAATACAGTGACAAACGAGCTTACACTCCACCTGAAGGTAAGAGTCTACTGCATCCCATAGACATCACAAATACGGTTCTGAGCTTCTACTTTTATCGAAATCTCGTACGTTTTACTAAGTTATCACTCCATCTAGTCATCACGTTGTCTATCCCACATTTGTGACTGTAATCCTATACCATTAAATGAGCAATTCTTGCAATATATATATATATATATATATATATATATATATATATATATAGATATATATATATATATATATATATATGATGAAAACTGCTACATTATAAGAAAGTAAATTTTGACACTGTGTTAATGATCGTAATAGCTCAAATGGATGCCTGGCCGTTGCGAAGTCGCGTCGCGTCTTCGATCCGAATATATAAAATATATAAATAACCAGTTCAGTTTTTTCTATTATGTCAACAAGATCAAAAAATATTATTCATGTTTCAACAGTATGTAATTTTTATCTAAATATAATTTCCAAAACACACAATTTCCAAAAAAAAAATACCGAGAAAAGCTCGGTCATCCAGGTGCTATATCTAATGTAGTGAAAGATTTGCGTTGATACTCATATTTGGAAGTTACATTAACCTTAAAGACCAAAGAACATTGTTCGTTTTTTAAGGGTGACGAACGAATACATAGTCCACCTGTCCACCAATGGTAAGTGGATTCTGTGGCCCATAGATATTTAAATTTATCCTCGATTAAGCATCAAAAAGAGATGTGGTTTTACCCCAGAAGACTGAAATAGAATGCCTCGTTTCCAGTAAAGAGGGTCTTCTATTCACTACACTCACCATACGAAACACAGCAGCGTCATGTTGCTATTACACGTTGGTATGTTGTGAGAGCCTAGTCCTACTCCGGTGGAGAGGACCCATTCAAACATGGCTCTACCATGTATGATATCATTGTCAATACAAATGTAATTATGTATTCATTTCATGGAACAGATAGCACTCAATCAAACGCCTTTGCCTGGTCGTTTAATGTATTCATGACATGCGCAAATTGGGAGCGTCCGAGAGTGCTACCGAGCAGTGAAATTTAATTACGCTGCTAATTTCACTGTGGATATTACTTGCTTAAGGCTAGTAAACAAACATGTACATTTCAGTAAGCTTACTAGCAGAGCTGTTGTTGTTTTATTTAGCAGCCAATACGTTGAAACGATGTGGTAGCGGAAGAAGAGAAGTGGGAATAAAAAATATGAAGAGGTATATTTCTCGTTTTCTCTATTTTTTGTTTTTATTATACTTTTTACTCTTTTTTTACTTTATTAAGCACATAGCCTGTCGTATAATAAGTGGATGCTGTGCCCCATAGACATCACATTAACCTTCAACTGAACTGTGCGCTCGTTTGTCACCCTAATCCTATTTAAAAAAAAATATCAGTTTTTTTAATGACTAATTGTGTATCATTTTGTAGCCTGGAATAAAATTTCTCAATATTTTGGTGATATTAGCCTATCTAGGCTGTGTTATCCGGAAAACGATATTTTTTAAAACTAAAAATTTATAACCACAATGTTCTTTAACAATTGACCTTAAATATTAATACAACCGCATTAATAAATCCTATCCAGCGTAGGCCGGGGCGCGTCGCTGGTATGAAATAAAAAATAACCGCGTTGTACAGAAATGGAGTGTTTATACTCTCTATCAAAGCCTTGTGAAAGCTTAGTCCTTCCTCGCCCAAGCGGAATTAAATTTTGTACAATAATTTTAATAAACGCTGTGTTTTATAAGCGTGTCCAAATAAATGTTGGGAAATGGGTCCACTGCTAACACTTCTTAATTTGCGGTGAAATATTCAGGTATAATTTCCGTGGTCTGTGAGCTACGGCGCGAAAATTATTTATGTAGCTCTTAAAGAAAGTATGTTGTATAGAATCCTCTACTTGCATGTCCCTTGATTACTAAACATATATTTTTAATTGAAATTTATGAAAATATCATTGCATACATTTGAAATTGCATTGGTTTTATTACCGACCTTGCATTAATACCGGTGGACCGAGTAGTGCCGGTGTCAGAAGATCCGCTAACCGATATCGTTCCGTGGGAGTCGTTAGAGGATACAGATGGAAACTAAACAGAAGATTAGCAGCAGCATCAGTAGCAAAACAATGATAAACTGCGGTTGCCATCCCATCTGCCAAGCATGGCAACTATGGCAATATTCTCAGCCAATCTATGAGAGAGTCCTATGTTCTGCAGTGGACTTTTATAGGCTGTAATGGATTGCATTAGAGAGTAGACTAAATTATTTTGAATTGCAGTCTTTAACGAGTAAACTAGGTCTGAATCTGAATGACAGGGCGAAAAATTGTGTGATAAAAGAAAAATATGGCAAAAAAACTAAAATAGCGAAAAATAGTAGCTTAATACTGTTGTGTTTCGTATGATGAATGTAGAGAAACGGAGACCCTCTCTACTGGAAATGAGGCATTCGATTTTAGTGCTCAACAACGCATCTGAATTTTGATTCGTAGTCGAGGATAGACGTAGATGTCTGTGGGCCACAGCAACCACTTACCATCAGGTAGACTGTGTGCACGTTTGTCGCCCTATCCTATTAAAATAAATCTTAATCGACCAACATGAGTATAGACGAAAAGGAGGCCAGAGAAATGTGTCAAGATCGTGCCAAATGGGAATGGCGAAAGACGTAAGTTTTTGTTTGTGCTGTTTATTGCATTATTATTTTAAATATTAAGTTGTAAATTACATTGTAATATGGCATTTAAAAAATATCAGAGTTTTTCTTGTCGATTCTTTTCAGTGGTTTTTTTTTTATTCTGCGAACCGGTGTAAGTTTTAATATTCATAAGAATTTGAAACAAGAATTAATTGAATAAAAAAGTTTCGACTTTGACTTTATGAAACAAGACCTGAGTTATTTGAATTCGATCAGACGTTATCTGACGTAATCGACTTTAAATGCACGCAGGCGTGATTGTTGGATGTGGTAAAAAGAAAGTTGTAAAATAACTATCTGCAATTTGTCATCACAAATGACTTGAGGGATTCCTTTTCTAGTCCAAAGGCTAAATATAGTTATTCAGCAAAAAAAACCTAAACAGCCTTTTTAAAATTGGCTCTACTTAGTAAGACTAAAATATCGTATTAGGATAATATTAATTAAATTAATATTATCATATTATGATTATGACATTGCGATAACATTATTTTATTTTTATTTTCATATTTGTATATTGTTAGCTATTATGATACAGCCTGGGAAATGCTTGGAATATCTGGAGCTTTCGCTAGATAATGGTGTCTCTACTCTATCTCTTAGGTAAAATAATGTTTTTAGACCCATTCAATTCGGTCACGGGGGCCAGTTCCATCACTCAAGAGTCTCTCTATTTCCTTATTTTCATAGTCCGATTAGTCGAAAATCTGACATAATCGGAGAGAGATCAGGCGCAGGAACTATGGCTATTAGTGCTTGACGAGGCAAGAGGAATACACACCGCCAACTTCCTGATAGGTTACTATTAGAATTAATTGACAGCAAACCCTTATAACTGATTTTGGTCCGACCTAGGATTCGAACCCGGAACGTTAAGATCAGCAGTATTACATACGACGACTAGACTAACGAGACGGTCATCGTACATACTAGTAGTTTTATAACCATTACACCCATTTCAAGGCCTCCAAAGGCTTCGATAGATCATAATCTTGCAGGCAGCAAGTGTAATATAGTACTGAAATGCAGTTTTTTTTAGTAAATAACGAGAACCAGAGAACAGGCATCCAGAACTTTGCTGAACCTTGCTGGTAACGAGGCGATTCATTTTGGTCCTCAGAACAACACATCTTATTTTGATCCGTAAGAGGTGTAGACGTGTAGGCACCACAACGTCCTTTGTTTGTTCGTTTGTTAATGGTCACCTTTACTTCTATAAAAAGAAGGATCCTAAGCCACATACAGCCATAGATTTCGTGTCTTCTGTATATGCGTGATAGAGTCACGTTACGGCTATATTATGGTTGTAGCACGAATGGCTAGACTTGACCGGAGTAGAGCCACCCTATCACAGAATGCCAGCGTAAAAAAACAGCTTAATGCTGCTGTGTTTTTTGTGGCGAGTATAGAGAGCCGGAAATTGTAATTACTGCATTTGGCGCATCCCGTTTGAGTCGTTAGGGATGACGGCGCATCTGCATTTTGAATTCAATTAAAGCTAACTATAAAAAGGAGTAAACTTATATGTTATTATGTAATATACTACAAGTAAATTTTGGACGACATATGTCTTATTGCATGAATGTAGATCATTCATGTATTAAGACATGTGCTTCGAAAGTGTAAGGAATACAACAATTATTAGATACATTAGAAGTATTAGATACTTCGTTCGTAGATAAAGATAAAGCCTTTAGAAATCTAAAATGGGAAAAAATGGAATCAACATTAACAGTGACAAACTTAACTATATATGTTTCGCATACGATATTATCCTGTTTTCTAAAAACCCAGAAAATTTTAGAGATATGCTACAAAAACTAGGCCCGTTTTACTGGAAACAAAGCGTTCATTGATTCTTTAGATTCTTAATCGAAGATAGGTGTAGATTTCTGTGTGTTATATATGTGTTTCCATGTGCTCATTTATCGATTATTATTCTATACAAAAAATAACTATGAGATGAAGGCGCCAAGGTCTATCAGTAAATACATTGAAAATGAGGGCAATAACAAACTCAACAAAATAAAGACATGAAGTAGACACTAAATGAAGTAAATGGTGGACAAATATGGTATGAACTTATAGAAGACACAATGCAAAAAGAAACAGATGGAAGGATAAGAAGCAGTTGGAAACGTTTTTGGTCTCTGGTCAAAGAGGTCAAAGAAAAAAAAGGAAAATATTTATGTAACGCGTGCATCCTCCCATATTTTTAATACTTGACTATATGTCCGCTGACATACATGTACGCAATAAACTTTAACTTTATCTTGTTCATTTGTTCTAAAATTGAAAATCCAATGAATTACACGCTTATCAAATTTTATTTCCCATAAATAACTATTGGCTTGAATTCCTTGCCAACGTTATAAAATAAAATCGCTTATAGACACAGAATGAGGTTCGGCGTTATCCGGGCTTTGGGTCAATATTTAGAGGATAAAGCTAGTGGGTTTAAATCGGGCTCGTAAACTTCGCTTGCTTTGCATGTACGAGTTGCGGTATTAGCTTGATCCGGTTTGTTTATGCTGGCTGTAGTTTGTCTTACTTTTATCGTTTTCATATTCATTTTACGCCGATATACTGGTTAACGGGTGGTCAGCAGTTTTTCTTTATAGAATAATATATATATATATATATATATATATATATATATATATATATATATATATATATATATATATATATATATATAGAATAAGGGTGACAAACGAGCACACTATCAACACGATGGTAGTGGATGAACGCTGTGGCTTATATGCCCCATTTACATTCAGCCCTGTTGGGCAGGGAAGTGAGCAGGGCAGTGAGCAGGGCAGTATGTAAACGGGCTACTCGCGCTGACACTGCCACTGCCGCTGCCACTGCCCGAAATGTCGGTTTTTCGTGCGGAAGTCAAAGGACGGGCAGCGCGAGCGGCAGTGAGTGTTCACATTCAGCTCCATCGCTCACTGCGCGACAAGCGCCTGGATGAACGGACGTGCGTGCCGTCGTGTTATTAAATAGATACGATCTACCAAAATGCCTTTCGAGTAGATTAATGAAAGTACAATAAAGTTTTTAGAACTGCTGGAATCAGAAAAAACTATATGGGATTTCAACGATAAAAACCACAATTCATCATCTTCTACGAATACGAATTTTCTTTTTGAGTTAACATAGTACCTATGTACATAATTAATTATAAATTCGTCAAATTTATTATATTAATATAAAATTTAGTTTAAGGAATTAATGAACATTGACATTTTATTTCTAAAAACGATTCGTAACTCATATTGATTATTTATTAATTATAATGTAAAATAAGTTAAATGGTAATATTTGCATAATAGCCTGAGATTTTTAAATTATAATTTTATTGTAATTAAAATTACGAATTAGTTTATACTGTAGTGTAATTAATAAAATAATAATAGCTTAACGAATCTCATATAATATTTAATATTATTTATGTAACAATAATATAATAATTCAATTAATAATTTATGAACAATTTACTGTATAAGAATTCAAATAGAGTGGATCTGTATAAGTATTTAATTGTACATAATATTTGAATTCAAAAAGAATGTTTGTACCTAACTTTTAAGCAATGCAATAATTTTAAAACGTAACATTGGGTTTGTGTGATTAGCTGTATTTCATATCATTTTTGCATGCCAATTATGGCAAAACATGTCAGTTCCACGTCATTGATCATCTTATGTACCATGTTTTTAAGCAAATAAATTTTCTATCTGTCTATCTATCTTCTTTTGAACTTGATATCTTTTTAAATTATTAACACAATTTTGTATTGCAAGAAGACACAGCGCGGACGCTGTAATTATTTCGACGTCCGCCATAGTCGAGAGCCGAAAGCGATGTGAGTGGTAGGGCAGAGTGTGAATACACACTTCCCGCGATCCTGCTACGGCAGTATTTAGGGAAGTATTGCCGGCAGCGCGAGGAGCAGTGGCAGTGGCTGAATGTAAATGGGGCTATAGACATTTAATTATACATCTATTATTGATTAGCAATCATAGTGCAGATGCGTTGTTACCTCTGAGGACTAAGATGGAATGTCTCGTTTTAAAAAGGTCTCCGGTTCTATACGAAACACGGAAGAATTTAGCTACTATTTTACGCTGGTATTTTATAAGGGAGTGGTCCTTCCTCAGTCGAGCCTACCTATTTGTGTTAAAACTATAAATTAGTTTTGGCATGGCACTATTACGTAAGCAGTACGTAAGCACAGTATTATTTTGTGATGACGTACGTGTTAAGGGGATAGAGTAAGTCAGCTCAAATTCTAATTTCGTCCCCACTTGCCCGCGCGTCGTATGCTATGTACCGACATGTTTGTAATCACTAATACTGTAAGTAGAAAGGTCGTTAGACACTTATTTCATTAGGTTTATCATATTTATGCCTGTTTTTTAACGCCAAGCCAGTCGCTTCTTATTTTTATTACGGTTATTTCCCATTTTAATTTTACGTCGTCCTGTTACGTAATGTATATTCTGATCGTAAACGACACAACCTCCCCGTTCAAAGGCCGAAGCGAAGTGACTGTGCGGCAGGAATCACGCTTCAAAAGGCCGATAGTTTACGTAATTTCTTTTTACGGTGAAAATAATGGTATTTTTAAAAAAAGTAAATAACATAAGCACTGGTTTATAGTTAGTTCAGTTAGTATGCAAAGTTTCATGATGTTATTTAAAGTATTTTATGAATAACAGCGGTTTATTGTTTATTTTGGAGGTAACTTTGGATTTTTTTTCTATCGAGAAAATTTTACGAAATCGTGTTTTCGTCTAACATAATCCTTAACATTAATCCTCAACTTTACCGTATATTTATTTCAAAATTAATGCTGCAATATTTTCGGCATAACGAAGGATCTTGCTAAGCCATTTGAGATTATATTTCCCCTTAATCACATTATAAATGTGAAAATGTTCAATTTTTTCTATTGATAGTATACCGAAGCGGTTAATGTAATATTGTGTAGGTTATATTATAGGCAACACTATATGTGACTGCCTTATTGGTCTGGTGGTTGTATTAGTGCGACTGCTGATCTTGAGGTCCTGGGTTCAAATCCCGGGTCGGGCCAAAAATCTATTATTGAGTTTTTCCGTCAAGAAATTCTCAGTAGCTGTAGGGAGTCAGGAAATTGGTGGTGTCTCACCCCCGTGCCTCGGAAAGCACGTAAAGCCATTGTTCCTGCACTTGATCTCTCTCCGGTCGTATCGGTTTACCGTCTAATCGGATTTTGAGAGTGAGGGAATAGAGAGTGCACCTGTGCTTGTGCACACACTTGAGCACTATAATCCTGTCCTGCGCCGATGGCTAACTTTCGTTGAGGCTGGCTGCCGTGACTGAAATTCGGTCTGGAGGATATTATTATATAAGCAACACTATTTATAAGGGTGATTGGAAACTGTAAGAAATTAAGTTCTCATTGAATTTATAAGTCAGCTTGTGAAGTATTCATAGGGGGTTACCACCACGTGTGTGAAAAAATATAGGTAGGTAGATAGTATAGAAATGAGGCAAAAACCAATAAATATGTTATGGATAGAGAGAATTTTAATAGCGGAGTTTTTGGTTATCGATCCTGGACTGTATAGGGATGCTGGTGAGAGTAAGGGCGTTCGTTAAAATAAATTGCACGCCTACCTTGTCACCGTCGATCTCGTAGATCTTCTACGCTCCGGAGACAGGTTTCGCTAACGCTTTTTAAAAAAGATAATACGTAAAAAAGATTAAAAATGTGATTAGAAAACTTTTTTCAATACAGCCTAGAAAAGTCCACTGGTGAACACAGACCTCCCCCATGGATTGCCTCATAGGGGAGATTTCGTCACAGTTGACACGCTTAGCGAGCGGGTTGTCAACTGCAGTTTTTTTAATCATTTTGGGTTGTGATCTGGAAGACACTGCTACCCATCCCCTGTTTTAATTTCCCCCTCTTGCCTCTTACGACACCCGCGGGACGGTATGGGGTAGTGGATATACTTACACCGCCACCACACGCCAAGTAGAAAACTATTCTAGGTATAGATTAATTATTCGCAAATTCCAGTCTATCAAAAGACCACTGCTAAACATAGTCCTTCCCCACATACTGCCTTCGCCGGGCAAGATTATAGTGCCCAGGCGCATGTGTCTGCACAGGGCAGCAACAGAGGAAACAAACCAGCAGATGGGCAGCGTCTCCCTGATAACGATTATAAAATTTAAAAAAAAAAACGAGTGTGCTTATGACCACACGACTGACTATATATATATATATATATATATATATATATATATATATATATATATATATATATATATATATAAAACATAAATAAACATAAACACTCACGCCTGTCACCCAGAGGGGTAGGCAGAGACTACGGACTTCCATTGGGCACGATCCTGACATACCTCTTTCGCCTCTTTTACATCCATATATCTACGCATACATGCTCGTCGGTTAAGGGTACTTCTAACGTGGCCCATTTTAAAAATATCGCCAATTTGGTCGATAAACTTTTTCCTAGGGCGTCCCTTCCCGACTCGGCCGTTCACATCTGCCATATAAATTTGCTTTGTCACTCTTTCCTCATTCATTCTTTCCACATGACCAAACCACCGAAGCATTCCTTTCTTAATCCTGGTCACAACATCATCTTGCATACCACATTTATCTCTTATCACGCAATTTCTCACCCTGTCATTCAGATTCAACCCTAGCATATTCCTTAAAGACCGCATTTCTATAGCATTTATTCTACTTTCGTGCTTCTTCTGCCACACCCAGCTTTCACTACCATACATTAAAGTAGGGACTAACACAGCATTATGAATTACTATACGTGCCTGTTTTGACACATTCTGGTTCTTCATAATAGAGTGTAGTGCCCCATTCACTCTATTCCCTGCATTTACTCGTCGTTCTATATCCCTATCATATCTACCATCCCTGCTAAATACACATCCCAAATACACAAACTCATCTATATATATACATATATATATATACATATATATATATATATATACATATATATATATATATATATATATATATATATATATATATATATACATATTTAAATTTATTATCGGTTTCCTTTCAAAACATAATCTCGTCATATACACCTTACACCACATATTCTCGTCAGATACACCTCAAAACTTGAAAACGACCATTTTACAATCACGAATTAGATCTGAGCCGCGGTCCTTCATTGCTGGCCATATGATGACGTTCAAGGTCACTCAGAGAGCTATGGAGAAGGCTATGTTCGGGGCTTCTCTCCCTGATAAACTTAGAAATGAAGATATCCGCAGTAGAACCAGAGTGACTGACATAGTTTAACGGATTAGTAAGCTGAAGTGGCAATGGGCCAGCCATATAGCTCAAAGAACCGACAATCGACAGTTAGGAAAGGTTCTCGAGTGGCCTTGTATCGTTAGACGAAGTGTAGAGTGGCAGACCACTATCGAGTTATGGCCTGGTAAGACACCACAATGCATGGTAAGTACCATGCATTGTGGCATTCCTTGGGATAGGCCTATCCTCATCAGTAGACTTGTGGAGGGGCTTTAATGATGATGATGATGAATTAAATTCAATAGAGCCGTGGTTGCTCAGGGGCTAACAGCTCGCCAATTTCGAGTTCGAGTCCCGTAGGCACCTATAAAATTGATAATTAGCTGTTTTCATTGTAGATTTACACCTTCCGTCGAAAAAACATCGTGAGGAAACCTACATATCAGAGAAATACAATATCTCAAGGACATGTATAGTGCGCCATCATGCACTAGCACTACGATAAAATATTTACTCCATAACTTTCTCAAAAATAGAAGAATGCCCAATCACAACCTATATATCTCTTTTCTGCTCTCTACTGCATCGTATTTAATATATCAAGTCCTCCCTATCTCAAAGAACGTTTTCGATTTCTCAGCTCCTCTCATAACCTTTCCCTTCTATCTCCCTTGCACTCCTCTACTTTCTATATGGATAAAGTTTCTTAACTTGACTTTTTAAAAATCAAGTTAAGAAACTTTATCCTTACCTTTAATTTCTCCCCCATCCTTTCATCTCTTCCGGTCGCTTTATGATCATAGTCTGTCAATTCAAGTAAATTTCGGCATGTGTATTACATTTTATTTTAATTTATAATGTTATTTACAGTGCACAATACCCATTAAGTAACTTACCAATTCCTTTAATTTCCTATTTAGGTTTCTTAAAGAAATTGCTGTATAGTAACAAGACCGCCTTTTGTTTTATCTTTGTTTTTTCTTATTAGATAATTTGTAGTTAAACGGTATTGCATTGTATTGTATACATCCCACTGCTGGAATGCATATAGGTTACAGTTTTATATTTTACTTTATGATACACGATAATTTTCATTCATTTGACTTTTCCCATATTTCTAATAACACTTAAATTCTTTCTCTAAACTGTACACGTTAAATACTAAACCAAAGCGGTTAATTACCATTTATAGTAACGATGCCTGTGGTTGCGTATTGGTTTGGTTTAATGCAGTAGTTCGCATTTGAATTCTCTTTGAGTAATTTTGCAATAGTCGAATAGGGCGTTCAATGCACACTGAATACACATAAGTATGCCGTAGAAATAGGCTATTCGATTTAGCTATTATTTTTATAGCAAACCATGCGATAATTTAGGTGATTATTTTTACCCCACGAAAAGCATAAATTAAAAATTTGACTTTCAACAGCTACACTTCAGTCAGAATTACGCTGAAGCTATATTATGGTTGCAGAATGAATGGATCGGCCCGACCGGGGAAGGACCACGCTCTTACGGAATACGAGCGTAAAATAGCAGCTTAATACTGCTGTATTCTGTGGTAAGTGTGGCGAACTGAAAGTCATTTTAATGGAAATAAGGCATTCCATGTTAGTTCTCAGTGACAACGCATCTGCATTCAGATTTTTAATAGAGGATAGATGAAAGTGTCTATAGGTCACAGCATCAACTTATCGTCAGATTGATTATGCGCCCGTTTGTCAACCTTATTCTACAAAAATAAGTCAGAAGTAGCTGCCCTTGGACTGCGAAAGCTTCTACATAGACTATTTGAACGTTTTTAACTCTAACGGTAGAAAAAATTAAGAACCCTACGGTCTCTGCCGGATTTCTTCATTAGCATTGAAAGATTGTATGAATCGTTATCAGATCTCTCTAAGCCCCTATCATTTAAAAAAACTCAGTCTTTCTATTAGTTCTGCGTTTTCCGTCAAGAAATTTTCAGTAGCTGTCCGGAGTCAGAAAGTTGGTGGTATTTTACCCCCATGTCTCGGGAAGCACGTAACGCTCTTAAACTTCGTCTGATCTCTCTCCGGTTGCGATAAATTACCATCCCATCGGACTATAAGAGTGAGGGAATAGTGACAGCACCAGTACTTGCACTACTATAATCCTGTCCTGAGCACAGACTGGCCATCGTGACTGAAATTCGACTTGAATTGTCCTCCATATAAATCTAGGTCGCATTTCCAGGCGCTTTTATCAGATATTTAACGGAGATGAAAAGTTTAGACGCTCAGCAAGTCTCCATCCTTTTGTTATTGACTTACCACGTATTCGAACTAAACAGTTTTTATCATGCGTACAACAAAGGAGTGGAATAAGTTTCCAGAATATGTCTTTCCATCAGATTACAGCGTGGGTGTCTTCAATGCAAGAGTGAATAGACTTCGTTAAGACAGTAAACTATACCATCTTCGGCTGCATCACCACCTACCATCAGGTGTGATAGAAGTGTAGTGATTAGAGAGAAAAAAATACGATAATAGAAGGAAAATTTGTAGCGTCCACACGCGTCCTTGCGTTATGTCGATGCGCTGACAGATATTGTCGAAATAGGCATCCATATTAAGGATACAAGTACACGATAGGATACGCCTGATCAAGATATGTCTTAATGATCAAATATAGACAAGGTGGCCTTAAGAGGAAAGATATTTCCTGTCACGTTGTGTTGTTGTCTTGTCACAATCTGTTACAAATATAAACGTCTTAAATTAACACTTAATACTATTTAAGCTTAGTTAAACTTGAGCTGTTTTGATATAGTAATATAAACATTTAAGTATTTATAGCAAACTTGCCGTTTTTAGCCCTATTTGAGGCATTCTATAGGGGGTAGAGGGAATATTTTTATAGAATAAAGAAAGATACATTTATTTTGCCATTTTAACAAATTGGCACTGGCAACTAAATATAACATGAAATAGGTACTCTTATAACTAGACTTATACACTTACATGGAAAAATATCAAAGGTGTATATATACAAGCAAATAGCCGACTCGTGAACGTATTTGATGTGAAATGGGCCCAATAGGACTTCCACTCCGGATAATATGCTAAGATGTGTCATCCTAGCCCTGATTTTCAATGGCAACCTTATGATAATAAAGGTGTTTCACCTTCACAAACACCGTGTAAGAGACTCCCGTACATTTCATACAAATATATAATTATAAACTCACACACACACACACCCACTTACACTATACACCATTCTTATCAGTTGATCGACATCGTGAATACAAGACCATATTATAAAGTAATGTCGTAAGGCGTTATTAGTATATAGTAATTAGTAAGGGTGAAAATCGAGCACACATTCCAGCTTATGGTAAATGGATGCTGCGGCCCATGAACATCTAAGTCTACCGTTGAATAACAATCAAAATGAAGATGCGTTTTCACATATTCGTTTGCAGTAAAAAGGGGTATGACAATTTCGTGTACGGCAGGCAGAAAATGACCCGGAAGTGCATTGTCAATCTACCCGCCAAACATAGTGATTAACACACTGGTCCCAGGGTTAGGACAGCAGTATTTTCCGAACCAGCGGTAAATTAAGCATAAGAGTGACTTTTTTCATTTAAAAAACGTTACGCCTACACTAGGATTTTCTCCTGTATCGTGGGGGCAGTTTACAAACATAAATTGCACAAGGACAAACATCCAGACCCGGAACAATTATTCATAGGCAATACAAATACTTGTTCCGTGCGGGATTCTCACATTGTAAGCATACTTACATACAAAAATATACAATATCAACATATTTTAAATATAATATTAACTCGTACAATATTTAACACGATTATAAAACCGTAAGTTTGACGAACAAAAAAGTTGCTTGTAGTAAAATTATTCCAAGTCACGCGCGTTGTCGCCACGGACCCCTTTTATAAGATAAAGTCTTAATTTGTAGGAAGCTACGTTAAACACGAGCCCGTCCTGAATACAAATTAGGCGATCACTGGTAATTGGCCTGGCCAGGGCATTTTTACAGTTATCGTCTAGGCGGTAGGACCCTTCTCTGCCTGGGTCTCCAACTGGATAGGTACCACTCCCTTATTTATTTGTGACGCCAATAGCAGTGCTTGCAGTTCCGAGTTCCGGTCTGAAGAGTATAGAAAGCCATTATAATTGCAGGCTGTGACGCATCCTATCATAGTCATCACAGGTGACAACACATACTGTCACCTTCTTTATTTGGATTTCGCCGCAGGTGTCTATGGACCGCATTTACTACTTTCCAGTAATTGGATTTTAAGTTCGTTATTTTTTAAATTTTATAAAAAAACTGATGTGTAATAGAACTAGGTAACAGATGTAGTTGTCTAAGGAACATGACATCCACTATTCATCAAGTGAACTATATGCTCGTCTGTCACCCCTATTCTATAAAAAATAAGACTCCGGAAATGCAGACCCTGAAAGTACGACGCCTTGCGTGTCAAAGGAAAAGAAAATAGGGGCCTCTCAACCCGAGGAATAGAGGCAAGAAATTTTCTCTTCCGAAGGAAGACTTCTAAGGAGTGGCTAGTGCTAATAAGATTGCGTATGTGTGCGAAAGCAAGTAAGGCCCTAACAATATATTATATGAAACAGATGATACGCTGCAAGATTAGTCTATGCAAGTCCGATACAACGTGTACTTGCTACCGCAAAACGCATATGTGCAGGCGTCGAAGTACTGAGTTAGTTATCAATTACTAAAATATGACGTAGTAAGTTATGCTATATCTAAATTAGTCAATTGGTTTAATGTTGGTATATTGCTATGGAATTCATTCTTGGGGCGATGTATACGCTTTTACAACAACATTTCAGAAAATATGCAAAATTTGACTAGCACAAATTTCAAAAACTTTATCAAACCAAGTTTGTATAAAAGGGTTATTATAATAAAAGAAAAAGGAACTGCCTGGGTTTCTTCCTGTTAGGAGGAGATAGGGTGGTTTTTATTTGATAAGTAACCCTAAATTTTTTTATTGCGAATTTTAGATTTTTTTACACAAAAGTCTTCGGAAAGGGCAGAACAACGTCTGCCTGTCCAACTAGTATTATTTATCTATATTAAAGAAAAAGGTCCTGTTTTTGTTTTTGTTTCCTTGGGTACCTAAACGTTGTAGCTATACGTAGTAGAGCCATGCTGCCGTTATATTAGTAGTATAGTTTTAGCACGTATGGGTCGGCTCGACCGGGGAAGGACCACGCTCTCACAGAATACTGTGTATTCTGTGAGGGCGTGGTCTCTCACAGAATATGCTGCTGTATTTCGTATGGTAAGTGTAGAGAGTCGGAGACCCTTTTTACTGGAAATGAGGCATTCAATTTCAAGCCTCACGGTTGACAACGCATCTGCATTTTGATTTGTAATCGAGGATAGATGTAGATATCTATGGGCCGCAGCAACCACTTACTATCAGTCGGACTGTGTGCTCGTTTGTCACCCTATCCTATAAAAAAACCTTCTTGGTAACCATTTACCAAATTTACAATAATAGTTTAAAGTTTTCTATGGAATTATAACGAAATTTGTACTAATCCAAGTGCATTTTATAAGTTGTGAGACTATTGCTCCTTAGCTTGTTAATTCTACTTAACTGTGATAGTTTTCCTTTAAATTTAATTATATTACCAACTATCATGTATACTTTTCATATTTTTAGAAATAGCGGTTTACTTGGTAGAGGAGGCGACACTTTTCCGGACCGATACGACTTAGGGACCTTCGAGAAAAGAACCTACTCTTTTTTAAAAGACCGGCAACGCATCTGCAATCCCCCTGGTGTTGCAGCTGTTCATGGGCGGCGGTAATCACTTACCATCAGGTGAGCCGTATGCTCGTTTTCCCGCTCTCCTATAAAAAAAACATGACTAAAGAAACTTACAACTTTAAAGCTAAATATTTCGCAAACAGATCCTCGAATCTAAATTATGTTTGTGATATCCCACACGATGTAATGGATGGGCAAAAAGAACATCCTTACTTTACCTACGTGAAAGGTGATCAAAATAAGAATGTGTTTTAAGATTTTATTTTACAGTTTTGTTGGCGTTACTCATATCGTCGCGATCTCTTATTGGATTAATTTAAATCATGTACTGTTCAGTTATTGTTATAAACTGTTACTGTTGTAAACTGTTACTGTTATAAACTATTACTGTTATAAACTGTTAATGTTATAACTGTTACTGTTATAAACTGTTACTGTCATAAACTGTTACTATTATAACTGTTATAGTCAGTTAATGTTATAAACTGTTACTACTATAAATTGTTACTGTTGTAAACTGTTACTATTACAAACTGTACCAGCTCAAACGAACTAATCATTCATGATTGACAGATGTATATTGTGGAAGAGACATAGGGTAGAAAAAAGTAGCCTATCTAGGAGACTCAGGATTCTATCCATTTCTAATTGGTCCTCATGATGTATATATTTGTAAAAAGTATGATTTTGTAGTAGAGCCACACTACAACTATAATATGATTGTAGCACAAATGGGTCGGCTCGACCGAGGTAGGTCCACGCTCTCACAGAATACCAGCGTGAAATAGCAGCCTAATGTGCGGTTGAGAATCTGTGGCCTTTTCACTGGAACAGAGACATTCTATTTTAGTCCACATGGGTGACGACGCATCTGAATTTTTATCTTTAATCGAGGATGTACGTGGATATTTATGGGCCACATAATCCACTTACCTTGTTAGGTGGACTGTGTGCTCGCTTGTTACCCTTATTCTGCATAATGTAAATTTGAAAATTTTTCTCTTTTCCTAATCCAAGGTTAACCATTGGGCTAAATTATTGATGTCTTAAGTATAACTTTAAATTGCTATCAAAACTTACATTACATAGAACTCGCGGGGATCGAACACAGATAGCGTTAGTTATTCCCGAAGCTACTACTCAGAACTCAATAATGGCCACTGGCGGAATTCTTCTTAAAAATACGGTTTGTCGGGAAAGATCGTAAATGTTAGTGAATGCGCTCGGTGTAATAAATGTGCATTTTTATTTTGATGGTTCGCCATTTGAAACAAGTATAACATTGGATTACATACAATCTGCTGTTTCACTGTAACATGTTTGTATTTTATATTTGAAGTGAAAACATTTGATATTTTCAAAAGTTATCGTGTTTACCCCGCCATGCGGAATTGATAAATCTACACCGTTAGCCACTAAAACTACTTTTTTAATGTAAAAATAGCACTTAAAAGATTTAAAAAGAAATAAGTTCAACAATCGTTTATCTTTCCGACAATGTGCTTTCTATATTATTTATATGGTCAATATGATTGATAGATACGATTTCACAAAACGCTAGATTATTGGATTCTTTTAGGCACAAGTAGAACGTACCTACACGCTTTGCGCTTTAGGTGTGCAATAAGGTTTCTTTTCTACCGCGTGTCACCTGCACACATATTTTATTACTTGGTTACAATACTTCCATTCTGTCTAAGAGTTTGTGTAGTAAGATACTACACTCTTACATATTTTGACCACTTTATATATATATATATATATATATATATATATATATATATATATATATATATATATTATCGGTACCTTACATATTACCGGTAAGTAATGGTTTCTCGTAGGTTTCACTGCAAAAAATTGAAACAATTTTATGTATAAGACGTCAGTGCTTGTGAACGATTACTTATTTCTACTTCCTTAAGCTGGTGAGAGCCATACAACAGCTATATGATAGCTGTATTATGAATGGACCGGTTTGACCAAGAAAGGACCACGCCCTCACAGAACAGTAGCGTAAAACAGCTCAAATAGCTCATACTTTTGTATGATAGTTATAGGGAAACGGAAACTGTTTTCACTGGAAACGATTCATTCTACTTTAGTCCTCATAGTTGACGACGCATCTGCATTTTGATTTTTATTCAAGGATAGATATAGAAGTTTATGGACCACAAGATCCACTTACCATCAGGTGAACTGATTTGTCAGTCTAATCCCTAAAAAAGCTAGGAGTGGAATCAACTTATCTCAACTTATTTAGTTCTGCATAGGCGGTTTGAGACACTTTTATCATTGAATACCTGCTACTGTCATAATATTCCAGAAAATGCGACCCATCATTCCAAATATATATAACGTATAGATGTATATTTTAAGCCAAAATCCTTGTATGCAATGCTGCAATTAAAAAAAAATAGAGTTTCAGTGGATGATATTTTATATATTATTCGAGGTATCCGTCCACCCAGGTAAATTTTATTGCAAGGATATTTATCGAGATTAATTTAAGTTTTACCACAGGTTGGGAAAAAAACTCTGTCTAAGTATGCACCAACAAGAAACCCAGTGGGACTTTTTTAAAAATTACACTGTATACAAATCATAATACAAATTTTAATATCCTTGATACATACATACGTACATTCATTCTAATACAAAGTACATTCTAATACAAATTTTAAAATGATTGATACATACATCCGGCATATAATAGGCCATTACTGAATTGAGAATGGACTACCATTCTCAACCAACCCTACGAAATACTGCAATATGCTAACGCTGACCATGGTCTAATATTTCATGTTCCAAAGACCGAATATAATTCACATGCATTATCTGTGTTGCATTAAACGGCTCCCGTTTCCCGCATTTGTAATGTCAAAAGCGATTTGAGGCAAGCTGGGTGTGACTTTGAGATTATTAGAAATAATAGGAGAATATTGCAATTAACAATATATTATATATTATTATAGTATTGGTTAGTTATATAAAAAGTAAGAAAAAATAATAATCTCATAGTAGGTATTGCTTAGATCCGTGACAGTTCAGAGACCAAGCGCTCGCTGCAAGTTTCACAGTACACAAGTTCGATCTCCGCCGCGGCACCAATGATATTGCTCATTTCGATTTAAAGTGCTGATTTACCACGTGCTCGGCGGTGAAGGAAAACATCGTGGGGAAACCTGCATGTCTGAAAAATAAGAAAAAATAATTCGAAGACATGTGAAGTTCGCCAACACATATTGGGAGTTGGGGCAGCGCGGCGGACTTCTTTGCCCTAAAACTCTCTAAAAATTGAGGGAATCCTTTGCCCAGTGGTGGGAAGTATAAGCGAGATATGGGCTGTAACTTTAACTTTACTTTTATGGACTCAGTATTTCAACGAAAATAACAATTTTGAAAACCTCAATATATTGTAAAAACACGCACTTACCTACACAAATTCATTTATAGTCGATTGCCAACAACCACATGGTTTTAGGCGGCGGTTTTACGTGGCGATTAATTTTGTGGACTCTGAAAGAAAGAAAAACAATGTGTTTGTGAATATGTGACAAGAAGTTGAGCATGGTATCAAGCGTTGTAGAGCCATACTGCAACTATATTATGGTTGTAGCACGAATGAGTCGGCTCGACCGGGGAAGCATCACGCTACACAGAGAACACCAGTGTAAAATAGCAGCTAACGCTGCTGTTTCGCATGGTAAAAACCGGAGACCCTTTTCTTTAGAAACAAAATATTCCATCTTAGTTCTCGAGGGTGACATCGCATTTTTATCTTGATTCTTAATCGAGGATAAGTGTAGATGTCTCCTGGTCACAGCCTCCATTTACCATCAGATGGACTATGTGCTCGTTTGTCACTCTTATTATATTTAAAAAAATGTAAAACTTTTTCTCTAAAGGACTCAACCTGAACCACCTTCTTAACTATTTTTATCACCAAATTGAATTTCTCGCACTGCTGTGTTCAAATCTGAATTGTCAGACCTGACAATATGACAGAAGTCCTTAGAAGGAAGAAGGATGAGAGTCAATAGAGGGAAGGCTGTATACATGTACTGTAACTTTTCTAATGCCAATATGGATGTTATTCCATGTCCATATATAGAAGGTAGTCCTCTTAAGAGAGTTGAAGTAAATCAAATTCCTTGGGGTAGGCCTACGTTCAGCAGTAGACTTGTGGAGGGTGGGCTGTAATGATGATGATGATGATGAATTAAGTTTGACAGAGCCGTGGTTGCTCAGAGATTAAGCGCTCGCCAATTTCAAGTTCGAGTTCCGCAGGCAGCAATGAAATTGATTATTAGCTATTTTCATTGACAGTCTCTCAAGGACATGTTGTGTACGTCGCACTAGCACTACGACGAAATATTTACGCCATAATCCTCTCAGAAACAGAAGAATGCCCAATCACAACCTGCATATCTTTTTTCTGCTCTCTATTGCGTCGTATTTAATATATCAATGTTAACGGACTTTATCTCGTTTAATTAACTACTTTAACTTATTTTTAATTCCCGACGTTTAGGGTGCTTTACAGCACCCATAGTCACGGGGGGGGGGGCGACTTTTTTTTTTTTTTTTTTATAGAAGAGGGGGCAAATGAGCATGCGGCTCACCTGATGTTAAGTGACTACCGCCGCACATGATCAACCGCAACACCAGGAGAATTGCGGGTGCGTTGCCGGCCCTTTAGAAAGGAGTAAGCTCTTTTCTTGAAGGTCCCCAGGTCGTATCGGTCCGGAAAAATCGCCGGTGGTAAACTATTCCACAGAGAGGTTGTACGTGGAAGAAAACTCCTTGTGAAACGTACAGTGGTGGACCGCCAAGCATCCAGATGGTGTGGATGGTATCGGGACGTTTGCCGTGTAGTGCATTCACGAAATTTGGCGGCTGGGATTAATCCGAACAATTCCTCAGAGCACTCCCCGTGATAGATGCGATAAAATACGCAAAGAGATGCAACATCTCTTCGCAGCGCCAGTGAATCGAGCCGATCGGAAAGCACTCGGTCGTCGACGATTTGAGCCGCTCTACGCTGGATGCGGTCAAGTGGAAGGAGCTGGTACTGGGGAGCCCCAGCCCAGAGATGGGAACAGTATTCCATGTGCGGCCGAACCTGCGCCTTGTAAAGTTGCAGGCGGTGTGCCGGCATGAAATACTGTCCCGCTCTGCTGAGCACGCCAAGCTTTTTAGAGGCCAATTTGGCCTTCCCTTCCAAGTGACCACGAAACTGCACGTCACTCGATATGTCGACGCCGAGGATTCCGATACTGGCTGAGGCAACAATGGGAGTGCCTTGAAACTGAGGGGATACGACAAAGGGGTTCTTTTTAGCGGTTAACGCGCAAACTTGTGTCTTCTGGGGGTTAAACTGGACTAGATTTAGTCGTCCCCAATTCGAGACTCTGTTCAGCAAAGACTCGACTTCAGACACAAGTTTGTCCCGGCACTCGGAGACGTTTTCCCGAGAAATATTGGCTCGGCCGGTGTAAAGAGCATCACCAGTGCTGTCGTCTGCAAAGCAATGAATGTTACGGGTATGCAACATATCATTGATATGCAGAAGAAACAGCGTTGGCGATAGCACGCAGCCCTGTGGAACACCAGCATTAATAGGCTTGCAATCGGAGCTTGCACCGTCTACAACGACCTTGATGCTCCGATCTGCAAGAAAGCTGGTGATCCAATCGCACAATTTCTCGGGAAGCCCATAGGAAGGGAGCTTCGAAAGAAGCGCTTTGTGCCAAACCCGATCAAAGGCCTTCGCAATGTCCAAACTAACGGCCAATGCCTCCCCCTTGAACTCTACTGCCTCCGCCCATCTGTGAGTGAGGTAGACCAGAAGATCACCAGCTGACCGACCACGGCGAAAACCGTATTGGCGGTCACTAATCAGCTGGTGATCCTCAAGGTACCTCATGAGCTGGCAGTTTACAATGGATTCCATTGTTTTGGAGAACAAGGAGGTGATGGCGATTGGCCGGTAGTTGGATGGGTCTGAGCGGTCGCCTTTTTTAGGGATCGGGTGGACGAAAGCCGTCTTCCATGATTTTGGGACTACGCCTAGGGAGTAGGAGTACCGGAAAAGACGCGTTAAAACCGGTGCCAACTCTGGAGCACACGTCCTCAGCACAATTGGGGGGATTCCGTCAGGCCCACTCGACTTGTGGATGTCCAGGGAGAGGAGTGCTTTGCGAACCGAGCGCTGTGTGAACTGCACTTCCGGCATGGAGCACTCACACCGCGGGATGGTCGGCGGCGTGCTCCCCCCGTCATCGAGAGTCGAGTTAGACGCAAAGAAAGAGCCTAGAAGATCGGCTTTCTCCTTTGCAGTATGGGCCAGTGAGTCGTCCTCCCTGTGCAGAGATGGAAGAGATGGGTGACAAAAATTCCCCTGGACAGCCTTGGCGAGAGACCAGAATGCACGGGTTCCAGAAGGAAGGCGAACTAGTTTCTCGCCAATTCTGCCTATGTGCTCTGACTTTGCCTTGGCAATGACTCTTTTGAAGGATGTTTGACGTCCCAATGTCATAGTTATCCCGGTTACCTTCAGTTTTTTAATGATAACTTTCAGTCCTATATAGGCAGAACGAGCTTACAGTATCTTGAAGTCTTGCAGTGGTATGCTTGATTTTGGGTTTAATTTTGTTAATTATAGGATTCCAACCAGATGGCAGCACCCGTCCATCTTCTCTATTGAACTTATAATGTTTTTTAATTTCAATAGCCTTACGTTTGTGTTTTATCAATTCTGATCTAATGATGGGGAAGATTTTGAACATTTTCACAGACTGCAGACTCGACCGGAGCGACAGGAGAACGGAGCGTCGGTGCTTCACGTCAGCTATGTTTTTTTCACACGGGTTTTTATGGTTATTTTTGTTTGACCTATGTAAGAGAGACCACATTCACAATCTAACTTGTACACTCCTGCATATTGTAGAGAGATAATTACACTTGACGGATGGTAAAAATTGACTCATCTTCTTCGGCGGTTTGTAGTATGTTTTAATGGAAGCTCCCTTCAAGATGTAGTCAACCTCGTCTGGAACTAAAAATAAGTTAAAGTAATTAATTAAACTTGATAAAATCCATAAATATAGTTTTATTCAATGTGTAGTGTTCGCGTAATTTACGAAATCATTATATCAAGTCCTGCCTACCTCGAAAAACGTTTCCGGTTTCTCATCTCCTCTCATAACCATTGCCTTCTATGTCCCTTGCACTCCTCTATTTTCACAGTAAATCTTTTTCAGTCCTTCGAGTCAATATTTGGAACTCTTTGACGTTAACTGTAAAACCTGCTCAAACAAATCCTTTAAAAATCAAGGAAATTTCCCTTTAATTTCTCCCCAATCCTTTCATCTGTTCCTGTCGCTTTATGATCACTAGTCTGTCAATTCTAGTAAATTTCGGCAGTGGCGTAGCTATGCAACCAAGCGCCCCGGAGCAAAAATAAAATTGGGGTCTATTTGATCTAAACTCAACACCTACTCTAAAGTTGCAAAACTAATTAATCAACAGCTCCTTACAGCCTACTGCAGGCCATGATAAAGCAAAGTTACTATATAGTATGTGTAAGGCGGCAGACACCTTTTAACGGGGCGATTAACTTGAAACTTATAAAGGTACTCTGTATATTACGTGGTAGAGCTATGCTGAAGCTATATTATGGTTGTAGCACGAATGGGTCGGCTCGACCGGGGAAGGACCACGCTCTCACAGAATACCAGCGTAAAGCTCAAACCGCAGAACGTAGAAGCATGAAAATATTACAACATAGTTTCATTTTATTACGTAGGTAATTAACAAAGATAAGATTTTGAAAAATTCAAACCCTCAGAGGTTGAAATAAGGTGTTAAAGTTTGTACGACACTTTATTTTACTACTACTACACTTCAGTCAGAATTACACTGCAGCTACATTATGGTTGCAGCACGAATGGGTCGTCTCGACCGGGGAAGGACCGCGCTCTCACAGAATACCAGCGTAGAAAAGCTCAACGCTGGACTATTTGATCGTTTTTAAATCTAACGGTAAATAAATTAAGAGCTCCACAGTGTCTGACGGATCTTCTCATTAGTTTTGAAAGATTGTTAGAATCGTAATATCTCTCTATCGTGTATTTCTCTAAGCCCCTGTTATTTTCAAAAACTCAGTATATCTATCAGTTTAGCGTTTTCCGTCAATTCTCAGTAGCTGCCCGTAGTCAGAAAGCCGGTGGTATTTTACCCCATGCCTCAGAAAGCACGTGAAGCCCTAAAAAATCCTCTGTTCTCTCTCCGGTCGTGTTGAATTACCATCCCATTGGACTATGTGAGTGAGGGAATAGAGATTGCATCTATACTTGCACTACTATAATGCTATCGTATATAATCTTCGTTGAGATTGGCAATCGTGACTGAAATTCGGTTCGAATTGTCCTCCATATAAGCCCGGTCGGATTTCTAGTCGCTTTTATCTGATATTTAATGGAGATGAAAAGTTCAGACGCTCAGCATGTCTCCACCCTTTTATTGTTGACTTACCACACATTCGAACCAAACGGTTTTATACGTCTTTCATCATGCGTACAGCAAAGGAGTGGAATAAGTTGCTAGAATCTGTCTTTCCATCAGATTACAGTGTGGGTGTCTTTAAAGCAAGAGTGAATACTTTGACTTTGTTGAGTCAGTGCACTGTACCATCTTCAGCTGCATCAATAATATAAACAAATACCACTAACCGTCAGGTGGGATAGTAATCAAGCGCTGGCTGTAAAGAGTAGTAAAAAATATGGTATTCGAAGAAAAATTTGTAGCGCTCGCACTCACACACAAGACGTTATGTCGATACGCTGACGAATACGCTGACAGATTTGTCGAAATGGGCATCCATATTATGGCGATAGGACACGCCTGATCAAGATACGACAAAATGATTAAATGTAGACATGGCCTTAAAAGGAAAGGTGTTTTCCTTCACGTTGTGATGTTGTCTTGACGCAATCTGTTACAAAGATAAACGTCTTAAATTAAGACTTTTAATACAATTCAAGCTAAGTTAAACTTGAGCTATTTACGACGTCGTAATACAAATATTAAGTATTTATGTACATATGCCGTGTTTAGCCCTATTTGGGAGAGACTTTTAATAAGTATTATTTATAATTTAAATTGGATAAATTTTCCGTGCTGTTAAACAGCACACATTGTAAGCATAATTATATACGAACGTATACAATATAAACATATTTAAAATATAATATTAACTCGTATAATATTTTACACGATTATAAAACCGTTAGATTGGCGAGAAAAAAAAGTTGCTTGTAGTAAAATTATTCCAAGTCACGCGCGTTGTCTCCACGGACCCCTTTTATAAGATAAAGTCTTAATTTGCAGGAAGCCACGTTAAGCACGAGCCCGTCCTGAATACAATTTAGGCGATCACCGGTAATTGGCCTGGACAGGGCATTTTTACAGTTATCGTCTAGGCGATAGGACCCTTCTCTGCCTGGGGGTCCATCTGCGTTGGTAACACTCCCTTATTTATTTGTGGTGCCAATAGCAGTACTTGCAGTTCCGAGTTCCGGTCTGAAGAGTATAGAAAGCCATTAAACTGCAGGCTGTGACGCATCCTGTCACACTCATCACAGGTGACAACCATTGAGTTATATGTACTACGTACTAGAGAAGCTATTCCAAACAAAAAATGTGCACTACTCTGTATTCGAGCGACCGCGGGAGACCGGAGTGATATCACCATTTTTCTTGGAATCAAACTAGACGCAAAGCTTCAATGGGGCCCCCATATATCAAAACTATCAAGTAGACTTAGTTCTATAGCTTATGCTGTATAAAAGATTAGGAGTCTTGCCAGTGAAACAGCTAAACTAGTTTATTTAGCTTTTTTCATAGTATAATGATTTACGGTATTTCCCTATGGAATTCATTCTTGGGGCGATGCTTTAATATTCAAAGGGGCGATGTATACGCTTTTACAAAAAAAAAAAAACAGAAAATATACAAAATTTGACCATCACAAGGCTCAAAAACTTTATTAAACTGAGTTCGTTTAAAAAGGGTTATTATAATATTAAGGAATTTATGGATGATAATAACACCTGCGAAAAGGGATCGCTACTAAACTAATCCTAATTTGTTTTGTGTTATTATTTGTGTGACATACATTATTGTAAACTAGTATATTTTTTTTTTTAAATCCCGCTGAGTGTCTTGCTAGTTCTTCCCAGGACAGAGGTTTTTTCAGAACCAGTGGTATATTAAAAAAAGTGACTTTCAACTTATAGAAAATCTCTTTTTTAGTATGTTTGCATATATTTGTAATCTATAATGAATAAAAAAAGTTTCTGTTTTTGATTCTATTTCTGTTGGTACCGTCTTAGTAACTATTTACCAAATTTACAATAATATGTTATTATTGTAAAAAATTACTTTAATGTGTTATTAAAATGATTCCTAAATTAAATCGGATTCTTAAATGAAAAGATTCCTAAAATGAAAACATGAAAAATAATAAGTTTATCTGTTTTTTATTCAGGAATCTGTAACAAAATCCGTGTTACCTATTTTGTTATTTAGTGTTGTTGTATTGAGTTGAATTGAAAATTTTTGCCGTATATTGGCAGCTTAATAGAATTCACTACACCAAGTCATCCTCTAGGTGTCGTAAAAAGCTACCAGAGGAAATTGTTCCTCCGTAAACATGAGGTGGGCAGCAGCACCGGATCCGTACCGATATGATGTAGGGACCTTCAAGAAACGAGCCAACACTTGTTTAAAATGCCGGCAACGCATCCGCAGTTCCGAGCATTTTCCGAACCACTGGTAAAATATTTTTTTAGAGAATAAGGGTGACAAACGAGCACACAGTCTACCTGATGGTAGGAAGATTCTGTGACCCATATACATCTACATTTATCCTCAATTAAGAATCAAAAAGCTGATGCATTGTCACATCTGAGGACTACGATGGAATTTTTAAAGGAAAAAAGTCAATGCCTCGTTTCCAGTAAAAAATGGCTCTCCGGATCTCAACACTCACCATATGAAACACACCAGTATTAAGCTGCTATTATACGCTGGTATTCTGTGAGAGCATGGTCTTCTCCGGTCGAGCCGACCCATTCGTGCTACGACCATAATATAGCTGCTGATTTCGACGACTCCGTGGCGTAGTGGCTTAGCAATGAGTGGCTGCGCTGAGGTCGCGGGTTCGAATCCCGCACGGAACAAGTATTTGTATGGCCTACAAGTAATTGTTCCGGGTCTGGATGTTTGTCCTGGTGCAATTTATGTTTGTAAACTGCCCCCACGATACAGGACAAAATCCTAGTGTAGGGGTAATGTTTTTTTTAAAAGAAAAGAAAAAGAAAAAAGAAAAGAAGAAAAAGAAAAGCTGCAGTAAGCTCTACCACGTATAAAATCATATGACTATCAATAAGTACTATGTAATGATCTATATTTAATAGTCTATTCTTTTCTTTTGTTTTCTGTTGCAAAGCAACAGTACACACACTGCCGAGGCCAGGTTTGAAGAGTAGAGGATAGAGAACTAGTATAAGTACAGGCTGGCATTCCGTTTTAGTCCTTAGGAATAACAACGCATATCTTTTTAAATTGATAGCAGATGTCCGTAGGCTACGAAAGCCAAAGAGATGGGTGATGATGACGTCATTATCATACCAGTCAAGGTGGGGGAAGACACAAAATCAATGATGTTTGTCATCATCATCACCATCATTGCCACTAAAGAAAAATTAATATAACGCTTGTGGAATTCTTTGTCTTTGTGTATTCGAAGCGCTTATTCCCTTTTTTCCTTCAAAAATGTACTCAAAGCCTATTACTTGGCAGCTCTAATATAGTAAATATTCAACCAACTGACATCATCTTGAGTTTTTATTAAGTATAATATATTTTCTTTTATTTTTTTGCCAATTTATGTTCACCTTCCCTATTCACAAATTGTTAAAAAACAGTTCTTTGCACAAAATATTGTCCGGAAGAAATCGCTTTCAAAACGAAAAACCGCCTTTATAATCTGTGTAATGTTGTTCTTGTTTTAATATGTTTTGATGTACAATCTTTTCATATAAATAAAGAGGTGGCTAAGTGCGTGTCGGACCACGCGCAATAGAGTTAGGTTAACGTAGTTGCCCGTCACAATACGTGAATTTAGAAGGGGCTTTCATGATAATGTGGTATTGAGTTCGCGGTGTGACCGCCGTAACGTCTAAAAATGGGTAAAATAAGACAATGCCAACCGTAGGACCTATTTCCCAATAAGACTTATTGGGAATGGTATTCAAAAAACTTTTCGATCTTAAAAATAATACAATCTACATTAAATCACAAGCCAAGTCCGTACGAAAATGGTAAGAGTTGACTATCTACCTAACCTAACTATCTACCTAACTAACCGTAACGACCTTCCTGTAAACCACCACTGCCTTAAACTCTCCTGAGGGTCGCCCGCGTAAACCAAGAGTACCACGAATGAAAATGTATGAGGCTATATGACTGTATACTTGAACGAGGCCTACTGCAATAAATACCAACTTAAAAATAAGCGAAAGTAGGAAGTAAGAAAGATCCCCTGCCTTTCTTGCAAAGGAATTAACAACCAACCTTACAATATTATAATGCAGCTAGTTTTAAGTAATTTTCTATGGAATTGTAATAAAATTTGTACTGATCCAAGTGCATTTTATAAGTTCGTCGACTACTGCTCCTTAGCACATTAATTCTACTTAACTGTGATAGTTTTCCTTTTAACTTCATTATATTACCAACTATCGTGTATACTCTTCATATTTCTAGAAATAGCGGTTTAGTTGGTAGAAGAGACGACACTTTTCCGGACGGATACGACTTAGGGACCTTCAAGAAAAGAGTCTACTTCTTTTTAAAAGGCCGGCATTTGCAATTCCCCTGGTGTTGCATTGTTCATGGGCGGCGATAATCACTAACCATCAGGTAAGCCGTATGCTCGTTTTCTCCCTCTCCTATAAAAAAAAACATGAATCTGAAGAAACTTACAACTTTAATGCTAAACATTTCGCAAACAGATCCTCGAATCTAAAAAAAATTTGTGCATATCCATGATATTTTGAAAGACCTATTCAACGATATCCCACACGATGGTACATGGGCAAACAAAACATCCCCCCTTTGCCTATATAGAAGGTAATCAAAATAAGAATGTGTTTTAAGATTTTATTTTACAGTTTTGTAGGCGTGACGTGACTCATATCGTAGTGATCGCTTATTGGATTAATTTAATCATGTACTGTTCAGTCACTGTTATACACTTTTACTGTTATAAATTGTTATCGTTATGAACTGTTACTGTTATAAACTATTAATATTATAAGCTGTTACTGTTATACACTATGTATAAATATTATAAGCTGTTACTGTTACAAACTATTACTTTAACAAACTATTAATGTTATAAGCAGTTACTCTTATAAACTGTTACTGTTATAAACTGTTACTGTCATAAACTATTAATGTTATAAGCTGTTACTGTTATAAACTGTTACTGTTATAAACTATTAACGTTTTAAGCTGTTACTGTTATAAACTATTACTGTTATAAGCTGTTACTGTCATAAAAGAATAATGTTATAAGCTGTTACTCTTATAAACTATTATTGTTATAAGCTATTAATATTATAAGCTGTTACTCTTATAAACTGTTACTGTTATAAACTATTAATGTTATAAGCTGTTACTGTTACAAACTGTTAGTGTTATAAATCATATACCATGTAGTGGTGTTGAAAGAATATCCATTACCCCATATCATCCCATTTGTTGCGTAAGAGGCGACATACATAGTTAAGCAAATCAGGAGATGAGTAGCAGTTTCTTCTAAATAACAACTAAAAATAGAAATTGTAGTTGCCAGCCCGCTTGCCAAGTGTAGCAACTATGCCAAATATCCCCCAATGGGGGCAATCTATGGGGGAGATCTATGTTCACCAGCGGGCCTTAGTAAGCTGTATGGTAAATAATATTTGCTTAATAAAAATAGATATGTATGGGTGTGTGACTACTTCTTTGGCTCGCTCTACAGCCTGTATGTGTGTTGTTAGATTTGTTTTAGTTGTGGAATGGACATGTGTCTATCATTCATCTCTTGTGATAGAATCATTCTAGTACATTTCGTCACGCGTACCGGTACATTCGGATCGATCATTCAAACGTATACTTTCATACCCTACACTAAAAACAATTCATTCAATCATTGTTCGGGATCCGGTCGGTTATCGACTCATTTAAAATTCGCACTAATCCCGAGTTAAAAAGGTTCCGTAAATTGTTTGTGGTTAGTTGTATGAGAACATTCGAAAACGGATGAATGAACCATCAATACTTTTAAGTATACCAGCTCAAAACGAACGAATCATTCATTATTAATACATGTCTATTGTGGAAGTGACATAGTAAGAAAAAGTTCTTTTCAGTAGAGGTTATTTAGTAACCTAGCTAGGAGATTCGGGATTCTACCCATTTCTAATT
The DNA here is from genome assembly GCA_036936625.1 of Parnassius smintheus behrii. Taxonomy (NCBI): domain Eukaryota; kingdom Metazoa; phylum Arthropoda; class Insecta; order Lepidoptera; family Papilionidae; genus Parnassius; species Parnassius smintheus. The sequence continues at coordinate 37,830,832 of JAUPFT010000028.1, forward strand.
GGTCCTCATGATGAGGACATTATTGTATGTATTTGTAAAAAGTATGAATTTTGTAGTATAGCCACACTACAACTATATTATGTTTGTAACACGAATGGATCGGCTCGACCGGTGTAGGACCGCGCTCTCACAGAATACCAGCGTAAAATAGTAGCTTAATACAGTTGTGTTTCATATGGTGAGTGTAGGGAACCGGAGAGCCTTTTCACTGGAAAAGAGGCATTCTATCTCAGTCCACAACTCATCCGCATTTTTATTCTTAATCGAGGATAGACTTAGATGTTTATGGGCCACATTCAATCAACTTTCTTTATTAGGTGGACTGTGTGCTCGCTTGTCTCCTCATCCTACAAAAAAGTAGGCTGTGTGCTCGTTTATCTCTTATTCTGCAAAAATGTGAAAAATTCTCTTTTCCTAATTATAGTAAATAACAAATTACAACTTAAAATATAAATAAAAAAATATAAATAAAATATAAATAAAAAATAACTTAAAATATAAATAAAATATAATAAAAAATTATAACTTAAAATATAAATTGAAATTTACATTACATAGAGCTCGCGGATCGAACACAGATAGCGTTAGTTATTCCCGAAGTTACGACTCAGAACTCAACAATAGCCACTTGAGGGATAAAACTCTTGAAACTACAGTTTGTCGGGAAAGATCGTAAACGGTACCGAATGCGCTCGGTGTAATAAATGTGCATTGTTATTTTGATGGTGCGCCATTTCAACTAAGTAAAACATTGGATTACATACAATCTTTTGTTTCATTGTCACATGTTTGTATTTTTTACGATAACTTTTGAAAACATTTGATATTTTCAAAAGTTATCGTGTTTACTCCGCCATGTGGACTGATAAATCTACACCATTAGCCAATAAAACCACTTTTTTTAACGTAAAATAAGTTAAAGAATAGTAAATAGGTTCAAGAATCATTTATTTTTCTGACTTTTTATACTATTTATTTCTTCAATATGATTCGTAGATACGATTTCACAAAACGCTAGATGCTTAGGCGCAAGTAACGTTCTACTTGCGCTTCTAGGCGCAAGTAAAACGTACTTACGCCCTTTACGCTTAAGACGTGCAATAAGGTTTCTTTTTACCGCGTGTGAACTACCAGGACGAACGAACCATATATATATATATTTATACCCTCCGTACTAGAAATGCTACTCCTCATCACTGTGACCTTTGGTGGCGGTTTTAGTGTTAAATACCTGGTAGATAATTGCTCCTTCTATATTACCGGTAAGTAATGGTTTCTCGTAGGTTTCATTGTAAAAAAATTGAAACGATTTTATGTATAAGACGTCAGAGCTTGTGAACGATTACTTATTTCTACTTCTATAAGGTAGTGAAAGCCATACAACAGCTATATTATAGCTGTATCATGGACCGGTTCGACCAAGAAAGTACCACGTTCTCACAGAATACCAGCGTAAAATAGCTCAAAGCTGCTGTGTTTTGTGTGGTGTTTGTAGGTAAGCGGAACCGTTTTCACCCGAAACAAGGCATTCCATCTTAGTCCTCATAGTTGACGACGCATCTGCATTTTGATTGTTATTCGAGGGTAGATGTAGATGTATGTGGACAACAGCATCCACTTACCATCAGGTGGACTGAGTGCTCATTTGTCACACTAATACTTTAAAAAACTAGGAGCAGAATCGATGAATAATTCCAATAGTCATATAATTCTCAACTTATTTTGTTCTGCACAGGTGGCTTAAGACACTTGTCATCCAATACCTGCTACTGTCATAATATCCCAGAAAATGTGACCCATCAATCTAAATACACACACATATATATGTTACGTATTGATGTATTCTTTAAGCCAAAATCCCTGTAGCCAATGCTACAACTTAAAAAAAAGTGTGAGTTTCAGTGGATGATATTTTATATATTATTCGAGGTATCCGTCTACCTAGGCTGATTTTATTGATAGTATAGGATAGAATGGTTTTTATACAATGTGTTACAAGAATATTTATTGAGATTATGTTTTAACACAGGTTCCGAAAAAAACTATGTCTAAGTATGCACCCAGCAAGAAATCCAGTGGGACTTTTTTTAAACATTACTATGTAATGTTTTATGCAATCGATTATAATAACATTTAGAAACAGTACGGTAACGATCACTTCATTCCTATTATCAATCATGTACTCTACACATCAATCTGCACTTTACTATATTAAACAATATTTGCTTAATACAAATTTTAAAATTCTTGATACATAAGTCCGGCATATAATAGGCCGTTACTTAGTCCATTCTCACCCCTATGTAATTCCGCAATATGCTAACGATGAACGTAGAAATGGTCTAATAATTCATGTTCCAGAGACCGAATATAATTCACATGCATTATCTGTGGTGCATTAAACCGCTCCCGTTTTCCGCATTTGTAATGTCAAAAGCGATTTGAGGCAAGCTGGGTGTGACTTTGAGATTATTAGAAATAATGGGAGGATATATCACAACAATATATTATAGTTAGTTATATAAAAAGTAAGAAAAAATAATAAGCTCCTAATATGGACTAGATCCGTGATGGTTCAGAGACCGAGCGCTCGCTGCAAGTTTCACAGTTTACGAGTAACCCGAGTTCGATCCCCACTGCCGGTACCAATGTTAATGCTCATCTCATCAAGGAAAACATCCTGAGGAAATCTGCTAGTCTGAAAAATAATAAAAAATATTTCGAAGACATGTGAAGTTTGCCAACACATATTGGGAGTTGGGGCATCGCGGCAGACTTCCTTGCCCTAAAACTCTCTCAAAAATGAGGGAGACCTGTGCCCAGTAGTGTGACGTATAGGCGAGATATGGGCTATAACTTTAACTTTACTTTTATAAGAATTTTGAAAATAAGAATTTTGAAAAAGATACTCAACAAATTGTAAAAACACGCACTTACCTACACAAATGCATTTATAGTCGATTGTAACCAACCTGAACCAAACATGGTTTTAGGCACATATGTTTAGGTTTAAGTTTGTGGACTCTTAAAGAAAGAAAAACAAGGTGTTTGTGGGTGCGTGACCAGAAGTTGAGCATGGTATCAAACGTTGTAGAGCCATGCTGCAACTATGTTATGGTTGTAGCACGAATGAGTCGGCTCGACCGGGGAAGCATCACGCTACACAGAGAATACCAGTGTAAAATGGCAGCTTAGCGTTGCTGTTTCGCATGGTAAGAACCGGAGACCCCTTTCTTTAGAAACAAGGCATTCCGTCTTACTCCTCGAGGGTGACATCGCATTTTTATCTTGATTCTTAATCGAGGATAAATGTAGATGTCTCTACGTTACATCATCCATTTACCATCAGGTGGACTATGTGCACTTTTGCCACTCCTATTATATAAAGAAATTTTTGAACCTTTTCTGTAAAGGACTACACCTGAGTACCAACTTCTTAATTTTTATCACCAAATTGAAATGCGCGCTCTATTGTGTTCCAATCTGAATTGTCAGACTTGACAATATGGCAGAAGTCTTTAGAAAGAAGAGGGATGAGAGTCAATAGAAAAAAGACTGTAAACATGTCCTGTAACTTTTCTAATGCCAATGTGGATGTTATTCCATGTCCATTTATCGAAGGTAGTCCTCTTAAGAGAGTTGAAGAGTTATCCATTGTACCACCAAAGGCAAGTATAGAAAGAGACATACAAAATACAAGGTGGCCCATAAGTCGTTAGAAATGTAAATTTCGAATAAAATACAAAAGGCGCGCATGAGTGGCGCGCGCGATGCGGTGGGAGTACCGACGGTTTCTGGGAATTCAGTCGCAATGGAGCGTTTCACCGGTGCGGACCGTGCATTTTGTGTGCGCGAGTTTTATCGAAACAATGATTCGGCTACCATTGCGCGGCGTAAATTTCGAGAATATCAGAATTTACGCAACTTTAAAGACATTCCAAGTGTTCAAACGATTAAGAACTGGGTTATTAAGTTCGAAGAGAGTGGTTCGACGTTGGATAAACAACGGTCAGGTCGACCAAGGACTTCACGGACGGAAGAAAACATCGATGTAGTGAAACACTCAATTCGTGAAAATCCTACCCAGTTCTACTCGTAAGCGTTCCAGTGCATTAAACTTACCCATAACATCGTTACAGCGAATTTTAAAGAAAGATTTACATCTTCACCCGTACAAGATTCAGATAGTACAGGAATTGAAAGATACTGACACTATCCACAGACTAAATTTTGCAAATGAAATGTTGAACCGCTTTACTTCGTTTAATAACGTGTTATTCTCTGATGAGGCTCACTTTCACATCAACGGCCATGTCAATAAGCAAAATTGTCACTACTGGAGTTGCAAAAATCCAAATCGCAAACATCAAAAGCCCTTACATAGCCCTGAAGTGACAGTTTGGGCGGCTATGTCAGCGCATGGCATTATAGGCCCTTACTTTTTTGAGGACGGCAGAGGCCGCGCGCTTACTGTTACTTCACAACGGTATGTAGCTATGATCCAGGACTTTTTTACACCAGAGTTGCAGAATTTTCCAGGCTTCAATACGTGGACCTGGTTTCAACAAGATGGAGCAACTGCCCATACCTGTAACGTCGCTATGCCGGTCGTCCGTCAACTTTTCCCTAATAAAGTGATCTCTCGAAGAGGAGATATTCCTTGGCCACCACGTAGTCCAGATCTGACCCCAATGGACTTTTTCTTATGGGGTTATCTTAAGACTAAAGTGTACGAAACCAACCCGCGGACAATTGACGTCCTGAAAGAAAATATCCAAAGAGAAATGGCAAACATTACAGAGCTTACTTACCGCGCGGTGATGGATAATTTTAAACGTCGCTTACAGGAGTGCCGCGATCGTAACGGATTACATTTAGATGATGTAATTTTCAAAAAATAATTCCCATTTTATAAGGATTATGACAAAATAAAAACCTTTTTCATAATGTCATTAGTTTTTTTTTTTAATTATTTTTTTACATTTCAAGGGACTTTGGGCCACCCTTTTGGACTTTTGGACATTGGATATCGCTTTCTGGCATTCTATGCAACTCCTGTATGCCTATTAAAATAAAGGGCAATGTATACAAGAGTAGTAAGGCCAGCTCTGCTATATGGATCTGAGTGCTGACCGATGAGCAAGACGGATGAACAGAAAATTCACGTCACTGAGATGAAAATGCTACGTTGGTTGGAATGGATAAAATAAAAAACGATTATATTCGTGGTAATTTTAAGGTTGCTATAGTGCACGAAAAACTTGAAGAAAACCGTCTACGCTGGTAGGGACACGTGATGTGACGGGATGATAACCATATGGCTGAAAGAGTTACGAAAATAGAACAGGGGAAGAAAGGCCGTGGACGATCATCAATAAGCTGGCTGCTAACACTAAAACCGACCTAAAATTTACTAACATGTCAGAAAGGACAACCTACAATTGCATGATGTGGCGCAAGATTACTAGGAGACCTCTATTAAATTAGGACAATAGCCAGGGAGAAGAAGAAGCTGTGTTCCAATTATGAAAAATAGATACAGTCAATTTAACGACAGGTGTGAGGCATTCCATCTTGGTCCTTATAGATGACAATGCATCTGTAGTCTTCTATAACTAAAGTTGGCTGGTTGGTCCATGGACTGCAGTAGCCAACACCAGGTGGTGTCAGTTCGTTTGACCCTTGCAGTTGATTTTTTTTTAGGAATAAGGGTGACGAACGAACACACAGCCCACCCAATATTAAGTGATTTACATCTATCCGCGATTAGGAATCAAAATGCAGATGTGTTGTCAACCATGAGGGCTAAGATGGAATGCTTCGTTTTCAGTAACAAATGTAAATTTTAACAAAAAGTAAAACCGGCTGCTATTTTTAATTGCTAAGAAAAGAATTTATTAGTTTAATTAGGCGTGGATTTTTTTCCAAATTTATATAGGACCATCCGTGAAGTATAACCTATTTGTTAAAAAAAAAAACATTAAAATTGGTTCACAATCTGCGAAGATATCGCGTAATATACGTACAAAATAGAAATAGAAAATAGAAATAGAAAATGTATTTATTTAACCAAAAAACATTACATAATTAAGCAATACACTGGTTTCTGCACTAAGCTCTAGGCTTGTATCGCAGGAACCAGGAACATTGACTGACACCGTTTACACCGATAAATACATAGAACTCCGATTAAATTAAAATAAAGCGAAAAATAAATCTTTTTTCGCTAATTTACTCTAGGAGTGCTTGTGTGCGTGCGAACGTGTGTGAGTGCGTGCGTGTGAGTGTGTGGTGTGTGTGTCTGTGTGAGTGTGTTTGTGTGTGGGGGGGGGATCGTGCTTGCGCGTGTGTGTGAGTGAGTGTAAGTCTACGCGTGTGCATGTATAGGGTCAACTATGAAAGGAAAGTAAATTTTCCGTTTCCTGATAAGAAGCATGTAGCAGCCAGGTTGTTATTTTGTGTTTGACTTTACTTGTGGTCAAAGACCTCAAATCTGGGAAGAGACAGCAGAATTTGTTGTAAATGCTAGGCAGAAGAAATGGTGAGTGGCGTTTGATAAAGCTACTGTGTGAATTGGGAATCGGCACTCGAAAGATCCGACGTTGGCACAGGCTAAGATAATTCGGGGAATTTATTATTTTTCTGTGGGTTAGTATTACTGCCTTTAAAATGTAGATTTGGCGAACCCGTAGTACCTTACATTCCTTGTACAGTTCGTCAGTAGGAAATCTAAAGTTTTTAGACAGCATTACTTTTAGTACTGCTCGCTGGGCCCTCTCGACTTCAAGCATTTTTGATTTGATAGCTCCACCCCAAGCCAGCGTGCAGTAGAATAGTAGGGATTGGGTTAGTGCTTTGTAAACCATTTTCATTGTTTCTTTAGTAGCACAACGTCGTAAAGCTTTCATTATGTAAATGGTTTTCCTAACACTACCCGACAAGCGGCTTAGATGGTTTTTAAATGATAGCTTATCATCAATGATCACTCCTAGATACCTGATGTTATCTGTGTTGCTGATTGTATTACATCCGCAAGGGGGTACTTCAGATACGCAAGTGTGAATTACTAAGTTTACCAGCGAAAATGGTTTTGATGCGAGAGTTTTGTGAAAGGCTATGAACTTAGTTTTTTTATAGTTTAGAGTTAGTAAATTGGAACTTAACCATTTATTCAACACTACCATGCCTTTTTGAGCCGTCTCGAGTACGCTGTCCCAACTTAAATCATTAAATATAATGGCTGTATCATCCGCATAGCATATGACGTCTGCTCTTTGTATGGGTAATTCTAGGATGTCATTAATGTAAATGCAGAAAAGGATTGGACCAAGAATACTTCCTTGAGGAACTCCAATACTGATTTTTAATTGCTTACTTGTATGTGAGCCCACTCTTATGCATTGACGCCGATTTAAGAGATAGCTACGAAACCAAGCCAACGCCACTCCTCTAATTCCTTTTGTTTCAAGCTTCCGCAGCAGAATAGGGACCGAGACGGTGTCGAAGGCCCTAGCAAGATCTAGGAAGATACCTAAACAGCTGCGTTTATTGTCCATATGTCTAGACACAGCATCTGTCAGTAGAACTACCGCATCCTCCGTGGACTTACCCCTCCTGAAGCCAAATTGATTTACAGAGAGCAGATTATTATTTTCTATAAAGTTGGTGAGACGTTTGCTTACCATTTTTTCCAATAACTTGGAAAATATACTTAGCAAAGATATGGGCCTGTAATTACTAGGACAGTTTTTATCCCCATCTTTGTGTATTGGAGTAACAACTGCTAATTTCCAACAATTAGGAAAAACGCCACATAACAAGCTAAGATTAAATATGTGGGTAAGTGGATGCAGAACTATGTGTTTTATCTGTTTAATCAACCTTGGGGTGCAGCTGTCTATACCCGGTGCAGTATCGTTTTTTAGCTGGTCAATAAGCGTACCAACTTCGTAAGGATCCGTTGGCTGCAGAAAGAGGGAGTCCTTGCAAAGCACTCTTGGTTTGTATTCTGCAGCTAACAGGTCTTCTTGGGTGTTTAATCTTCTGAGCGTGTCATCAGCCAGTTCTCTGCCAACTCTAGTGAAGTACTCGTTACAAGCGTTTAAAGAAGAATCAGGGTCTTTGTCTACGGACAACAATTCAGTAGCCTCAGTAGTGTTACGTGTGAGATTACATATATTTTTGAGCGTTTTCCACAACTTTTTTGGGTTATCTTTATTTTGCTGAATTTGATTATTCTCGTATTCGGTCTTTAATTTTCGTTGTAGCGCGTAAAGGAAGTTTCTGTATCGTTTATAAGTGATTTGGATACATGTATTATTAGGGTTTCTCCTGGCTTCGAGATGCAGATTGTCACGGTGTTTTTGACATCTCATTAAGCCTGGAGTTATCCATGGCTTTATAACTCGATCTGACCGTTTGGGCACCACATAACTCGTGTTTGGGCACCACATATTTGTGACAAAAGAAAGCATACACTCGAATTGAGAACCTCCTCCTTTTTGAGGTCGGTCAAAAAGGGCAATTTACGTAGTGTTCTGTCTATTTTGTTCGTTGGTCTGTGCTTTTGATTGTAAAATGGTAAATAAATTAAAAATAGCGCTGGACTTTAAACGTTGCATAGATAATCGCCACGCTTGTAATGCAGATTTGCCACCAAACGATATTTTAGATACTAGCGACCCGCCCCGGTTTTGTTTGTGTAGGTCATTTAGATTTAAGATGATCAAGATGCACGCAAATGGCTCTTAAGCTTAAAAGAAGCTGAAAACGAGGCATTCCAACTTAGTCCTGAGGGGTGACAACGCATCTGCGTTTTGATTCTTAATCGATGATAAATGTAGATGTCTATGGGCCACAGCATCCACTTAGCATCAGGTGGACTGTGTGCTCGTTTGTCACCCTTATTCTATAAAAAAGATAAGTAAACACATATGTATGTTTTAATCGTGTAGTGGCGACGTTTGAATCTATATCGTCCCGAGGGGGCAGGAGCTGGTGACAGAGAAAATGAAACAAGAGAAGGGCAGCAGCATCTTCCTGACAACAACTCAAAATCATAAAAGAATGCGGCTGCCAACCCGCTTACTATTGCGAAATCCACCATGAGGCAAGCTATGAGGGAGGCCATTGTTTAGGCTTTTATGTTTAGAATTTCATAGGCTGTAATTTATGAATGGATGACTTGAATTTTATTAATGTATGTAGATGATATCTATTTTTTTTCTTTCCTCGCTACGAATATTGCTAGAAGTTGTCAAAAAATGTAATATATGCCAAGAATCTTATACCAAGTACGTAAATATTTAAGCTTCGACCTTAGGATAAACTTTTGTGGGTCACTAATTCTTTCTCAGCTTAATTACGATGATACAGTTATAGGCGCGTGTCTCCTTTCTCATACAAAAAAGTTATACAAAGGGTGCAAAACGCATGTGTTCACATTTTTATTTTAAGATACCGAAGCATCTCGACTATAGCAATTTAATGAATCATATCCAGTGTACCCTTCATTTTGCCACTTTATTGTTTGCTATCTTAATAACACACACACCACAGTATCTTTATAAGAAATTACACTTTTCACATCGAATGTTAGAAATGCAACCCTTTGGGATGTCCAAGACACAGTACAGCTGCATTTCGTGGTAGCTTTCGTCATTCTGAACAACATTCCACCACCGTTAGAAATCTACCTTTAATCGGCCCGTTTAAATATAATTAAAAAAATATTTACTAAATATTCAAAAGTAAACTTATTGAAATTTATATACTTCACTACATTCTTTTCTATTACATTCATTCGTTTTTTTTTAATTTTATTAATGAAGTTGCTACTTTTTTATATTTATTATTTATAAATATGTATATGATAATATGTGTGTATGTAATAAATATCTGTGTGAGTATTGACTTAATAACTTTTTAATAATGAATATTGTTAGTTTCGTGTTTGTTAAATTTTAATTAGCACCCACGGAAGATCAGCGTAGAAATACTTTGTAATACCGAGACTATGCTGAGGTAGATTACCTTTTTAGTAACCATTTGTCAAATTTATATCATGTTATTTTTGTTTTTGTAAGTAAATTGCTGAAATATGTCACTAAATAAACTTATTTTCTTTCTTTATTTCTTTCTATTGCTTAGAGTAGTTCATTGGAGTAATAAAAAACGTACGCTCTGTACTGCAGACATATGTATTCTTTTTTCAAAACGGCTTTGCTGAAGTACCACTAGAGCTAGACCATCAGGCGATTGATGTGCTCGTTTGTCTGTCCTAAAAACAAAACCTTTTTGTCGCTTACGTGTCCCGACGGATTATAAAGGTTATCACAACGTAACACTAGCGAGGCAGTTTTTCCAAGATCGCGTGATAGCAATCCATTTGCAGCACGCTCCAGGTGTAGCCCATTACGTTTAAAAAAGAGCTCGTCGCTCGATATCCTTCAACACTCCGTGCCGCTTAATGTAAGTTAGACAAACTGGACTCCATACATAATATAGGGTATTGGCCAGTTCTTATTAAAATTTATAATATTTCTTTAAGTTCAGCGTTTTGATTCATTACTAACAATGCAAGTAACCGTTACATGTAAGCTTTATTTTTTTGTTAAAAGTACTTTAAGATCGTAGTTGAATAGCAGATTTAAACCCAGGACTTATCGAGTTACGGTTCACATCCTACCATTGTACTATTGAAGTCTTTTAGAGTTCGTTGCTATGGTGTTATTGTTTTTTCTGTTTTTTTAATCCAACGTGATAATGCCATTTCTTATTCCCATAATTGTTTCGGCATTAAAATTTATTTACGTGTGGCAACTCACAGAAGATCACAAGTGAGGAATGTAACCCACCAAAATAATAAATGAAAATAAACCTAAGATCGAATTTGCGGATTCACTGAGAGAAGAATTTAGATCCAAATGGATGATAAGTTCTTTAGCAGTTTATTAATTCACAGTTATAGAAAATTGCAACTTTCTTCAATTATTTAAAAAGGAGATAATTCAATCAACGACCAATCAAAGAATTAATTTTATATTCACACCTCATTGTACACATAAAGTCCCACCGCTGGACACAGGCCTCCTCTCATCATTTTATTTGAGAGAATTTTAGTAAAAGTAACTGTCGGCCGCGGTGCCCTGAGTTCAGTATTATTCGCAGTCATGTAGCAAAAACAATGGCCGCTCGCGGCCGCAAACATCATTTACTCGTACTTATGTACGAGGCACCGGTGAAGTGCTGTTGATCTGTACACGTTATAATTAGTTAAATTCTATACTAAGCTCACTATACGATAGAGACACGCTGCAGCTGTATAGCGGTTGGAACACGAATGAGTCGACTCGACCGAGGAACGACCACGCTCTCACAGAATACTTGCCTTAAATAGCAGCTTAACGCTGCTCTTATTCGTAAAGTAAATGTGGAGAACCGGAGACCATTTTACTGGAATTTTTGCTCAGACCGCAGTCAATATAGTTCTCAGATGTAAAACGCATCTGTGTTTAATACTTATCGAGGATAGATAAAGGCGTCTATATGCCACAGCATCCACTTACCATCAGGTGGACTCTGTGCTCGTTTGTCACCCTTATTCTATAAAAATGCTTCGCTATTTTAATTTCAATTTAAATATCAGTGTTTTTCTTGTTTCAGGTAAGAACAGTTATGGAAGATTGTTACGTGCAACTGATTTATTAAAAATGTGAATTGTAAAAAGAGTTTTTCTTAATTAAAACCGAGTTCTAGAACAATCTAAAGTCTCAATACTGGGCTTATTTCTGTGAGTACTCATCATGCTGGATAAACTGGCTAGGTGTGTATAGCATTAAATATCCTCCTTTTAGTGTTGGTGCTTGCTATACACCGTGGGATCTGATTTCGACTAATATAGCTATATTGTTAAATATTTATTGTAATAAATATGTAAAATTAAATAATTTTATTCAACATTTATTACGAGTAATATTTATTGAGCCATTTGTGCCTTTAAATGTAAAAAAAAAACCTCTGCTTTAGGAACAACCAGCGAGAAACCAAGCCGAATTATTTTTTAAATATTTCAGGGGTGATTATCAATTATATATTCTTTCATATTATAAATACTTCAATAATAATTATTTATGATATGAAAGAATACATAATTGATTAACATTTTAAGTTATTCCTCGTTACAGCACATCAAAAGTCGACTGCAAAATATTGGCCTCCCCATAAATTCCGTCATAGGCTGAATTTAGTTATTTATTACTTGAGTTATATACTATAGTTATAAACCCTAATATTTTACTTTGGTTATTACTGGAAAGACGGTACTGCGCGTTTCCTGGTTTGTTTACAGGATTGTAATATAGGGTAGATTGTCATACGCCACCACAGCACAGCTATTTGATAATATATCATTACACATGTGCAATATAATGCCAACCCAATGGAAAAGTAAGCCGAAGTGGCAATACAATAAAAAATAGGCCATCTATACAGCTTGAAGAACCGACAGCCGATCGGGAAGGTTTCTCGAGTGGCAGCCTTGTACCGGTAGACGAAGTATAGGGCGACCCCACACTGGATGGAATAACGTCCTGGTAGGACATGCAGAAAGTCGATAGATGCAGGAGTGCTTTATTCCTTGTTGGCGGCCTATGTTCAGCAGTGGATTTGTGAAGAGCTGCAATACTGCATAAATAAATAAATAATAATAATAATATTGTGCTGATGAACCGGGCACAGCTAAGGATATTTTTGGTCGATATTACCATCCCGTATGACGAGAACCTCGTGAAAGCCGAAACAGATAAGCAGTCAAAATATCTGGACCTGGTTCACGAGGTGACTGACATGTGGGGTGGTCTGACGACCGAAATTATTCCTGTAGTCGTCTCTGCGAATGGGCTACTCCCAGTTAGCCTCTCTGGTCATCTGAGGCGACTGGGACTCCGTGATGGACCGCTCCGGGCTCAAATGCAGACGGCGGTGCTCCTTGATACTGCCCGCATCGTCCGCTGGTTTCTTTCTCTTTCCCCCTAACTCTTGGCCGTTTGGTCTCCCCTGCCGAGGGCTTCCATCTGGTTGGGCTTTTATTTATTTATGTATTTTTGTATTTATTTTATTTTATTGATATTTATGTATATTTATCTTTTCATTTTCATTTATAATTATATATGAATACATCCCAACCAGATGAGAAAACTGTATAGATACCCCAAATAATAATATTCCACAACTATCACACAACGCCATCTATATATCTATGGATAAATTACACCCAGACACAGAACATATGATCGTGCTCATCACACAAACATTTGTCCTGGGTGGGAATCGAACCCACGACCTCCGGCATAGCAGTCAGGGTCACTAACCACTAGACCAACAGGCCAAATATTACATTAAATTATAATTTAATGTAATAGATATATTTTTTAATAATAATTGTTTAAAAAATATATCTTCGCATTGTGAAACGCCGTACTTCTAAAATTTTCTCTAATTCGGTCAAAATCTAGAGAACGACAAACATAATCATTTTTCCATAGATTATAGTTGATAAACGAGCACTTAGTCCACCTGATGGTAAGTGATCGCTGTGGCACATAGACTTTTACATCTATCCTCGATTAGGAATCTATGTGCAGATGAGCTGTCACACCTGAGGTCTAAGTTGAAATTCTTCGTTTCCAGAAAAAAGGTTCTCCGGTTCTCTACTTTCACCATACTGAACAACAACCTTGAGCTGCTATTTAACGCAGGTATTCCGTGAGAGTGTGTTCCCTCTCTGGTCTAGCCGACCTATCCGTGTTACAATGATGTAAAAATAAATTCTATAAAATTAAATCCATGTAATGTAAATATAATTACATCCAGTGTAATATATTACAATTTAAAAAGTGATTTTGTGGCCATTATTCATCATTTATTATAACATAGCCATACTAAGCAGTGTGCGAGGATAAATTCATCTACAATTTTACTTCCTTTCCTAGTCTAATTTAGCGCAGCTCTGGTGAAAAGGGCTCTCTGGATTAAGGTCTTTGTACTTAAAACATGGTGTAGCTGAGCGAGATATTAGACTACCAGTCAATAGACCCCCATGCACACCATGCAGCAACAGTGAAGTGACTGGGTAAAAGTATCCACGATAACCCTGATCATAACAACCTTTCACAAATTCACTTCTGTACATAGACCTCTCTCCAAGAAATGCCATAAAGCACGGTCCGGAGTCACCTGCATCCATCTACTTCCTACATGAGAGTCGCCTTAGACTATGCTAACTATTACGAGGATGCCACTTGAAAATATTTCTATCTAATCGATTGCTGATTTTTCGAGCCATATGGCCGGCACATTGTCACTTCAGCTTACTAATCCATTAAGCTATGTCGGTTACTGTGGTTCTACTTCGGATATCCTCATTTCTAAGTCTATCGCCTGAAGAAACCTCTCTAAGGTATACCTCAACGACATGACACAGCCCTCGTACCTCTAGGCAAGGTACGAAGGCTATGACATAGACCTCTTCATAGCTTGCTGAGCTACCCTGAGCTTCTTCATACGGCTAACAGTGAAGTACCACGTCTCATATCCATGCAACACGCACTGTTTATGTAATTTTTTTTTTAATTCTTGAGATGTACTTGAAAAGAAGATGTGTCGTAATCACCCGAACGATTCCCAGCAAAGTTGAAACCGTCGTTTGGCTTCTCGGTCGAAGTCGAACTTACCTAGTCGGACTGTTTGTCCTAGTAATTATATTCGTGAACAAGTTTGGGCGTAGTGGATCAGCGTAAAATGAGGAACTAGTAATATTCCGCTCACCAGATGTCGCTGTTAAGGACAAAGATGAAGTTATTTGTCATTATATTTAAGAACCCGGAATGGTTGTAGGACGAATAAGTCGGCTCGACCGGGGATGGACCACGCTCTCACAGAATACCAGCGTAAAATAGCAGCTTAATGCTGCTGCATTTCGTATGGTGAGTATAGAGATCTGGAAATCCTTTTTTACTGGAAACGAGGCATTCCATCTTTGTCCTCAGGGATTAAGGGGTGACGGGGTGACAATGCATCCGCGTATTGATTTTTAATCGAGAATAAATGTAAATGTCTATGGGCCACAGCATCCACTTACCATCAGATGGAATGTGTGCTCGTTTGTCACCGTTATTCTATAAAAAAAAAAACACAAAATAAAATCAAACTTTTTGCACATTTCTAATTCTTTTTAATTTTTCTAACCTTTGGAAGTATCCGCAGGTTGGTTTATTCATTATTTCTTATCTAATTAATTTACAATATAACTTACATGTTAGAAAGAAACATTAACCCTTAGATTTTTCTATCAAATTAACTTCTCCTATTATTAAATATTTCACATATTTCAACCTCATTCTTAAGTGGCCCTACCCTGGGCAAAAAAATTGTGAAGCCCTCGTTGCAGAATAATGCTGCTTTCGATTGCTTGGAGAAAAGAACCGGTGACCATCGCTGGCTTGGTATCAAGTAGGAGATTGGGGACGTTAGTTCTTTGACTAACTTTAAAAAAAAAATGTAGAATCGTTTTTGCTTTAGTCAAGACGAAAGTAATTTATTTTCATTTGTAAAGGATATTACGGTAGACGCCGCCGTTTTCCACCGTTTCCAATATCATAACCGGTTTGAGGCGGATCCGACTGGCAAGATTTATGAGTGGTGAGTGCACCCAAACGATGACAAATAGGACACTAGTAAGATAGTAAGTTTCTAAATGTTGTAAATTTACATATAAGTATGTATTCGCTATACATACTTATAATGTAAATAATAAAAAAAATATAAGTTGTATATAAAATTGGCCTTTGGTAGTTGAATGTGTAATATTCGGTTCGTGTTACTGCTACGTAGTAAGGCATTTTACGTTTATCAGAACAAAAGTGGTCGAAAGCGCGACGTGATCATGAGGTTCCGATTTCAATACCCGGCCCAGGCCAAAAAATCAGTTTCTTGATTTATCTTACTACCCTAAAAATACTACTAAAATACCCACTACCACAGTTTAAAGTAAGTTCCTACTCATAAAGCTTTTAACGTATTTCCGTACTTGAGTGCCTCTTTGGTCTAGGCTCTTTACATAAGAAGGAGAAGGGAGAAGTGTTGTCCTCCCCCGAGGAGCGGCTCTCATGAGGTGGGTGGCACTGGTGGGGCCGCGGATGTCTACGAAAGCGTTCCCTTGGCCTTGTCTATGTTCAACGAATGTAACAAATGTAATAAAATGCAAATCCGACATAACCCATCCTGACTCCGCGCGGTGGCTTTGCGTTGGCATTTCCTCATGAAAAACAAGGATCGGGCCGTAAAAATCATTTATAGGACTCATCTGTTAATACATTCTCAGTAGTACCCGGAGTCATAAATATAGCGGTGTTTCAACCCGTGCTTCGGGCACGTTAAGCCGATGGTCCTGCGCCTGACCGATCTCCGGCCGTGTCGAAATACCGTCGCATTAGACAATAAAAGTAGGGGAATACAGAGTGCACCTGTGCTGGCGCAAACACTCGTGCACTATAATCCTGTCCAGCGCAGATGGCTTGTCTCCGTTAAGACTGGCCGCCGTGATGGATATTCGCTCTGGGGGACATTAACTTTTATTAGAACAATTGAATTGTTTCTATAGAATAAGGATATTAAACAAGCTCAGTAGGTACAGCTGATTGTAAGAAGATACTGTGGCCTATAGACATCTACATGTATCCTCGACTAAGAATCAAAACGCATTTGCGTTGTCACCCGTGAGGACTAAGATGAAACATTTCTGTGAGAACGTGGTCCTTCCTCATTCGAGCCGACCCATTCGTGCTACAACTATAACTAAACCAATATCATGTTTAATATATGAATTTTTGATTCGATCTACGCAGAACGAGTTCACAGTATCTCGGAGTTTTGCAAAAGTATGCTTGAATTTTGATCTAATTAATAAAAAGCTAAAAATTATCTGCCATCAGTGCGTTGAAATTAAACACGACAGAAACCGTAAAATTATATTTAAACAATGAGTAGCTTATTGTAAATATGAGAAGTAATTTTTAGCTGATAATTGGTTTATTTACTCTTATTTTTTTTAATTCTTATTTTTTCTTCTTAAATTAGTTTTTACTTACGTTTTGTAAATAAGTCTCCATATTGTTAATAATTAAGGATAGAGCGAGATAGCCCCAACACAATTAGTATTAAATACTTACTAGGGATATTTCATTTATAATACATGTAACTGTTTTGATACAAATAAAAGAAATAATAAACAAAAACATTCATTAATAATTGTTACGGTTACGGAATGCCCCTTTCGGATTAGGCAGGATTTTATTTACATATTATATAAATATCGTTACAGCCTATTAATTTTTTTTTCGGTTTTCCAATGCAAAAGGCCACCGCAACTTCAGTGATATTTGAGTTATGAGATCTAGCTAAAGTATATTTAAAAATTATATTTAAAGTATATTCGAAGAATATATAATTGTTGCCTAAGTAGTTAAATGCGGAACAATATATTACCGCCGAAAATGTATTTGGACATGACAAAGAAGATATTAATGTTGAGAAAGGATCACAAAAGAAAATGTCCAATAACGCTGTCAAGAATAAAATACAAGAGATTATGACGGGTAAGTTGAAGGGTAAGAAAATAACGTCTAGCGTTCGGGAGATTGGGACACGTCTCGTCAGATATAGGTACCTCTAAACTTAAGAACAGTATTGTACCATCAGTGCATGTCGCCAGTGATGATTTATTGATCTTAGACGTGGTCTTTCACTGCTGGCCGTATGAGGACGCTCAAGGTCGCTCAGCGAGCTATGGAGAGGGCTAAAATTGGGGATATTCCCAGTAGAATCACGGTAACCAACATAGCTTAACGGGTTAGTAAAATGAAATTGCAAAGGGCCGGCCACATAGCTCGATGAACTGACAAAAGATGGGTGAACAAGGCTTCTTGAATGGCAGCCTCGTACCGGTAGATGAAGTGAAGGATGAGCCCTTATTAGATGGGGTGACGAACTAGTGAAGTCAATGGATGCAGGTAGCTCAGGACCTTGAGTTGAGGCACTCCTTGGGAGAGGCCCGTGTTCAGCAGGGGACTTGTAAAGGGCTATAACTATGATGATGATGATATCTATGTTCGTTCACATCTATTGGGCACATGCCTTCTCAAATTTCTGAGAGGGTTTTAGGGCAAGGAAGTGTCCGCTGCCTTGCCCCAATGCTTGCTGGCGAACTTGATATGTCTTCAAAATATTTTACGGTACGTACTGACGACGTTAGCATATGTTAACTATTGCTTTAGTAAACTAAACAAGTAATATTAATACGACATTAAATAAATTAGTGTTCCTTCGAAGAGCCGCGGTAGCTCGCTCGCTGTAAATATGACAGTACGCGAGCAAACCGGGTTCGATCCCTGCCGGCACCAATAAAATTGTTAATTGCAATAATTTTAAGTGCTGATTTACCACGTGTTCGGTGGTGAAGGAAAACATCGTGAGGAAACATGCGTGTCTGAGAAATAAGAAAAAATATTTCGAAGACATGTGAAGTTCGTCAACACGCATTGGGGCAGCGCGGTGGACAATTCCTTGCCCTAAAACCCTCTCAGAAATTAGCGTAAGCCTGTACCCACCAGGAGTGGGACGTACAATATATATTATATAGGGTGTAACTTTAACTTGATGAATATTCCTACAACTAAACCACGAAATGCGAAATAGTTATTGATAACATGCATCTCATAAAGTAAGTATTATTTTATTTTGCGATTGACTCTAATGTATAGGCTATTTATTAATAAACATTTTGATCTATTTAATTTAAGGTTTCAAAGGACTGAAATTCGATTCTATAAAGAATATATTTTAAAATTTGGGCGTATTTTTTACACAATATATTGTATAGGAAAGATAAATTAGTAAATAACTTTTTAATCGTGAATACAAAAAAGCCATATACCAGAAAATATAAAACTAGAACAAGCTTACGATCATGAACCAGCAATACTATATCATAAAAAGAGAGTTTTGATATCATTATGTACTACAAATTTGATACTACAATGTCTTCACAGCTTTTACGAAAGACTTAAAACTACAAATAACTAGGAAAATTAATGCGGAATTAGTGATTATAAATGTATCGAGTGGGTTCAGCATTATAACTTAATAGTTTTGAGATACAAACATCTAAGTATGTATAACTTCATTTTATTAAATTTATGAAACTTATTTACGTAATTAAGATACAGGGTTATAAACAACACATTAAAATCAAACAAATTTTTCAGTTTTAAATTGATTTTCCCAGTCGTTTATTAAACCATACCTGCGGATTTAGTCGGATAACCTACATCTCAATTATTATAATATAGATGTGCTGGAATAGTAAGATATCATATAATTATCTCGATGTTTACTTATTTTCTGTTAATTTGAAAGCTGTACTGGTTAAATCTTTATTATTTCTTTATCATAACAAATATTGATGACTACGAAAGTTTTAGCAGAGACATATTTTTTTATAAACTATTTCAGAGACAACTTTAAAATCATTAAAAAATGCCAAAAAACCGAGTTCGTTATGAGGTTATGTTGCTACTTAAAGCCTTAAAACTATCTTTAAAATGTAAGTCATTAAAATATAAAAATCTACCAAACGCACTAAAATAAACGATCGTCTCAGTAAATCAATCACATTTCAAACAGCAACAAGTCAATTATGTGTAGTAGTAAT
The DNA here is from genome assembly GCA_036936625.1 of Parnassius smintheus behrii. Taxonomy (NCBI): domain Eukaryota; kingdom Metazoa; phylum Arthropoda; class Insecta; order Lepidoptera; family Papilionidae; genus Parnassius; species Parnassius smintheus. Next base: position 37,850,600 of record JAUPFT010000028.1, read on the forward strand.
AGTAATAGAAAAAACTTAAAAATATAAATAATTCAACTCAAAACATACTTGGGTCAAGATACCTTACTATTGAACTAACACAACGATATCAACTTTATCGTTAGGGGCTAACTATAACTATTACACTTAAACACGTATATACTGAAGTAATATGCACTGACGTACTATAATTATAAAATATATAATTATATATAATTATAGAACAGCTATTTCAAACAAAAATGTGCGCTACTCTGTGTTCGCGCGGTTGGTTTTTTATCATAGAATAAACGTAGGTAGAATGATCAGTAGGTAAATAGTAGATGTATTGTTAAATAGATAAATCATATCGAGTACATTTTTTAATTTTGTCATTTATTTTGTATATTATATTTGCTTATTTAATATAATATTGCATGATACAATTATATTTTAATGATATTTTATCTGAATATTTTAAAAGGTAACTATGTCAAATACAAAAAAAAACATACTAAATGTATGTTTAACAAAACTTATTAAATTACAAACATATTTATTTAAATTACAATAAGAGTCGTTCATAAGTGCTGGGCACGCCAGAGCTAAAAACGGACCACTTTAACTTTGATGGGAAAACCTAAAAATAAAATAAAAGAATAATGAGCAGATTTAAATTTATATAAAAAATCCTAATCTAATCTAATCATGATAACTTATGTTCAGCCAATGGCAGTATATTATGACATCATACATTTGCGCCATATTGGCGTGTACAGTGTTGGCGATTATTTTACGTTATTATGTGCTCCAAGTTATTATATCCTGTTTCATTTAATTTGTGAAGAATGGAGATACCAGCAATAATTCTATAATTTTTTGTATTTCAATAAATAAAAACAAATTCTGGCATGCTTCATTCAGCGTACACACAATTAAAATTGTTTAAATATGGTGGGATATCCGCAACAATATGGCGGCGGCAGCCGGCACGCCAGTACAATATGGCGTCAATTAATGACGTCATTTTCATTCGCAATATACTGATAACATTTCGGAACTCATCCTTTTCACTCAAAGCGATAAAGACAGCACGAGACTTGACGGCATATTAAAATTGAGCAGTGTTTGAGTAAATACTCAGTGGAAACACAAAGACACTTAACCATTGCCCATTTGTGCATAAGTGTGTTAAGTGGATTTGCGTTTCCACTTAACTCAATTTCGTTAGCGTATCTTGTACAATGTCAACTCTCAAGCAGTTAATGGCCATAAATAACATACATTTTCAATCAATCAAACAATCAACAATTTTTTGACAGTAGTTCTCGTCAAAAAATTGTTGATTGTTACTCCGTAGCACAGTGGCTTAGCAATGATTTGAAGCGCTAAGGGTCGTTGGTTCGAATCCCGTACGGAAAAAATTTTTTTGTATGGTCTACAAATAATTTTTCCGGGTGTGGATGTTTGTCCTTGTGAAATTTATGTATGTAAACTAACACGATACTCTAGAAAATCCTAGTGTGAAGGTAACGTTTAATAAAAAGGCAAAATAAATGAATCTGTATTGTAAGTATACCAATAACATAAAACGAAAACCAAATAAGTAAAATAAATTAGAGAAGGTACAATAGCGGTCTTTTCGTTCTGAAAGCGATTTATTCCTGAAAACGTTTCTTTTTTTTTAACAAAGAACTGTTGTTTACTACGAAATCTTTTCGCCGGGAAGGTGTCCGTCCGTCCGTTGTGTTCCGTCCTGTGGGTATCATCACCCTTTTACCAATTTCTGATATCACAATGTCATCACTTTATGTTCGGTGTTCCGGTTTTTATAATTAATATAATCAGGAGTTAGTTTACGGAAATTAATTATATAAATAGATGTTAAAAATAAGTTAGCCTAGATAAACGTAATAAAATAAAATTATGTGTCTTACCTACTTTGAAGAGAACCTCCCGCCCTCCTTCAATTGCGTGCACTTCTCCCGTCACCACTTATCCCAGCACTACGAATTCTAACACCATTACGCTAGCGACGACACAACATCCTCGATAATAATACACGTGTTCCGCTTCTACACGAAGTATACTCAGGCTCAGGTGTAGTACACACTGCGGTGGCTGACCGCTAAGTATTTATTGTACAATTTCCTATGTAAAGGATCGAGAGGGCCAATACAATTGTGATGCATTCTATCTTAGTCCTTGGAGGCATCTGTAGCCTTTTTGCTTGAAGTCGTCTGCAGGTGGCCAAGGTCTGCTGCAGCCACTCACCTTCAGCTGGACTAGAAGTTCATTTTTCTGTTATTTACTTTAAAGAATTAATCAAAGCAAAAACTTGAATAGTTTAAGCATTAGAATAGGCATTAACTAAACTATACAAGTATAGTAATACTTGTTCTATTGTGACTGCGACTTGTTCTGCTGTGTGTGTGTGCCCCCACTAGATAGAGTGACTACTGACTACCTAGTAATTAATGCAGGAAGTCAATAAATGCAGGTGGCTTAGGACCTTGCTTTGTGGCATTCCTTGAAGGAGGCCTATTTTCAGCAGTGGACTTGTAGGCTGTAATGATGATGATTATGTTAAGTCTTAATAACGCCACATTCATATTTCCAGGCAAAACCGGATCGTTAGTATTTTATAAATCAATGTGTCTGCCATTGTTACCGATGCCTTCCGAGACTCTTCATTGTGAGATCACGGTCCTGAGCTACCTGCATCCATCGATTTTCTGCATGTCTTACCAAGTTGGGGGCCGCCCAAAACTTCGTCTACTGCTTCGATCAACAATACCAACTTGTTGATCGAAGGTCTCCTGGTACAATGCTGCCACTGGAGAATCTTTTTTCCTTGAACAGACAACCGATGGTCTGTTCTTCGAGCTATATGGCTAGCCCATTGTCACTTCATCTTACTAATCCGTTGGGCTATGTCGCTTACTCTGGTTTTATTGCAGATATCCTCATTTTTATGTCCATCACGCAGAGAAACCCCGACCATAGCCCTCACTATAACTCGCTGACGCAACCTTGAGCTTCCTCTTGCGGCCAATATAATAATGAGCAATTTATTTTATAAAATTATTGTTTTTTTAAGCCAAGCTTTTTGTATAAAATACTGTATAATTCACTCCTGACATTATTCTTTATCTGCTTAAGTATTATTAAGGTGCGTCTTTGTGCAAAAAGTTATTTGTGAGGTTTTTAGAAGCTATCTGCTTGTTAATAAAAAGATAAATCAACTAATAAAAAAATCTATTAAAAATCTTGATTCCATAATAGCAAATTCCAATTTTTTATTGAGGAAGTATTTGATGAATTTTCCTACAACTAAACCACAGAAATGCGAAATAGTTATTGATAACATACATCTCCTCATAAAGTAAGCATTAATTTATTTTTCGATTGACACTAATGGATAGGCATTTTATTAACGAACATTTTAATCTTTTTAATTTTTTCAAAGAAATATGCCCAAATTTTAAAAATGTTTTTTAAAATTTGGGCATATTTCTTCGTAACGAGAGCGCGTGTAATGGACTGAACGCTCAAGGTAGTTCGCTAGGAGTAGCGCCTTAAAATGGATTTAGGCATTTACATTAGCCCGGACCACAGAATAAATAATAGCCCGGACCGACAAAATGACAGATTTTTTTTTAACAAAACTTCCTCACATCAGGTTAATAAAAATCAGTTATTCCTAGCCAAAAAGAAAGCTGTAAAAGCTACTTGCAACCTGAAACCGAGAGAATCTCTCAGAGAAAAATTTAAAGTAATATTAACTTTGGCCTCCCAGTATATATTTACGAAAATTTAATGTATGGTCACAAAAACAAAAGAAGTTTTAGTAAAAAAAGTTATATTGTACACTCTGTTAGCACTAGTAACAAATACAAGCTAGTAATACCAGTTTCTCGAGTGCACACAGTCTGTAATTTATTCCTAAATACACAAGATCTCTATTACCAAGTTTATATATTTTATTAAACATAGACTGTATAAAAATGGTTATTATAATAATGTCCTCCAGACCGAATTCTGGCCACGGCGGCCTGCCACAACGGAGGCTAACCATCGGCGCAGTACATGATTAAAGTGCCCAAGTGTATGCGCAAGCACAGGTGCACTCTCTATTCTCTCACTCTCATAATCCGATGGGACGGTAAACCAACACGACCATAATACACGACATTAATGAATTTTTTCATCCGACCCGGGATTCAAACTCAGGACCTCATGATCAGCAGTCGCACTACTACAACCACTAGACTAACGAGGCAGTCAAAAAATGGTTATTATGACATATTTGAATACATGGTTGATAATAACCGCGGTGATCGCTTCCAAGCTGTTTTTAAAATAAATATTGTAGTACTCGTAATTTTGTACAACTTTCCTTATTGTATAATTTACCTTGAAAACAAAGTCCCGCTGGGTTTCTTACCGGATCGGTATAAGTAAAAAATGACTTTCAATAAGAATAACATCTATATTGAATTAAACATATTCTATTCTATTCTTTAGATATTACTGACAGACATTTAAATTTCGATTGTATCTATAATAAAATAAATAATAATTCTGAATCTCAGTGATAGAGAGAGAAATTGTGTGGATAAGAGAAGTGTGGAAGAACGGAATGCTGCAGTGGATGGGTCATGAAGAAAGAATGAACGAGGAAAAAGCATATTAATCTATGTTGCAGAAGTGAACGGCAGAGTCGGGAAGAGATGCTCTAGACGAAAGTTTATCAACCAAATTGACGATATACTAAAAATGGGCCAAATTACGAGTACCCTGAACCGACCAGCATGTATGTATAGGCTTAATCGATGTGGAGAAGATGAGAGGGTGTATCAGGGTCGTGCCAAATGAAAGTCCAAACTACTCCTCTGGGTGACAGGCGTGAGCGTTTATATGTAATATTGTTACGAGCTTGGGGTTCATGACAATAAACACTGCCGATTGAATTACTAAAATTAACACTTTAATAACCGAAAACCAATTACAAGTTAAAACACACTAATAATTAATGAGAGTGATCACTTAGTTATATTGCTTCGAAGTATTCGCTTGTATTGGAATTCAATACTGACCCGGGTCGTGGTCAATATCAATCTTATAAAGGGCCTTTTCTACTGAAACATGAAAAAAGATCTAACTAAAACCACAATATTTATGGCAAAGACATTAAAAGAATACATTAAGAAAGGAAGAATTCAAAATTCGCTTAGGTATAAATTATCTTCTCTTCGTTCAACAGTAATGTTTGTAGGTATGCATATGAGTACGCGGTAGAGTCATGCTGAAGCTATATTATGGTTGTGACACGACTGGGTCGTCTCGACCGGGGAAGGACCATGCTCTCACAGAATACCAGCGTCAAATAGCAACTTTATACTGCTATGTTCACACATTCTATCATTAAATTTATAACTATAATTTGTGCCATAAGTACATCTATCCTAATTATTCCATTAGGAATAAAACTTTCAGATAGCTTTTAGATTTCCAGTAAAAAGGGTCTCTGGTCGTCTACACTCACCACATGAAACAAAGCAGCATTGAGCTACTATTTTACCCTGTTACATTGTGTAAAAAGTAAAAACTAGCCCTTCCCCGGTCGAGCCGACCCATTCGTGCTACAACCATAATATAGCTGTAGCATTAGTCTACCACGTCTACGTAATTAATATTATTATTTATATAATTTACTTATAAAGTTATCAAGGAATTATTTTAATAAAAATCCATGTAAGCCTTTTAAAAGTCTTATTTAGAATGCAATTATTAAATGGGTGGCGATGTTTATTTATGGATACAATTTATTGCCCATAAATAAACCAGATTAAGGCGCCCGGAGCCCTTCATCTAACGTACGGAGAGACAAGGTCAAGGGGCTTAAAAAGATCATTAACACGACAGAGTATTTATGGCCTTATTAGAATATCGTCAAGAAAGTTTACTCAATAATGAAGAAAAAAACTTTTGATAAATCCAAATGTGCATGCCTTAAGCGCTCATGTTATACGTCAATTGTTAAAGTATTTTAAATACACACAAGTTTTCACAAATAACCTTGTTACTATTGCTTCTAATTTTCTGATAATTTTATGTCAAACGTGAATAGAAAAAAAGTTTGGAAAATCAAAAAGTGCACGACTCATGCTCATATGATCGTGAAATAATGTAGAAAAAAATTCTCAAATATATAATAGATTTATTTTTTATTTTAGTAAGTTAAAAGTTAAAGTTACAGCCTATATACGTCCCACTCCTGAGCACAGGCTTTCTCTCATTTCTGAGAGGATTTTAGGGTAAGGAATTGTCTGCCGCGCTGCCCCAATGCGTGTTGACGAACTTCACATGTCTTCGAAATATTTTTTTTCATATTTCTCAGACATGCAGGTTTCCTCACGATGTTTTCCTTCATCGTCGAGCACGCGGTACATCAACACTGCAATTAAAAATTTCATTGGTGCCCGCGGAGATTGAAGCCGGTTTGCCCGCGTATTGTGAAATTTATAGCGGTCGCTAACCATCTGAGCTACCACGGCTCCTTGTCCCCCGTCTCCGGATTCGATTGTTGTTTTATTTGAAATATCCTATTTTATATTATTTTAAAACAATCAAAAATCAACTTTAATATTGCTTACTTTAATTTTTAGGTATTAGGCGTGAAAGCATTGGCAGCTCCGTGGCGCAGTAACTTAGCAATGAGTTACAGCGCTGGGGGCCGCGGGTTCGAATCCCGCGCGGAACAAGTATTTGTATGGCCTACAAGTAATTGTTTTGGGTCTGGATGTTTATCCTTGTGCAATTTATGTATATAAACTGCCTCCGCGATACAGAAGAAAATCCTAGTGTGGGGGTAACGTTTTAAAAAAAATAAGAAGGCATTATTGTAAAAACCAGTCTTTTTTAACTGACTTGTTAACTGTCCCTTTATTGTTATCACCTTAAATAAATAGGTAACAAAAGGCCTACTCAATGTCTTGGCATTCTCTTCCAGTAAACCGCGTCGTAGTTTATAAAATGGAAAAAAACCTTAGCAATAAAATTAAGAAATCTGTATAATAATAATAATTACAGATTATTAGATATTATTGAAGAGCCACTGTAGGTCAGGGGTTATGCGCTCGCTGTAAATTTCACAGTACGTGAGCAACCCGTGTTCGATTTGGCGGAGATACATAACAGCACCCGTGGTCACGGGGGAAAGACCGTGGGTTGTAATCGAACTGTAATAAATAAGATATTATACATTTCTGTATATAATTTGAAGCTTTTTATACATTTATATACATATAAATACAATTTAATGTTGATTTAGTATCAGTTTCCCTCAGTTACAAGGTCAATTATAAAAGACGAAATGTAGTTCCGTAAAAGCACTTAAAAATATGGCTAGCAAATTTACGCATGCGTTCGTCGCCAAAACCAATAACGTAGCGTCCATTCAACCGTGAGCCACCCTAAAAGCGTTAAGTTCACCGAACCGGACCCCTGGCGCGGTGGATTAGTGTTACATACGAATATTTCAACACTGACCATTAATCCAAAATCGACGATGGCCGAGAAACGTTCAGTGAAAGTTTCCAAACGCATATTAAATACGCAATTACTGTCAAAAATGCTGGAATAACATAACACCTCCGATCAAAAATAGTGAAATGGTTCGCACTTTTAATATTAATTTTGCAAAATTGGCAGAATTTATGCGTGGTAGAGCCATGCTTTAGCTATGTTACGGATATGGCACGAAAATATCGGCTTGACCTGGGAAGGACCACGCTCACTTGAATACCAGCAATAAATAAAATAGAACTGCTGAGTTTCGTGTTGTGTGTGTAGAAAGCCGAGGCATTCCATGTTAGTTCTCAGAGATGATGACGTGTCTGCATTTTATTTCTAAATTTAGATGTCTGACATAGCATCCACCTACAATCAGGTGGACTGTGTGCTTGTTTGTCATTCTTATTATATAAAAAAGAAAAAAGCATCAGTTTTATATACTAAGGCTGACAAACGAGCACACAGTCCACCTGATGGTAAGTGAATGCTATGGCCTATAGACATCTACATATATTTCTGAATAATAATTATAATGTCCTCAAGACCTGTATATATAGATATATATGTGCCCATTTCCTCGCAAGGTTTCTCTCTGTCACCTCTTGCGAAATCACGGGATGATATAGTGTATAATCATAGTGGACGCTCTTACACGCATCTTTGTGTACCTAAATAAATAAACAAATGATTTTTAATAGAATAATTCGTTTTTAATACGATAAGCTTCTTTCAAATTAAATCATAACTTCCGCTGATACACATTTTTCGCAAAGTAATACTTTCCTCCATAAAAGCTTTACTAGGTATTTGTTCGTTAGCGGCGCGCCGAGACCGAGTCCGTTTGAAACAAAGTTTTCCGTTCTTAAATAAACACTCTTTATTAGCTTTTTAGAACGTTTTCGTAAACGTGTTTAACTGTCTTCTATACCTACACTTATAAATAAAATTAAAGTGCATGTCTATAATATTGAGATAAACTGGTTTCTATTTATATGAGTTTTATTTATATGCTCTTAAGACATAAACAACAATTTAAAAAATTCTTTGTCTGTCTATATTGTCGAGCTAGTCCTGAAATTTCGTAATGGCTGAACCGTTAGTGCTTAAACTTTACGAGCAGATAGAGAGCAATACCATGACGGATCAAGGAAAAAGTTTAACATTTGTTTATTGAAATTTTTATAATTTATCTGTATGGGATCTAATCCCACGGCCCAGCGAAATGCTTAGCTACAGAAAGACTGCTGAAAGACATCCAGCAGGCTCTCTACCGTCTGAAAAACTTTCTTCCAGGAGCAACGCGTTAATTTTACAAACCTTAATTCTTCCTCCGATTTATTACGGTAATGTGGGTTATTTTGACCTGAATGCAGATATTCTTGACAAATATGATCGTCTTCCTAATAAATGCGTAAATATTGGATTCATTTTCAATCTTCGTATATATAACCATCGTTATCGTTCCCAACTTAAGTGGCTACCCATTCGTCAGCAACGAAGTGTGAGTGCGCTCACAACCCTATGCTACATTCTGATGTCTCCAACCCTCTCCTCTTACTTAAATACTCCCTTTCTGTACTTTTGCTCTAGCCATGATAGAAACCTGCGTTCTTTGAATAACCTTTAACTTAATTGTCCCTCTTCTAAATCAAAAAGGCTTCCTGCATTCTTCCTTCACAGTACAGTCTGTTCTCCTCTGGAATACACTTCCTCTTGAAATTAGAACGACTAACAATCGTTTTGCTTGCAAGATTAAAGTTGTAGAAAATTATTTTAGTAATGTTTTTTTAAAATATAGAATAAGGGTGACAAACGAGCACACAGTCCACCTGATGGTAAGTGGATGCTGTGGCCCATAGACATATGCGGTTCTCTACACTCACCATACGAAACACAGCAGCATTAATCTGCTATTTTAGGCTGGTATTCTGTGAGAGCGTGGTCCTCCCTCGTTCGAGCCGACCCATTCATGCTACAACCAGAGTATAGTCGCAGCGTGGTTCTACCACGTACGAATAATCTGGCAGAATCATCTCATTAATACTATTGTTTTATGTATATATAAATATATAGTTGTATAATGAATGCAGTTTATATTAATGTTGTATGTACAGAGTACATAATATATACACATAATATCTAGTAAATTATTTTGATATGCAAGTTTATGTATGGATACATGTATTATTTTATTTATATATTTAGATTTACATTCCTAACTTTCAATATTTCACATACCTGCTTCATATTTTTAACTCTGCATCACCCAAAGTTTGACTGGTAGAGAACGCCTTGGGCATTAAGTCCGCCTATACATCATGTTGTATGAAGTTTAAATAAACAATAACAGGTGACTACGATACGAATACGATGTGTCACAATAAGACTAATACATAAACATGTACCGTAATAAACTCTCACGCTTGTCACTACCAGAGGTATGCAGAGACTACGGACTTCAATTTGGCACGATCCTGACACACCTATCTAGTTTCCTTTGAATCAATAAATCTACGAATGCATGTTCCTCGGATAAGGTTACTCTTAATTTGGGCTCTTAATATGTCACCAATTTGATCGATACACTTCCGCCTCCTAGGACGCTCTCACCGACTCAACCACGCACTTTATAACTGTACTGGTAGTATTATAATACTATAGAATAGTTAGGAGAATCAACAGTAAAAAAAATATTTATGTGTGTAGTCAATGTTGCCTTGTTGTAATTTAAACCAGCACAGCCTATATTTTTTTTAAAAACGAAAGTTGACGAGCATGCACAAAGCCCACCTAATGGCAAGTGGATGCTGTGGTCCATAAACTTCTACATCTATCCTATAAAGTACTGCTGAACATAAGCGTCCTTCATAGCTATATGTGCAATAATTGCCACGCTTCGCGGGCTGGTTGACAACTTTAAGCAAATTGAGATAGGTATTTTTTTATTACTGCAGATTACTAATTATACTTATTGAAAGTCTTATGTTCAATTTATCACTGTTCCGGTTAATAATTATTTTCTGGAAAGAACCAACAAAAAATTCAATGGGATATTTATTTTTTATAAAAGAACAGTCGTGTTACGTAATTATGTGATCAGGAGATTGTTGCTGCCAAGTTTCTGTTTCACTTCCCCTGGCACCTCGATTTGTGGCAAAACCACCAAATTAACAACGGAGCAATATATTAAATAAATATGGATAATGCTGTTACTTTGCCTCTTTCATTCTGTATCTTAACCTCTCTCTATCCTGGCTGCTTTCGGCTACAGCGACCGTTTTTGACTCCTATATATTTTACTGCAGTTTTTCTGCTCCGCCCGTTCATGAGCTCGCAAGTTACTAGAATAGCCGATCTTAGCAAGAAAAGTACGAGTACACTTAGATCGGGTCAGAACACCGTCGCAGTAATTATATTGTATATCCGCAGGTGGTCGGGCTTTAAGTTCCTCTCGTTTAGAATCCGGATCTTGTATGCGTTTGGGTTCGAAGGTGTTGATGTTTTGTCTCACAAGTTGCTTCCATTTTTGACAGTCTTTAGCTAGGTACTCCCAAGAAGAGGGTCCGATGTTGCATTTTATCATGTGCCTCTTTAGTACATCCTTATATCTTAGAAGTTGCCTGCCTTGTTTGCGCTTGCCTTCTTGAAGCTCAGAGTACATGACGCGTTGTGCCACTCTGTTGTCAGGGATCCGAAACACAGACCACACCAACGCAGTTGCCGCTGCATCAGTAGTGCCTGCATGCTACAGATGTTGTTTTATCTTTAATATCATAATATATTTTTACTATTTATTGCGTGTGTCATTTTAAATTCGATAACTTTTCCTAACAATATTTAAAGTTTATGGTTAATGTTAAAATTCTAGTCATTGGACTAGAAATCAGAGGAGTAATGCTGGGCATAGGCTTCCTCTCATTTCTGATAGGGTTTTTGGAAAAGGAAGTGTCCGCCGCGCTGCCCCAATACGTGTTGGCAAACTTCACGTCTTCGAAATATCTTTTCCTTATTTCTCAGACATTCAGTTTTTCTCACGAAGTGTTTTTTCACCGTCGAGCATATGGTAAATCAGCACTTATAACTGCAAGTAACAATTTCATTGGTGCCGGCGGAGATCGAACGCGGGTTGCTCGCGTACTGTGAAATTATTATATTGTGTTCTCAATTTTATTGCTATCTTTCCATTTTAATAAACTACGACGTGGTTGACTGGGAGCGAGTGCCAAGATATTGAGACCGCCCTTTGTTACCCATTTATATAAGGTGATAGCAATAAAGGGACAGTTAACGAGTCAGGTAAAAAGACTAGTTTTTACGATAATGCTTTCTTACTCGTATTTTTTAAAAAACGTTACCCTCACTCCAGGATTTTCTCCTGTATCGTGGAGCCAGTTTATATACATAAATTGCACAAGGACACACATCCAGACCCGGAACAATTACTTGTAGGCCATACAAATACTTTCCGTGCGGGATTCGAACCCGCGGCCCTCAACGATATAACTCACTGCTAAGCTACTGCACCACTGAGCCGTCAATGCTGTCATGCCCGAGTACAAATACCTGAAAATTAAAGTAATATTAAAGTTGATTTCTGATCATTTTAAAATAGTTCTAGTAGTTCTAGTAGGGTTTTTCAATGAACAATAATTAAAAAAATTAAATCTCCATAAGTAATAATTACATAGGAAAATAAAAAAAATGTATTATTGATTGAGATTTTTCTACATTATTTCATGATCATATGAATATTATGAGTCGTGCCCTTATGGATTTAGCAATTTTTTTTATTGATCTTTGACATAAAATTATCAGAAAATTATAAGCAATAGTAACAAGGTTATCTGTGAAAACTTGTATGTATTTAAAATACTTTAAACAATTAACGTATAACATGAGCGCTTATGGCATGCACATTTGGATTTACCAAATGTTTCTTTCTTTATTATTAACTAAACTTTCTTGATGATATTTTAATAAGGCCATAAATATGCTATCGCGTTAGTGATATTTTTAAGCCCCTTGACCTTGTCTCTCCCTTCGTTAGATGAAGGGCTCCGGACGCCTTAATCTTGTTTGTTTATGGGCAATAAATTGTATCCATAAATAAACATCGCCACCCATTTAATAATTGCATTCTAAATAAGACTTTTAAAAGGTTTACAAGGATTTTTATAAAAATAATTCTTTTATAACTTTATACGTAAATTATATAAATAATAATATTTATTATATATACGTGGCAGACCCACGCTACAGTTATATCATAGTTGTAGCACGAATGGTTCGGCTCGACCGGGGAAGGACCAGCTCTCATAGAATGTACCAGCGTGAAATAGTAGCTTAATGCTGGTGTGTTTTGTGTGGTGAGTGTAGACAACCGGAGATCCTTTTTGATGGAAACGAGGAATTCCATCTTAGTTCTCAGCGGATACAACTTATCTGCATTTTGATTCTTAATGGAATAATTAGGATAGATGTACTTATGTTAGAGTACAAATTATAGTTAAATAATGATAGGATGTGTGAACATAGCAGTATAAAGTTGCTATTTGACGCTGGTATTCTGTGAGAGCGTAGTCCTTCCCAGTCGAGCCAACCCATTCGTGTCACAACCATAATATATCTTCAGCATGACTCCACCGTGTATGAATACCTACACACAACGTATGCATACCTTCACACAATGTGTGTATCGCTGGAACAGAAAACACTGACAATTTTTCGTCTATCCAATAACATATTGTTATTTTTACGTACCTAATACATATTTACTACTGAGTATCGTGTTACTGTTTCTTAAAATAGTAAATGTTAACGCAGTAAAAAACCGTAGAACACTTGAGTATACATTTAAAATTACACATTACACATTAAATTCCTTTCGTAAAGTATTCTTTTACGTCCTTGCCTTAAAGATTATGGTTTTATATAGTTTATATCTTTATATGATCTACCAAAACTTCGCACTGGTGATCTACGGCGCTATCTACCGAGTCTATTATGAACCTAAACAATTCGCGAATAAATTAAATTCCTCACACACAAATCTGTCCAGGCGTTTAGAGGAGTTGTCACATTACAAAAGAATTAAATACAAGACTAGCTGTTCCCTGCAACTTCGATAAATTTCTTTTCGCGCGGAACTCTTGGTTTTTTTTAGAGTTGGGTCGATTAGTACTTTGGCCGATTGGCCGATTAGCCGATTAATCGGTTAAGAAATGGCCAATTAATCGGCCCAGCCAATCCTTGTTTCGGCGGCGTTCGAGAAAAAATTACAAATAAATTAAACATTTTTCTAAAAGGCCTTCAATACTTTTTCAAATTGGGTATTTCTTTTTAACAAATTATTGGATGATTGGAGATTCTTTATTTAATAACATTACAGGAAAAAAACAATTTAATGTAATTTTAAGTACAGAAAAATAACAATTTAATTTAATTTTAATCCAAAAAGAATAACTATTTAGTTTTAAGTACAGAAACTAGTATAGTTTTATTTGTCTTTTAAAAATCTACGTGCGTGTAGTTTTTAACAATCTTTATTCAAGAATTAAACGTTTTTTTGTTATGCAAAGGGAGTCTTAAATTTTTTAAGTTATTAAGAATAATATTATTAATATTTTATTTTGTTGTGTTACTATTCTGCATTACGATTAGAAAAAGTTAAAAAGTAGAATTAAAATGGTAAGTACTTAGGTTTTTGTTTAGTTTTAAATAGCTATTAGCTACCTCAGATTTTTTTAACCAAAGTTCCTATGTCCAGAATAATTAACATTAAAACATGTGAGACTAATTTTTAATAAAATTTATGTATAAACCTACTTATTTTATTATTTATTTGATTTACCTACATATGTATAAATCTGATGTGATTTTACGCATGGGAGAGAAACTATTCTTTTTTTACATTTAAAGCCTTACCCATATCATTGTAGTAGCACTTACCACGCAGAAAAACACGAAATAACTTTGCTGAAATTAATAAAACAAAAAGCCGATTAATCGGCGGTTTTAGCCGATTAATAGCCGACTAAACGGTGACTATAATAAGGCCGATTAATCGGCTTCACCGATTAGTCGGCGGCTAATCGGTCTTTTTCTAAAAAACATAGCGAAGTTACTTCTTATAACATTACCTATCTGCCAGTGAAAATCCAGTCAAACTCGGTAAAGTCATTTCAGAGATGCGCAGGAACGGTCAGGCAGAGAGACAGACAAATTTTCAAAAATTTTGTTATCGTCATATCTACGTATACTTCATATGCATTTATGTAGTTAAAAGTTGTTATTTTGGCATGACAAACAAATACTTCAATTATATTTATTTGTATTGTTTTAAGTCGATTATTCGATTCAATTATGACGATTTATATTCTGGGAATTATTATTTACATACAAAATACATATGAGCGTTTAGCTCACGCCTGTTACCCACAGGGGTAGACAGACACTTCAGACTTCCATTTGGCACGACCCTGACACACCCTCTCGCCTCCTCCACATCCATTATACCTATACATACATGCTCGTCGGTTAAGGGCACCACTCTTAATTAGCCCATTTTCAATATATCGTCAATTTGGTCGATAAACTTTCTTCTAGGGCATCACTTCCCAACTCTGCCGTTCACTTCTGCAACATAGATTAATTTGCTTATTCCTCGTTCCTTCTTTCTACACAACAAATCCACCGAAGCATTCCTTTCTTAATCCTGGTCACAACATCAACTTAAAAAACCACACTTCTCGTATCACACAATTTCCCTCTCTGTCACTCAGATTAAGAATTATTATTTGTCTTATATAAATTTTGTATAAAATAAATAATAATTCGTTTTTTTATAATTTAATTAGGATTTTGTATAGGAATTAGACAGATTTTTTAGGTATAGGTAGATTAGAAAGAATTTTATTAGGAATTAGGTATTTATTAATTTTTATTAATAAATTATAACAACAATAAGTATCATTTATAATCCATACTGAATTAAAAAAGTTTCTGATTTTTCCAGCACCCATTGTGACGGGGACTGAGGTGACT
This sequence comes from Parnassius smintheus behrii, assembly GCA_036936625.1. Lineage (NCBI taxonomy): Eukaryota > Metazoa > Arthropoda > Insecta > Lepidoptera > Papilionidae > Parnassius > Parnassius smintheus. The sequence goes on from JAUPFT010000028.1 coordinate 37,866,179, forward strand.
GACGTCCCGATGTCAGTGTTAACCCGGAGTACCTTCAGCTTTTTAACTATTGTTTATGGTCCGATCGACGAAGCATGAACTTACTGCGCCTTGAAGTGTTGCAGTGGTATGCATGGATTTAGTTTTAATTTTATTCGTTACAGGGTCCCAAGCAGGTGATAGCAGTGATACCCAGCCTCCCTCTCTATTGAAATTAGGATGTTTTTTTAACTTCAACAGTCTCACGTATCATCCTTGGTAGGAATACGATGTATGATGATTTGTGGTATATCAAAACTATTTTTGGGGCCGTCTATATGATCACAAACTGCAAACTTCTCGGAATATTGGTGCTTTACTTGAGCTATATATTCTTTTACGCGAGTTCTAATTGATTTTTTTGTTTGCCCTATAGGATCAATTAGAACCCGCGTAAAAGAAGAGTAGTAATCGCGTAAATATAAGAATCATATGATTCGAGAATGTTTTAGATTCATGATTGGACTCGGTAGAAGGTGCTGCTGTAGAGATCACCTGTACGAAGCTTTGGCGGATCAAATAAAAATATAATCTATATAAAATCACAATGTTTAAGAAGTAGATCTGACTAAAGCTACAAAATTTAAGGCAAGGACGTAAAAGGATACTTTACAAAAGAAAGATTATTCAAACTGAATGTAAATGTATACTCAAAGGTTCTACAGTTGTGGACTGCGTTAAGATATACTATTCCAAGAAACAGTAACGAGAGACTCGTTAGTAAATAATTACGTAAAAATAACAATATGTAATTGGTTAGAAGAAAATTGTCAGTGTTTTCTGTTGTAGATATAGTAGCGTGGTAGAGCCACGCTGTGTATTGTGGCTGTAGCACGAATGGGTCGGCTCGACCGGGGAAGGACCACGCTCTCACAGAATGACAGCGTCAAATAGCAAGTTTATACGGCTATGTTCACACATCGTATCATTATTTAACTATAATTTGTACTCTAACATAAGTACATCTATCCTAATTATTCCATTAAGAATCAAAATGCAGATAAGTTGTATCCGCTGAGAACTAAGATGCAATGCCAAGTTTCCAGTAAAAAAAGGGTCTCTGGTTATCTTCACTCACTATACGAAACACAATGTTATGTTATAGGCTCTATTATTGTGTTATATACTATTTACTTTATATTATAAGTCCTCTATACTTCTATATTGTTATTCTTATATTACTTATTTACCTTAAAACTAAATTACATTGTTTACGTAGAAACCAAACTAATTAGATTGTAATATTTAAATACTAATGTTTACTGTTCCAAAGTTTACCATTCTTAATTGTATCTTAGAATAAGTTAACGATAAACACAAACAAGCATAATGTTATTCCCTTATCTTTACCCCTCTACCTCCTAGCAGTGTTGCCGTTTTAGCGACTTTCTCGCTAGATCTAGCGGGTTTTAACAATGTGTAGCGGATAAAAAAAACGTTTTAGCGAGAAATAATTATTTAGCGACTTCTAACGACATTTGGACTTTTGAGATGGGAACTTTTTTATAAAGTAATTCATTTCAAATAAAAAAATTATCATAATATGTCCAATTTTGTAATCTACCGTTGGTAACACTGTATATATAATATAATTTCACGAGAATTACCGGACATAAACTAACAATTTAACGTCGTCTAAGGTTTCAACATACAAAAATGCAGCAGGAGTAAACATATTCGAAGATTTATATAATTTTGCAATAGTAATATTATCACTACCGCACTCAAACGCAGAACTTGAACGCGTATTTGGTGCTATGAATTTAGTTAAAAGCAAACTGCAAAACTGTTTCTCTGCGTGATAGACTCAGAAATGAGGATATCCGCAGTAAAACCAGAGTGACCGACATAGCCCAACGGATTAGTAAGCTGAAGTGGCAATGGGCCGGCCATATAGCTCGAAGAACCGATAACCGATGGGCAAGGAAGGTTCTCGCGTGGCAGCATCGTACCGGTAGGCGTAGTGTAGGGCGACCCCCCACTAGATGGAGTGACGACCTGGTAAGACATGCAGGAAGTCAATGGATGCAGGTGGCTCAGGACCGTGCTTTGTGGCGTTACTTGGGTGAGGCCTATGTTCAGCAGTGGACTTGTGAAGGGCTGTAATGATGATGATGATGAGATTATGAAACTGCAAAACAAAGCTATCAAAAAAAACTTTAAATTCCATTCTTCTGATTAGAAATCAGTTAAGGATTAAAAAAAAAAAAGAATTGCACAACGAATGATATTCCCGAAGATGTTGTCAACCAAGTCGATATGGGGAAAACCAACTGGGAACTGGAGACATTGGCGAAGCTTCAACTTCCGCTGAAAATCTTTTTGAAGATCTGGATCCATACTTTTGAAATTTAGGTACAAAAACGTACTGAGCTAATTGTTTTATTTTTAATAAGATGACTAATATTTAAACGTGGTTTAAAGATTTAAGATTTATTTTTTACAATATTTTTTTATTTTGTACACGAATAATTTTTGTTTTGGTTGTCATATCATTAACCTACACTATAAATAACTGATTTATTTGAAATAAGAGTCCACTCCTTTTAAGGTTTTACTGATTTATAGATTTAGATTTTCGGTATTCATTGACCACTAGGCAAGATTTTTCAGTTAGCCCAATGGTACCACGAAAATATATCTAGGGACATCTAGCGGATTTTAAGAAAAAGAAAAATCCTGTATCTGGCGGATTTTTTCTGTTAGTCTGGCGACTTTAAAATTTGTAGAACGGCAACCCTGCCTCCTAGCTTCCCACGATCCTACACTATATAAACCAAGTCCTTCGATCCCACAACACAATTCTATTTCCAAACTCTCCGACTCAACTTCTATATTTTAAGTTAGTTTGTATTATAGTTAAATATATTAAATAAATTTATTTTTAAAAGAGTTTTTGTCTCTGCCACATAACAAATTTGGCGCAGTCGGTAGGATCTCGCGTGATTCATTCGCTTAAATCGCGTAAAGACGAAGTGAACGTACCAAATTCGACGGGACAGCATCGCCCAACAAGAAGACAACGTACGGTAGCTGAAGGCTTTTAAAGAACTTCGCCGAACCATGCAGCTCCACATTTTATTGTTATTGTGGTAAGTGGCTAAACTTGTTTGTTCAAATTCCTATTTTCCATTTTTACCAAAATATTTTTCCTACATCTACCACCTCATTTCACATTATTTTTTATATATAATCATACTATTCAGTTATATACTATTATATTATACTATTCTATTATATCAATTATCCATATTATTGTATTGTATTACCTGTGTAAAACAAAGAACACTAAGATGGCTTTAGACATTACCACATTACTTAAATTAATTCCCTCATTCGACACAGACAATAACGATCAAGTGTATAGATTCGTTAGGTCATGCAATTCAGCTTTTGACCTTAGTTCAGCGGACCAGAAGTCAGTACTTTTAGTATACGCGTTGAACAATATTACTGGTTCGGGTGCGGCAGATGTTCACAGTAAAGAATATGCCTCATGGACCGACTTAAGAACATTCCTTATCGAAAAATTCTCTAACGTTAAAACCATAGCACACCTTAATCTCGAACTGCAATCTATGTTTCAAAAACCTACAGAAACACTAACTGAATATTTTCACAGAGTCGACCTTTGTCGCTCTAAAATAATAGAGAAGTTAAACGCCGAAATATGCGACAAGACATTACTAGGTCGCTTAGCCACAACGGAAGAAACAGCCCTTAACGTTTTTGTCAATGGTATTAGCTCCGATATTGGATCAATGCTAAGAACAAAAGAATTCCCTACCCTTTACGAAGCAGGCCGATTCGCACTACAAGAGGACAAAATTCGTGCGATGAACAAGGCTAGGCAATAATGATTTCTTATATTTACGCGAACACTACACATGATTAAAACTACTTTTACGGATTTTATCGCGTTTATTTTTACTTTTTATTTTTAATTCCCGACGTTTCGGGCGCTTTCCAGCACCCATGGTCACGGGGGACTGAGATGACTGACGTCCCGATGTCATTGTTAAACCCGGAGTACCTTCAGCTTTTTTAATTATTGTTTATGGTCTGATCTATGCAAAATGAACTAACTCTGTCTTGAGGTCTTGCAGTGGTATGCTTGGGTTTAGTTTTAATTTTATTGATTATAGGATCCCAAGCAGGTGGCAGCACCCAGCCTCCTTCTCTATTGAAATTAGGATGTTTTTTAATTTCAATAGCCTCACGTATCATCCTTGGTAGGAATCGGTGTTCTTTCGCGAGGATTTGTGGTCTATCAAATCTGATGTAATGGTTGAGGCCGTCTAGGATATGATCACAAACTGCAGACTTCCCGGAACGTTGATGCTTCACATCAGCTATATGTTCTTTTACGCGGGTCCTAATTGATCTTTTGGTTTGTCCTATATAAGAGAGACCACATTCACAATCAAGCTTGTACACTCCTGCATCTTGTAGAGGAATATGACACTTGACGGATGGTAGGAACTGACTAATCTTCTTCGGCGGCTTGTAGAATGTTCTAATAGAAGCTCGCTTCAAGATATAGCCAATCTTGTCTGTGACACCTCTGACATATGGTAGTACAGCAGGCACACGCTCGACTGTGGCTGGCTTCACTCGGTCACTGTGACGTAGGCGCGGGACCCGAAGCTTGTTGTCGTGCAGAACTTGCTTGACGTGCTGAAGCTCGGCGGCCAGGTGTTTGCTGTCACAGATCCCTCGTGCTCTCTGTAACAAAGATTTGCCCACGGTAGCTAACTGTGAAGGATGGTGGTGAGATTCACCATTTAAATATCGGTTTGTATGGGTCTTTTTCCTATACACAGTGTGACCAATGGTGTTATTAGGATTTCTGATGACTAACACATCTAGGAAAGGTAAGGAATTATTTGCCTCTAACTCCATAGTAAATTGAATTTTAGAGTTTATGGAATTAAGATGTTCTAAAAATGCAGTTACTTTGTCTGATGGTAAAATTGTGAAAGTATCGTCTACGTACCGCTTGTAGATCCTTGGTGTAACAGGTGCAGTAAGGAGGGCTTTCTCCTCAAAGTCTTCCATGAATATATCGGCGACAATGGGAGATACAGGTGAGCCCATCGCCACACCATCTACTTGCTTGTAAAACTCTTCCTTCCACAATAGATAGTCTGATGTAAGGCAATGTCTTAGTAATACTGCATATTCTGCTGGCGTGTTATTTTCCTCTAGTTTCCTAGTTATAATTGAGATGCAGTCTTCAACAGGTAGGGATGTAAATAGAGACTGAACATCAAAACTGACCATGGTTTCATTGTCAGTAAGATGTAGGTCTTTTATCTCACTGACAAAATGGTATGAATCCTTAGTGTGTGCTCTTGTGTGTCCTCTGAGTGGTGATAATATTTTAGCTAAGTATTGAGCCAATCTGTAAGTTGGCGAATCAATCTGACTCTTTACTTTACTTTACGTCCAATAGTGAGTCAGATTGATTCGCCAACTTACAGATTGGCTCAATACTTAGCTAAAATATTATCACCACTCAGAGGACACACAAGAGCACACACTAAGGATTCATACCATTTTGTCAGTGAGATAAAAGACCTACATCTTACTGACAATGAAACCATGGTCAGTTTTGATGTTCAGTCTCTATTTACATCCCTACCTGTTGAAGACTGCATCTCAATTATAACTAGGAAACTAGAGGAAAATAACATGCCAGCAGAATATGCAGTATTACTAAGACATTGCCTTACATCTGGCTATCTATTGTGGAAGGAAGAGTTTTACAAGCAAGTAGATGGTGTGGCGATGGGCTCACCTGTATCTCCCATTGTCGCCGATATATTCATGGAAGACTTTGAGGAGAAAGCCCTCCTTACTGCACCTGTTACACCAAGGATCTACAAGCGGTACGTAGACGATACTTTCACAATTTTACCATCAGACAAAGTAACTGCATTTTTAGAACATCTTAATTCCATAAACTCTAAAATTCAATTTACTATGGAGTTAGAGGCAAATAATTCCTTACCTTTCCTAGATGTGTTAGTCATCAGAAATCCTAATAACACCATTGGTCACACTGTGTATAGGAAAAAGACCCATACAAACCGATATTTAAATGGTGAATCTCACCACCATCCTTCACAGTTAGCTACCGTGGGCAAATCTTTGTTACAGAGAGCACGAGGGATCTGTGACAGCAAACACCTGGCCGCCGAGCTTCAGCACGTCAAGCAAGTTCTGCACGACAACAAGCTTCGGGTCCCGCGCCTACGTCACAGTGACCGAGTGAAGCCAGCCACAGTCGAGCGTGTGCCTGCTGTACTACCATATGTCAGAGGTGTCACAGACAAGATTGGCTATATCTTGAAGCGAGCTTCTATTAGAACATTCTACAAGCCGCCGAAGAAGATTAGTCAGTTCCTACCATCCGTCAAGTGTCATATTCCTCTACAAGATGCAGGAGTGTACAAGCTTGATTGTGAATGTGGTCTCTCTTATATAGGACAAACCAAAAGATCAATTAGGACCCGCGTAAAAGAACATATAGCTGATGTGAAGCATCAACGTTCCGGGAAGTCTGCAGTTTGTGATCATATCCTAGACGGCCTCAACCATTACATCAGATTTGATAGACCACAAATCCTCGCGAAAGAACACCGATTCCTACCAAGGATGATACGTGAGGCTATTGAAATTAAAAAACATCCTAATTTCAATAGAGAAGGAGGCTGGGTGCTGCCACCTGCTTGGGATCCTATAATCAATAAAATTAAAACTAAACCCAAGCATACCACTGCAAGACCTCAAGACAGAGTTAGTTCATTTTGCATAGATCGGACCATAAACAATAATTAAAAAAGCTGAAGGTACTCCGGGTTTAACAATGATATCGGGACGTCAGTCATCTCAGTCCCCCGTGACCATGGGTGCTGGAAAGCGCCCGAAACGTCGGGAATTAAAAATAAAAAGTAAAAATAAACGCGATAAAATCCGTAAAAGTAGTTTTAATCAAGGCTAGGCAATCTCTATTTAGGCTAAACACAACGCGGCCACCACCTTTTACAAAACCACCATATATTACTCATACTTATTATAAAAATAGTAATACAACTAAGCCTATAAATCGAACTCATTTACCTTTTACACAAACCACGTACAATAATGCCAACACACCGCAACAAATTACGAAATTATGCAGTTATTGTAAGAATATTGGGCATAATATTACAGAATGTCGTAAAAGAACTTATAATAATAATATAAGAAACTATCAAGCCCAACGCGCACTTCCTGCGCCTCCTATCCCAGTAAATCATTTAAACTGCCAAGCGACCAACGAGATGAGCAACTCGTTGGAAATCGCTTCAGTATCCTGCTCACCGATCCCGACTCAAGACATCGAGAACCTGCAAATATGAACTCCAGCAAATCCAACCCTATTTCTCAAAGGCGTCCTCGACCGCCGAACCATCAAGATCACACAACGCCAACAAACAGCGTACCTTCTAAATCACCGCTTAAGTGTCAGAGTTGAAAAATGTGTCTACACAAACTAGCGACTTAAGTACTACATCACATGCACATCACTCAATATTCAAAAATTCCAGTTCTCGAACGGAAACCTACGAACAGGGTAGCCAGCCCCAAACCCTTGGTTTTCCAAAACATGCTATTCCTTCTACATCCACTGACTCTATTACTACTATCTCTACTACGTCTACTATCTCTACTACATCCACTGACTCTCTCGAGACTACTAAACCTACTACGTCCACTGATTCCATCAAGACAACTACACCTTCTATATCAACAAATTCCACTGTTTCCAATAAACCACGTTCGAAATCAAAACCTACAACTAAAAAGCTTAAATTAAAACATCCCAAATTCAAATGTAATACTAAATCTTTTGCAATATCTGCCTTAAACGATATACCACCCGATAACCTCTTACACTGTACTTTTCACATAGAAGGCAAACCAGTGACATTTCTCATAGACACCGGAGCAGGGATCTCGGTAATAAAAAGGGATAAAATAGGTTCGTCACCTTTAAATAAATTAAACATCGTGTCAATCGTAGGTATTTCCGGTAGCCAAAATTCAATTACAACCTCAGGCACCACCGAAATATCTCTAGATTATTTACCTAAATATCGTTTCCATGTTGCTTCCCTTAACATTAAAGCAGACGGTATCCTAGGCAACGATTTCATGATAAAGAATAATTGTAGTATTCATATTCATTCTAAAACAATGAGAATACGTGACAGATCATACAACCTACATTATTTGAATGAAAATCCTCAAAATATAATCGACCCTAATAACCAATTCCTTTCTAGCCGTTCCGAGAGTGTGATTATGTGTAGAACGAACAATATAAATTCCGGGACAGCAATAGTCGAAAAACAAATAATAGATAACGGTATTGTTATTCCCAACGCATTAGTTGAAGTCAAAAACAACTCATTTGTTATCACTTGTGTAAATACAAACAAATCCGATAAAGTAATTAGCATTCCAAACATCGAAGTTCAACCTTATCAACCAAATCAACAAACTAACAACATTAATAAACACTCAATTAATAATCTTAATCACACATCCGACACCGATAGACAAAAACAAGTACTCACCCTCATTAGACGCGAACATTTAAACAAAGAAGAATCGAACTCATTAGATAAAATTGTCTCCAAATACCCCGACATATTTTTCATCGAAGGCGACTCCCTTACATTTAGCAATCATACAAAACATCAAATACCTACCACTACTGACATTCCAATTCACACGAAAACCTATCGCTTTCCTCATGTACACGAACAAGAAGTAAAATCACAAGTCCAAAAGATGTTAGACCAAGACATTATTAGACCTAGCTCATCTCCTTGGAGTAGCCCCATCTGGGTTGTTCCTAAGAAACTAGACGCATCTGGGAAACAGAAATGGCGATTAGTTATTGATTACCGCAAGTTAAATGAAGTCACAGTAGGAGACAGTTATCCTCTTCCTAACATCACAGATATTCTAGACAAATTAGGTCATTCTCAATATTTTACCACATTAGATCTTGCCTCAGGTTTTCATCAGCTAGAAGTTGATCAAAAACATATTCCTAAGACAGCTTTTAGTACACCATATGGTCATTATGAATATAAAAGAATGCCATTTGGCTTAAAAAACGCGCCAGCGACGTTTCAGCGTGTAATGGACTCCGTTTTGTATGGCTTACAAGGTGAAAGATGTTTCGTTTACCTCGACGACATAGTTGTCTTTGCTTCCAGCCTTCAAGAACATGAACAAAAACTTGAAGAAGTTTTCTCTAGACTTAGAAAATATCAACTAAAGATTCAACCAGACAAATGCGAATTTCTTAGACGCGAAGTTCCTTATCTTGGCCATATCATTTCGAACGAAGGCGTTAAGCCGAACCCCGATAAAATTCGGGCAGTTCAAGAATTCCCTATTCCTAAATCATGTAAAGATATAAAGGCATTTCTGGGCCTTACAGGATACTATCGTCGGTTTATTCCTAATTTCAGCAAACTCACTAAACCTTTAACTAGCCTTCTCAAAAAGGACACTACCTTCATATGGGGTGAAACCCAACAACAATCCTTCAATGAATGCAAACATCTTCTTACTAACCCTCCCATATTACAATATCCAAACTTCACAAAAGAATTCATACTGACCACCGACGCTTCTATAAACGCCCTAGGTGCTGTGCTATCGCAAGGCGAAATAGGCAAGGACTTGCCTATTGCATATGCATCTCGGACACTAAATAAAGCAGAATCAAACTATTCCACTATCGAAAGAGAGCTATTAGCTATCGTTTGGGCAGTTAAACATTTTAGACCATATTTGTTTGGTAGAAAATTTAAAATTGTAACTGACCACAAACCGCTAACATGGCTTTTCTCGATAAAGGACCCTGGTAGTCGGTTAGTTCGATGGCGACTTAAACTCGAAGAATACGAATACGAAATAGTATATAAGGCAGGTAAAAACAACACTAATGCAGATGCTCTCACACGTCCGCCAATTCTCCACACGAACATAAATCATCCCACAAAAAGCGACAATAACACACATCACGACCCAAACACTTCGGAAGACTATTTACAATTAAACTTTCAACACTACTCAGAAATCGACTCTCACACTTTTAATACTCCAAATCTCCATATTTCCCCAGACTGCCTCTTAAACGAACGTCACAAAAACATTCTTATCCCAATCTCGTGTCAACTTTCCGATAAAAATACCCTTTTCAAACAAGCAATTTCCACTTGCTCTCAAGTGGACCCATTTTTAAGTAAACCCAAAACACTTTACGAAACTGATTTATTAGTTTCAGATAAGAAACAAAATATTATATTTGGCTGTTCGAGACCCACTCACTTCGATCCTTGGGATTCTGAGAGCTATTTTAAAGTATTACTCGCTTGTCTACACAACCATAAATTAAAATCACTTTACGTTCCGGACTTAAAAAACGACCCCACTTGTAAACTTAAAGGAAACGAACAATTACACATAACAGCTTATTTAGCCGACCTTTACGAATGCAACATCACCATATGTGAAAATAAAGTTAAAACTCCAGCTCCAGAAGAGATAGAATCAATCCTTAAAACCTTCCATGATGATCCCTTATCAGGACACCGCGGCATTATCGAAACGACACACAAAATACGATCTGAATATTTCTGGAAAGGAATGACCGATACTATTAAAAATTATATAGATAATTGCCAAATATGTCAACGAAACAAAATACAACGTAAGACATATAAAGCTCCTATGGTTATTACTTCTTCTTCCACTGAACCTTTTGAACGCGTAACTATTGACTTAGTCTCTTACTCAGACATAACTAACGACTTTAATAAATACATACTCACACTACAAGGTGACTTGACTCGTTTTGTTCAAGCATACCCTATTCAAGATAAACAAGCAACAACAGTGGCCAAATCTCTTCTTATTTTCTGTCAACATTACGGTGTACCTAAACGTTTCCATTCCGATCAAGGTACAGAATTTCTAAATAGCGTGATCAAACAATTGATGAAATTATTGGATCCAATCACACAGTTAGCACCGCATATCACCCTCAGACTAACGGTTCTTTAGAACGATTCCACGCTACATTACGCGACCACATCCGAATGTACCACAAACGTAACCAATCTAATTGGGATCAAATCGTACCATTTGCCGTTATGTGCCATAACACCTCAATAAATCAATCCACAAAATTCACACCATACGAATTACTCTTTGGCTACAAACTGCGTTCACTTTATTCTCTAAAAGCTAATGATGACTATACAACTCATGACTACCTAAGAGATTTAAATGAAAGACTCAAGGTATCCCGTGACATAGCTCGCCAAAACGTTGAATCTATGAAAGAAAAGGCAAAAGAGCGATACGACAGTAATATTAAAAATATAGCCAAGTTTAACGTAGGTGATAAAGTTATGCTTAAAGTCCCAAGTCCAAACAACTTAAATAGCCTTTGGGACGGGCCTCATGTTATTGTTAGAATAGGTTTTAATGAAAATTATGTTATACAAAAATCTGGAAAAAACCAATTAGTACATGCAAATCGTTTAAGACCATTGCATGACTTCACTCCATCATCATAACATTTACTTTAAGACTAGATCGTAATTATTCATAAATATTTAACTTTATTTCTATTGCAGGGAGGCTCAAATAATGGCACACCCTGATCCCTTAAGCAATAAGACCCTTAGTTTAAATAAAAATCTTTTATATTTTATAAACAACACATACATTAATTTTACAATTTGTTTTATTATAAAACTATTACTTATATGCTTTTATACAAAGTTTACATATCTTCAAATAATTATTATACTACTAAGCTTAAAATAAATTTAAAACAATTATTTAGGTTTATTTCTAATTACCAGGTATTCCACAACTATTGTTGATATGGATACCCACATAAATTTATTTACTCTATTCTATTTCTAAAATTATTTTGTAATACTAATATTCGAAATTTCTTTTATTCCTAGCTCACAACTCTATCAAACGACTTTCTATAAACTTACAAATAGCTATCATTCTCTCATTGCGACACATTCAAATCTACCTAGCGTTATTATTCTTCTATACTTCTATACTTCATTTATAAAATTGAACATAGCAAAATAAATTCATATTTCACCTCCACAAACAAACTTATATTTAATTTAACTATCCTTGAAGAAATATCGACCGTTTCAATTCAAATTCTTGAAGCCATAGTTTCTTTAGAACGAGATATTGACGATGTCACCACAAGTATACTTTTTATTAAATCAAATGCAATACACCCGTCAATAATATCAACCATGCGCCTATACAAAGATTTACTGTCTTCTAATCCCGCTAGGCTCAATAAAAACTTAGTTGTCCCAATAACATTACCTAATATACACAAAATTCTCGAATCTGCCTCTATTACGTCCTATATTTATATGAATAAAATTATATATATCTTAGAATTCCCTTTAGTTAAAAACGAAAAATTTATACTATACCATTTATATTCTATCCCTATGCTACATCCTGACTCCTCCTTATATTCCACTATCCTTCCCGAACAAACATACCTTGCCATGAGTACCACTAGACAGCAATACGTCGTTATGAGCTCACTGGAAAAATGCAAAGACTTTGCAACGGAATCCAAAGTCTGCAGAGATCTTCTCATCTACAACATCAACACCAGACCTATATGCGAAGTTGTCATCCTAACAACAACAAGTCGACAAGTTCCTGAAGTTTGTGATATCACTACATTTTCAGCACATATCAATACTTTTCAAGCTCTTAGAAACAACAACTGGATCTACATACTCCAACGCAAGACTCCGTATGCTTTAGAGTGCGAAAGCAAAACAACTCACGGCGAAATCTCTGGAGCAGGTATCATCACTCTAGAACAAGGATGTAAAATGTACACCGCGTTTGTTACACTCCTAGCTGAGGACACTAAAACGACCAACATCAGTCATCCTTTTACTTCTGTGGATATTGAACACATTTGCCTCCCAGAAGAAATTAAACTACAACAACCAGAACTTGCACCAATCCAGCTCAACAACATCCAACTCGACTCTCTTAACTCGGTTAGAGACCAAATAAAAATACATTCAAAATTACTTAAAGAAAATAAATCTACATTCTCAGAAAAACATGCAACAAAATTTTCCATATTTGGTTTGATTACTGGCATCATTATGCTAACATATTTTTGTTACAAATGTTACAAGTGCTTGCCATGGAATAACATGCCCATAAATCCACATGGCAACTGTATACAAATTTTTAATAACTGATTTGACCGTTCTCATCGCCAACAACACGTCGAAGTTCCCATGTCATCGATAAACACCACTGCTACAACATCCTGCATATCAGAAGACGAAGACGAAGCTGCTGACTACATTCAAAAATCGAGCAAAACCGCTCAATCTTTGTTCTAAGGGGGGAGGTGTTATGTTATAGACTCTATTATTGTGTTATATACTATTTACTTTATATTATAAGTCCTCTATACTTCTATATTGTTATTCTTATATTACTTATTTACCTTAAAACTAAATTACATTGTTTACGTAGAAACCAAACTAATTAGATTGTAATATTTAAATACTAATGTTTACTGTTCCAAAGTTTACCATTCTTAATTGTATCTTAGAGTAAGTTAACGATAAACACAAACAAGCATAATGTTATTCCCTTATCTTTACCCCTCTACCTCCTAGCTTCCCACGATCCTACACTATATAAACCAAGTCCTTCGATCCCACAACACAATTCTATTTCCAAACTCTCCGACTCAACTTCTATATTTTAAGTTAGTTTGTATTATAGTTAAATATATTAAATAAATTTATTTTTAAAAGAGTTTTTGTCTCTGCCACATAACAACAACAACATTGAGCTACTATTTTACCCTGGTACATTCTGTAAAAACTGGTCCTTCCCCGGTCTTGTTGACCCATTCGTGCTACAACCATAATATAGCTGCAGCGTAGGTCTACCACGTCAATATAATTAATATTATTATTTATATGTAATATACGTATAAAGTTTTCGAGGAATTACTTTTATAAAAATCCTTATAAACCTTTTAAAAGTACTATTTAGAATGCAATTATTAAATAGGTGGCAATGTTTATTTATGGATACAATTTATTGGCCATAAATAAACAAGATTAAGGCACTCGGAGTCCCTCACCTCATCTTACGAAGGGAGACAAGGTCAAGGGGCTTAAAAGGGTCATTATCACGATAGCGTATTTATTGCCTTATTAGAATATCATCAAGAAAGTTTACTCAATAATAAAGAAAAAAAATGGTTAATCCAAACGTGCATGATTTTTAAAGGTACTTTTGATACACACATGTTTTCACAAATAACCTTATTACTATTACTTCCAATTTTCCGATAGTTTTATGTCAAACATCAATAAAAAAAGTTTGGAAAATCCAAAAGTGCTCTACTCATAATGCATAATGTAGAAAAAAAATCTCAATCAATACTAGAAGATGGCATCGCCTCCGTAAACAGATAGGATTCTACATCTACGATCGCCTTTATTTATCTCACGCTCGCACACTGTCGCTATCTTTACTCACACCCGGTGGCAGAGACTACAAAAAAAAAATTATGTTGTGATGTGCGATTTTCGTACGTGCTATAACTTCAGTCCGACTTGTCATTGGCATAAATGGTAACAAAATGCTGTACACTAAAATTATCCCAATATCGTAGATTTGTGAGCGTTCTGAAAGTTTTTTAAATAATTGTTGTTGATTTTGTTAATACTTTTGTTAAGTGGCTGTTATTGTTTTTGTTTATTATTTATTGTAAATTGTTATTATTTATTTCGTTTTTGTTGATTATTACGTTATTTGGTGTTTTTCTTTTATTATTTTATTTACAAAATGTAAATAATTGAGCTTAAACTACACTACATCTTGTAGTGAGTAGTGACAAACTACAGATAAAATTACAATTTTAATTGTTTAAAATTTAATAAAGTTTTTTGAGAAAGAGAAAAATCTGGAACGTTATCACCCATTGCAATATAGTAATGCAAGGGCGAGTGTGGCAACAGCAGTGTCACTCGAATTAAAAAAGATCGTGTGTACCAAGTTCATCTGGTAGCTAAACGTTTGTTTATAATTAATTGTTTGAACAAAAGTATTGTGTTCGGTATTCAATATTCGTTATTTCAAGCGTTGCCCTTTCTTAGGATTTCGTACACAAAGTATGCCCCGTACTGTACCGTTAGATCCTATTATAATCCACCACTGAATATATACTTACTTATCACACTTGGATCATATGGGGGATTTTTGACATAGTTGCTTTGCGGGACAAGCGCGTTGACAACCGCAGTTTTTTTTTGTTTTTAGTCGTTATTAGGAAGACACTGCTGCTCATCTCCTGATTAGTTTCGCCCTGTCGCCTCTTGCGACACCCACGGGAAGATATGGGCTAGTGGATATTCTTACACCGCCACCACTCGGCCAAGTGCTCAACCATATTACTAAGTCTATCTGTTTCTTTGTCACAGGGTTGTAACTTTTTAATTATTAGTTACTATTATGGTCACTTTAATGACAAATAATGAAACGAATAAGAAGTTAAAGCCCAAGGGGGTCTTTGTATAAGAAATCTCGAAAAAAAAACGAATTTCCAAAGATTTACCGAGTAATATCGTCATCGAATCTATATATTTTTTTCTAATTGTTACTATTATAATATTAAATACTCTGTACTTAAATAACAAATAATGAAAACAAGATATAAACAGTACCTAATACACTTGGTGGGACGGAACCAAGGAGATGAATTATTGTGCATGCAGGTTCAAAAAATGGATTTTTGAAGGGTGCTGAATTGATGTTTAAGGTCAAAACCAAAAAAGGCGATTACCCTGATGATATGAATAGGCAAAATTTTACTAAATATATCGAGGAAAAACTAATCCCTAACATACTTCCAAATAGCATCGTGGCCGAACAGCGATTGTGAAAGCGATCGCTGCTCCGATTCCAACAATGATTAATGATATGGATGGGATGTCGGGAATCAAAGTGTTCTCAGACGATTCTGGTTGAGGTTCAAGTAGAAGAATTGAGTTTTCAAAGATTAATGCATATAAAAATACATGTCTATAGAGTTTCTTGTCTGTCTGTCCTATTTGAAATACGTATTTTCTTGACAAATTAATACAAACTTAATTTAAGAAATACATTGTTTTATTTTAGTCTTCGTAAATAATTTACTAATCTATACTTATAAATAAAACTATTTTGTCCAAGCGAAGCCAATGCGGGTCACTGGTTATAAATGTTATTTTAAAATTAATGTGTCTACTTGTGCACATAATTCTATTCAAATATTTTCCCATCAATAGAAAACTAGAAACTAATCGAATAATATACCTTACGTTTTAACTAACATATAATAACGATATACGCATATAATAACATATACACATAATAACGATATATTAGCGGGTTTTCGTGTATCATATATGATCCCATTCTTTATCCGTACGGGCTATAATAGATTTTTTTTTAAATATTACTATGTAATTATTATTGAGATACAATTTTTTTATTATTGTTAATTGAAAAATCCTACAGAATTATTTGAAAACGATCAGAAATCAACTTTAATAAAATAATTCCAATTATTTATATATAATTATTAAATATAGTACAAATTTTAGTGAGAAATAATTATATATGTGTAAACATAGCATTATAAATCTGCTATTACTCTGTGCTAGATGAAGCTGTAAGAGCCGTGTAGCCTAACAGCACCAACATAAGAGAAAATAGACGATTATGATCGTTGTTTCAGATCAGTGGTCTATTTGAACTCTCTCTAAATAATTAATGCTAAAATCGTTCCATTCCGCTCAAATTCATTTATCTCGCAAGCATGGGAGCGATACTGGCTAATTTAATTATATTCTCATTTCACTAAGTAGGTAAAGCTGTAATGGAGATCTGTACTGATGTAGCTGTAAACGTTAAAGTACTTAGGAGTTTAATTACTAAGCATTACTACGATTCTATTGAATTGCTATATTTAAGAAAGAAAATTATTTAGTAACATGCACACAGATTAAAGATACATTTATAGCATCACAGATATAAATGATATTCAGTATATAATGCCCATCCAACTATCTATAACAACCTATTCCACTGCTGGACACGCGACTCTTCTATAGATTGCCTCATAGAGAAGATTTTTTCATACTTGGCACAATTCGCAGGCGGGTGGGCAACCGCAGTTTTCGATTATTTCGAGTTGTTATGAGGAAGATTTTGTTGACCACTGTTGAACATAGGTATCAAGTTGTAGAGCCACATCAGGTGGACTCCGATCTTGTCTGTCACCGTATTCCATGAAAAAAAGGAATGAAAAGGGCGACACAACGACGGGCTTGAATTTTCAGGTCGCTTTGAAACCCTCTTAACTCGGAAGGGTTTCCGACGAAGACCTACACATGTGTTATTTTGCGTACCTAATAAGAATATCTTAAATTCTTCAAGAATTTCATGAATGAACCTATTATAGTTGTTGTTAATTATTAAAATCTGATAAATGTCATCTTTACCACTCACTGACTCACTCATCAAAAACTTCTGCATGTTAGAAACCTAAAAAGGAAAAAGAACAGAAAACTAGAAATTATCAATATTTGATGTAGAAAAACTATCGAAGTGCCAAAGTTATTAGTGCGGTTACTTTTAAGTACTGTACACGAAACTTCCAAAACGAACTAAATTGGCGACATTTATTCGTATTCATATTATTTATTGCATCCGTGTTGTTACGGTTATGGTGTTGAGAATATTTTAAGTTTTAACATAAAAATATGAGATCATTATGGGCCCTGCAGGGCTTGGTAGTTAAGAGAGAGGAGGGCCAGTATAACAAAACAATAATGATACGCGGCAGCTTTGCTGTTGCATGCATGGGCCGGCTCAAACCGAGGTGGTACCACAACCTCACAGAATACCGGCGTAAAGTAGAAGCTCTGATTAAAACTCTTTCTGCTTCCGCGTTTCGTCTGGCCGGTAGATGGCCGGAGGCCCAATTTACTCCCCCGCCCCCCATTTAATATGGTAGCGGAATTAAGTGAAGATCAACCCCAGGAGGGTACCAGCACCCCTAGAGAATCCCTCACTGAGCATCCACGACCAAATTACTCCACTCCTGAGCGTGGGTGCTCAAGCTGCGCCTCGTATTCTGGTAAGGGGGAGGGGGTCTTGTTGCTCAGCTTGCCCGAACAACTGTTCGGGGCAAGCTGTCCAACAAGACCAAGGCGACCTCTGCTACGCTATCTGTGAATTTCTGCAATATCAGGGGACTTCATTCTAACCTAAACGCCATCCACTACCATCACGAGACGGCGAGGCCGGCTCTGCTCTTTCTGACCGAGACACAGATGTCCTCTCCGGCTGGTGCTTCGTATCTGTCCTACCCAGGGTACAAACTGGAACACACCTTTGTGCCTCCTTTGGGCTGGAGTTTGCGTATACGTCAGAGTGGACATCTGTTTTCGACGCCTCAGCAGTCTTGAAGGTTCGGACCTGTCCATCATTAGGCTACGAGTAGACAGCGACGATCATCCGCGCGTCTACGGGTGCCTCTATAGGTCGCATAGCGGTAATGCCGAAACAGACCGACTCTTCGACCACGTCCGAATGGCTACAGATTCGTTGCTACGGCAGATCCCCTCCGCAGAGATCGTGATCCTTTAATCGTGATTTTACGCCCACCACGCCGAATGGCTTGGTTCACGTCCAACCGATCATGCGTGGAGATCTGTTCGTGATTTTGCCTTGACATATGGTCTGACACAACTGATTACTTCGCCTGCGTTGATTCCAGTGTGGAGGATCATACACCTTCCCTGTTGAACCTTCTGCTGACCTCTTATCCGGACGTATATCAGATTTCCGTTAACGCCCTTTTAGGCTCCACGAACCATTGTCTTGTCCGGAGTTGGTGCCACTCACGCTGAAATTGCGGTTGCATTCTGCAGGTTGCCGCCGTGTTTGGCAATATAGGTCAGCTGATTGGGATAGGATGCGATCTTTCTTTGCATCCTACCCTTGGGGGCGGGTATGTTTCTCGCTGGACGATCCCTACATTGTTGCTGATTCTGTCTCTGATGTGGTACTATAGGGTATAAAACTTTTTATTCCTTCCTCTGTGGTGCCCATCGGAGGCAAATCTCAGCCATGGTTTGGACGCTCCTGTAAAATAGCATCAACCTTTACCGCCGAGCACGTGATAAATCAACTCTTAAAATAACAAAGAACTATTTCATTTGTACCAGCGGAGATCGAACCCGGGTTGCTCGCGTACTGTGAAATTTACATGGAGCGAGCGACAAAAAAATTAAAACATTTAGAGATTCGATTACTTAAATATGTTAATATACAATTATACCTAATATTTTAATATTTTTACAATTTCAAAGGTTTTTTTTGTAGATGATTTCAAGCGCCAAGTAACCAGTAACCGACAGCTTCGTTGCTTACCAATGAGTTCCAGTTCTGAGGGCTGCTAGTTCGAATTCCGCAGCACAAGTATTTGTTTGGTCTACAAATAATTTTTCTCGGTCTGGATGTTTATTCTTGTGAAATATATGTATGGAAACTACCATCACGTTATAAAGGAAAATCCTAGTGTGAAGGTTTTTAAAATTAACATTAAAATTTAAAATTACTACACTGAATATTTATTTAGAAAACATTTTAGCTATTTCCCAGTAGGTGACGCTACTAAACATAAGGTGAAAATCCGATGTAGGCACATCGTTAATCACTAACATAATATGTGTAAATAAATAGTGATGTTACTGGATAACAGAGGGCACTTATTATAATAATTTTTCTTTCTTCTAGAACAATACACTAGAAACAATAAAATTTAAAAATTATTTGGTAAATACACATTATTCTTACGATAATAACTAGAAAACACGTTCATTTTTTGCTCCATATCGTGACTTACAATAGTTTAATGCGCAACCGGGTATATTTTCCTTAAAAATATTTTTTAAATTTATGAAACAAATGCATCTTGACCTTTTGACGATGTCACTAAGACTAAATGACAAAAATCGGAGATATATTCCTATAGGACAAAAGTTACAGACGACAATTTTGTTACTGATGTCCGGTCTGTTACTACTACCTATTTAAATGTCTTTGTACAAAAAACAAAAAATGTTCCCTACTCTGTATCCGCGAATGCGCGGGAAACAGTTAAATAAATAAATGATAAATAAATAAATAAATCATTTATTCTGGACCAAACCTTTTGTACATTTTTCACACCCACCAAACTGCGTAACAGTTTGTCGGCGGGATTAGCGCTTGTCTTAATACATTTGGTTCAAATACGTAACTATAAACTAATGAAAACAAAGGCGTGTAAATAAAGCAAGTTTTAAATTTTGAAACAAGTATTAAGCCAGAGAGAAGAGTCACGCATGCGCAGTTGATATAAACGCGCGAAAATTTTAAGGATAAATAATTGTGTATTTAGATTGTATTTTTAATCGAGTACATTTTTGTGGTTTGTTTTGCATATGTGCTAATTTTATATAAAATTATTATTAGCACTGCACTGCATGAATATCGAATTGCAGTACAGTTCAATTGAACATAGTGAGTGTTCGGAATGCCATGTCTAGTGCGTAGTGCATATATTATATCGATGGTTAGGATGAATATGTACAGTTTGAAATACAAATCGGAGTGTATTACTTAGTGTGGGAAGCATCTCCCCTTCCCGTCATTCAATTCAATTTACTTGCTCAACTAGATTGTATACATTATGTCTTAGCAAAACAATACAAAACAAGAACCCTGCCAGGACACTGCACACGTAAATGTTATAGTCGATTAGTAATATTATTATTACATTTACATTATGTAATCTATACATAGAATAAATCTGTTTAAATGTCTTGTCTGTAATTCTAATATATTATTGGAAAAACAAGTCAAGGGGACTAAATAAAATATACTGAGGCCAAATTGGTGGTTCTTAAAATTTTTGTTCTGTCTGCCTGTGTATTCACGATTCACGCAAAAACTACTCGACGAACCCGAAAATAATAACCCGGTCAACTTTTAGGCTATTTTCATTCGATTATGGAACATCAAAAAAGAAGGTTAAGTATGTTCGCGTTCTTCCTTTAGGTGTTAATTTTCTATTATATATAATTCTATTAGTTATAAAGATGAGGCAGTGACAGACTGCAATATCGTGATTGAAGATGAACAAATTGAACAGGTGAAAGAGTTTGTGTATCTGGGGTCAAAGTTTACCAGAGATGGAAAGTGTGAGAGTGATATCGAAAGAAGAGTGAATGCAGGAAACATGGTGAATGGAGCTTTGCACTCCTTTATGAGCAGTCGGAAGGTGTCTAACAAGGCTCGTTTGGCTGTGCATGAGGGGGTGTTGGTTCCGACACTCATGTACGGAAGTGAAAGTTGAGTATGGCAGAAGAAACATGAAAGTAGAATAAATTCAGTTGAGATGAGAGCATTAAGAAGTATGATAGGAGTTAAACTGAGTGACAGGATAAGAAATAGTGAGATAAGGAAACGTTGTGGTCTGAAAGAAGATGTAGTGACAAAAATTGAGAAAGGTATGCTGAGATGGTTTGGCCACATCGAGAGAATGAATGAAGAACGATTGACGAAAAAAGTGTATAAGGCGAGTGTGAATGAAAGTGCTGGAAGGGGTAGACCTAGGCGGACTTTTCTAGACCAAATTAGGGACGTCTTCAAAAAAGGCCAGGTTAAGAGTACCCTAAACCGTAGAGCATGTATGAAGGGAATAATGAAAGTGGACGAAGCGAAACAAGTATGTAAGAATCGTAGCAAGTGGAAAGAAGTGGTCTCTGCCTACCCCTACGGGAAAGAGGCGTGATTATATTATTATTTTATTATTATTATTATTTATTAGTTATAAGCGGGGTAGCGGGTGTTTTATTACAAATAAATACCATATTTATAATTAAAGTTTTAAGTTTATTTTAACCTTTGTGTAATAATTTGAAACTACCTTTTAGTTTATCAAATGGAATAAGTAACATATTGTACCCTCAATTTATAAATAAAGACTAAAATTTAACCGTTGTGTAATAATTTGAAACTACGCTGACGACTTCCGAAACAGTTTTGCAGTATTATAAGCCAGAGATCTTCGTTTTCGTTTTTATAAAAGCGCCATATATTATCAAATAGAATAAGTAGCATATCGTCGACCTAATTATCAAAATTCGTAAGTCCGAATGAGATAATTTTACAGGAGCAACGAAAAACCGTTTTTTGTTTTTATATTAAGATATTTTTATAAAGTCGCTGTTACTTTGAGTTCAAAATAAGTGTAGATTCATTTTTTACTAAGAATATTATTGATTTTGCAGGTAGTTTATAAAATAATGGACTTACGAGTTTTAATTTTTATTCAAGTTGGACTTACGACTTTTTCTAGGATATACGTAGTTTTACGTTTACATTTTTATCAGTTTTTATACAACGCAGATGACTTACGCAGTTTTATTATTCCATTTTTATATAGGGAGAATTAACGAAAAAATAATGCTCTCTTAGAATCACCTTTGTTTTTTATTAATCAAATAACATAACAGGAACTTCTATTAAAAAAAAAACTCTTGTAACATAAAAATCAATAACTTTCATCAGTCTCTAATGTCTTAAAAATAAAATTACTTTTAACAATAATAACACTCTTTGGAATGGGTAAAGTAAATAAAACTAGGTACATTAAACAATACTTGGTACTAATCAGATAAATGTAATGTTAGTGTACCTTAAGTGGGGTAGGTTATCATAACTTTTATAATCTCAGTAGGTACCTACCTACCACATCATTAGTTTAACTAGTTAGGTATGTGGTAGGTTATCATAAAAGTTATGATAATCTTTCTCCATGGTATGCTTGAGGTTCTGAAGATCCTGATACTTCTCTTTTTTAATCTTCAGCCTTGCCGAATAAAGCTGAGGAACAGTATCCCATGGAATGAAACGGATTGTTTTAGTTCTTGTTGGGAGCCCTTCCCAATCAGTAGCTGAATGTCTCAACTTGAACTCAATTCTTCCATCTGGAGTGTACTTGAGAGCCCTTATGTTTGTGACTGTAGGGTCACCTGTTCTTTTTCCAGGTCTGATTGATTTGTAGAACTTCAAAGTATGTTCAACATCTTTAAAGAAGTGGTGATAGAGATACTGTACGTCATAGGGATTTTTCTTGCAAGCAGTTTTGGCTATGTAAACATAGTCGGCCGGAATATTTATCTTTTTATTTTTTAACGCTCTTTCTATGACCGAGTGCATACTATCGCACTCCATTTGCGTATGCCCTTTTTCGAGGTACTTCTGTTTGATGGTTACTTTCCTTTCCATGCTGTAATTCAGTAGAGCATTCGATAGTACCACATTTCGGTTCTGGTAGGTACAACCGTCACTGTAGATAATTATTTCCTTGTTATGTTGCGTTGTGTTTTGTGTCCTGAACTTTTCGAGAGCTGTCACGATTATAGTCGAAAATTCATTGCTCGTCAGTTTTCCTTCGCATTCGTTCCAAATATAACAGTAGCCCAAATTTCTTTTACAATCGTAAAGTGTGAAATTATGCACAATGAGTTTGGTCTTATAGTAGAGTGCCGAAACATTCGAACGTGGGCTTAAAAGCACCGATTGTAAATCCATGGCAAGGACTTCGTGTTCCGTGGAAATGTCCTTAGCGAGTTCTTTTCGAGCCTCGTCTTTCTTATCACGATGAGTCTTATAGTCAATATCTGAAACATTACCAGCTTTGTAAGACTCACAAATATCACACAAGTCCTTTTTTGGGCTAAATAAAGACAAATTGAGTGCTTTAAACATGTTGAAAAAGGTGGTAATGCTTAATGGCTCAAGGTTCTCTCTGACACAGAAGTCTTTTCTGTAAGTTGCATAGAGCTGGGATTTTGATGTCCAGATTGGTTCAAGATACAACTTTGATGAGTCTTTTCGGCAGTAGTGTGATTCAAGTTTTGGCATGGAATCAAAAAACTTGCGTAACTGGTTTTTAGCTTCCACTTTGGTATTATTTTTCGGTGCACCTTTGGGATCATCTTCATTAATAATCCACTTCTTTATCACCCATTCCCCAACACCTAAATTGTTAAGGAACATGGTTTTGCAGACCCGAAATCGAATCCCCGTGCTATCAGTTAAATATAACTCTACAGAGTTTTTCCGCCTAGATGATGTACCAGCACACCTCTCTCTTTCTTTTTTCTTAGAAATCGAAGACATTTTAATAAACACCTTCTTTTCCTTCCAACTCATTTTCCAAAACTTCTCAAACATTGTTTGTCTTTCTTCTTCTGGTATTTTATCACAGTGCATCTTGGTATCCCCTTTCAAGCTTAATTTGCATTTGCATCTACTTTTCATCTCTCTCGCGGGCTTAGGTTCAATAAAGCCCCATTTATTTCCTCTCTTCTTCTTTCCTAAATAAGCCTTACCTTTTTCTCTTTGTTCCTTGTTTTTATTTGCGTCCCATTGGTGGGGTTCACTTTTCTTTTGTCTTTTTCTTGGAGGCGGAGACGAGGTAGTGATAGTCTGCTCAACTGTTTCTGATGACGTTAGATTCGAATCTAATGGAACAGAGCTGATGCTTTTTAAAGAATCTTGGCTCGTGTATCTTCGGTAAATAGATTTATCATTATTAATTAAGATGTTAAAGGGGCAGTCCCTCAATACTTTATAATTATCTGTTAGTACCACGGAGCATCCTGGTTTAGTGTGTTCTTCTGATAACCTCGGCGTAGAAATATCTACAGGTTCAACCGTTTCTATGGGATTCAGAGTAACACATTCAGTTATTGATGACTGTAGATCTGAATCTAATACAACAGGAATGCTACTTGCAGAATCTCTGTTTGTGGATCCTTGATGAGATCCATCATTTCTAATCATGAGCTGCGGCTGATCTTCCAACACCATTGAATTATCACACTGTACCACTACACGTTCAACCGTTTCTATGGGATTCAGAGTAAAACATTCAGTTATTGATGACTGTAGATCTGAATCTAATACAACAGGAATGCTACTTGCAGAATCTCTGTTTGTGAATCCTTGATGAGATCCATCATTTTTAATCATGAGCTGCGGCTGATCTTCCAACACTATTGAATTGTCACACTGTACCGCATAGCATCCTGGTTCGATGCTCAGTTTTTCGGGCGGAATATTCCGGAGTATTTTTGCAGCGCGTGAATTTTGCAACATCATGTAGTTATGTATTTAACTAAAACAACGAAAATAATGCTTAGAGTTAGACAAAATAAAAAACAAATTACTATTCAATAAATTCAAAGTTCGTATCTCCATGGCAAACAGTCACAACGCAAAGCTAAACAAACAATCAAACTTCTTAACTCCATCCCATAGCAAAATAACTAATTTCGCTTATTAATTGCAAAAGGGGGATGCCCATATTAGGCCATGTAACGCCCAACAATGTGCATTTGTTAAAAAAATATATCTTTATTTATGGTTATTAATCGCGGTATTCATTTATCCTAAAACAATGGGAATATTTTTGCACAAATTAAAAGTACCGAAAAGATAAAAATAAAATTAGGTAAATACGTAATTCATTAGTCTGTGAATAAAATAAAAAATGTTGCCAATCACAAAAATCATTAAAAAATCGATTCCCCTTTTCGATCGATTACTTATGGTGTCATTATTACCATGCATATATGATCTTTCGATAACTATTACGATGTTATGATATAGGTTTAAAATAACCGTTGACAATGGATATTTATCCAAAGCAGTCGATACGCAACCGTAATAACCAAATGTTTACCGACTACAGACGAAAAAGGATGGTTATGTTTTTACTGTGTGTGCGGATTAGGCTATGTTGAATCGTTTTTTGCTATGGTGCTTAAAACGTAGGATGCATTTTATTATTGAGGGAGCTACTATCAAAGAATATTTTATTCGCTTAACTCGTAAAGTACTTGACCAACTTTAAGAATTCTTTCACCACTAGATTGTTATGTATAATTTTAGATATCTAATATAGGGTTAATTTTATTATAGAGGGCGCTACTTTCAATGAATACGTTTTTTGGCTAATCTCAAAAATTACTAGACCGATTTTGAAAATTCTTTCACCATTACATTGCTAATGAGGGCGTTAGCTGTGTGATAAATTATATTATTACAATAAATAATTGTGAGATTAATATTTTCTAAATAAATAAAACTAAATACCTACCTAAGATGTTCAAATCCAATTATTATTTTTACAATTTAAGAATCGTATTTACACACTTTACTTACTCATTGATTATTGTAGATAAAGAGGTAATAAACCTAAAGTAAAAGAGCTCCGCTTAAACGAAAAAACTATTTATTAGAATAAAACTAAATGTTGAAAAAAAGTGGTTCAGTGCGAGTCGGACTCGCAGGCCCATGAAGAGTTCAGTAGTAACAAGCATATATTTTAAATCGAGTCAAAATACCACTATCATTATCGCCAGCAACAAATTATTTTGTTTTTCATAGTGTTTGTATAAATAACAAAGTTGTTTTTGCGGTTCCTTAAAATGTGCTACTTGTATCAAAAAAAGGACTATTATACATTAAAGGGGTTTCTGTGGTTTATTCATTACCAAAGAGAAAAAACTTATTGCGCAAAATAGGTTTTTATTAATTTCAAGTCATCAAAAGCGGCAGTCAACCATTAAAAACTAAAACAACCGTTGTTATAGGCTCGGTTGAATTCATTGACAACCTTCACATTTATAGTTATGATAATTAAACAAGCGAATTACTAGCTGATTTACCAAGAATTCTTTAGAGTATAACAAAACGCTACTGCACAAGTTAACTGTTATTCTTATCTGTTTTTAACACAACATTTAAAATGGAATCATGTTATGATAATTCAAGAAGTTAATTTCCAGCTGATTTACCACGAATTCTCTAAAGCATAACAAAACAATACAGCACAAGCTAACTGTTCTTAAAAATACATTTGAAATAGAGTTTCAATAAATAAAGGAAATTATATTTTAAAAAGCGTGCAGAACTTAAAACGCGTCAAAGATTATTCTTTTTATGATATTATTAATCGAATAAAAATCGATATCATTCCATAGATTTTATGACCGTTAAGTGGCAACATCGTATCCGACAGGTAGGCCGCTGTCACTGTTATGTCACAAGAATTAAATTACGTGTTGTTATCGTGTTATTGTTCTGTTGTAAAAGTAAAATGCAATTGTTGATCTCTCAACAATTGGTTCGAACACAGCAGGTAAATAGTTGGTACATATCACGATGTGGTATGTCTTCCTCTAAGAAATGCTTTATAACTGAGTTTACTTGAATAATATCAATATAATAATTGTAGCTTCTTTATTAGGTATAAGTTTCGAGTACAGTGAACGTGTAGTGTGGCACTCGCAAAATGCACCAATAGTTCGTCTTGAACATATATACATCAGCTGTGGCACTGACACTTATGAGAATAAGATCACACACATTGTTTGTCTTCGATTTTCCACGTGAGGAATTATTTGCGCTACGTGAGGTAAGTGTTTAACATGTTTAACATTTCAATTTATTAAATGTGATCCATATATCTGATAATTATACATGTTTTTACACTGATTGTATATCAACTCAAGAACTTGTTTTATTTTTTCACATCTGCCCTAGCTATATCTGACAAACATACTAGCTTATTTATGAGATTAACCAGTTTTATCAACTACCAAGAAAGGAGACAGTTGATTTTTCATTGTTTTTGGACTGCTGGTAGTCTGTCAGTCCTTAATTATTAAATAATATAGGGCATTAAATCCGTCCTTGTGCAGTAACATTTAACTTGATAAATATTTTATTTATATTTGAGTTTGAAATAAATCTATTTTATTTTTTCACTTTGACTTCATTTTTTGTATTTTACATTATTTCAGTTGTCATGCCGTGTATATCATAATTGCTGGCAATGAACTGATAGAACAGCATCATGTTCAACTGCAGAACGGGAACCATCTGAATCATCTAGTCCGTCCTCGTTGCAATCTGAAGTGAGTAATGTATTGCACCCAGAACAACAAAGCTTAGATCATACATCACACAGTGTACTGCTAACTAATTATATAAAAGCACAATGTTTTTTACCAGGTTGTAACAGTTCCATCAGCATTGCAAGTATGTTTTTTTGTGATTAACTACATATTGCGATAACAAACATACATAGTGACAAGTACTATGTATGTGTGTTATACTTGGTAGAGCCATGCTGCAGTTATATTAGAAGTATAGTTGTAGCATGAATGGGTCGGCTCGACCGGGGAAGGAGCACCCTCTCACAGAATACCAGCGTGAAATAGTAGCTTAATGCTGCTGTGTTTTGTATGGTGAGTGTAGAGAACCGGAGACCCTTTTTACTGGAAACGAGAAAATGATCTTAGTCCTCACGGGTGACAACGCATCTGCATTTTGATTTGTAATTGAGGATAGATGTGGATGTCTAAGGGTCGCAGAAATGTCTCCAGCAGATGGTGAATCTCAGTTAATGACAAGATATGCTAATAAATCCAGAGCCGTGACTATGTGTCGATATGGGTACTAGAGGTGGTGAATGGCATTTTTAAAACTGAATTTAAAATATTTCATCAAAATTACTTTAACAGGGCTTCTACACATTTGATGATAGACTGCTGTGGCTTCTGCTATAGTTAATAAATTGCACACAAAAATAAGGGACAGGGATGATGCGGCTCAAATACTTGAAATAGTTCATCAAAATATGGAGACAAATAATGATTTTTCTGAGTATGCTAGGGAAAACAATCTAAATAGAGCTAGGGCAGGCAGACTTTAGAAATATAAATGTAGACTTTAAAATGTTAGGGAATTTCCTGTTTTAACTTACAGCGACTTAATATTAATTGCTTGTGTCACATACCAATTAAAGCAAGCTCGCTACTATTATGGTGAGCATATAAGATTTAATGGTTGCTACCGGATAGAACTCTGTAATAACCAGAGGAGCAGCATTATGGAAGGAATAAAGTTAAGCCCTAGCTGATCTTTACTTAGGGCTAGAATTGCAAGTCATCACTATTAGTCGTAAAGTGTATTTTATTATATTAATTCTATATAATATCTAATATATAAATTCTTTTTTAGGAAGGATGCTTGGTACTACCACCTGCTTAGGACCCTGTAATTAATGAAATTAAAAACTCAAGCATACCACTGCAAGACTTCTAGACACAGTAAGTTCATTCTGTAGATCGGACAATAAATAAAAATTAAAAATCTGAAGGTACTCCGGGTTAACGCTGACATTGGGACGTCGGTCACCTCAGTCTGCCGTAACCATGGGTGCTGGAAAGCACCCGGAATGTCTGGAATTAAAAATCAAAGAAATAAAACGCGATAAAATCGATAAAAATAGTTGTTAAAAAAACTGCATTTGTGAAAATAAAAACTTCAAATATTTTCAAAACCCCGACTTTTTTTAAAGCAATTCCTTTACCATTTCATTGTTTTAATTGCATATTATCATATCTATATGCTTTTATATGTGGGCACTCATGGCCGAAGTGTCTATGAAGACTGGGCATTGCCCTTTAATAGCTAGATCAAATAATAATACGAAACAAACTCACCTTCTACTCTATTCTATCAAAATAATCACATTTATCACAATATTTGTCTAAAAAGTTAACCGAC
Source organism: Parnassius smintheus behrii (assembly GCA_036936625.1). Classification (NCBI taxonomy): domain Eukaryota; kingdom Metazoa; phylum Arthropoda; class Insecta; order Lepidoptera; family Papilionidae; genus Parnassius; species Parnassius smintheus. Next base: position 37,896,074 of record JAUPFT010000028.1, read on the forward strand.
GACGTGACGTCCACACCTCGGAGCTCTCAAGCCGCACTAAACGCGGGAGTTACGAATATTGCAAACAAGAAAATGGCGTCGTGGAGTTACGTATTTTTTTAAATGTCGAATAACTTTTTAAACAACTTTCCGCGGGAGATACGAAGTACACTATCAGATGCGTTTTAAGATTTACCGATAGATGACACTAAAACAAAAAATAAACATATTTTGGAGTTACGCATTCTTATAATTAGGCCGACGATATTTTGCAATCATTTTCTAATAAATCAAATAATTTTAGATTTAAAATTAAATCTCTGTGTAATAGTTTGAAACTGCGCTGATGATCTCGGAATATTTTTTCTGTATTTGTGAGCCGAAGATCTACGTTTTAGCTTTCCAAACAGCGCCATCTATCATTAAATGGACAGTTACTAATTATTTAAATAATATATTACATTTATATCTTTAAATAATTAGATTTATGAAAGTGAATGTTCTAATTATTTACTTTTACTTTTTTTATTTTATTTTGAAAGTGAAATTATTTAAACAGACAATTGTGAGATTTACGAAGAATACGAAATTAAGAGAATAAAAATACGAAAATAAGAGAATACGAAAACATTGCTTTTAGTTTCATTTACGTATAAACTAATTAAAACTGGTCTGTCTGCAATTTTTTTCTAAAACTTTCACTATCCTTATAGTTTAACTTCAACTAACACAACATTTCTAAGTCATATCGTCAAATAGATTTTATAATAAATAATAGAAACAGAAACTTTTTTATTCAATGTAAATTATAAACAATACTTATTGAAAGTCAATTTTTTCATTTACCACTGGTTCCTAAAAAAACCTCTGTCCTGGGAAGAACCGGCAAAAAACCCAGCAGGGCTATTTTTTTTTTTCAAATAATAGCTTACAATTATGTTTACAATTAACAACATAAGACAAAATTAGATATATATATATATATATCCGTGGCTTTGGGCTTTGGGATTCATATCTGAGGGGTGCATACCAACATTCTGTCGCTGATATTATTAGATAGTATAGTTTTGGCTTTCATTTTTTCATATAATATTAGCGCCATGTACTAAGCCGTGTAGTGGCGGTTGAGAATATACACTACCCCATATCTTCCCGTGGGTGTCGTAAGAGGCGACACAGGGAGACAGGCAGGAGATGGGCAGCAGCATTTTCCTGATAACAGCAATGATGTAATAAAAAACTGCGGTTGCCAACCCGCTCGCCAAGCGTGGCAACTATGGCAAATATCCCCCCATGAGTAATGACGCAAACAAACGGCCCCCAGTCCCCGGCGGCCCCGCTATTCCTGGCTACGGTGGCGACCATGGTAACGGCGGGGCAGTGGGTGCTAAGAATCTCCGGTGGAGGTTCGGTTGCCACCTACGACGACTCGACCTGGCAACATATAACGCACGCACCCTGAGGACTGACGAGAAGATACTGGAGCTGGGAGAAGAGGTAGACAATTTGCACTGGCATATTATTGGATTATCCGAGGTCCGAAGAGAGGGGGAGGACACGGCAATCCTCGACTCCGGCAACTTTCTACCACCGGGTGGGCGACCATCTGTCCCAAGGAGGTGTCGGATTTATCGTCCACAAGTCTCTCGTCAACAACGTTGTAAAGATTGGGAGTGTGTCGACGAGGGTCGCGTACCTGATACTCAGAATCACCAAACGGTGTTCGCTGAAGGTCATACAGGTTTACGCACCAACCTCGGCACATCCTGATGAGGGGTGGAGGAAATGTATGAGGATATTTCCAGAGCCAGAGATTTATACGTGGTAGAGCCATGCTGCAGTTATATTAGTAGTATAGTTGTAGCACGAATGGCTCGGCTCGACCGGGTAAGGACCATGCTCTCACAGAATACCAGCGTGAAATAGTAGCTCAATGCTGCTGTATTTCGTATGGTGAGTGTAGAGAACCGGAGACCCTTTTTACTGGAAACGAGGCATTCCATCTTAGTCCTCATGGGTGACAACGCATCTGCATTTTGATTCGTAATCGAGGATAGATGTTGATGTCTATGGGCCACAGCAACCACTTACAAGGCACTCCCCTTGTTGCCTTAGCCAGTATCGGAATCCTCGGCGTCGACATATCGAGTTACGTGCAGTTGCGTGGTCACTTGGAAGGGAAGGCCAAATTGGCCTCTAAAAAGCTTGGCGTGCTCAGCAGAGCGGGACAGTATTTCATGCCGGCACACCGCCTGCAACCTTACAAGGCGCAGGTTTGGCCGCACATGAAATACTGTTCCCATCTCTGGGCTGGGGCTCCCCAGTACCAGCTCCTTCCACTTGACCGCATTCAGCGCAGAGCGGCTAGAATCGTCGACGACCGAGTGCTTTCCGATTGGCTCGATTCACTGGCGCTGCGAAGAGATGTTGCATCTCTTTGCGTATTTTATCGCATCTATCACGGGGAGTGCTCTGAGGAATTGTTCGGATTAATCCCAGCCGCCAAATTTCGTAAACGCACTATACGGCAAACGTCCCGATACCATCCACACCATCTGGATGCGATGATGCTGAGATTTACCGATAGATGACACTAAAACAAAAAATAAACATATTTTGGAGTTACGCATTCTTATAATTAGGCCGACGATATTTTGCAATCATTTTCTAATAAATCAAATAATTTTAGATTTAAAATTAAATCTCTGTGTAATAGTTTGAAACTGCGCTGATGATCTCGGAATATTTTTTCTGTATTTGTGAGCCGAAGATCTACGTTTTAGCTTTCCAAACAGCGCCATCTATCATTAAATGGACAGTTACTAATTATTTAAATAATATATTACATTTATATCTTTAAATAATTAGATTTATGAAAGTGAATGTTCTAATTATTTACTTTTACTTTTTTTTATTTTATTTTGAAAGTGAAATTATTTAAACAGACAATTGTGAGATTTACGAAGAATACGAAATTAAGAGAATAAAAATACGAAAATAAGAGAATACGAAAACATTGCTTTTAGTTTCATTTACGTATAAACTAATTAAAACTGGTCTGTCTGCAATTTTTTTCTAAAACTTTCACTATCCTTATAGTTTAACTTCAACTAACACAACATTTCTAAGTCATATCGTCAAATAGATTTTACAATAAATAATAGAAACAGAAACTTTTTTATTCAATGTAAATTATAAACAATACTTATTGAAAGTCAATTTTTTCATTTACCACTGGTTCCTAAAAAAACCTCTGTCCTGGGAAGAACCGGCAAAAAACCCAGCAGGGCTATTTTTTTTTTCAAATAATAGCTTACAATTATGTTTACAATTAACAACATAAGACAAAATTAGATATATATATATATATATATATATATATATATATATATATATATATATATATATATATATATATATATATATCCGTGGCTTTGGGCTTTGGGATTCATATCTGAGGGGTGCATACCAACATTCTGTCGCTGATATTATTAGATAGTATAGTTTTGGCTTTCATTTTTTCATATAATATTAGCGCCATGTACTAAGCCGTGTAGTGGCGGTTGAGAATATACACTACCCCATATCTTCCCGTGGGTGTCGTAAGAGGCGACACAGGGAGACAGGCAGGAGATGGGCAGCAGCATTTTCCTGATAACAGCAATGATGTAATAAAAAACTGCGGTTGCCAACCCGCTCGCCAAGCGTGGCAACTATGGCAAATATCCCCCCATGAGTAATGACGCAAACAAACGGCCCCCAGTCCCCGGCGGCCCCGCTATTCCTGGCTACGGTGGCGACCATGGTAACGGCGGGGCAGTGGGTGCTAAGAATCTCCGGTGGAGGTTCGGTTGCCACCTACGACGACTCGACCTGGCAACATATAACGCACGCACCCTGAGGACTGACGAGAAGATACTGGAGCTGGGAGAAGAGGTAGACAATTTGCACTGGCATATTATTGGATTATCCGAGGTCCGAAGAGAGGGGGAGGACACGGCAATCCTCGACTCCGGCAACTTTCTACCACCGGGTGGGCGACCATCTGTCCCAAGGAGGTGTCGGATTTATCGTCCACAAGTCTCTCGTCAACAACGTTGTAAAGATTGGGAGTGTGTCGACGAGGGTCGCGTACCTGATACTCAGAATCACCAAACGGTGTTCGCTGAAGGTCATACAGGTTTACGCACCAACCTCGGCACATCCTGATGAGGGGTGGAGGAAATGTATGAGGATATTTCCAGAGCCAGAGATTTATACGTGGTAGAGCCATGCTGCAGTTATATTAGTAGTATAGTTGTAGCACGAATGGCTCGGCTCGACCGGGTAAGGACCATGCTCTCACAGAATACCAGCGTGAAATAGTAGCTCAATGCTGCTGTATTTCGTATGGTGAGTGTAGAGAACCGGAGACCCTTTTTACTGGAAACGAGGCATTCCATCTTAGTCCTCATGGGTGACAACGCATCTGCATTTTGATTCGTAATCGAGGATAGATGTTGATGTCTATGGGCCACAGCAACCACTTACAAGGCACTCCCCTTGTTGCCTTAGCCAGTATCGGAATCCTCGGCGTCGACATATCGAGTTACGTGCAGTTGCGTGGTCACTTGGAAGGGAAGGCCAAATTGGCCTCTAAAAAGCTTGGCGTGCTCAGCAGAGCGGGACAGTATTTCATGCCGGCACACCGCCTGCAACTTTACAAGGCGCAGGTTTGGCCGCACATGAAATACTGTTCCCATCTCTGGGCTGGGGCTCCCCAGTACCAGCTCCTTCCACTTGACCGCATTCAGCGCAGAGCGGCTAGAATCATCGACGACCGAGTGCTTTCCGATTGGCTCGATTCACTGGCGCTGCGAAGAGATGTTGCATCTCTTTGCGTATTTTATCGCATCTATCACGGGGAGTGCTCTGAGGAATTGTTCGGATTAATCCCAGCCGCCAAATTTCGTAAACGCACTATACGGCAAACGTCCCGATACCATCCACACCATCTGGATGCTTGGCGGTCCACCACTGTACGTTTCATAAGGAGTTTTCTTCCACGTACAACCTCTCTGTGGAATAGTTTACCACCGGCGATTTTTCCGGACCGATACGACCTGGGGACCTTCAATAAAAGAGCTTACTCCTTTCTAAAGGGCCGGTAACGCAACCGCAATTCTCCTGGTGTTGCGGTTGATCATGGGCGGCGGTAGTCACTTAACATCAGGTGAGCCGCATGCTCGTTTGCCCCTTCTTCTATAAAAAAAAACGTACCATCAAGTGGACTGCGTGCTCGTTTGTCACCCTATTCTATATAAAAAAAGAGCCATGCATTCCTCCAAAACCCACTACACGGTGTTGATGGGAGACTTCAACGCAAAACTAGGCACAAGAGAAAGCAGTGAGCTGAAGGTAGGGAAATTTGGAGTAGGGCAACGAACCCGAAGGGGCCAGCAGCCGGCCGACTTTATGGAGAAAGAGGGACTCTTTATGATGAACTCTTTCTTCCAGAAGCGGCCCCACAGGAAGTGGACCTGGTTGAGCCCCGACGGTTCGACAAAAAATGAGATTGACTTCATTATGACGACCAGACGCCAACTGTTCAATGATGTCTCAGTGATCGCAAGGGTGAAAACTGGCAGCGATCACCGAATGGTTAGAGGCACACTGAACCTAAACGTTAAGTTGGAGAGGTCTCGTCTAATGAAGTCAACGCTCCGTCCCCCTCGTGCTCTAATCCAGAATCCCGAAACCTTTCAGCTCGAGTTACAAAACCGCTTTCAGAGCCTAGAGGATTGCAATGCAGTGGACGATATGAATGACAAGCTCGTGGAAGCTGTCCATGCGGTCGGAGCTAAGTTCTGCAACCCGCCGCAGAAGAACACAAAAACTCTCCAATCACACTCTTAATCTCATGGCTGTTAGACAGGAGATGAGGCTGCAATCGTCAACAGATTTGACAGCATACAGGCAACTGAACAGACAGATCTCCAAATGATTGCGGCGAGACTTACGCAACTTTAATACAGCTCGTATTAAAGAAGCGATCGAGCGGAACCAGGGCTCCAAAATCTTTGCAAGAGATGTGTTTGCCAGAAAGAGCCAACTGTTAAAGCTGAAGACTGAGTGTGGCAACATCGTTTCCGGGACACCTGAGATTCTGAGTGAGATTGAGAGGTTCTATGGGCAGCTGTACACATCATCGTTGGAGCCACACGCAAGTGTGAGTAACGATCCAAGAGCAAGTGTTATCCGACACTAGTCGATGATATCCCGGACATCAGTCTGAGCGAGATTAGAATGACTCTCCAGCACCTTAAAAACGGCAAGGCCCCGGGCGAGGATGGAATTACAGCGAAGCTTCTGAAAGCGGGTGGAACACCGGTACTTGAAGTCCTTCAGAAGCTCTTCAATTCCGTCCTCCACGGTGACACTACTCCAGAGGCGTGGAGCAGAAGTGCGGTGGTCTTGTTCTTTAAGAAAGGCGACAACGCTCTCTTGAAGAACTAAGACCGATTTCCCTTCTTCCGATTTTCCTTCTTCATGCGATTGATGAAGCGTCTACGTGCTGTTTTCGAGAGTCATTACGAATCGTCTCGCACGCAGACTCGACGACTTCCAGCCTCCCGAACAAGCCGGTTTCCGAAAAGGCTTCAGTATACATATGTATATGTATTCAGTACCATATGATTATATATTCAGTACCATAGACCACATACATACCCTGCGGCAGATTGTACAGGAGACCGAAGAGTACAATCTGCCACTTTGCCTGGCATATGTGGACTATGAGAAAGCCTTTGATTCCGTCGAAATTTGGGCGATGCTACAGTCCCTTCAGCGGTGTCAAGTTAACTGTCGGTATATTGAAGTGCTGAAGTATTTGTACAGTAGGGCTGCGATGGCTATCGGAGTACAGAACCAGAGTTCGAAACATATCCAACTGCAGAGAGGTGTAATACAGGGTGATGTTATATCCCCGAAACTCTTCACCGCTGCGTTGGAAGACGTTTTCAAGCTACTGGACTGGAAAGGATACGGTATTAACATCAATGGCGAGTACATCACTCACCTTCGATTTGCCGACGATATAGTCCTTATGGCAGAATCGCTGGAGGACCTTAGCACTATGCTCAATGACCTCAATGGTGTCTCCCAACGGATAGGTCTTAAGATGAACATGGACAAAACAAAGATCATGTTTAATGTCCATATCACACCTATGGCGGTAGTTGTTGGGAGCACTATGCTCGAAGTTGTTGACGAGTACGTTTACCTGGGACAAATAGTCCGACTAGGTAAGTCCAACTTCGACCGAGAGGTCAATCGACGGATTCAACTCGGTTGGGCAGCGTTCGGGAAATTACGACACATCTTCTCGTCAGGTATACCTCAATCTCTGAAAACTAAAGTGTTATAACCAGTGCGTGTTGCCAGTGATGACTTACGGGTCTGAGACGTGGTCCTTCACTGCTGGCCGTATGAGGACGCTCAAGGTCGCTCAGCGACCTATGGAGAGGGCTATGTTCGGAGTTTCACTGCGTGATAGACTCAGAAATGAGGATATCCGCAGTAAAACCAGAGTGACCGACATAGCCCAACGGATTATTAAGCTGAAGTGGCAACGGGCCGGCCATATAGCTCGAAGAACCGATAACCGATGGGGAAGAAAGGTTCTCGAGTGGCAACCTCATACCGGTAGGCGTAGTGTAGGGCGACCCCCCACTAGATGGAGTGAAGACCTGGTAAGACATGTAGGAAGCCGATGGATGTAGGTGGCTCAGGACCGTGCTTTGTGGCATTACTTGGGGGAGGCCTATGTTCAGCAGTGGACTTGTGAAGGGCTGTAATGATGATGATGATGATGATGATGTACTTACTGCTAAATAAAGTAATGATAAGTCACCGATAAAGTTAAATAATGGAATTCTTCTGAATACTTATTATATAAGTAGCTTGAAAATTAAGTGCTCCGTGAGATTTTTATCTCTATTTGATGGAACAATTAATGGCATTGTTGGCTGTCTAATTACTAAGTGGATGTGGTCAACATTCGTGCAGAAGCTTCAATCCCGATTTTATGAATTTTATTGAAACAAATACGAGAGCCCGCCGTGAGATTTCATCATAGCACGAGAGCAAAACGTGTGAGATTCTCTCGAGGACAAATTAAACTGTTATAGAAAATTTTAAGTGCTGACTTATCACGTGTTAGGTGAAGTCGTAGAGAATAACTTAATGGAGAAATCTAGTTGTATGAGTAGTTAAAAAGACGTGGAAATGTGAAAACGGTTAATATGAACTGAAGCTTTGCGGTATACGCTTCTCTGCGCACAAAACACAACTAGTAGTAGGTTACTTGGAGCTCTGTATACAGTCGTGAGACGTATGAAAGCTGCTACTGTATTTTTTTACCTTTAATGAGACTTATAAATCAGTTTGTCATTTAAAATAGCTCTAACAATTTCAGAGATATTTAAAAAAAATCTGACAGACCAGGTTTCATAGCTCGCATAAGTAGATATATGTAAATATCCTATACCTTTAAGCGAGCAATTATTGTATATACAGTATGTAACAAAAACCCTGTTGGTCGTTTCAAGGACGTATAGGTGTACACATAGGCATGGTAATTATGATAATGAAAATTTTTTTGTAATGATTTCTTAAATTTACGCGAACACTACACATTGAATAAAACTATTATTTACGGATTTTATCGCGTTTAATTACATTAATTTATTTTTATTATTATCCCGACGTTTCGGGTGCTTTACAGCGCCCATGGTCACGGGGTGGACTGAGATGTTTGACGTCCCAATGTCATAGTTAGTCCGGCTACCTTCAGTTTTTTAATATTAATTTTTGGTCCGATTTACGCAAAACGAGCTTATAGTATCATGAAGTCTTGCAGTGGTATGCTTGGGTTTGGGTTTAATTTTGATAATTATAGGATCCCAAGCAGATGGTAGCACCCAACCATCTTCTCTATTGAAATTTGGATGTTTTTTAATTTCAATAGCCTCGCGTATCATCCTTGGTAGGAATCGGTGTTCTTTTGCGAGAATTTGTGGTTTATCAAATCTAATGTAATGGTGGGGACGATCTTGAACATGTTCGCAGACTGCAGACTTCCCGGAGCGTCGGTGCTTCACATCAGCTATATGTTCCTTCACGCGGGTTTTTATAGATCTCTTTGTTTGACCTATGTTAGAGAGACCACATTCACAATCTAGCTTGTACACACCTGCATCTTGTAGAGGAATATTACATTTGATGGATGGTAAAAATTGACTAATCTTCTTCAGCGGCTTGTAGTATGTCTTAATGGATGCTCGCTTCAAGATGTAGCCAATCTTGTCCGTGACTCCTCTAACATATGGTAGTAGAGCAGGCGCGCGCTCGACTGTGGCCGGCTTCACTCGTTCACTGTGACGTAGGCGCGGGACCCGAAGCTTGTTGTCTTGCAATACTTGCCTGACATGCTGAAGCTCCGCAGCCAGATGTTTTCTGTCACAGATCCCTCGTGCTCTCTGAAACAAAGATTTACCCACGGTAGCTAACTGTGAAGGATGATGGTGAGATTCACCATTTAGATATCGGTTGGTATGGGTCTTTTTCCTATACACAGTGTGACCAATAGTGTTATCAGGATTTCGGATGACTAAAGGTTTTAGTCATCCGAAATCCTGATAACACTATTCTTTATATTTTTATGTTTTTATTAAAAATCTCAGTCCCCCCCGTGACCATGGGCGCTGTAAAGCACCCGAAACGTCGGGATAATAATAAAAATAAATTTATGTAATTAAACGCGATAAAATCCGTAAATAATAGTTTTATTCAAAATTTTTTTGGTTGCTTTAAATGGGGTTTTTAGGTTTCTAATAAGATAACTTAAGAAATATTAAATTTCTAAAAATGTTATTTGCTTCTGAACTTACCGAAACGTGCCGGCATAATATTATCTACGTCACAGAATAAATAATAGTCTACGGCCGATATGAGGTCACTGACCAGGGTTGCTAATGCCAATGTATGTAATTCCCCAAAATTCCATATGAAATTCCCCAAATTTGGGGACAAAAATCTGCTGATTCCCCACAAATTCCCCTCAATATTATTTTAAACAATGAAACAAGTTTAACCTATTTAAATAATATTTATTTTTTAACCTTTGTTGCACTTTTTCCATACGTTTGATGCAAGCATTTTGTTGGAAGGATTAAACTTGGCACTGCCGCCCAATTTTTTTATACCCTCTCTTGTTGCCATTAAAGACACTACAGTACCTGTATTTAGCCGATTGCGATTTTCTGTTTTTAAACATCAAAGCGCACTAAATTTTCTTTCGACCGACGCGTTTGAAAATGGCAATATGAGCAACAAAGACATAACAATTTTTACTGCTACCGCAGCATTTTTAAGGCGAAATACTTTACCCTAGTAACTTTCGGCATTGATGTTATCTCCATGAATTTCAAGCCCATGTTGCTCAAAATCTAACAAAGCGTGAGTTCGCCACTCGTCATCTAATTTTTGTGCGGTCACAAATTTATAAAGCACTGGAAATCGCTTCAGCACAGGCACAAGTGATTTAATTAGAAACTGTTGAGCTTCTGATGGATTTACAGCGGATATAATAGAAAATAGAGGATCCCCAAAATCAAATCGCTTGGTAATATCTGACGTCAATTCAATATAAAACTCCTGGCAGGTTCTATAGAAATCTGCAATAGCAGCACGAGGTACATTTTCGTAATTTTTTAAAATTTCAATACTTTCTCCAGCCTTTAATCCAATATATATTTCGTTTAAACTTAGAAAATGTGTTGGGTTTTTGAAGTCTGCGTTTAAAATATTAGCACAGGACTTGATATAGCTAATTTTCATGAAATTAGAAGACAACGTTTTCAAAAGGTTTTCGACTTCTGATTTCAATTTGTAAAGAAGGGAAGTTTCTGATTGAAACAAGACATTGAATTTTGTTACCAGTGCAAGTACGTAAGACACGAACTCCAAATATACCACAGTGAATTGGTTGTTCATTGTAATCAGCATTTCTTCGTTAGTCTTCGACGGATCTGAGAAGACTGTTTCTGTCAGGTAGGCTTTTAATGGAGTATACTGCTCTAAGACACGGTCTATACACGCTTTCAGCGAGAGCCATCGAGTTTGAGCTGGTGTGAGAATTTTGTGAATCTCCACTTGAAAGAATTCTTGAAACTCTCTAAATTTTAGTTGTCTTTGTGAACTTCTACTGAAGTGAGCTCCAACAGAACGCAAACGTTTCGAGGCAATTTAAGACAAGCTTTAGATGATGATAGGTGTATCATGTGACAAGAACATTTCACCAGAGCAATGTGAGGCAAATCTTTTCTAAGAAGAGCAAAAACAGAGCAATGTTCTCCAACCATCACGTTTGTGGTATCTGAACTAAACCCTACCATGTTTTCTATCGATATGTTTTTATTTCGAAGCATTTGATGTAAACAGTCATACAGTCCCTTAGCAGTTCCTGATGACAATTCCACCATATCCAGAAACAAATGCTCTACCTTATTGGTGTTCTCATCATAGACAACAGCAGTAAAACAGCATTGTTTTAAAGAGCTCTGATCAGTCGTTTCATCCATTATTAATGAAAAGAAGATTTTTTCTCCGCGTAATTTTTCATATATATCCTCTAAAAATGTGTTTCCTAAAACATTATTTATTATAGCCGTCGCCTTGGTTCTGTGTAAATTCATATTTTTAGCTATAACTGAGTCTGCGAAAATCTCTTTGCAGAGTGGGCCCAAGATGTCGCTAAATGATATTGGTATATTATTTTCAGCCAACGCTCCGGCTAATTTTAGTTCAGCTTTTCGTACATTTATTTCTAAATCCATCACTGGCAAATAATTTGAAATTTTTGGAATATTCTGTATTTCTAATGATTTTTTCTTATGGCGATCTGAATTCATATGTCGAATCAGATCACTTTTATGTGCTATGATCGACACCGAACAAAGCATACAGTGTGCTAAATCATTTCCATCTTTCATTTTCGAATCTTTGCATAGCCAGCTCAAGAAGTTTGGTTCTTGAAGCCATAAATCATTAAATTTATTCAGGCGTTTTATTTTTTTAGTTCGTGGATTATTTGACTCACTTGTTGCCAAGCCCACTGAAGTCAAACTGGAACTGGGAATGGGAACAGCATATTCTACTTCTATACTAGAAGTTGAAGCCTCTGATGTTTCCTTTTCGGGTTTCCTTTTACGTTCAAGCTAAAAACCAAAAATTAGGATAGTTATAATCACTGAGTTTCTGACAGACGGTAACCTGCTAATGTTTCATGATCGCGCACAAATAAATAAAAAGGCTATTAATTACATTACCTTAGGATTATCTTCTTTGTTTTGGCCTTTCATTAACCATTTATCCATATTTGTACAAGATAGTATCGTTACGGCTCGACAAAATACGTATTATAATATTATAATGTTAAGAAATTCACTATTTCACAAAACGTCAAAAGAAAGGGAATCCCCTAATCATAGTGTCGGTATACTTTCCGATATTTCTAGCTTTCATTCAATTTGGTTTATTGCAACCATAGATCAGAAAAAATATTAAGATTTTTGGCTTGGATGCTTGTCTTTTAAGCGATGTTTTCTTCTCATTCATACTCAAAAAGATAAGTGCAATAAAGAGTATTGAGTCCTCCGTTATCCATAAGTACCTAAATTAAAAAAAATATTAAAGTTTTTGGTATTTTCGAAGAAGTATATTAACGAAGATGTTAAAATCCCCGCATTTTCCCCGCATAATGCCAATCCCCAATAAATCCCCAATCAACTTGAGATTCCCCGCAGTTTGGGGAATTCCCCACAAATCGGCAACCTTGTCACTGACATAGCCGACTCAAAGCAAGCCGCTAATCGGCGCGTGCTTCCCCAAGGTTTTTGTTTTCGTCAGTTCCGTCTGCGCACCGCCCCCGAGCGGTTGTGCATACAGTTCGTGCTCTGACCTCGTGCGGAGTGCAACCTCTCGCCCGCGCGCCCCGTTCTCCCCGGCTAACACCGGCCGAGTAGACGCCGTTGGTGAGGCCCTTTGTTTTCGCATCGTTCTTGCCCCCACGCTCCGGCTGCGAGGTTTGAGCGCGCTTTGCTTTTATTGTTTTGTTTATTGTTTTACTTTTTTGTTCTGTTATTGTTTATTGTTATACTGTTACTTTGTTGTTTGTTACTGTTCTTGGAAGATCGTTCTTGCTCTTCTCAGAGCGAGCCCTTGTTCTTGTCAGAACATAGGGACCCCAGCTTCTGGGAATAGAGCGTCAGTCCTCCCCATCTGCCACCCAAGGCTCCGTTCTTCTCATAGCAGGGACCTCTAGATTCTTAGACTAAAATCGTCACCCCCCTGTCCCAATCATGTCTAGCATCATGTCTGCCATAGACATGAGCAATTTCGAGAGCCAACTTATGGCCACGGTCGCCCAATTCGTCCAAGCCACAGGCCTACCCATCCAAATAAACGAGATCGCTCTCGTCAACGCTTTTTCTCCCATTGCCCCTAAGGCATGTGTCCCCCCTCCCGCCGTCGCGGCTTTCCCCGCGACCCAAGCGGCTGCCCCGCAGACTGACTCACCCGCGTCCCCCAACTCCGATATGGAGCACTCGGCCACCACGTCCGTTACCTCTTCTTCCCGAAAGAGGACCGCCCTCAGCTCCACCGGCTCCTCGGATTCATCCGACTCCGAAGGAACGATAACTGACTCAGCCCAATTCACGCTAGTGAAATCTAAGCGCGGCCCGAAACGCGCCGCGACTTCCCGCACTCCCTCCGCCCCGGCGGCCGCCGCTGCCGCCCGCACACCCTCCGTCGCTGCCTCTACCTCCGCAGCTCCCACCGTTACTCCTACTTCCGCAGTCCCAAACGCTACTGCCTCTCAGTCGAAAGACACTACCGCCAAGCCAGCAACCCGCTGTGCTCCCAAATTGGCTAAAAACCAAGTCCCACCCCCTGTCTTTCTCAGAGATATTTCACAGTTATCCAAAACCCTCTACGATAAGGGTTTCAAATATGACCAAGCCACCAATGTCGGCGAGTAGAAGATCTAAGCCTAGTGTATAACACTATGAATAAGATCAATATAGAGGAAATCTCTATCCTTGCGCGTAAATTGCGCACCGCTCAGTCCCCTCAGGACCGTCTCCTTGCTCTTACTGAGCACATCAACCTACTAAGGTCTTTGTAATAACACTATGCCGGAGCCCTCTGCTCCCGCAATATCGCACGGTCGTATCAAACCAAAGGGTTTGTCGCTTGTTTCATTCAATATCCGCGGTTTGCGAAATAACCTACCAGAGCTTAGGCTATTTCTTCGAGATCGCGAATCCGACCTCCTCCTCCTTCAGGAGACCCACCTCAGCCCCAAGATCTCTAAAGGCCTTTCTATTAAAAATTATTCACTTCTGCGTAATGACAGACCCGACCGCAAAGGCTGCTGTACTGCTATTTATTACAAAAAGTCCCTTCATTGCTCCTACATATCCACTCCGACGCTTACCAGTATGGAAGCCACTATCACTAGATTAGCCATGACTGCACACCAGTCAATCATTACAGCCTCTTGCTATATCCCTAGCAGAACCCTCCCCGTTAAGAGTGATTTCGATTAGGCGGTTCAGTCATTGTGTTTGGAGACTTTAACTCCAAGCATACTGAATGGACCTGCCGCACTACTACCAGTAGTGGCAGGGTGCTGCTCAATATCACTCAGTCTCTCGACCTGACTGTCTACAGCCCCCTCACTGTCACCCACTATCCCGACAATGTTAACTACGCTCCTGACGTGCTAGACTTTGCTCTAGTTAAAGGAGTCTCCCTTAACCTTAGAGCAATCGAGTCTCTCGATGATCTAGGATCTCCCCTTCTTGGCCATCAGCCATCTCCAACTCCCACTTGCAAAACCTACACCAACTGGAAGGGCTTCAAGAAGTCTCTAGCCTCGGCTATAGACTCTCCGGACCCTCCCATAACCCTTTCTTCCGACGTCCTCGACAGTACGGGGCAAATAGACACCGCGGTCGAAAATCTCACCTCACTTATAACATCCTCTCTTAAAGAGAATGAAAAGGTTGTCCCGGTTGCTAAAACTAGTCTTCCCCTAGATATTAGCAACCTGCTAAAAGCCAAAAAAGCTGCCCTCCGTAGAGCTGCACGCTATCCCACTCCCGAATATAGACTTGTGGCCCACCGCCTTCAACGCAAACTCCGTTACCGCCTCCAAAATTACAGAAACCTCGAAAGGGGCAATCTCGTGGAGAAAATCTCTCCCTCCCACACACAGCGTACTACCAGATGGCGAAAGCCCTCCGGATAGACGCTATACCTCTTTGTCTCGTCCCGACGGCTCTATTGCCTTCCAGGACGAAGAAAAGGCTGAGTGTTTTGCCGACAGCGTCGTCGCTCAATGCTCTCCCAGCTCACAACCCACTGACCCCATACACATCCAACTAGTGGAGGACGAGTTCCATCGCCGGAACTCGCCCCCTACCGCCTCTGACCCTATCACTGTGTCCAAAGATGAGATTTCATCTACCATCAAAGGATTTAAGCCCAAAAAAGCACCGGGTGTGGATGGCATCTCCAACCAAGCCCTCAAATAGTTTCCGGAGCAGGTGATCGCCTTATTGGCCATAATCTTCAACGTCTGCTTCGAATTCAGCTTTTTTCCCACCTCTTGGAAAGAGGCAACTGTCATTGGCATTCCCAACTCAGGCAAACCTCACCACCTCCCCTCCAATCACCGCCCCATCAGCCTCCTCAAGGCCATGGGCAAACTTTTCGAACGAGTCATTCTCGTGCGCATGAGGCGCCATTTGTTTCCCACAGACGGCGACCTTCTTGTCATCCCACAACAATTCGGGTTTCGAGCCAAACACTCGTGCCCCCAGCAAGTTCACCGCATGGTGGAATATATCCTCAGCGGTTTTTATCCCCGTCGTCAAAAAACCATCGCGGTCTTCTTCGACATTGCCAAGGCATTCGACAGAGTCTGGCACGAGGGCCTTATCTACAAATTGTATGACTTAGGCCTCCCAGACCGTCTCGTTCGCCTTGTAGCCTCCTATCTGAAGGATCGTACCTTTAGACACGAAGGCACGCTATCCTCTACTCGTCAAATCAAAGCCGGTGTCCCTCAATGCTCTGTGCTTGCACCCCTCCTATATATACTATTCACCAACGACATCCCTATCCCGTCGAATGGTGTTAAACTAGCCCTCTTCGCAGATGACACAGCCCTTTACTCTAAAGGCAACTCACTGCCACAAATTCGGAACAAGATCCAAAAGTCAGTAAGCGACTTCGGAGCTTGGTTCCAAAAATGGCGTATCGACGTAAACCCGGAGAAGAGCTCCGCCGTTTGCTTCGAATATAAACGACGCCGTCTCACCACCACTCCGCCAATCAGGATGTTAGGAACCCCTGTCCCATGGCAAACCACAGCCAAATATTTAGGCGTCACCCTTGATGATAGGCTCACTTTCGAACCCCATATCAAGAAGGTTACTCGCACCGCACGATTTTACATGGGTAGGCTGAACAGCATGTTGGGCAGACACAGTAAAATGTCCCTCCGCAACAAGCGAACCCTATATAAGGTCTGCATGAACCATCATGGCCCCCATTTTCGCACATGCTAAGCCCAAAGCTATAAATGAACTTCAAATAGTTCAAAATCTATTCTGTCGCAGGGCCACTAACTCGCCCTATTATGTCCGTAATGCCGACCTACACCGAGACTTAGAGCTCCCAACAATCCAGAAGTTCCTTAAATCACTCTCTGAGATTTTTCAAAGCCTCAGAGTCCCACTCAAATCATCTCATTCGTGAGACAGCTGCCTATGCAACCCCTATCCACACTCGCTATAGTGTGCGCAGACCGAGAAACTCTCTCTCGGACCCCCCCCCCCCCAACAAGCTTTCGGCTGACCTGAACTGCCTCCTGGCGGCTCAGGCCGAGCCTACATAACACATCCCTTAATCTGCCTTAGTTAGGCACTCGCCTAAGCGGCTTTTCGCCGCTTGCGCCCTCCTTTCTGCCAAAGAGGGTCGCGTTCGTATACGGCTTAGAGATCTCTAGTTAGACCGTTAAGCCAGTCCCTAAAAGGTGGTTAAAAGTCTCCACATAACCACGCAGCCGGCTGCGTGGTTATGTGGAGACTTTTGCCGACTTTTGCTTTTGGATGCTATGAGCATTCCCCACCTCCCTCCCCCGTTTTCCGGAGGGTTGCCCGTACTTGCTTCGGTACCGCAAAAAAAAAAGTTTTTGTGTAAATCTTTATACCTATCTAGACTCAGTTATTCTCAGAAAATTTTAATTTCAAAATAATAGAAATTATAATGAAATCGTTACTATTTCAACCCCAATACACATAGTATTTAGTCCCTACTGTATGACTGTTAAAATTTTTAATAATCTTCCAAATGACATAAATAATTTAACGAATACTACACTATATTTATCCAAATTAACGTTATATTTAATTGAAAAATGTTTCTATAATTTAAATGAATATATTGATACAAATATTATTTAATTTATGTGGACAACTTCGGCCTGTGCCTCTCTAATTTAATTTAATTTTGTTATTCAATTATGATTTCTTATCTCTTATCTCTCTTATCTTATCTTCTTCTTTGTTATTCAATTGTTATTTTTTACTTAATTTTATTTTTACTTATAATAATAATAATTACTTTTTACTTGACATTGTGATTATGAATTAAATTAAATTTACAGAATTTTAAAATAATATAATCTAATAATGTAATGTATTAATGAAATCTAATATTGTAGTTTAAAAATAATAATTTAATATTTTTATAATTGCTACGCCCTAACTGGGTTCAAACGCGGACTTTTTTTAAACATAACATCTATTGTAACCATTTCATTGCAATAAAGACTATGACTATGACTATTTTTTTTATAGTATAACGAGACAAACGAGCACACAGTCCACCTGATGGTAAGTTGTTGCTGTGGCCCATAGACATCTACATCTATCCTCGATTACGAATCAAAATGCAGATACGTTGTCACCCGTGAGGACTAAGATGGAATGCCTCATTTCCAGTAAAAAGGTTCTCCGATTCTCTACACTCACCATACCTAATACAGAAGCATTAAGCAAC
This sequence comes from Parnassius smintheus behrii, assembly GCA_036936625.1. NCBI lineage: Eukaryota > Metazoa > Arthropoda > Insecta > Lepidoptera > Papilionidae > Parnassius > Parnassius smintheus. Next base: position 37,914,227 of record JAUPFT010000028.1, read on the forward strand.
CATTTCACGCTGGTATTCTGTGAGAGCGTGGTCCTTCCCCGGTCGAGCCGACCCATTCGTGCTACAACTATACACCTAGTATCATTAAGTATATTATAAGTATCATTTGAATACTTATGTTATAAATTTCCACTTTTTTGCTAAATAGATCTACGAAAATATTTAAAAAGGTTATTTCATGCATAAAATATCGTGATTAATTCCAAATTTGCAACTATTTGTAGGAGAAATTTAGTATGTATTTTTCATATGAAATATTATTCGATAAAGAACTTATGTAGTAGGTAGTAATTATTTTTTTTAAATAAATTCATATTGTCGTTTATTGCTAGAATATAATAAACAAAACAAAATTAATAGGTAATATACGCGGCGTTTTGCGCGCTCTTTGAACTCAAAAGCGAAAGCCAACGAAGAACTTAGGTACTAGGTAAAACCCAAAAAAACTCCTCTAGTGATAAAAAGAAGCGTCGACTATATGGCGATTAATTAATTTTGATCCAATATCTATTATTTATTCTGTGCTAATATTTAGTAGTAAGATTTAAAACATGGGAAGTTTTATAAACATAAAATTTTGTTACAATTCAGTGGTCAAGAATAGAAATATAAATAAGTATTGTTAATCGTCGGTTGATAAAAAAATGTTAATTTGATTTTGAAAAACATAGCAGAATAATAGTTTAAGTATTTGTTATTGTGTGGATTTATAACACAATTTTTTAAATGTTTCTTGTTATAAAAGTGTTTTAATGTATTTTTATTAATCCTAGCTATAATTTAATTTCTTAATAACACTTACGGACGCTGTCTGAAATAAATAAATAAATAAATAATAACTATTATTAACAAAATAACATAAAAAATCACGAAATTTTTATCGATTTAGAAAATATCAAAATTATGTTATAGAGTACAATAGCTTTGCCACGTCTATGCAAACAAACGAACAAGCATCGAGCACCAGTAGCGCGTTAGCACTGATATCGACGGTTGTGTTTTATATTGCGAAATTAATATTCCGCCGTGAGTGACTTGTGTGCGATGTCTTACTCAAACGAGGATATTTTAATATGTTGATGTGTCTCGGTAAATGTAACTGCAATTATGCAGCAGCACGAAGACTTTACGGGGAGTGCTTTGCTACTCCACGAAATATACAATTGCCGTCGGCAATGACGTTCCAACGACCACATTCGTATGTACAATACTGGCAGTGTGCATGGCCGTGATCAACAATGTACAGATTCAGGAAGACCGAGGATGTACGACGACGACATTGAGGAGCATATTCTCGACATGTTTGAGGAAGATGCGACGCGGAGCACGCGCTTGGTGGCACGTGAACTAGGTGTGAACCATATGCGCGTTTGGAGAGCCCTCAAAGATGATGGCCAGCACCCATATCATTATCGTCGAGTTCAGTGTCTTCTTCCTAACGACTACGAGCCGAGAATGGATTACTGTAGATGGTTACTTGATAAGGTTGAAGGAGATTCCGAGTTTTTGAACCGCGTACTTTTTACGGATGAATGCTCTCTTGTAAGAACAGGTGTATTTAATGCTCATAATGAACACGTATGATCAACGACAAATCCGCATTCGTATAAACCAAGCCACTTTCAACACCGATGGAAAATCAATATGTGGGCGGGAATTATAGGTGACAAAATTATTGGTCCGTATTTCCTAGACCACACAATGAGCGGTGAAAACTACGGACGTTTTTTGCGAGAAGAACTAAGCAACGAACTTGACGAAATAAATTTAGACCTCGTTCGTCGCATGTGGTTTCAACACGATGGTGCTCCACCGCATTTCTCCCGTTGTCATTGAGTTACAATACCTAACTCAATGCCCGTTGTGTAAGAAGTTTTTTGGATCGGCTTTAGTAATCTGCTGCACGATTTAAGTGATTATTTTAGCTTTAGTTGACAGGCAATGATGCTATTGATTACCATTTAGCTGATTTTTATGCCGGAAATCTTTATTTTTCGAGATATCGATAGTTAAAGTTTTGAGGTGATATCGAGTTGGCTAGACATCCGGTACTTGATTTTGATAATGTTTTTAGTCTAGGAGGCTTGTTAGGGTTAATCTTAAACCTACTACACTGTTTTTAGATGTCGGAAATGCATTTTGAATTAATTACGATAAAAACAAATTTCACCAAAAATAGTGTAAAAGTCAATTTGTTCTCGTATTATGAAGTAGATTTCCGATACTAGATTTTTTAATTACGATTTTAATTTAGGAGGATTGTCAGGGTTAAGCTCGAACCATTTACACTGTTTTTGGATTTCGGAAATGCCTTTTAAATTAATTACTTACGATAAAAATAAATTTCACTTTAAATTACATATAACTAAACGCAAATATGTCAGTTTGTTTTTTTAACACAGATACACTCATAAAAAAGTTAATCACTCGCACCCAGACAATCCATTTGTTGAGGTGGAGATGGGACTTATATACAACAAATTGAGTTGCAGTGGAAAGCAGTCAAGAGGTTTATCCGAAAACAAAATTATGACAATTCACATTACATTATTTCATTTACCACTCTAGTAGCAGAGTTAAGAGCAACTAGACTTTATAGATAAAATAGGTCGAATCGGTTCTAAAACCGAATTAGCACACCCCGACTCCACATAGTCTTGTCTGCCCTACCCCTAGAGTGTTTTTGTAAAGCCGTAGGCACGGAGGGAGAGCAGCCCCAGCCCGCTGTAGCAAATCGCAGGCACCTAAGCGATCCGTAGCGGCTGAGGCTGGTCGCCGAAGGCGACCAACAAGCCGAAGCTGCGGAGGCGAGCATGGGTGCCTGTGATTTGCTACGCAAGGGCAAAGGGGCTGCACTTCCCGCAGTGCCGAAGCCGTTGCAGAAGTAACTGCGTCAATATTCCTATATAAAAAATGAGGTTATGATTTTACAAAAAAAAGAGGGGTTTCCGGCACTTCCCCCTTTTAGGGCTAGGTTCCTACCCCAGCCTCCCCCCACTCGGTGACCATATATTCATGCGGCAGATTACTAAAAAAATTCATTAAAAATGGGGATGGATTTCCGGCACTTAATTCTTTTAGGGGGAGGTTCTTACCCCTCCCCCCATCTACCGGCCCACTCGGCGACCAATAATTCATGAAGCAGATTACTAAAGAAGAACCAGTTATTTGGATACTGAGTTCGGTGAAAAATGGATTGGCCGAGGTGGACCAACTGGCCGGCACGATTACCTGATCTCACACCGTTAGATTTTTATCTCTGGGGTACGATTAAGCAGACTGTATTCCAAAAAACATGGGATACCGAGGCAGAAATGCGTATGCGTATGGTCGCAGCCTTTGAAAAAATAAAGTCCGAAATGTCTGTTATGCAACGCGTGCGTTCAGACATTACAAGTCGGTGTCACAAATGTATAGAGGTACAAGGTGGACATATTGAACAACATCTTCGTGCTTGTCAAGTAGACAAAGTGATAAATTAGTGTTTGACTTTAACAGCTGTGATGTGACGAGGTCACGACCTCAGTGTGCAGTTATAGTAGATAAAACGCGCGCGAGCGCGTGCCCCGTCTTTGATGGTCACCGCCGGCCGCCACCCGACGCTGTCGATAATTCCAGGCGGAGGTAATCAATCCACATAAAATTTACAAATATTATTTAATTAAAATTTAATTTGATTATTTTTATGTCGATTTTTCTGAAGTAAAGTTATTTCTATACGTTTGAATACTGATTCTGATAACGCACTTAACGAGAACCACAGGGTTTTTGTTACATGTTGTATATAATATATATACATATATATATATATATATATATATATATATATATATATTACATGTTGTATATAATATATATATATATATATATATATATGGTATGGGCGTTTCAGGGACAATAAATCGATCTAGCTAGGATTCATTTTTAGGAAATGTGCTCTGGTCCGTGTTTTCAGGCAATTAAAACCTGCTACAATATAAGAAGGTAAATTTTGGCAGATTATTAACGATCGTAATAGCTCAAGTGGGATATCGAGAGGTCACGAAACGAGTGCCATGGTTCGCGTTCTGTCTCTGGTCCGATTTTTTTCCTTTTTTTTTTCAAGGTCCCTTCTTTTGTGAGAAAATCTATTATTTCGAGTCCTTTTTTAGTATTTTTTTAAAAATACGAAAATTTAAATTAAACTAATTACACTCATGATTTTTTATTCAAATAACCATTTCATTTTTTTATTATGTCAATAATATCTAAAAATATTATTCATGTTTCATCAGTATGCAATTTTTATCTAAATATAATTTCCAAAAAAAATACCGAGGAAAGCTCGGTCATCCAGGTACTTCTTCAATTATGAAAGAAAGCAGATTAAACTTAAATAAACATTTTATTTTAATTCACTTGTCAAGGGCTGCAATCGAACTCGTCCAAACCTAAATTTCATAGTTCATAAGCAACCCAAAGTCGATATATTTTAATAGGAATTTGAAGTATCGACTTACCATGTTCACGGTGGTAAAAGAAAACATCGTGAGGAAACCTGTATATCTGAAAAGTCTCCCAGTTGAAGTCAACCCGCGTTAGGTCCAGGCGCAGCGAACACTTTTTTAGGCACAAAACTCTCAGTGGCCTGTCCAGTGGTGGGATTTATGTAGACTTCTACTTTTTTACTTTTAATGGGGCAATTATGCAGTTTTCATTTCTTTCGTATTTTCAGAAATGTTCCATTTTGTTTTAATTCTGTCGTAAATATTAAGGGTAGCGAAAATGAGTAGAACTCATCATCGTTATCATTACAGCCTGCCAGGACTATGTACAGTCCACTGAACATAACATAGGTTGTCCGATAGGCAGGATATTGACTGTAGTTTATTATTTTGTTCTGCCATCAGGAACATGATGCCACCCATATCTTGTTTGTTTGGGAACAATGATATGAATAAAATATTGCAAGTAAAAATACCATACCGTAAATTAGTTGACGACCATGAAATTCCTCATGGTTTTGTTAAAACTAAATTAAGTCTAATTATAAATAAATGTAAAGAGTAAAATATAAGTAATGCAATTTTGATTTTAACCTTTGTAAAGGACACATCGGAAGGCACGAATTTTCAATCGAATTTTATTAACTTTGGCACGGAACAGTAAATTGATGCCCATGCGAGTGAAGCCGCGGGTAATAAGATAGAATGATATATAAAATTAATTTATTATTTAAATAAAATATATTGTTTTTTTCCTTAAATACAAATAGAAGAAAAAACGAAATCATAAAATAATATTATTTCTTCTTTATATTTCTTTCATAATTCCCATAATTGCGTGCAACCAACAAACTCCTCATCAATATACCAAACTTACACTGTAAATATGATACATGGGTTATAAAGAAGAAAAGCTTATTATATAATTATGACAATAACATTATAATATTATTGAGAAAATTTATTTATTATTTTGAAAAATTAAATACCATTTCCTTAAATAACAAATGCAAAAGAAAAACGAAATCATAAAAATATTTTTTTTATTTCCATTTCTTACTTAATTCTCACATTTGTATATATATATATATATATATATATATATATATATATATATATATATATATATATATATATATATAATATATATATATATATATATATATATATATATATATATATATATATATATATATATATATATATATAAATTAATAAGCCCCCACTCTACAATAGTTCCTGGATGTAAGGTTAGCTAACCCAAGAATAAACAGACAATTTGTAAAATAGATTTTGTCACTTCGAGACCGGTACACGACTAGCAAGTACAAATATTTGGTATCGGATCTTCTCATAGATATACTTGACCGCTCTTGTTGTGTTGACACTGATATTGTAAAGCAAGCGGCGTTTCTTTGTGCGGGTCAGTGAACATTATTTCAAGGTATTTTTGACGTGTAGTGGTGGCGTTAGAGGAATCCAATTCGTATTAAGAATTTTGAATTAAGAATACCAATTGATTGCATACCCTTTTAATTTACTGAGTGATAGCACTAAAGCAGATATTTTGTTTTATAGTACCATTAGATTTAATTGAATTTGGGTGAAAGAGTTTCTTAATTTTTTCGAGGAGTCATATCTTATAAGTCTTTTTCATACCATGTTAAGTTAAGAGATAATCGTTTCCTTGTTTTATCGTAAGATTTTTAGCACGCGACTCTAGACTTTTATTTCTAATCTACGTTACTATACTCTTATTTATTGTGTCTTCATGCGAAACCTTTGTGATTTTTAACTTCTACAAAAATGTTAAAACACTAGAGATTGTAAAAAAATATAATATTTCCTAAAATACAATAAAAATAAGTAGTTTTCGTAAGTATCGACACAGGGAAATGAACCGGAGATGTGTAGTTGCATCTTCCTGATATCAACTCAAAGCAACAACTGCGGTTCGAGGTACGAGTTGGCTCGTTTGCCAAGCGTGGCAGTTATGGCAAGCTGTGACCTATGTCCGGCAGTGGATTTTTGATAGGCTAAGCCATTAAATTACGAGTCAAAATGATTTCAGTATTCGTTCGTGTTCATGGCGGGTGAATGTTTTTATGTTTCAGGATTCCGCTAGTTTGGTAACAATTTTGTAACTAGAAATTTTTATCAGTAATATATCTGAATATTACACGTGGTAGTGCTATTTTTTTATAGAAGAGGGGGCAAACGAGCATGCGGCTCACCTGATGTTAAGTGACTACCGCCGCCCATGATCAACCGCAACACCTGGGGAATTGCAGGTGCGTTGCCGGCCCTTTAGAAAAGAGTAAGCTCTTTTCTTGAAGGAGAAAAGAGTTTTTTTTCTTTCTTTTCTCTGCTATGCTGGAGATATATTATGGTTGTACCACGAATGGGTTAGCTCGATCGGGGAAGGGCGAAGGAGGTTGGCTCATACACAAAATCAGCGTAAAATCGCAGCTCAATGCTGTTACCCGACACGAGTACCCACCCCACTACCTCACCCCAGGGTTGTCAACGCATCTTCATTTTGATACTTAATCGAAGATAGACGTAGAACTAGGTACCTTACTTTTTAAAAGAAAACAACTGCGGTAGATAACTCGTTTGCTCACTCACTTACCATCAGGTGGACTGTGTGCACGTTTGTCACCCGTAGTCTATAAAACTGGTTTTTTTATTTTTATTTTTTAAAGACAAGTGTGTGGTCGTGGTAGAAGGTGCATGCTCTGATTACAAGCCTATTAACGCTGGTGTTCCACAAGACTGCGTGCTATCACTAATGCTGTTTCTTTTGCATATCAACCACATGTTGCAAATCGGCAACATTCATTACTATGCATACGACAGCACTGGTGAGGGTTTTTACACCGTCCGTCCCGATACCTCTCGGGAAAACGTCACCGAGTACCGGAACAAACTTGAACTTTGTCTGAAGTCGGTTCTTTGCTCAACAAAGTCTCGGATTGGGGGCGACTAAATCTAGTCCAATTCAATCCCCAGAAGATACAATTTTGCGCGTTAACCGCTAGAAGGGACCTTTTTGTCATATATCCTCAGTTTGAAGGCACTCCCCTTGCTGCCTCAGCTAGCATCGGAATACTCACCGTCAACATATCGTACAGTGTGCAGTTTCATGGTCACTTGGAGGGGAAGGCCAAATCAGCCTCTAAAAAGCTAGGCGTGCTTAGCAGAGCGAAACAGTATTTCATTCCGGCACATCGCATGCGACTTTACAACTCAGCGCAAGTTCGGCCTCACATGGAATACTGTTCTCATCTCTGGGCCGGGGCACCCCAGTGCCAGCTCCATCCACTTGACCGCATCCAGCGCAGAGCGATTCGAATCGTCGACGACCGAGTTCCTTCTGATCGGCTCTATTCGCTGGCGCGGCGTAGGGACGAATTGTTCGGATTATTTCCTGCCGCCAAAATTTCAGTACGCACATAGCGTAAAAATACACGATACCATCCTCACCATCTGGATGCTTGGCGGTCCACCACTGTGCTTTTCACTAAGAGTTTTCTTCCGCATACAACTTTTTCTGTGAAATCGTTTACCACCGGTGATTTTCACGACTTAGGGACCTTCAAAAAAATTTATTCCTTTCTAAAAGGCTGGCAATGCACCTACGATTCCCCAGGTGTTGCGGTTGTTCGTGGGCGGCGACAGTCACTTTACATCAGGTGAACCGTATGCTCGTTTGCCTCCTCTGCTATTAAAAAAAAATCAGGTTACTGATAATCATCAAAGAACATTTTATAATTTTTTTGGTTTCGTAAAAAAATTATCTCCAATTTTTTAGAACTTAGATACCTCCTGGCACGGCACTCTATCCTTTCACAGAATTGCTCGAACAGTCAGACGGCCAGACAGACAAAAACGAAAATCAGTTTATCTCAATGTTATAATAATTTATACTGTGTTCTTCATTTTATTGCTGACGATTTTTTATCTTTCCATTTTAATAAACTACGACGTGGTTGACTGGGAGACAATGCCAAGATTAAGAGTCCACCCTTTGTTACCTTTTTATTTTAAAGTGATAACAATAAAGTCCAAATAAATAGATTAATAAATCTAATAATAACCTCTTGCTAAATTCTGCCGCGTCAGGTAAGATTTATGTCATGCGAACTTTTCACAGAGTCATAACTCATAATTTAATTTTTAGGAATTTCTATCTAATTTTGCTATTTCGAAAGACAAACTACTAATTTAAAAATGCAAAGCCATTTTCAGTTTTACTTAATAGAGGTAAATTGTTGTATTTCTAGAACATTTCATACAGATTAAGCAAAACCTTTAGGTCAGATTTAATTTGTTAGCTGTGTCGGTCATTTTGTAAGGTTTTATAGTTCTTCTTACAATACTCCATTGACGAGAAATAGAGTGTACTTTGATAAGTAAAACTTTGTTTTACTTATTATAATAAAAACTTAGAGATTTTTTTTATAGGATAGGGTGACAAACGAGTACACAGTCCACCCAATGGTAAGTAGTTGCTGCGGCCCATAGACATCCCTTTTGATTATGGGAAGACCCGCAGGTTGTAATCGAACTAAATAAATAATATATTATACATTTCTGTATATAACTTCAAGCTTATTTATACATTTATATACATATAAATACAAGTGAAGTGTATCTTTGTAGCAATATGTAAATAAATTAAAGATAGTTCGTCGTTCGAATCGAGTTCAGGGGGTCATTTGTATGCCATTAACACTTGAACAACATTGAACAACATATTTTTAAAATTTTTGACTGTCTGATCATTTGGGCAATTCGGTGAAAGAACAGAGTGCAGTGCCAGGAAGGGTCTAGGTCCTAAAAAATTGGAGATATTTTGTTACGAAATCAAAAAAATTATAAAATGGTCTCCGATGATTATCTGAAACGTAAATAATCTCAATAATGGGGCAGGGAGGGGGGTTCTGCTAAATAATTAAATTGAAAAATGAAATCAAAGGCGTAGTAAGAATAAAAGATTAAGGGATCTTCCTGATATCAACTGAATATTGTTTTCAGTTGATATCAGGAAGTTGGTGATGCCCATCTCCTGTATCAGTTTCCTTCAACCACGTATTAAGACACCCCTGAAAGGTATGTGGCAGTAGATATTCTTACTCGGCCACTACATGGTCTATTATAAAAGATGAAATTTAGTGCCAGAAAAGCACTTAAATGAAAATATGGTTGCGAAATTACGCATATGTATGCGTTCGTCTCCAAAGCCAATAACGTAGACCATGAGCCACCCTAAAAGCGTTAAGTTCACCAAACCGGACCCCGACACGGTCGATTAGTGTTACATATGAATGTTTCAACACTGACCATAAATCCAAAATCGATGAGAGCCGAGAAACGTTCAGTGAAAGTTTCCAAATGCATATTAAATTTGCAATTACTGTTAAAAAATGCTGTCGCATGTTTCAGCTATATTATGGATATAGCACGAAAGTGTTGGCTTGACTTGGGAAGGACCACGCTTACTTGAATATCAGCAATAAATAAAATAGAACTGCTGAATTTCGTGTTGTGTGTGTTGAGAACAGAGGCATTCCATCTTAGTTCTCATAGGTTCCTAATTGAAAATAAATATGGATGTTTGACACAGTATTCACTTATTATCACTTGGAATGTGTGCTCGTTTGTCACCCTTATCCTTTAAAAACGAAAAAAAGCATGAGTTTTTATAGAATAAGGGTGACAAACGAGCATACAGTCCACCTGATGGTAAGTAGATGCTTTGGCCTGTAGACATCTAGATCTATTTCTGAATAATATTCATAAACAAGACCTGTATATATATATATATATATTTACCTTTATATTAAATGTATAATATACAGGCTGAAATATACAGAGAAATATGTATACCTTGGAAAACAAATTAGCTTCAACAGAAAACAAAATGAACTAGAAGTAGAACGAAGAGTACAAATACTTGGAACAAGTACTGGTCCTTAAAAGAGATATTTAAAAGTAACATGCCAACAAATATCAAAACAAAAGTCATGATGTCATGCCTCCTACCTTGTTTAACTTACGCATGTCAAACTTGGAAATTTACATCCAAATTAAAAAGCAAAACCACTACCTGCCAACGCGGAATAGAACGAAGTATGCTCAACATTAAAAAGATGCAAAAAATTCGTCACACAAAAATTAGAGAAACCACCAAAGCGACAGATGCTCTAACCTACGCTAAAAGACAAAAATGGAAGTGGGCTGGACACGTAGCGAGGCTAAAGGACGAGAGATGGACCACCAGGGTAACAACGTGGAAGGGTCCAATCGGAAAACGTCTCAAAGGCAGACCCTACACGAGATGGGCAGACGAATTGATAAAAATAACTGGTACCTGCTGGCCGCAAATAGCTAAAGATAAAGAGAGAGACACATGGAATTCTTTAGAGGAGGCCTTCACCTTCACTTGAGGAGGGGTTCATGCAAACAAACTTATATATAATTATTATTATCCATATTTAAACTTTTTCTCTATTCACTTCTTTTTTTTCTCTAAACTATGTATGTACGTATGTCATTCTTAGCGTGAAATAAAAGGCTTATTATATATATAATGCCCATCTCCTGGTTTTGTTTTCTCTCTGTTGCCTCTTGCGAAATCATGGGATGATATAGTGTAGTGGACATTCGTACACTGCACCTTTGTGTACTAAATAAATAAATCAACAAATGATTTTTAACGTAACAATTAAATCGTAACTTCCGCTGATATACATTTTTCGCAAAGTAGTACTTTCCTCCACAAAAGCTTTACTCTTTGTTCGCCAGGCTAAATTAAAATTATCGGCGTGTCGAGAACGAGGTCGTTTGAAACTAAGTTTTCCGTTCTATACTCTTTATTAGCTTTTTAGAACGTTCTCGTAAACGCGATTAAATACTATCTTCTATATCTACACTTATAAACAAATTAAAGTGTATATATTAACCCCCAGAAGACACAAGTTTGCGCGTTAACCGCTAAAAAGAACCCCTTTGTCGTATCCCCTCAGTTTCAAGGCACTCCCCTTGTTGCCTCAGCCAGTATCGGAATCCTCGGCGTCGACATATCGAGTGACTTGCAGTTTCGTGGTCAATTGGAAGGGAAGGCCAAATTGGCCTCTAAAAAGCTTGGCGTGCTCAGCAGAGCGGGACAGTATTTCATGCCGGCACACCGCCTGCAACTTTACAAGGTGCAGGTTCGGCCGCACATGGAATACTATTCCCATCTCTGGGCTGGGGCTCCCCAGTACCAGCTCCTTCCACTTGACCGCATCCAGCGCAGAGCGGCTCGAAACGTCGACGACCTAGTGCTTTCCGATCGGCTCGATTCACTGGCGCTGCGAAGAGATGTTGCATCTCTTTGCGTATTTTATCGCATCTATCACGGGGAGTGCTCTGAGGAATTGTTCGGATTAATCCCAGCCGCCAAATTTCGTGAACGCACTACACGGCAAACCTCTCGATACCATCCACACCATCTGGATGCTTGGCGGTCCACCACTGTACGTTTCACAAGGAGTTTTCTTCCACGTACAACCTCTCTGTGGAATAGTTTACCACCGGCGATTTTTCCGGACCGATACGACCTGGGGACCTTCAAGAATAGAGCTTACTCCTTTCTAAAGGGCCGGCAACGCACCCGCAATTCTCCTGGTGTTGCGGTTGATCATGGGCGGCGGTAGTCACTTAACATCAGGTGAGCCGCATGCTCGTTTGCCCCCTCTTCTATAAAAAAAAAAGTATATCCTTAGTATTAAAACAAACTGGTTTCTATTAAGCACAAAGAGTTATTTATATGCTGTTAAGATATAAACAACAATTTTTTAAAATTTTGTTGCTCTGTCTGTATTATCGGGCTAGTCTTGATATTTTGGAATGGCTGAACGATTAGTGATTAAACTTTACGAGCAGATAATGTCCTAGCGTCTAAGCTATAATGATCTAAGCCATTGTTACGAGCTTAGGGTTCGTGACAATAAAAACTGCCGATTGAATTACCAAAATAGACACTTTAATTACCGAACACCAATTAAAACTTAAAAGACACTAATAATTTATCACACTTTAGTTCACTTTATTTCGCTCCGAAGCTTCGCTTGTATCGCCAAATTCAATACTGACCCGCTCTTCCACCGAAACATCCAGAATATTCCAACAAATACGGGCCCCGACCGACCAGGCGCAGAAATTTTGAGTGTGGGGCTTCCTAGAAAGCTTAATTTTTCTATTTGTTACTAGATGACGCTGTTGGGAGAGTGCCAGAAAGATAATGATTTCTTATATTTACGCGAACACTGTACATTGATTAAAACTACTTTTACGGATTTTTTCGCGGTTTATTTATTTTATTTTTAATACCCGACGTTTCGGGTGCTTTCCAGCACCCATGGTCACGGGGGACTGAGGTGACTGACGTCCCGATGTCAAAGTTAACCCGGAGTACCTTCAGCTTTTTTAATTATTGTCTTTGGTCCGATCTACGCAGAATGAACTAACTTTAGTTGGTTCATTCTGCGTAGATCGGACCAAAGACAATAATTAAAAAACTAACTTTAGTTGGTTCATTCTGCGTAGATCGGACCAAAGACAATAATTAAAAAAACTAACTTTAGTTGGTTCATTCTGCGTAGATCGGACCAAAGACAATAATTAAAAAAGCTGAAGGTACTCCGGGTTAACTTTGACATCGGGACGTCAGTCACCTCAGTCCCCCGTGACCATGGGTGCTGGAAAGCACCCGAAACGTCGGGTATTAAAAATAAAATAAATAAAACGCGAAAAAATCCGTAAAAGTAGTTTTAATCAATGCCAGAAAGATCTTGACATTCTAGTTTCTGATACTTGATACCAGATGGCGCTATTGCCATCAATTGTAATGCGCAACACTATAATTTATTCGAAAACATTTAAGATTTATTTTATTGAAAAGTTTATAGTTTATCCGTATGATACGACGACGTTTGAGCCCGCGGCCTCGCAGCGTCACAACAAAGTACTTATCTACAGCAAGACACTGGTATTCTGCAGGCTCTCTACCGCCTGAAAAACTTGCTTCCAGGACCAAAGTATTAATAGTACAATCCTTAATTCTTTTCCTGATTGATTACGGTAATGTGTGTTATTTTGACCTGAATGCAGATCTTCTTAACAAATATTATTGTCTTCTTTATAAATGCGTAATTATTCGGTTCGTTCTCAATTTTCGTAAGTATAACCATCGTTGTCGTTTCCAACTTAAGTGGCTACCCATTCGTCAGCAACGAAGTACGTGTGCACCCACCGCCCTATACTCCGTTCTGATGTCTCCAATCCCCTTCTCCTACTTAACTAGTAACTTTCAGTACCTTTGCTCTAGCCATGACAGAAACCTGCGTTCTTCAAATAACCTTTAACTTAATTGTCCCTCTCCTAAATCAAAAAGGCTTCCTGCATTCTTCCTTCACTGTACTGTCTGTTCTCCTCTGGAATACATTCCCTCTTAAAATTAGAACGACTGAAAATCGTTTTGTGTTCAAAAAAAATCTAGAATATCATTTCGATTTTTTTTATAGGATAAGGGTGATAAACGAGCACACGGTCCACCGGATGGTAAGTAGATGCTGTTTCCCATTGACATCTTTGCCTCTCTACACTCACCATACGAAACACAGCAGCATAAAGCTGCTATTTTAGGCTGGTATTCTGTTAGAGTGTGGACCTTCCCCGGTCGAGCCGACCCATTCATGCTACAACCATAATATAGCTGCAGCATGGCTCAACCGCGTATGAATAATCTGGCAGAATCATCTTACTAATAGTGTCAATTTATGTATTTATATAGATATATAATTGTGTAATGTATGTAGAGTATGTTATTGTTTTATGTACAAAGTACAATTATGCACACACCTACTTCATATTTTTATCTCTGCATCACCCAAAGTTTGACTGGTAGGGAATGCCTTGGGCATTAGGTTCGCCTATGCATCATCTTGTATAAAGTTGATATAAATAATAATAGCGTCTACAATACTATATGTCACAATACAAGTAATACATAGACATATACCATAACGAAAAATCTCACGCTTGTCACTCCGAGGGATAGGAAGAGACTACAGACTTCCATATGGCACGTTCATGACACACCTATCCAGCTTCCTTCAAACCAATAAATCTACGCGTGCATGTTCCTCAGATAAGGTTGCTCTTAATTTGGCCTCTTATATGTCACCAATTTGATCGATAAACTTCCGCCTAGGACGCTCTCACCAACTCAACCACGCACTTTGTAACTGTACTGGTAGTATTATAATAATATAAAATATTTAGGAGAATCAGCGATAAAAAATTCAATGTGTCACTGTGCACATATGTTGATACAGAAGTGTTGCCATGAAAAATGGATAAAATGGAATTTCGTGTTTTAATGAAACACTATTTTTGATGAAAAAAAGTGCTGCTGATACCAAAAAGTGGCTTGATGAGTGTTATCCGGACTCTGCGCCGGGCGAAGCATTCATTCGTAAGTGGTTTGCCAAATTCCGTACAGGCCATATGAGCACCGAAGACGATGAACGCAGTGGACGTCCAAAAGAGGCTGTTACGGACGAAAACATAAAAAAAATCCACAAAATGATTTCGGAAGATCGTAAATTGAGGTTGATTTGTATAGCTGGCACTCTAAAGATATCAAAGGAACGTGTTGGACATATCGTTCATGAATATTTGGGTATGCGAAAGCTATGTGCAAAGTGGGTGCCGCGCGAGCTCACAATCGACCAAAAACAAGAACGTGTCGATGCTACAGAGCAATGTTTGGAGCTGTTCAACCGCAATAGAAGTGGATTTTTGCGTCGATATGTGACAATCGATGAAACATGGATCCACCACTACACTCCGGAGTCCAGTCGGCAGTCATCTGAATGGACTGCACGCGATGAACCGAATCCAAAGCGTGGAAAAACTCAACAGTCGGCCGGTAAGGTTATGGCGTCCGTATTTTGGGATGCACATGGAATAATTTTCATCGACTATCTTGGAAAGGGAAAAACCATCAACAGCGACTATTATATAGCGTTATTGGAGCGTTTGAAGGACGAAATCGCGAAAAAACGGCCCCATTTGAAGAAGAAGAATGTGTTGTTTCATCAAGACAATGCGCCGTGTCACAAATCGATGAAAACGATGGCAAAATTGCATGAATTGGGCTTCGAATTGCTTCCGCATCCACCGTATTCTCCAGATTTGGCCCCCAGCGACTTTTTCCTGTTCTCAGATCTCAAGAGAATGCTCGCTTGAAAGAAATTTAAAGCCGATGAGGAAGTAATCGCCGAAACAGAGGCCTATTTTGATGCTAAACACAAATCGTACCACAAAAATGGTATTGAAATGTTGGAAGATCGCTATAATCGGTGTATCGCCCTCGATGGCAACTATGTTGAATAATAAAATCGAATTTTGCCAAAAAAAATGTGTTTTTCTATAAAACGATACGAACTTTTAAGCCCAACTGTTATGAAAGAAAAATAACTTACCCGCCAAGTGTACGAACGAACAACTCTTTGCTTCGTTGTCATTCAAGGCATTATAGCCTATCAAAGGTCTCCTGCTGAACATAAACCAAAAATTTCCAAAGTTACGTTTGGCAAGCGAGTTAGCTACCGCAGTTGTTTTTACTCGTAAAGAGTAAACTCACCTGAATGCAAGTGTATGCTGTGGCCCATAGACTTCTACATCTGCCGTCGATTAGGAATGAAAATGAAGATGCATTGTCACCCTTGAGTACTAAGATACAATGCCTCGTGTCCGGTAAAAAGGGTATCGAGTGCTCTACACTCACCATAAGAAACAGCAGCATTAAGCTGCTATTTCACGCCGATATTCTGTGAGAGTGTCGCTCGTCCCTATTCGAGCCGAGCCATTCGATGTACAACCATAATAAAGCTGCAGCATGGCGCTACCACGTACAACATTCTGATATATTTATTACTGACAGAAATTTGTTGGTACTAAACTATTTCCAACCTAGCCTATATTCACCCGCCAAGAATACGAAAAAATATTGAAATAATTTTGACACTTAATTCAATTGTTTAGCCTGTCACAAATCCACTAAAGTAACTTGCTAAAATTTTTACAATAAAACGAGGCAAAAATTATCTCTTAACATAGTATGAAAAAAAGCTTATAAGTTATGTGTCCTCGAAAAAATTAAGAAACTCTTTCACCCAAATTCAATTAAATCTAATGGTACTATAAAACAAAATATCTGCTTTAGTGATGTCACTCATTAAATTGAAAAGGTATGCAATCAGTTGAGATAGTGCATTCCTCTAACGCCAAAAATACCTTGAAATAATGTTCACTGACCCGCACAAAGAAACGCCGCTTGCTTTACAATATCAGTGTCAACACAACAAGAGCGGTCAAGTATATCTATCAGAAGATCCGATACCAAATATTTGTACTTGCTAGTCGTGTAGCGGCCTCGACGTGACAAAATCTATTTTACAAATTGTCTGTTTATTCTTGGGCTAGCTACCCTTACATTTAGTAACTATTGGAGAGTGGGGGCTTATTTTTTTTAATTTATTATAAAGCAGTATTTTATAGAATAAGGCCGACAAACGAGCATATACAGTCCACCTAATGGTAAGTGGATTCTGTGGCCCATAGGCGTCTGCATTTATTTTTATCATCGATTATGATTCAAAATGAAGGAGCGTTTCACAAATGTGGGAATTAAATAGGAAATGGAAATTACAGGAGTGTATATGTGTGCATGTGTGTGTATGTGTGTGCGTGCGTGCGTGCGTGTGTGCTTGCGTGCGTGCGTGTGTGCGTGTGTGTGTGTGTGTGTGTGTGTGTGTGTGTGTGTGTGTGTGTGTGTGTGTGTGTGTGTGTGTGTTGCGTGTGTGCGTGTGTGGGTGTATGTGTGTGTAGAGAAAGAATTATTATGGTATATTATACTGTACATAGTAGCGAATTATGAAATACCGTACAGCAGAAAATCGGTTTTGTCATAAGTTTTCGGCTGCACCCATTTTAGTATCAAGTTTTTACACTCCCTGTATGTTTTGTCATATATCTTCAATTCTCTATTTATTTAATTATAAAGGAATACAAAACATGAGCTAAATTGCCTATTAGCAAAAACTGTTTTGGTACCAGAAGGCACAACCACAATATCTGTTTGCCGCTTTTTCAAGATGCATGGGTCAAAGGGCAGGGATTTGTGTGCTTTGAAGTCACTCTGTGGCTGCAAGTTGTTGGTAATGCTAAAGCAAATAAAATTTGTCTTAGTTGTATTCAAAGTGAGGAGATTTTGTTGCAACCATAGAGCGACTCGAGCTAGACCACTTTCAGCACTAGTCTTGACAGCCTCCCAAGGTTCATTAGCAAAGACCAACGTGTCATCGACGTACGACAGGATTTTAGCATTTGGTATGGTCATACTGACATTGGGACGTCAAACATCTCAGTCCCCCCCGTGACCATGGGTGCTGTAAAGCACCCGAAACGTCGGGAATTAAAAATAAGTAAAATCAGTTTAATAAACGCGATAAAATTCGTAAATTTAGTTTTATTCAATGGTCATAGTGCACAGGTCGTTGATATAAATCGGAATTAGGGTTGGCCCTAGAACGCTACTCTGTGTGTACGCGAAAAGAAACGACACTTAAGCATGTGTGCACGTAAAATCGCTTGCGGCTATGTGTGGGTGTCTGGATGTGTGCGGGGGCCTTGAGAGGCGCGCGGGGCGTGGAACGGGCAGTCACCGACTGCCCTGGCCGAGGGCTAGTAGTAATACCGATATTTGTTAGTATTAGTTAATATGAATATATTCGTCAAGTGATATAATATTTCATTTAATATATGAATATTACTGATATCTTAATGTACATATTACTATTCTATTCATGTAGGTATTAGGTAGTAGTTTATGTTACCAAGTAACGTTATTAGTTTTCATAGCCGTGTATGTTGGTTTATATGCTTTGATAAATATTAATGTTGTTATTAAATAAATGATATTATAGTATATGTATAAGTATTACTGAAAGTGATTTTAAGTGATTACATACATACATACATACATATAATCACGCCTCTTTCCCGTAGGGGTAGGCAGAGACCACTTCTTTCCACTTGCTACGATCCTTACATACTTGTTTCGCTTCGTCCACTTTCATTATTCCCTTCATACATGCTCTACGGTTTAGGGTACTCTTAACCTGGCCTTTTTTCAAGACGTCCCTAATTTGGTCTAGAAAAGTCCGCCTAGGTCTACCCCTTCCAGCACTTCCATTCACACTCGCCTTATACACTTTTTTCGTCAATCGTTCTTCATTCATTCTCTCGATGTGGCCAAACCATCTCAGCATACCTTTCTCAATTTTTGTCACTACATCTTCTTTCAAGCCACAACGTTTCCTTATCTCACTATTTCTTACCCTGTCACTCAGTTTAACTCCTATCATACTTCTTAATGCTCTCATCTCAACTGCATTTATTCTACTTTCATGTTTCTTCTGCCATACCCAACTTTCACTTCCGTACATGAGTGTCGGAACTAACACCCCCTCATGCACAGCCAAACGAGCCTTGTTAGACACCTTCCGACTGTTCATAAAGGAGTGCAAAGCTCCATTCACCATGTTTCCTGCATTCACTCTTCTTTCGATATCACTCTCACACTTTCCATCTCTTGTAAACTTTGACCCCAGATACACAAACTCTTTCACCTGTTTAATTTGTTCATCTTCAGAGTCGAGGGAGAGTCGAGGGAGAGTCGAGGGATACTCATTCCAATTTACCTGTCCGGTAGTTGTGGTATGGTATACGGGTATGCGACCCCGGCTACCCTAGCTATTACTGTCCTATCCCTTGCCCTCATGGACGGTAATATCCTACATTTCCTATTTCCTACCCTAACTTACCTTACTCTTCCTTTTCACACCACCTATCCTTCCCGTTTTCCTATTCCTACCCTCCGCCAATCCAACGTCGGCCGTGCGGATGGATGCATGGCTAGGGGCGAGCCTAGTCGTTAGCGTGCCACACTGCCCTGGGACCGGGCGACCCCAGAATTAGGCTAGCCTTACCCTGGCATGCGGGGCTCTGCTGGGGGGGACAAACCTTTCCTTCGCTATTCGTGGGAACGCAATGGGTAATCAAAAAATTAACCAAAATGGCGGCGATGTGGTTCGCCACCCATCACGTCTCGTTTCTCGCGGGGGCGAAAAGCGGCCCACGGAGAGCCGCTTCGCTACGTTGATGAAGTGATTACAATTAAAATAAATTCCACTGCACAAAACAAGGGCCCTTGTTTTGTTAGTTTAATTTTTAATAATGTTTTATACCTAAAAAATATGTGAACTCATTTTAATGAAAGTCGATATGATCTTAACAAGAATTATGGGGAAATACCATGACAATAAAACTAATATACCGCCAATAATTTTATTATATTGCATTAACTAAAATATACACTATTAAAAATTGTAGTGGTATTTTTAATAGTGTATATTCAAGTAGTTCAAGTTCAAGAGTCAAGTAATTTTAGATTGTTGTATTTATGGATTATTTCATTAGAAATAGAAATGACTTATCTCCTCAACACATAGGGAACAATTTGTTGGCCGCCATGCCCCAGAAAACCTGCATACCTTTGGATTTTCTAAAAAAAATATACATGCTACGAATTTTTGCAATTGTTAAAAATAATAACGAAAATTAATAAATTAATCGAAAAATTCAAAAATATATAAGAGTAAATTATTTTTAAAGGATGGTAGGTAATACTGATTATTGCGTACTGAAATACTAAGTGTTGGTTAATTATTTAAGATTACCATTAACTGTCGAGCATATTTGGTTTTGTCGGAAGTTTTAATATTCCTCATTTAATAAAAGTTGATTTAAAATTGAACGTATCCTTCACTACCCAAATACATAAGTTTACATAATATATAACACATACCTGCTATGTATCTTCTTTGGTACAAGTCTATAATATTCCATTTCGGTTCGATATCAACCCTAGCGTTACACGCTTCGACTCAAGGTCACCGGCGCTTAAGCCGGGGGCCGCTTTACAGGGAGTGTCATCGCTGTGCTACTAGTGAACTCAGGAAGCTTTACCTTTTGTTTTCTCTCCGACAGGTAGGGTAGGTATGTAATTGTTATAATTACATTATAAGTTATAATTCATAACTAATGTATAAAATTTACAGTGCAAGTTGGATATATTGATGTGGGGTTTAGTTGTGGCACGCAATTATGGGAATTACGTAAGAAATAGGAATAAATAACATACTTTTTTATTTCATTATTTTTGGTATTTGTATTTAAGGAAAAGGTAATAATATAATTTTATATACAATACTCGCTTGTTACCTATTGCTTTGCTCGCATGGGCTTCAATTTACTGTTATGTTTTTTTTAAAATTAGAATTAGGGTGACAAACGACACACAGTCCACCTGATAGTAAGTGGAGGCTGTAGCCCATAGATGTCTATGGGCTACACATTTACAACATTACATTACATTTAAACTCGATAAAGAATCAAAACGCAGATGCGTTATCACTACTGAGGACTAAGATGGAATGCCTAGTTTCCAATAAAGGGTCTCCGGTTCTCTACATTCGCCATACAAAACACAGCAGCATCAAGCTGCTATTTTACGCTGGTATTCTGTGAGAGCATTGTCCTTCCCCGGTTGAGCTGACCGTTTCGTGCTACAATCATAATATAGCCACAGTGTGGCTCCACGACGTATAAAAATGCCAAAATTAGTAAAATTCGATCGAAAATTCGTGTCTTCCGATGAATCCATTAAAAAGGTTAAGTCGCAATTACATTATTTACATTTTACTCTTTACATCCATTCATAATTAAACTTAATTTATTTTAACAAAATAATGAGGAATTTCATGTTCGGCAGTTAATTTACAGTGTTATATTTTGATTTGCGACATTTTATTCATATCATTGTCCCCAAACAAACAAGAGATGGGCGGCATAATCTTCCTGATGTCAGATCAAAATAATAAAACCTGCCTTTGCCGATCCGCCTGCCAAGTATGGCAACGACAGTCAATATCCAGCCTATTTTTGATAACCTTCAATTCAGTGGGCTGTAGGCCTGGCAGGCTGTAATGATAACGACGATGAGTTCTACTCATTTTTGCCTTTACGATAGAATGAATACAAAATGTAACATCTCACAAAATATGAAAGAAATAAAAACTGCATAAGTACCCCATTACAATAAAAAGTAGCAGTCTTCATTAATCCCACAACTGGACACAAGTCGCTGGAAGTTTTGGACCAAAAAAGTGTTTACTGCGCTTGCCCTAACGCGGGATGACGTCAACTGGGGGACTTTTCAGATATGCAGGTTTCCACACGATATTTTTCTAGTAGTTTTTACGTGAATCATGAATACACAGACAGACAGACAAAAATTCTAAAAACCACTAAGTTGGCTTCAGTATATCTTATTTATTCCCCTCGACTTGTTTTTTTAAGAATATATTAGAATAACGAACACTACTTTTCTACAGATTTATTATATGTATAGATAATATAATGTAAATGTAATAATAATGATACTAATCAACAATAACATTAACGAGTACAGAGTATAAGAAATCTTAGTGTGTTATGCTGGCAGGTAGTGTATTTAGATGGAATGAATTCACATATACACAGTTGTACAAATTTGATCACCAAGAAAATTGTATTAATTAGCATTCGAATATGTAACAAATTATGTAGAATATTGTATTATTCAATTTAAAATACAAATTAAAATTTTACGTATGTTTTAACTTTTTATTCACCTACCGCCGAAAAAAACAATATTAACTAGTAATATTACTAATCAACAATAACTATTTACGAGAACAGTGTCCTTGCGGGGTTCTTGTTTTGAATCGTATTGCTAAGACCTAATTATATAGTATACATACTAGATGAGCAAGAAAATTGAATTGAGTGGAGGTAAAGGGGAGATACTCCTCACACTAAGTAATACACTTCGATTTGTATTTCAAACTGTACATATCCATCACAACCATATTGTTTTTAAATAAGTAAGGAACCGAGGATGGACTGAATTTCTAACACTATTTTAGCCAGTCCATCTATTTCACGTCTTTAAATCTTGAAAGCCTCAAAAATTTATTAATCTTTTTATACTTACGTTTATGTTCATTGTTATGATTGTTTAAAAAACCTTCACACTAGGATATTTTCTTGTATCGTGATGGCAGTTTACATAAGTATATTTCACAAGAATAAACATCCAGACCCGAAACAATTACTTGTAGACCATACAAATACTTGTACCGTACGGAATTCAAACCAGCAGCCCTAAGATCTGGAGCTCATTGTTAAGCAACAGAGATTTGGTTACTTGGCGCTTAAATTCATCTAAAAAAAGCTTTGAAAATGTCTTTCAGAAATTTATGTTCGCTCTAAAGTGCTTTAGGGTTCCAACAGCCCGCCTTATTCTAGATATAGGGTCAGTAAATCACTTGGAATCCATTTATTCTCTAAATGACCGTCATTTTCTCCAAGCCGGGCTTACATTGCGCTAAATTCCAGACACCGTCTTTCACAGACTTCTCTTTTCAGATGATATAGAATAAAACGAGTGACATTCAAGCTTGCAGTTCAACTGATGGTAAGCGGCTGCGATCTTTAGCGAATTGCAATAGCGTACTGAAGAAAGAAAGGCGAATTTTAGTTGCTTATTAGACACATTTTGAGAGGGTTTTAGAAGTTAAAACTTATTTATACTCGACCAAAAATATCTTATGACGTTTCACTTCTAATCAACCGTAATAACTTTGTGCAAGCGTACTCACATAATTTAATATAACATTTTACATAAATCCCAATAATGATAAAGTAATCGATATTTTCTTACAACATGTATAGCCTTTTATCACTAATTTAAGTTAGAATTTTCAAAAAAGGAAAATATAAAATAAATTACCCCAGTCAATTTTTTTGCCTGACGTTGTTTCAATGCCATATACCTTACCGTAGTGTTTGTATGATTAAATCTCGTTGTTATGCGAATAATCGGTAAAAATATTCAAATAATCAGTAAACATATTTAAGTAATCGAATCTCTAAATGTTTTAATTTTTTGTCTCGCTCGCTTGCTCGCTGTAAATTTCACAATACTCGAGCAACCCGGGTTCGATCTCCGCTAGCACAAATGAAATTGTTCTTTGCAATTTTAAGGGCTGATTTATCACGTGCTCGGCGGTAAAGGAAAACGCCTAACCCACATGCCTGAAAAATAAAAAAATATTTCGAGGACATGTTACGTACGCCTTAACGCATTGAAGCAGCGCCGTGGACATTTTCTTGCCCTTAAACCCTGTCAGTACTGAGAGGAGGTCTGTGCTCAGCAGTTGGACATTTAGGGCATTGTATCGTCCTATTTTTGCCTAAAAGTAAAGTAAAGTAAAGTTACAGCCTATATACGTCCCACTGCTGGGCTCAGGCCTCCCCTCATTTCTGAGAGGGTTTAGGGCAAGGAAGTGTCCGCCGCGCTGCCCAAATGCGTGTTGACGAACTTCACATGTCTTCGAAATATTTTTTTCCTATTCCTCAGACATGCAGGTTTCCTCACGATGTTTTCCTTCACCGCCGAGCACGTGGTAAATCAGCACTTAAAATTGCAATTAACAATTTCATTGGTGCCGGCGGGGATCAAACCCGGGTCACTCGCGTTCTGTTATATTTACAGCGAGCGTTAACCACTGAGCTACCACGGCTCAATTCACGGCTCTATTTTTGCCTAGGAATTGTTTATTCATTTTTGCTTTAAATCGACACATATTGTGTAATTGACTTGATAATTAATAAAATACTACAACATCTAACTATAACTTTCCATATTTACTTATGTCTTGAACCGCAGACCTGCAGGATGAGGCACCCTGGTGCATGCTCTTTGCCGATGACATCGTGCTTGTCGGGGAAGAAGGCATCGAGGTACAGAGCAGACTGACGGGGTGGCAACAGAGGCTGGAAAGTGTTGGCTTGAAGATCAGCAGATCCAAAACCGAATATCTGTGCTGTGATTTCGGCGGTCTTTCCAGTCCTGTACCCATGTCGTTGGATGGCGCAATACTGCCTACCTGCTCAGATTTCAAGTACCTCGGTTCCCTCATTCAAGGCGACGGCGGAATAGATAGAGCTGTGCAGCATAGGATTAACGCAGGGTGGATGAAATGGCGACAGGTCACAGCCACAACGTGCGATCCCCGAATGCCAATAAGGCTGAAGGGGAAAATTTACAAATCGATCATCCGACCTGTCGTCATGTATGGAAGTGAATGCTGGGCCGTCAAGAAGAAGGATGAAAATAGACTGCATTCGAATGAAATGAGAATGTTACGATGGATGTGTGGTGTGACAAGGATGGATAAGATAAGGAATGAGTATATAAGAGGAAGCCTGAAAGTAGCGCCAGTGGTAGAAAAGGTGAGAGGAAGCAGATTGGCATGGTTTGGGCATGTGATGCGGAGGGATGAAAGTCATGTCACAAAACGAGTGTTGAATATTAATGTGGAGGGACACACGGGCAGAGGAAGGCCGAATAAAAGATGGATCGATTGTGTGAAGAGTGATATGAGAATGAAAGGAGTAAGTATGGAAATGACGGCTGATAGAGAGGAATGGAACAAGAAGGTTTACTGCGCCGACCCCAGATAATGGGAAATGGTTTAGAGAATGATGATTTACTTATGTCTTGAAAATTGTTAGATTTTATATAAATTACATTTTTAGTATTTAAAAATATCCAATTTTGATAACTACTTGATTGCAAAAAGGATGTAGAACGACAAGTGAACGCAGGAAATAGTGTAAATGGGGGCCCCCACACACTCTATTGTGTTAAGTCACAATGTGTCAAAAAGGCACGTATGGCAATTCACAATGCTGTGTTGGTCCCTACTTTAACGTACGTTAGTGAAAGTTGGCTGTGGCAGAAGAAGCACGAGAGTAGAATAAACGCAGTAGAAATGCGGTCGTTAAGGAGTATGTTAGGGCTGAATCTATGATAAAAGAAGAGTTTGGTTTGCAAGATGATGTTGTGACCAGGATTAAGAAGGGAATGCTTCGGTGATTTTGTCATGTGGAAAGAATAAATGAGGAAAGAGTGACAAATCAAATTTATGTTGCAGAAGTGAAAGGCAGAGTTGGAAAGGGACGTCCTAGGCGACAGTTTATCGACTAAATTGGCGATATATTGAAATCGGATCAAATTAGGAGTACCCTTAACCGACGAGCATGTATGCGTAGGTATATGGATGTGGAGGAGGCGAGAGAGGTGTGCCAGGATTGTGCCAAATGGATGTCTGTAGTCTCTGCCTATCTTTTTGGGTGACAGGCGTGAGTGTTTGTGTTATGTTATGATTGAACAAAATATTAAGTCATTACACTATATTCTTATGCGATTTCTTAAGTAAATATTTGTTAAGACAGCTTTAAAAAGTATATTAGTTGACGAGTGTGTCAAATAGTCAATATAATACACAATTACAACCTCTAGTGCTGTGTCCACCAAAAACGGATAAAGGAATCACCCAGTATATTGACCTTTTTCTTTAATTAAATCATGTTGTGAAAACCTGTAATTTGTAGTTCAATAAGCATACACGTAATATAGATAGATAGAAAGATATAAAATAGTATCTACTGTAACTACTGAAGGATGTCCTTCGTGGGGATGGAGTTTTAAATATAACTATCTTTGGTAAAATAAAATAGGTTTAACAATCAGATGATTCGTGATTGGCCATAAATTTAAGCCAGCCCCGAGCAAAACTTTTTCTTTTTCCCTGTAATGATGATTTTTATTCAATATAGATTATTGCATAATATTTATTGAAAATCATTTTTTTGTTTACCACTGGTACGGAAAACAAATCCTCTGTCCTTGGAAGAACTAAGAAACCCAGCTGGACGTTTGTTTTCAAAGATACAATGGAGAAGATACAATGGAGAAGATAACCATTTTTTGTTTTATATGCCAAAAAATTCTACAAAAAATTATGAGAATAACTGTGTTTTTAAATTTTTTCTGTCTTCAAAACTGACCGAGATATAAAGGCGCAAAGTTAACATTTTCGATCTAAGCCGCGGGCCGAGCGCGACTTCGTTGATGACGTCACAAGTTACATCTTCGTGCAAGCGACCCAACGCGCACTTAGAAAATCAAAACAATAACTCGAATGTGCCCGTCGCATGCGGATCTATCTATCTATTTTTAACAAGAAATATTATAGTAGAACATGACACCATCTATTAAATATTGTGCTGTGCCTCAATGTAAAAATACGGCCACAAAAACACCTGAAAAGTTGTTTTTTAATGTGCCCAGAAACCCTACCATCAGGAAAAAATTGACAAATGTTATGAGAAGAGCACATCCCTTAGGACCGAACACGGTAGCATTTTGTTGTGAGGATCATTTCGATGTAAGTATTCAAATAATAATAACCTTCACATGATAGGTCTTGGTTATTGCTAGTAAATGCTTTCTATTAGGCATGTAGGTACCTAATCGAGTCGCAGTGTTTAAGTAACTAACGATTCATTGAACCTTTCCACGCTTAATGATAATTATAATTTCAAGAAGAAACAATACCTAATACCTACATATTTAACTAAAACTACTTCAGTGTTAATAAACATCCAAACTTGGGTAAAGTACTATGTAATGTAGATAAGTCAATGACCTGTCGTGAGTTCGCAAGTTTAGATACCTACCTATGTTTGCAGTAAATTTTAAAATGTTTATAATGCATATAAAGGTTAAAATATGGAATATGTTAACAAACGTTTTTATATTTTTACGATATTTCGAGCAAAAACTAAACACACACGCAGAGCTGTTCAACTTTCATACTTTGCGGGCCGCAAATTATGGAATAATTGATTATGAAGTGGAGCACTTAAATTTTTTTTCGTGTTGTCGTATTTCTATGTATTACATAGTTGGTACATATTTTAAATATTGATGGAATACAAATTACGAGGTTCCTTATTTTTTTTATAGACTAAATAAGTTTGTATTTTGTTCTAGGTCGAAAACGATATGGAAAACTATGTGAAGTACAAACTAGTTGGTGGTCGCCTCAAACTTAAAAAAGATGTTTATGTAATTCACAATTTTAAAAGCAAAATTATTACGTTTATTCAACGAAATCAACGGAACTTCAATGACAATGACAAGATTCTTTTTATTTTTTCTATAGACGTTACTAGTAGTAACGTATATCATACAGCCAAGTTCATAATGAACATAGTCACGGTCTTATTCCACCGAGAAAGATAAAGAAATAAACGAATTTAGCCGCGAAATGCGACCTTGTTTTAATGGCGTGTTTAAATAAATTTAATTTTAATTTTTACTGGCTGAAATCAGCCACCTCACAGACGAGACCGAGAGGCTGAACCTATTCTTATCATTAGCAAATGAAACCCAGAAGTATTAATGTAATAATGGGTACCTAGGTTATAAAAATATTATCTTATTCTTATACCTACCTTTTCATTTTGACTCCGCGTATTTCAGCCGCGAAATCTTTGTTTCTTAGAAAATATTCCGTCACCATCATGTCGCGGACTATTGGAAGGTTGTCAGATTGACCCTTTTGAAACCCGTCTTCCATCATTAAATACTTAAAAACAACAGAGCGAACGAGGGCAAACAACTCACCCGCGAAATATTACTACAAACGTATGATCGGCGCGCTGGAACGGTATGGCGGCGCGGCCGCATGGAACGAATGACGTCACGCGCTACTCGCGGGCACGGGCGAGATTTTAGAAATGTACGTAAACTTTCCACGCTTATAACTTCGGTAATAGTGCACCGATCGATGTGAAATAAAAACTAGAATTATGTGTTTGGTCTAGACTTTTTACCTACGTACTTAAAAGTCTAATATTGTAACCTTGTTATCTTCTCCATTATTTTTTTAGAACAATTTATGAATGAATTTTTTTATAGAACCAGCATGCTGGCGATCACCTCTTTCCCAGGGGTTATTTTCATTTATGTAATGTTAAATATTGTAATAACCCTTTTTGTACAATTTTTCTTGAAAAAATAAAGATAATTAATAAATTACTAAATATTACTATAACTTTCCATATTTACTAATGTCTTGAAAATTGTTCGATTTTATATTTTAAGTTCAATTACATTTTGAGCATTAGAAAATATCCAAATTTGATAACAATTTGATTGCAAAAACAATTAATTCGTTACACTACATTCTCATGCAATGTCTTAAGTAAATATTTTTAAGACTGCTTTTGAAAAGTATATTAGTTGACGGGAATGTCAAATACCCATTTGTTACCCAAAATAATACCCAATTACAACCTCTGTTGCTGTAACCACCAAAAACTATGAAGCAAAATGCTTCGTACTTGTCCGTGTGGATAGGATTTTAAATAAAACATGCTTAGTTAAAATAAAATACGATTTGCAATCCCGGAGTCACACAACTCGAGATTGGCCATAAATTTAAGCCAACCCCGAGCGAAACCATTTCTTTTTCCCTTCATTTTCTTTCAAGATGCCCCGGAGACCCATTTTTAATACAAAATAAACTGATATAGTTGTTTTAGGCTTTGGCGAATACAGCGGCACACTTACGTGCAGTGCAGGGTTTGACAACAACGTTCAAAAAACTTGCTAGTTCTTGTAGCAGCCAGACTAATCAACCCTAAACGGGAATAAATAATAATACTCTGCTGCTACCATAAAGCGGAAGGCGAAGATAAAAAAACATTTAGTTCCTAACTATCCCCGGCTACTGAGATACTGCGGACTGCATATAGGTGATTTGACGTTCTTATAAAGAAACAAGAAGCAGCCGCAAATATCATTCAGCGCCACATTGTCTTCTCACACCGTTATCGTCACGTATCCGTCGACCAATTGTGAGCCGGTTCTTCAACGCCGCAGCTCGCTTCTTCTTGCTGTTCCGGAGCTGTGTTCCACGCCGCCGCCGATCACCGACTACGCGCGCGCACCGATCTGTATGACTTATAGCCCGGTCCAGCGACGTAGCTTCATGAACATAACACGAGTCTCACGCCGGGAAATGAGTTGTATATTTTGATTAATTTTCATTGGTCATAATGTAAGAATTATAATTGGCTAGGGAAAATAAAAATTGTTACCATTGGTAAACCAACACCGCAGCTAGCCATATAAATATAGGCAAGGTTAACGAAAATATATTCCATTCCATTCCATATTCATATTCCATTCGGCTTTACATAAACATTAGTTTTATTTCTCCACCTCAAAACCACTCGGAGTCTGTTAATGGTGGACCGTTCATCTCCACTATTACAGTGGTGACCCGTACGAACGCCGAGTAGGAAGCCCGTGGCGAACACCGAGGAGAAAGATCCTGGTACGAGCACCAAGAAGGAACACCCTGCGACGTACCACCATTACAGTGTAGTAGTACGAACACCGAGAAGGAAGACTTCAGTATATATAAAATCAGTGTAATCAAGCCGTCATTATGGAGCAAGAGGCAAACACATATACATCAAACCCGGTCAAGGAACCAGAAATCGCCGGTATATCTTTATCGTTGAGAATGCCACCGTTTTGGAGAGACAAACCACGACTTGGGTTCGTCAGTTTTGAAGCCGCAACGAATGCTTTAAAGAAGAGCCAAGCGCAATTTGCACAGATGGTGATAGCCCAACTTGAGAAACAAAACATCGAACAAATTTCGGACCTGTTGTACAACCCACCAGCAATCGACCAGTATAATTCACTGAAGGATCGTCTGATCTCCGCATATGAAGAATCCGACAGTCGCCAGCTACAGAAACTTCTATCAGAAATAGAACTTAGAGACCAGAAGCCCACACAACTCCTACGCAAAATGCGTACTTTGGCGCGAGATAAAGTTCCGGATTCAGCGCTACGGCTAATGTGGGTAAACCACCTACCACCACATATTCGATCAGTAATAGCAGTCAGCGAAACATTCAGCACGCAGACGAAGCTCGACGAACTGGCACTCCTGGCGGACAAGATGATCGAAAACAGCAGTAGCTCACAAATATCGATGAGCGAAAGCACTTCAACAAAGGCCAATGGTACCCAGTTTCTTCTCGAAGAAATTCGGAAGCTATCATTCGAAGTCGCCGCGCTCAAAGTTTCCCAGCATCACACCTTTT
Source organism: Parnassius smintheus behrii (assembly GCA_036936625.1). NCBI lineage: Eukaryota > Metazoa > Arthropoda > Insecta > Lepidoptera > Papilionidae > Parnassius > Parnassius smintheus. The sequence continues at coordinate 37,944,973 of JAUPFT010000028.1, forward strand.
ACCAGCAACGGTACAACCGGCGCAATCAGCAACACCGAAGATAAGGTGATCTTCGTTCGATTCGTCGCAACCGCTCTGCAAGTAGAAGTCGAATAAGCTCAACATCAAAATCCCCGCACTGCTACTATCATCGACGTTTCGGGTTCGAGGCAAGAAAATGCACAACACCGTGTACATTCAAAAGTGAAAATACGAAGGCGCTCGAACTAACTAATACGCTCAATGCGATGGGAGCCAGCGTAACAGCAAAGTCCTACCGTCTTTTCGTCACCGATAAAAAAGCAGCCTACCGAAGCAAAGTAACTTGTCCATCAAGCAAGTTACAATGCCAATGACGCATCTACCTATATACTGTGAAGCCTCAACGACAACCATGCGACCATACCTACCAGAAGAATGTCGTCGCGAAGTCTTCAATGCACTGCACAACATTAGTCATCCAGGTGTTAGAACAACATGAAAACTCGTCACCGAAAAATTCTTTTGGCCTTCAATGCAAGTGGATGTTGGCAACTGGGCAAAGCAATGCATTCAATGCCAAAAATTCAAAGTACAAAGGCATACATCAAGTTGCCTAGCTACATTTCCACCCACGGAGAGATTCGAACACCTGCACGTTGACATATTCGGACCATTACCTACTTCACCGCAAGGACATCGTTACCTCGTAAAAATGATCGACAGAACAACAAGATGGCCAAAAGCAATACCTACCGATGATACTTCAGCCGAATCCGTCGCGAAGATAATTTATGAAAATTGGATTACTCGTTTCGGATCACCTAAAACCATCACAACGGATCAAGGAAGAAATTTCGAAAGCAACCTATTCCTCAAACTTCTTCAAACTATGGGAATACAGAAGGCACGTACAAAAGCATACCATCCTCAGTCAAACGGAATAATCGAACGATGGCATCGTACATTGAAGACCGCACTCAAAACTCGTTTATCTCAACATACAAAGTGGATTGATGAGCTACCTACAGTGCTACTCGGACTACGAGCAACACCGCGTGCAGACACTAATCTTAGCGCCGCTCAGCTAACCTAAGGCTGCAGCATAAGACTGCTGTGTGACTTCTTCAGTTCAGCAGCGTCAAACAAACAAGAAATGGATTACGATTTCGCAACTCAACTTCGAGAATCAATCAACAAAACCTTATCGAAGAAATGCACCGAAATGCAATCACACAGAAATAATAAATCAGTATTCATTGCCCGTGTAGTGGTGGTTGAGAATATCCACTACCCCATATCTTCCCGTGGGTGTCGTAAGAGGCGACAGAGGGAGACAGGCAGGAGATGGGCAGAAGCATCATCCTGATAACAGCAATGATGTAATAAAAAACTGCGGTTGCCAACCCGCTCGCCAAGGGTGGCAACTATGGCAAATATCCCCCCATGAGTAACGACCCAAACAAACGGCCCCCGGTCCCCGGCGGCCCCGCTATTCCTGACTACGGTGGCGACTATGGTAACGGCGGTGCAGGGGGTGCTAAGAATTTCCGGTGGAGTTTCGGTTGCCACCTACGACGAATCGACCTGGCAACATATAACGCACGCACCCTGAGGACTGACGAGAAGATACTGGAGTTGGAAGAAGAGGTAGACAAGTTGCGCTGGCATATTATTGGGTTATCCGAGGTCCGAAGAGAGGGGGAGGACACGGTAATCCTCAAATCCGGCAACTTGTTCTATCACCGGGAGGGCGACCATCTGTCCCAAGGAGGTGTCTGATTTATCGTCCACAAGTCTCTCGTCAACAACGTTGTAAAGATTGGGAGTGTGTCGACGAGAAACTCTTTATGATGAACTCTTTCTTCCAGAAGCGGCCCCACAGGAAGTGGACCTGGTCGAGCCCCGACGGTTCGACAAAAAATGAGATTGACTTCATTACAACGACCAGACGCCAACTGTTCAGTGATGTCTCAGTGATCGCAAGGGTGAAAACTGGCAGCGATCACCGAATGGTTAGAGGCACACTGAGCCTAAACGTTAAGTTGGAGAGGTCTTTTCTAATGAAGTCAACGCTCTGTCCCCCTCGTGCTATAATCCAGAATCCCGAAACCTTTCAGCTCGAGTTACGTAACCGTTTCAGTGCCTAGAAGATTGCAATGCAGTGGACGATATGAATGACAAGCTCTTGGAAACTGTCCATCCGGTCGGAGCTAAGTTCTGCAAGACCGGCCGCAGAAGAACACAAAAGCTCTCCGATCACACTCTTAATCTCATGGCTGTTAGACGGGAGATGAGGCTGCAATCGTCAACAGATTTGACAGCATACAGGCAACTGAACAGACAAATCTCCAAATGCATGCGGCGAGACTTACGCAAATTTAATACTGCTCGTATTGAAGAAGCGATTGAGTGGAACCAGGGCTCCAAAGTCTTTGCCAGAGATCTGTCTGCCAGTAAGAGCCAACTGTCAAAGCTGAAGACTGAGTGTGGCAGCATCTTTTCCGAGACACCTGAGATTCTGATTGAGATTGAGAGCTTTTATGGGCAGCTGTCATCAGTCATCAACATCATCGTTGAAGCCACACGCAAGTGTGAGTAACGATCCAAGAGCGGGTCTTATCCGACACTATTTCGATGATATCCCGGACTGAGTCCGAACTGGTCTGAGCGAGATTAGAATGGCTCTCCAGCACCTTAAAAACGGCAAGTTCCCGGGCGAGATTGGAATTACAGCGGAGCTTCTGAAAGCGGGTGGAATACCGGTACTTGAAGTCCTTCAGAAGCTCTTCAATTCCGTCCTCCATGGTGGCACTACTCCGGAGGCGTGGAACAGAAGTGCGGTGGTCTTGTTCTCCAAGAAAGGTGACAACGCCCTCTTGAAGAACTACGGACCGATTTCCCTTCTGAGCCGCGTCTACGTGCTGTTTTCGAGAGTCATTACGAATCGTCTCGCACGCAGACTCGACGACTTCCAGCCTCCCGAACAAGCCGGTTTCCGAAAAGGCTTAAGTACCATAGACCACATACATACCCTTCGGCAAATTGTACAGGAGACCGAAGAGTACAATCTGCCACTTTGCCTGGCGTATGTGGACTATGAGAAAGCCTTTGATTTCGTCGAAATTTGGGCGGTGCTACAGTCTCTTCAGCGGTGCCAAGTTGACTGTCGGTATATCGAAGTGCTGAAGTGTTTGTACAGTAGGGCTAAGGTGGCTATCCGAGTACAGAACCAGAGTACGAAACCTATCCAACTGCAGAGAGGTGTAAGACAGGGTGACGTTATTTCCCCGAAACTCTTCACCGCTGCATTGAAAGACATTTTCAAGCTACTGGACTGGAAAGGATACGGTATTAACATCAATGGCGAGTACATCACTCACCTTCGATTTGCCGACGATATAGTCCTTATGGCAGAATCGCTGGAGGACTTAAGCACTTTGCTCAATGACCTCAATAGTGCCTCCCAAGGGATAGGTCTTAAGATGAACATGGACTAAACAAAGATCATGTTTAATGTCCATGTCACACTTATGCCGGTAGTTGTTGGGAGCACTATGCTCGAAGTTGTTGACGAGTACGTTTACTTGGGACAAATAGTCCGGCTAGGTAAGTCCAACTTCGACCGAGAGGTCAATCGACGGATTCAACTCGGCTGGGCAGCATTCGGGAAATTACAACGCATCTTCTCGTCAGGTATACCTCAAAACCTGAAAACTAATTTGTACAACCAGTGCGTGTTGCCAGTGATGACATATGGAACTGAGACGTGGTCCTTCACTGCTGGCCGTATGAGGACGCTCAAAGTCGCTCAGCGAGCGATGGAGAGGGCTATGCTCGGAGTTTCTCTGCGTGAATAAAAAAGCGCATCTGCATTTTTATTCGTAATCGAGGATAGATGTAGATGTCTATGGGCCACAGCATCCACTTACCATCAGGTGGACTGTGTGCTCGTTTGTCACCCTATCCTATAAAAAAAAATTATGGTTTCTTTTAGTTTTCTATATATATATATATATATACATATATATATATATATATATATATATATATATATATATATATATATATATATATATATATATATATATATATAGATATATATATTTCTAAAGGGCCGGCAACGCACCCGCAATTCTCCTGGTGTTGCGGTTGATCATGGGCGGCGGTAGTCACTTAACATCAGGTGAGCCGCATGCTCGTTTGCCCCCTCTTCTATAAAAAAAAAAAAAGAATCATAGTCGTTATGCTACTAAACATGGCTGTCAAGTGATTCACCCAGCTCATAGCGAGAAATGCAATAAAGTTAGATAGTTACCCTAGTGAGGGAGGGAAAGAAATCATTGCATTGTCATCAAAGTTACTTAAGCATTCCAAATTTCAGCTGAATCAGATACCAGTAAGTGCTTAAAAATATATTACAAATTTTAACCGAAAAGACATACGCTGAAAGAATCAATAAAAATTTGTAAATTAAATGCGTTATCACCCCTGAGTAATATAGTGCGTGGTAGAGCCAGGCTCAGCTGTGTTATGTTTGTATAACGAACAGCGTTTAACCGGGAAGAGACAACGCTCTCACAGAGTAGCAACCTAAATTTGCAGCTTAATGCTGCTATGTTTCATATGGTGTGGGAGCCGGAGACCCTTTTAACTAGAAACGAGAAATTCCGTCTCAGTTCTCGGAGGTGACAATGTACCTGCACTTGATTCTTTGTCGGGGATCATCGATATTGATTTCGATTTGCCACAGCATTCACTTACCATCAGGTGGACTTTGTGCTCGTTTGTCACTTATGTTCTATAATTTATATAAGAAAAGAATAAACAAAACACTGTTTTATTTCTTTTTATCTTACAACATTTATTTAAAGTGCTATAAATCATAAAAACGGACCTAAGCGTCTCACTTTCCATTTATCTTTGATCGTTGGTAGGCCTTTGTCTTATCGACCTTGCCCAATGATTAATCTCAAGATTCAGTCGACGTGTCACGCGTCATCATCAATTTTCAAAAAAATACTTTTATCCTTGTACTCATCTTAAGAAATACTTGATTGGAGATCGTCTTTGACGTCTTTCTTTAGTTTACGTTTTACTGTTTTCTTTTTCAAATTAAGGTATTGAAATTAAGTGTTATATACAGTAATTAGAAGTAACCGCACTAATAACTTTAACACTTCGAAACTTTTTTTTACGTTGGATATTGATAATTTCTAGTTACCTGTTCTTTTTCCTTTGTAAAAGCCTAATAAAACATTGATGTCAATTTTTAGGTTTCTAACAAACCTAAAAGTTTAGATGAGTGAGTCAGTGAGTGGTAAAAATGACATTTGTCAGGTTTTAAAAATTAACAACTACAATAGGATCATTCATGAAATTCTAGAAGAGTTTTATGAGATTGTCGTTAGGTCCGCAAAAAAACGCGTGTGTTGATCTTCGTCAGAAACCTTCCCGAGTTATGGGGGTTTCAAAGCGGCCTGACAATATAAACACTATCGTTGTGTCGCCTTTACTTTCCTTTTCTTTTTATAGAATAAGGTGACAGATGAGATCAGAGTCCACCTGATGTGGCTCTACAACTTAAAGCCTATGTTCAAAAGTGGGCAACAAAATCTTACAGATAACAACTCAAAATAATCGAAAACTGCGGTTACAATCCCGCCCGCCAAGCGTGCCAAGTATGGCAAAATATTCTCTATGAGGCAATCTTTGGAAGAGTCGCGTGTCCAGCAGTAGCCTATTATAGATTGTAATGGATGTTTGTATGAGCCAGTGATGACTTACGGATCTGAGACGTGGTCCTTCACTGCTGGCCGTATGAGGACGCTCAAGGTCGCTCAGCGAGCTATGGAGAGGGCTATGCCCGGAGTTTCACTGCGTGATAGACTCAGATATGAGGATATCTGCAGTAAAACCAGAGTGACCGACATAGCCCAAGGGATTAGTAAGCTGAAGTGGCAATGGGCCGGCCATATAGCTCGAAAAACCGATAACCGATGGGGAGGAAAGGTTCTCGAGTGGCAGCCTCGTACCGGTAGGCGTAGTGTTTGGCAACCCCCTACTAGATGGAGTGACGACCTGGTAAGACATGCAGGAAGTCGATGGATGCAGGTGGCTCAGGACCGTGCTTTGTGGCATTACTTGGGGGAGGCCTATGTTCAGCAGTGGACTTGTGAAGGGCTGTAATGATGATGATGATGATGATGATGAGCATTATATACTTTATAATGCTCATCATTTATGTCAATTATATCACAGATATAATTGACATAAATGTACCATTAATCCGTGTTCATGTTACTAAATATAAATTTTTTTCTTAAATAAAGCAATTCAATAGAATCGTAGTAATGCTTAGTAATAAAAGTCGTAAATACTTTAACGTTTACAGGTACATCAGTTCAGATCTCCATTACAGTTTCCCCTACTTAGTGAAATGAGAAGATAATTAAATAAGTGCCGGTATTGCTCCCGTGCTTGCGAGTTAAATGAATTTGAGCGGAGTGGAATGATTTTAGCATTAATTATTTAGAGATTATGATCATCGTTTCAGTAATCTGAAACAATGATCATAATCGTCCATTTTCTGTGATGTTAGTGCCTACCCGGCTACATTTTGTGGTTGTTGAGGATGGCTGTTATAATTTTGTTCGATAACTTGTTGCCGTCTTGTGGGTAGTGACGTAATCCCGTTGCTGTAGAAATCTTGAGATTTATATATATAAACACTCACGCCTGTCACCCAGAGGGGTAGGCAGAGACTACAGACTTCCATTTAGCACGATCCTGACATACCTTTCTCGCCTCTTCCACATTCATATACCTACGCATACATGCTCGTCGGTTAAGGGTACTCTTAATTTGGCCCATTTTTAGTATATCGCCAATTTGGTCGACAAACTTCCGCCTAGGACGTCCCTTTCCGACTCTTCCATTCACTTCTGCAACATATATTTGCTTTGTCAGTCTTTCCGCATTCATTCTTTCTACATGACCAAACCACCGAAGCATTCCTTTCTTAATCCTGGTCACCGCATCATCTTGCAAACCACACTCTTCTTTTATCCCACTGTTTCTCACCCTGTCACTCAGATTCAGCCCTAACATACTCCTTAGCGACCGCATTTCTACCGCATTTATTCTACTCTCGTGCTTCTTCTGCCACACCCAACTTTCACTACCATACGTTAAAATAGGGACTAATACAGCACTGTGAATTGCCATACGCGCCTTTTTTGACACATTCTGACTTTTCACAATAGAGTGTAGAGCCCCATTTACTTTATTTGCTGCATTCACTCGTCGTTCAATGTCCTTATCATATCTCGCATCCCTGCTGAATACACATCCCAAATATACGAACTCATCCACTTGCTCAATTAACTCTCCTTCTATTCTTATTTCACATACCGTTTTGCTTTCATCTCTTTCAAAAACCATCACTTTCGTCTTACTCGCGTTCACTTTCATTCCCCTTTCTTTTAATGACCTGTTCATTAATGTAACCATCATTTGCAACTCGGCCGCCGACGACGCAAGTATGACTTGATCATCGGCGTACAAAAGGCATTTGATGGTTAACTCACCCATTCTTACCCCGCATTCTTCAACTTTCAAATTTTCCAAACAGCTGTCCATAAATAGGTTGAACAGCCACGGGGAAGCCACACAGCCCTGTCTGACACCTTTATGGATGCCAAACCAGTCCGAGTAGACCCCGTTGATTCTAACACAAGCACTCGAGTCCCTATACAGAGACTTTAATGCCTGTATCAAACCAGCGCTCAACCTAAATGCGTTCACCGTTTGCCATAACACATCCCTGTCCACTCTGTCATAAGCCTTTTCCAAGTCCATGAACGCACAAAAAACTCTTTGGTTTTTCGCCAAAAACTTCTCCGCGATCATGCGATCTTGAGATTTCTGATCAAAAAATGCGACAATTATTTTTACAGCCCTCTTTTTATATTAAATAAACACTATCCAAATAATTTTGAAGAGACCGATACAAGTGAAAATACGAGGCTGCAAGATCGGTACTATATGGTAGATGCTTTAACACTTCCCAACCAAGATCTCTCGATATTTGCTGAGTGGCCAAATATGTGTGTGGTCTAGCGTTATCATGATGAAAGACCACTCATTTTCAGTTGATCAATGCCGGCCGTTTTTCTCAATTTCTTGCTTGAGTCTCATTAGTTGTTGGCAGTAGACATGCGAATCGATGGTATTGACCGGCGACAAAAGCTCATAATATAAACTTGCCATTCCAATCCCACCATACACACAGCATCATCTTGTTGCGTGATAATCCGGGGTTTGCTACAGTCTGTGGAGCTTGACTACCCTTAGATCATGATCTTTTCGCCAGTCGATTTCTTTTCATTATCAGAGATCAATCTTTTTAAAAATGGTTCGGTTTCATTAACTTTCAAAAGAGAATCGCAAATGAGTACAACATTCATTAGGTTTCTTTCAGTGAGCTCGTGTACCTCAATATCGAGCTTTTTTGTATAGTCGGACTTTTAAGAGAGTCGGAACTTTTTTTTCTTCAATCCTCAATTTTTCGGCTATTTCATGCTATTAATATGCCAATCTTGTTCTAATTTTTCAAAAATGTTTATTTATTAATTTGCCATTACGTTACATTACTTATCATTGGTATGTTAAAATTACAATTAAAATTTAAAAATATTTAGTTAGATAATTTAAATTACAAATAAAAATACATCTCATTACATTACATTATTTTATATGTCATGTAATGGCATCGACCTTATCCGTATGACCAGACTAGAGCGAGCTCTCTAACATCAAAATTCCCAGAGCTCTTTAATATCAAAATTCCCAGAGCTCTCTAACATCAAAATTCCCAGAGCTCTCTAACATCAAAATTCCCAGAGCTCTCTAACATCAAAATTCCCAGAGCTCTTTAACATCAAAATTCCCAGAGCTCTTTAACATCAAAATTCCCGGCCAAAAAACGCTTAAACCAACTTTGTGCTACACTTGCTAACACTGCGTTAGGTCTAACTAACTTCACAAGTTTTTTCGTGGCTTAAATTGAATTTTTCCCTTTTTTGTAATGAAACTCTAGAATGTATCGAATTTCTTCATTAGATTCATTCACGTTGGCAGACAGAAGAACAATTGAAAAATGGCGAGAAAGTGTTTTTTATTTTACTTTTTCTTTTTCTTAATGTATTGGACATTATGTAATAAAACCAGTTAGATACAAACAGTACAAACAAAAATGATTTTTCTGCAATTTTATAAAAACGAAATACAAAAGAGTTATTTCCGCTACCTGTTATTTATTTACTTACGTATATATTAAGAACTATCGACACGATAGGTAGGTATTGTTACAATCGTCATGTCCCTTCTGTGGAGGTTTATTGAGCTACCTAATCGCTGTCCGAATGGGGGAATCCGAGCACACAATCCACCTGATGTTAAGTGGTTGCTGTGACCCATAGACATCTACATTTATCCTCGATTACGAATCAAAATGCAGATGCGTTGTCACCAGTGAGGGCTATGATGGAATGCCTCCTTTCCAGTAAAAAGGGTCTACGGTTCTCTACACTCACCATACAAAACACAGCAGTGTTAAGCTGCTATTTTACGCTGGTATTCGTATATTTCGTATTTAAAAACGTGATATAACCAAACCACCTGACGATTAGTGGCAACAGACCATGGTCACCTACTATCAACGGATAAAGAAGATCATAGCCACGTTTTTATCATTAATGACAGAGTTGAAATTCTCCACAGTTTGCAACTATACTGCCAACCACGCCTTTCAAGCCCATTGAATGCATCTTTGCTGGGCAATAGCGGATGGTAACATACCAGGCTCCTATATCATCATCATCTTTACAGCCCATCATAAATCCAATGCTAAACTTGGCCTCAATCGACTTCCGGCAAGTTTTATCTTTTGGCCACACCATCTAGTAAGGGTTACCCAACACTTAGTTTTGCCAGAACCAAGCTACCACTTAAGAACCTTTAAGGCAAGAGTGACCACCTTCGGCTACATCGTTTTACTATCAAATGACATAGTATGCAAGTATTGACTTATGATGAGAAAAGCTACTTCCCATCTATGTTTTCTTTTCATTCAATTATAATGACGAATGGTTAGTTGTTCGAGCTCCTTTTTGACTATCTCACTGGCCTAGAGGTAGTAAATGCGGCTGATGTTTAGAGTTCGAATCATGATTCGGGCCAAATTCAGTAATTGGGTTTTTCTAGCAGTCGGCGCAGTTTCACCCCCGTGCCTCGAAAAGATGCCGTTGGTCCTGCGCTGATCTCTCTCCATTCGTGCCGGATAACCATCCCGTCGGACTACGAGAGTGAAGGAATACGGAGTGTACCTGTGCCTGTGCATACACTTTTCACTGTGATCCTGTTCTGCTAAGATGCCTAGTCTTCGTTGAGACTAGCCGTGACCAAAATTTGGTCTGAAGTGGTTTAACAATTATAGCCTGCCCATCACCTTTTCAATCTACAAATGTAGACCATGTCAACTAATCTCGTTATACTCTCCTCCTATTCTATTAAATCCTATCAAAGTCGAGTGCCGTACATAGGCCTCCCCCATAGATAGCTTCATAGGGGGATTTCTCCACATTTTACTATTCTTTATTTCCTTAGTTATAAAAAGTATAGTTCTGTTGTTGATAAAACTTATTTAATTATCAAATATCTCCATCGTTGTGGTGTTGGACTCTCTTCCATATACCAGCTTATAGATGTCGCAGGTTTATGGTAAAATCAAATTTTTGATCAAAGGTTTAATGTCAATGGTCAAGAAGACAAAGATCAAAATTAAGAGGCGGCAGTGGGAACTTGAGACAGGAGATATGCAGCAGCATCTATCAGAAACCGGAAAAACGCCAATAAAAACTGCGGTTGCAAACCTGCTTGCTAAGTGTGGCAACTATGGAGTGGCAACTATCCATGAGCAATTTACGATAAAATTTACCAAAATTCAAATGATAGTCAGTAGAACAGTATTACAATTTTTTTAAATTACGTGCTTTTTTGAAGTCAATATCACATATTATGCTAGTGGTAAAATAAAAAAATTGTACAACCGACTTCAATGTAAATAAAATGAGAACATCATCAATGTAGTCGAAGTCAAAAAAACGCACATTATTAAGGATAACGCAAAAACTGCCGGTCAGATCATGTCTTTTTTATTTAAAATCTGGTACATGAAAAGTACCGGATTTTAAATAAAAAAGTAAGGTTCACCTACAAAAAAAATCTAAGGTCATACATAAAAATGCAGTCGAACTAAGTACATCCACCTTTTTTGAAATCGGTTAAAATGTCTCTTCTTCGAAATTTCTTGCTTTCCATATTCAATTTTGTTTTTCCTTGGGATTGCCTGATGTGCGACATAATTTTCCCTTGATCTAATTTAACCGGTACTTCGTTTGAAATGAGCAATCTGTTTCGAGCGACGTAAACTAACACACTTTATAATCTGCGGGAATATTTGTAAAAAAAAAATAACAAGATCTTGTTTATATAAATGCCACAAATAAAAAAGTTTTCAAAGTTCTTCTCCGAAAACATTACCTGAAGGAAACTACTAATTAACATTATTTTTCCTTAATTTTTGTCTTTCTTTTCTTCTTTTTTACTTCAAATATTTATTTCATTATATATTATTCAAACATTATATTATATATATCATTTGGATATTTATTTACGAAGTTTATAAGCAAGTATATATATATATATATATATATATATATATATATATATATATATATATATATATATGTATCTATTATTGTACGTATATTTATACTATATGTGTGTATATTTAAATGTAATGTGTATGTATGTAATTTGCATATATGTATATTTTAATGTATAAGCACTTATTTACGTATAATGGTCGCACCTGCCAACAATTGTCCTTGGCACCCTGGGTTGACTGGCAGAGAATGCCACATGGCATTAAGTCCGCCCTATGTACCCCTTTAGCTTAAGGTGTTACGTGTAAGTTTTTAAATAAATAAATAAATATGCCCACTGCCTTACAGTCTTTTTTTTTTGAGAAAACAGAGACCGGGTCTCGTATGTAGAAACACTAATTCAATACATCCTCGCAGTTCGGGATCAAATGATATGCATTTCAACACGCGTAAATTCAATACGTCTCAAACTGTACTCGTATTCGTACGAGTACAAGCGTCGCTGATGTAAGACGGCTTTGAGATTGCTCTTGAAATTCCAGTTGTTGTTAACCTATATTATAAAATATGTTCCGCGATTTATATACATGAAATTTTACTGCTGTCCGTCACCGTCGGAAAAGTATTAAAGCAGCATTTACATACATCTGTTAACCGTCTAGAAATGCTCACTAATTTTGTTTCTATTTAATAATTCCACGTCTATATTCGCAAAATAGAACGTTTTATATCAGTTCCGCTGAATATTTCAAAAATCAGTATCGCATTGAAACTGTTTTAAACAGAAAAAAAATATTTTTTAGATCGTACTACGTTGGTCATATTTTTTATGTAGTAAGTACTTAAACATAGAATTTTTTTAAATATTAGGAGCGAATAGCGGGAGTATTAGAATTTTTGCCAGTGTTTCTAGTAATATTTTATTAAAAAATATAAACGCAATTTATAACCTTCTGTATAATTTCCTTAAGTACAAGCATGACGTAATTATAGCACGCCCAAGCACTTCATTACTTACTTACTTACTTACTTATCGTCACGCACAATCCCTAACGGGGTAGCCAGAGAGAACAGATCGCCAAGTGTCACGATCCTTACATACCTCTTTCGCTTCTTTCAGGTTCATTAACTTCTTCATACATGCACGTCTAGGTATCCGAGTACTCTTGACCCTCCCCTCTTCGAGCAATTTGCTCACATGGTCTTCGAAAGTTAGTCTCGGTCTACCTCGACACCTTTTAATATTTACTTTCGCTCTATATATTTTCTTCACCATTCGGTCTTCACTCATTCGTTCAACGTGTCCAAACCATTGGAGTACGCCCCTATCAATTTTTGTGATAAGGTCATCTTTCAATCCTGCCATATTGCGAATCTCTTCGTTTCGCTTTCGGTCGGCTATGGTAACGCCACACATTTTACGAAGAGATCGCATCTCCACTGCATTCAACTTGCTTTTATGCTTCTTCTGGCATACCCAGGTTTCGCTGCCATATAACAAAGTCGGTACCAACACTGCGTTATGTATTGCAAGGCGTGCACTCTTCACCACGCCTTGCCTTTTTACTAATGCATTCAGGGCACCATTGACTTTGTTTCCGGCAGCGACACGCCTATCCACATCTAAATCACATCTTCCATCCCGGCTGAAAGCACTCCCCAAGTATACAATTTCATTTACCTGTTCTAGACAAGCACTTCATTAATTACATATATTTGTTTCAGGTAAGTACTCTAGCATCACTCTTCGAAACTTGTAAGTGACAAAGGACTACTTTTTTAAATATTTAGATATCTTGTTCTTTACATTCAGCCAGAAGAACACTACTGGACATGGGTCTCTGTCATTGTATAGAGGACATTGTACCTTTATTATCCTTGCCAGGTGGATGGACGATGGCAGTTCCAGACGTCTCGGAGCTGATCTTGCTATCCGTCACCGGTCCGCAAATTTTACGCCCGACATATACGAAATGACTATATCGCCATTTATCCGAACCCATACGTTCTTTCTGGAATTTTCTGTAGTCGCCCCTTACAATACCTAAAGTACGTGAGCTGCCATAATATGTCATAGGATATATTTTTGTAAATAATTTAAACTCGACTTGACGGCGTACTGTCGGTGTAAGATTATCCACCGCCACATATCGTCCCGTGGGTGTAGTAAGAGACGAAAGAGAGAAAAAATCGGGCGATGTGCAGCAGCGACATCCTAAGAACAACCAGGAACTAAGGTCATTCCGTTTATCCACCATAAGATCTCACAGAATACCAGCGTCGTAAGTATATGGATGTGAAGGAGGCGAGAGAGGTGTGTCAGGATCGTGCCAAATGGAAGTCTGTAGTCTCTGCCTACCCCTCAGGGTGATAGGCGTAAGTGTTTATGTTATGTAATCCTGGGCGAGTTTCTATCATGTTTTTATAAACAACTGTACACAGCCTGGGGGTGGGGGAATTCAGAAGAAAAATAATATACGAATTCCGATTATCCACCCCGTCTGGGGTGTATAAAAGAACATGCGATTCCGATTATCCCCACTAGGGTGGATTTCTTAGGGTGGATATACGGAATAACCCGAAACTAAAAATTCTGGTTAAACCGCCCGTCAAGCGTGGCAACTTAAACTTAAACGTGGTAGAGCCATGCTGCAGTTATATTAGTAGTATAGTTGTAACACGAATGGGCCGACTCGACCGGGGAAGGACCACGCTCTCACAGGATACTGGCGTCAAATAGTAGCTTAATGCTGCTGTGTTTCGAACGGTGAGTGTAGAGAACCGGAGGCCCTTTTTACTGGAAACGAGGCGTTCCATATTAGTCCTCACGGGTGACAACGTATCTGCCTTTTAATTCGTAATCGAGGATAGATGTAGATGTCTATGGGCCACAGCAACCACTTACCATCACGTGGACTGTGTGCTCGTTTATCACCTATCCTATAAAAAAAATATGGCAAATACACACTTAATACACATATTAGAGTCACGTTCAGCTATATTATGGTTGTAACACGAATGGGTCGTCTCGACCGGGGAGGACCACGCTGTCACAGAATACAAGCGTAAAATAGTAGCGTAATGCTACTATGATTTCTATGGTGAGTGTAGTTAACTGGAGGCCTATTTTACTGAAAACAAGGCATTCCGTATTAGTTATCAGGGGTGAAACACATCTGCGTTTTGATTCTTATTCGAGGATAAATGTAGATGTCTATGGGCCACAGCATCTACTTAACAGTTAGACTGTGTGCTCGTTTGTCACCCTTATCTCAGTATATAAAAATAAAGGACGGAAAATAAAGGACTTCGATAGGCTGCAGTGACAAAAACTAAACTCAACTATTACATATAGCTCTGACATGAAATAGTGTATTAAAACTGGACTCGGATCGGTTTAAAAGAAAGCCTTAACTGGAAAAGCATTAGAGTGCTTCCTACAAGAAAAGAGGAAATATGATTGTGCCAGATAATCCTGGATACACACAGTGGCCATCCCTCCAAGAAAATGGTGATCGATATGATATTAATGTGTAAGACTTCCAGAATTAAAGAAAAGGCTACCAGATAATTTCATGACAGAAAAAGTCCATCCAAAACCTAGATCTCCTCACAAATTCCCTGATTAAACAGCAAATTTCCTAATTTTCTTATAATTAAATAACACCAATTAAATTATTTTATTCAATTGGGTCATTTTAAATATTCTATCTCTCTTTCCGTTTCAATAATGCCTGACATTGATGAAGTGATGATTTTTTTCCTGATTTTCTGACATAATGCCTAAATTCCTGACATGTTAAAGAAATTCCTGTTATCTAGTAAATTTGTGTGTAACCTAAGACAGATTACGAAAGTGGGACCAGGGACCAGGGATATTGGGTAAGTAAATAAAATATCCAGTTACTCCGAACTCGTATCATCTCCGGAAGTAAAATCAACAAATTTAGACTTCTTGCTCCGTAAGGCACCGGTCTCAGTGGTCGGAGTGGGCTGGTCAAGCGTGGCGCTGGTGGTGACTACCCCATTTATACCAGCAGACGAAGTGAACCGTGTATAAAACTGCGACTGCCGCTGCTGTTGCGTTTGCTGGTATTCACCATACGGGATGCGGGTTGTTGTGCCCTTCTTCCCAATATAGTAGCTTGGCATCTGTGAATTAGAGATAAAAAAACATTTGTTTTATGATGTAATAGTAGTAGAATAAACTCGCGATAACACCCATACCATCCGGATGATTGCCGCTCCACCACTGTGCGATTTATTTTTATTTTATACGTGCTGCAGCTATATTATAGTTGTAGTACGAATGGGACGGCTCGACCGGGAGAGGACCACGCTCTCACAGAATAGATAGATAGAAAATTCTTTATTGCACTCAAACAAAACAATTTGGTACAAAGGCGAACTTAATGCCGAAAAGGCATTCTCTGCCAGCTAACCTTTTATGTGTGTGAGAGCTATGGGTAGAGCCGCGAGAGAAAGAAAAACTAACTTATTTATTCATACTATTCAAAACGCTTTATATAATATTATGTATATGTTAGTTTATACATATATACACTCATACACATACATATATATATATATATATATATATATATATATATATACATGCATACATATATATTTAAATAAAATATATACTAAACCAATAAAGCATACAATATAGTATACGAAATTATAATAAACATATAATAAAATTAATCAAGTAATTTTAAATAATATGCCTCAAGCTTACGTTTAAATGTCTTTATTGAAGGAGGATCTTTTAAATCTCGTGGAAGGTTATTCCAAAGTGTAATTGAATATACCGTGAAGGAATCCGAGTAGTATGCAGATTTATGCATCGGGATAGTTAGAGTTTTGTTGGTCATCGAACGGGATAAGCTTAAATATGAAAAACGCTCTTTTAGATAAACTGGGGAACAAGGATTGTGAAGAATACCATACAAAGTGGTTAGAAGGTGTGTGTTCCGGCGAAAACGGATGTCGAGCCACTTAAGTCTTGAGCGAAATTGTGATATATGATCAAACTTGCGCAGGCCAAAAATATAGCGTATGCACAGATTGAGCAGACGGTCGAGTTTGCTAAGCAGCTCCTCAGTTATATCTGGATAGGCAATATCGGCATAATCAAAAATAGGAAGCAACAGAGAGTTGACTAGCGTAACCTTGGCCGTCTGAGGAATAAATTTTTGCCAGAGCTTTAATGAATGCATAGTTCCAAAAATACGTCTCCTGACCTCATTAACCTGTAGCACCCAACTTAGATCGTCAGCCAAAATTAAGCCAAGGTTCTTAACCTGCCTAACATAATCTAAATCTACACCGTTTAGAGTGACCTTAGGTAGGTATTGATAGTCAAGTCGACATGTAATTTTTCTGCTCCCTATGATTATAACCTGTGTTTTGGCAGGATTTAATATTAACCCATGACATCTTGCCCACTGATGAACTGCAGTAAGATCAGAATTCATTCTGTCAACTGATGAATTTAGGTCATTTAAACTAAAATGCTGATACAGCTGGACATCATCTGCGTACAGTTGATACTTGCTGAAATTTATTACGGAAACAAGTGCATTGATAAACACAGAAAAAAGCAACGGAGATAAAACACCGCCTTGAGGAACACCAGCAACAACGTTACACCAATCGGAGAACTTATCATCAACACGTGTGCGTTGCCGGCGTCCCCGAAGATAGGAACTGAACCATTGTAGAACTGACGATGTTAAATTCAGGGATTTCAGAATTGCTAACAGGATGTCATAGTCAACACAGTTAAAGGCGTTACTGTAGTCCAGAAGGACAAGAAGAGTGAGTTGACGATTATCCATCGCGAAGCGGATATCATCAGTTATTTTAATTAAGGCCGTGGTAGTACTGTGCAGATATCGGAAACCAGACTGATAAGGATTAAAGAGATTGTGTTTGTTTATAAATTTTGAGAGTTGGCCATGAACAACCTTTTCAAGAATTTTGGAGAAGAAGGAGAGGATAGATATTGGCCTATAGTGGCTGAAATTAGTAGGAGAACTATAACACCAGACAGAATACCAGCGTCAAATAGCAGCGTAATACTGCTGTGTTTCGTATGGTGAGTGTAGAGATCCGGAGACCCTTTTTTACTGGAAACGAGGCATTCTATCTTAGTCCTTAGGGGTAACAACGCTTCTGCGTTTTAATTTTTAATCAGGGATAAATGTAGACGTCTATGGGTCACAGCATTCACTTACCATCAGGTGGACTGTGTGCTCGTTTGCTTCTATAAAGTTTTATTCTATAAAAATACCGTTACCGTTACAGTCCATTAAAGTCCACTGCTAAACATTGTCCTCCCTTGAGATTTGCTCGTGGGGAGAATACTTTGTCTTAGTCGTCACACTGGGCAAGTGGGTTGGCAACCGCAGTTTTTTTTTATTTTTAGGAGTTTTTAGGCTTCTGTAATGATTTGTTTCTCTCAGTCGCGTTTTACAAAATTTACAACTCGTGCTCAGAGGAATTATTCGGATTAATCCCAGCCGCCAAATTTTATGAACGCGGCAAACCTCCTGATACCATCCACACAGTCTGGATGCTTGGCAGTCCACCACTGTACGTTCCACTACGAATTTTCTTCCGCGTACGACTTCTCTGTGGAATGGTTTACGACCGGTGATTTTTCGAACCGATACGACCTGGAGACCTTCAGCAAAGAGCAAAAAGCTTACTACTTTCTAAAGGGCTGGCAACGCACCTGCACTTCCCCTGGTGTTGCAGTTGTTCATGAGCTACAGTGGTCACTTATTAGGTGCACCGTATGCTCGTTTGCCAATTCTTCTATAAAAAAAAACAACATCCACGGGATGATATAGGCTAGTGGATATCCTTACACCGCTACTACACGATAAATTATGCGATTTACTAAAAGTTTTATTCCTCGCACAACTTCCTTGTGGAATCGACTACCACCAGCGATTTTTCTTGAACGCTACAACTTAGTGACCTAAAAGAAAAGAATCTATAATTTTTTTTAAACCGGTAATACACCTGCAGTTCCCCTCGTGTTGCAGTTTTTCATGGTTGTTGATAGTCATTTACCATTTATATATATATATATATATATATATATATATATATATATATATATATATATATATATATATATATATATATATATATATATATGTATGTATATATATATATATATTAAAAATGTGTAAAGATTCACTATTATTTGGTAATAATGAATCCTTACACTCTACTACTTTCTCTTAGATAATAAATTTCCACAACTTTTATATACATTTCGTCAAAGTAACTTCTGATTCTAATAATTTCCTATACGACACGACTTCTTACGATAACCTTGGGGTGAATTGGCATGATGGATTGGTTACGCAGCGACAGGACATGTTATTAAGTTAAGTATAGTAGGAATTTTATATATTGTGTATTGATGTGTATATTGATTGTTAATCGAGAATAGATGTAGATGTCTATGAGTCACAGCATTCACTTACCATCGGGTGGACTGTGTGCTTGTTTCGTATTGTTTGATTCACCGACTTAAAAAGCAATCATTAAATATTACGAAGTGAATAATGCTATAATCAAAAGTAGTACACTGGTTTAACGTCAATAATTTGCTTTTGAACGGTGTGATTATATATGGGAAGCTTAATCTCGTTGAATCCGATTTTCTCGGAATTACAGTTGATGCGAGGCAAGGTACACACACGATTGATTTGTTGCTGTTTATTAAGTCTTTAGACTATTGCGTAATAAAATAAATTGTAAATAGATGTTTTTTAAAGTACCGCTGGGTTTCTTACTGTTTTTCCCAGGACAGAGGTTTTTTCGAAACAGGTGGCAAAAGTAAAAAGTTTCTTTTAATGGATATTGAATAAAAATGATTCTAATCTAATCTATTCTACATGTTTGGTTAACTACATACAGTTTCTTTGATCTTCTCTATCCAATCAGCGAAGGCTCCGACTAATGTGAAGACTGTCGGCGCATTAGGGAACCCACAAATCGAGGGACCGAATGAGATAATCCCAACTAATTTTCCAGCTACTATTGCGGGGCCACCGGCGTCGTGCTGAAAATAAATTTTGCCCATATGATAAATTAAGTTACTGTGACAACAAAATGTAATTTTACTTGAAATTTCATTGCGTTTATTAACTTATTTTTATATTACCGACGTTTCGAGTACTTTACAACATGATATGTTAGACCTAAGCAACTATAACATTTGCACGTCGGACGTCGTTTTTAACCCCCGATGAAAACAGAGGGGTGTTATAAGTTTATAGTGTGTATATGTGCATCTGTGTGTCTGTTTGTGCCATCATAGCTTCTGATCGGATGAACCGATTTTGAATAAGTTTTTTTTCTTTAGGAGGTGTCTTAATCGAGAGTGTTTTTGGAATTGTTTCAAGAAAATCAGTTTATACATTTCAAGAGTACCAGATTAAAATAATATCGAATAGCTTAAAAATCGATAAGTGATGGAGAAGAGAGGTTCTCGATTGGCAACTTTGTATTGATGAGTGAAGTGTAAGGCGGCCGCCCACTGAATAGTGTAACGACCTAGTAAAACATGCAGAGAGTCGACACCGTAAAGTATTCGTTGTCTATTTTCAGCAGTGGTCTTGTAAAGAGCTGTGATAATGTTGATTCTGTGCGAGCGTGATATTTCTCCGGTCGAGTTGATCTATTCATGCCACAGATTAGCTATATCTGTGATCTGTTTGAAGTCTGTCTGTTATAATGAAATATTTGACTTTTTATCAAGCTCGGAGGTTATTTGCAGGTTAAAGTAAAGTAAAGTTGCAGCCTATATACGTCCCACTGCTGGGCACAGGCCTCCCCTCGTTTCTGAGAGGGTTTTAGGGTAAAGAAGTGTTCCCCGCGCTGCCCCAATACGTGTTGGCGAACTTCGCATGTCTTCAAAATATTTTTTTTCTCTTATTCCTGCGACATGCAGGTTTCCTCACGATATTTTCCTTCACCGCCGAGCACGTGGTAAATCAGCACTTAAAATTGCAATTTACAATTTCATTGGTGCCGGCGGGGATCGAACCCGGGTTACTCGCGTTCTGTTATATCTACAGCGAGCGTTAACCATCTGAGCTACCACGGCTCATTCGCAGATTAGACATAAATAACAATTTTTAAAATTTTTATCTGCATGTCTGTCCAGGACAAATTTTTGAATAAGCTGCACCAAATGTGATGAAACTTTATGAACAGATAGAGCAATGCCAAGAGAGGTCTAGGCTATACGCAAAAATATTAAAAAATTTGATAAAATAATTGGTCTTTGGTTATTTTTAACCCAGATAACGCCACATTAATCGATCCTATCCAGTCATTTCTGTATAATCCAATCTAAAACTTACCGCACACGCTCCTTCGCCAGTTGTAATAGTTCCAGCGCAAAACATCGTTGAAGAAATAAACTTACTGGAAAGGAACAAAGTAATTTAAACTTACCCTACTTAGAATTGAGGAAAACCTCTCAAATTCATCGTTTATTACTATTGAATTCTGTTTAGTTAAAGGTAAAACTCCGTTCAATTTAGTAAGTTCAAAAAGTATTTTAGAAAGGAAAATGAATAAATAATCCAACACAGTAGGTATAATTAAATGAAGCTGATAGGAAATTAACAATGCGCTTATCATCATCTTCATCATTATCATTTCAGCCATTCACAAATCCACAATAGAACATAGGCGTCGAACATGTTCTCTTTCCCGCATGTCACTATCCATTGATGTAATATACATGTGGAAGAAGCTTACAACAGGTATTTTATAGGTGTAGCATGAATGGTTTAGCTCGACCTGGGGAGGATACGTTTTCACAGAATACTAGTGTGAAATAGCAACTTAATGCTGCCCTTTTACTGGAAATGAGGCATTCCATCGTAGTCTTCAGGGTTGACAACGCATCTGCATTTTGATTCTTTACTGAAGCTAGATGTAGATGTGTATGGGCCATAGTGTACTTACCATCAGGTGGACTGTGTGCTCGTTTGTCACCCGTATACTATAAATTAAAAATATTATCTATGCTGCCTTCTCATTTTGTCCATTGTGGTGAATTCAGGAAAACTCTTTAAAAACATGCATCATTAAAAAAATCTAGATTTAGCAAGGGATTAGAATTCTAATAAAGTATAGTGACGAAGAAAACCAGATCAATCAAGTAAGATAAAACTTACTCTCCATATACTTCCTTACAAAACACGTTCGGGTAGACCGGTAGTATTTTCCGCTGAAGGAAAATTGGTACATACGACATTGTTTGTGAAAGCTGTAACGAAAGATATTAATTATGCAACAAAACTGTGAACTCGCTCGTGTGTTACGCCCTCTAGCGAAACAAAGCAATACTACGCTGAATATTTATTTGGAAAACATTTTAGCTATTCCCATTAGGTGACACTACTAAATATAAAGTGAAAATCTGTTTTAAACACGTCCTCAATCACTAACACATTGGTAAATAAATAGTGACGTTTCTGGATAACAGAGGGCGCTCATATCAACAGTAATAAATGTTCCAGACAAATCTTAAATTACGTGTCACGTTGTTTGTCCGCAATGGACTCCTAAATTACTTAACCGATTTCAATCAAATTTGCACACCGTGTGCAGTTTGGTCCAACTTGAGAAATAGGATAGTTTTTTTTGCCCATGAGTGACACACAATGTTTTTTTTTTTGCGAATTTAAGTATTTTTAATAGGACGTGACAAATTGTCGTCGAAAAAGGCCTTTTGTGTGAGAAAAAAAGAACAATACTTTAATGCACAACCTATTATTATATATTTTCGACCTATTATTATATATGGGTATATTTTCTTTAAAATATTTTTTACATTTATGAGACAAATGCATCTTGATCTTTTGACGATGTCACTCAGACTAGATGACAAAAATCGGAAATATATCCTATAGGACTCATATCCAAATAAAAATGTACGTCAAGAAATAGTTAAGAAATGGTATTGTCAAGAAATGTTAGGAAATTGTAAATGTAAAGGTGTGTTTGGAATAGTAAAAAAGATTTGAAAATCAGTTATCAGTATTTTACTCACGAATTACTTTGGTATCTTACTAGTATTACAAAATAAAACTCGTAACATCTAGTATACTTAATACAACACAAAACTTCTGGTATGTTAGGAAAAAAACTCTTCTAGACAAAACAAAAATAACATGCCTTGCATTTGGTTTAGCATGTTCTCATTACAACTATGTTATTACTTATATAAAAAAATCTGAAGCTTTAAGTTACAACATTAAACAAAAAAAAACTCTTCTAGACAAAACAAAAAATAACATGCCTTGCATTTGTTTTGACATGTACTCATTACAACAATTTTATTACTTATATAGAACAATCTGAAGTAGAGCATCAGGAAGTAAAGCTTTAACTCTAAGAATCATCATAATATTAACAAAAAAGGTTCCCTACTTCCAGAAAAATATTAACAATTAAAGTTATTTTCATCATGCTTCATTAATATCTATAGCTCGCCTAAAAATATAATTTTCATTTTCTTTACTAGGGTAAGGCAAAAATTCAATAATGTCTTTAAAATCTATTATAGAGATATCGTCCTCAACAATTCGAAACACATTTTTAGCTTTTTTTGATTTCAGTCCTTTTACAACTATGCTGTCTCTATAAATATCCTCGAATTTATAGAGACAGCATAGTTGTAAAAGGACTGAATTTTCTTTCTTCCATTTCTGTCATCTCTCTGTCCACGAACATATTCTCATTACTTTTTTGTTCTGTCTTAAGCTTTTCCTTATTATCATGAACCTCCGTACATTTTCTTTCATCTTCACTGCTTAGATATTCACTTATCTCATATCCTTCACTTTCACTGGTTTCAGCATAAGTTACATCAGAGTCCACTTCTATTTCTGTAGAGTCCGTATTTCTCTTTCTTTTGCCTGAATTATTCCTGTTTTCAGGGTCCTTTGCTGGTCGTTTTTTAGTAACGGTTTCCTTTTTACAATTCAGTTGGTGTTTTCTTATATTATAACAGCCCCCTATTTTCAGATTTGCAATAACAACTTACATCCCTATACAAAATCGACCCATCACAGTTATGTGTAATTATCTGATGAACTTGAATCGTTCCTGTAAGAGGTATTAGGGTATCAGGTATTGTTTTTTAGATAGCGGTTATATCTTTTTCCGGAACATAAAATATTTTTACTTCAGTTTCTTGCTTTTTTAGTAGATCATATGCAGCTTCTGCAGATGTTATATCATGTTTATAAGCAACCAATTGGTCTAGCTTCCTTTTAACGGCACAATTCTTGTATTGTGATTCAAGAGAATTTGATAATACATTCAGCTCGAAAATTTTCTTCTTTATTTTATTTTTATCGATATCTGGGATTGATGATGACAAAGAATCCATAAAAGAGATAGTTTTGCTTAACGGAGTAGCAACTGGTGTCCTTTCTGTTTGCACATTATTGGTATATCCTTCATCATAAGTTAAAAACGGTTCGCTCAATACCTGCATACCCTTTGAATCTATTTGATCATTAACTAATTTGTTTAATTGTTCATTTTTTTCTTACAACGGTATAATTTCTTTTGAAGAGCAATAATTTTTCGATTAAGTTCTTTGGCAGTTTTACGAAGTTCTTCATTCTCTATTTTTAATTTACTTCTGTATAAAGCGGCTCGAATTTCTCTCCTTTTTTTTAGTTTTTCCTCATTCTGTTTTTGTAAAAATTCCTGTTTCTTATCTTTTCTTTTTTTATTTGCCTCACGCCATTTTTTTCTTTGAATAGTTTTTTCTTCCTCTGATAAATTTGCAATTTTCTTTTGTCGCTGTTTTATTTTATCAAGATGTTTCTTTCGCTTTTCTTCATACTTCTCCGGTTGCTCTATTTTTAACCGTTCTAAATACCGTTTTTGGCGTTCTGCGCCAGTTAACGGCATCTAAAATTACAAAACATCAGTATAACAAAATAAAAAGAAAGAAATATTATGTTTTATTTTTGTGGCGTTTTTTTAGGTATATTCACAAAATAAATGAATAAACGTTTTTGCTAAACATTTGGAAATGATGCAATACAGATGCAATGATAGAAAACATATATTGACACAAAACAGTAGAAACAATACCATAATTATTTTCATTTTTGCCATGTGAACTCGGCCTAACCATGTTTTACAATTTACTGACGTCAGGAAGTCATGAAATCGTGTCAAGAAATTAAGGTGCCATAACCTAACTTTTCTTATAATTTTAAAGATTTATAACGTTCACTGGTCACGCATGATAAATGAAACGTTACAAATAATCCGAATGCACAGTTTATTCACTTAAATAGTAACAGTATAGGCAATATTTGACACGTAAGTACATAGACGGCGTCTCGCGAACGCAGCGCGAGCGCGGGATCAAACAATAATACACATATGTATAGCTCAGAGCTAGTCGGCTGGCATACTGCTTGTATCGGCAGTCAAAGGTTCGGACGAGTGGCGCGATCCCGTGGCGCAGGTGGGGCACCGTACGAGAGGGGATAGAGAAACATCGGGTGACATAGGTAAGTATCGGCGCGCTACAGATTGTTAAATTGTTAACTTCGGCAGGATATTATCTCATGAATTAGTTTTTTTCGTATGTAATGCAAATCGTAACATGTTCCTTACTCACTTTTTCCCACTTGAACAGCGTCAGTAAATAAGTAACACTTTTTTTCCACACACGCCAAACCCATATGAAAACATTAATGTCACGAAAACAAAAATGGCGGCAGTATGGCAACTTGTCTATGATGCATGCCAATGTTGCTACATTTAATATCATAAAACTACCACGGCTTTGTTGAAAAGCAAAAGTGGAAATTCGCGTCATTAAATGAGTGTCAGTAAATGGTTCAATTGAATAGGACACATAGTTTTACACGCTTTTTTAATAGTTATTCAAGTCATTTATCAATTAAAAAGCATGAAATCAATAGGTTCATTCATTTTCAATTGGTGTAGCTTGTTTAGGTCAGCAGAATAAAAGCACATCATTGGTAAAACGATTTTTAAAAGTTTTTAAAAGGACACTTATTTTTTTCGTAAATTATGCGATTTTGATGAAATGAAATTGAATTTTTGGCTAGTATTGTTAAAAAATTGCTCAGTTTACTAATGAATTGTTTAGTATATTGTAAGACTATTTGGACAATATTCAATATTATTTTTGCAAAATAAAATCGAAAAATTTACTAGGACACGTAAAGGAGAGTACCCTATGAAAATATGTACAACTTTTTTGGATATGACTCATAGGACAAAAGTTACAGACGACAACAATGTTGCTTATGTCTGGTCTATTACTACTACTTAAATGTCTTTATTTAAGGCCCTTTACCCAACGTCATGATTAACGGTGTAAGCTTATCCACTACTCCATATATATGCATATCCAGTGGGTATGATAATAGCCAGGAGCCAGCAGCATCTTCCTGGTTATAGCTGTAAACTTGTAACTTGGAGACTGTCTGTTGTTCACTATTAGGTCACGCGTTGTCATGCAGGAGCACAGGGGCGAGAGATTGACTAAAGCTGATTGGATATGTGCGAGCTTCTACATCATTGTGTTCAGTTTTTCACAGTACACATCTGCAGTAATGCTCATCCCGTTTGTTATGACGCTGTTATGAATTACACCGGCGCTTATCTAGGGGTAAGTTTTTGTTTAGGTCATTGTTTAGTTGCTGAACCAGGATCCACCTAACTTTCAATTGCGCTTGCAACTGTCAGACAGTATCCATTTTTTATCGCAGGTAACAATGCGTTTCAAAATTTCTTCGCTTGTGTGCCTATTGAGCAGTGCAAGGCACGTCTCGAAGAGTAAAGCAAGGTTTAGAAGCACTGGCTGCCGGTTTGACTGGCAGCCAGTGCTGGGTTGTTATTGGCCTCGTGTAAGCAGTTTTTCAAGACAAGCCAGCGCTGGCTGCCAGCACTGGCGGCAATAGAGTGTCTGCCTATTTTTTAAGCCAGTGACCTCCGCCCGCGTGCCCCGCAACACCCGCGCCGGAATAAATAATATGTAATATAAAGTTTTACTAGTAATATTGTACACATTCCTATATTTGATGTATGTATAATATGATAGCCGGCCTTCGACTCTATCTCACATAACAGCTTATGGCGAGCGCTAGAAAACCAAAATGTTCCATAAACCTTTATAAACATCCTGAAAGACATCTACAGCAAAAGCGTAAGCCGTGTAAAGCTCGATAGGCTTAAACTAAAAATTGAAATACGTAGAGGCGTGAAACAGGGGGACCCGCTATCTCCCACTATATTTATATCTGTCTTACTGTCTATCTATACTGTCTACATTGGCAACATAAAGGTATCAGCATAAATGGAAAAAATTTGAGTAACCTTAGATTCGCCGATGATATAATACTCTTCTCGAGATTATCAAAACAACTAGAAGAAATGATATCAGAACTATGCAGAATAAGTAACGGAATTAACTAAACACAATAAAAACTAAGGTGATGACTAACCACAGGCAAACACCTATACACGTTAACAATTTACAGAGCTTAGAATACGTAGAGAGCTACGTATACCTAGGGAAATCCATCTCATTTCTTAATTCTAGAAACAAAGATGAGATTGACAGGAGATTAAACATGACATGGAGAAAGTTCTGGAGCTTAAAAGAAATATTTAAGTCTAATCTACCTGCAAAACTGAAAAAGAAAGTAATGGATGGATGTTTACTACCCTGCTTGTCATACGGATCACAAACCTGGATCTACAACAAATATGCGACAGACAGAATACAGAAGACGCAGCGTGCTATGGAAAGAAGCATCTTGAATATTAGGCTGAAGGATAAAATAAAATCAGAAAACATAAGGAAAAAACCAATGTGATAGATGCTCTACAACATATGAGAAAGCTCAAGTGGAAGTGGGCTGGCCACGTAGCACGACTGTCAGATGAAAGGTGGACGCATTTAGCCACAATGTGGGCAGGTCCAAGTGGCA
Source organism: Parnassius smintheus behrii (assembly GCA_036936625.1). Classification (NCBI taxonomy): domain Eukaryota; kingdom Metazoa; phylum Arthropoda; class Insecta; order Lepidoptera; family Papilionidae; genus Parnassius; species Parnassius smintheus. The sequence goes on from JAUPFT010000028.1 coordinate 37,972,706, forward strand.
AGAGAGCTAGAGGACGTCCTAAAGAACGCTGGGTAGATGACATCAAAAAATATGCCGGAAACGACTGGACAAAGAAAGCAAAGAAGAGAAAAACCTGGAAACTGTTGGAGGAGGACTTTACCCGCCAGGGGCCTTAACTTAGCTATACAAATGTGCATTATATATTAATAATATGTACAATGTTTTTATAATCCAAAATTTTATTTAGTTTAATAACTCTGTAAGTTAAGGAAATAAAAGAGGCTTTATTATTACTATTATTATAATATGATAGACAGATCTTTTACTGCGCAACCAGATGAGAAACCAGTACACTGGTATAGGTTCTAATGTTTTTAGATTTATATATGGCCAATAAGGACCGCGACTAGGGCAGTATACTTTGAAGCGATATAACAGCGAACTTTATTGATCATTGTGATTAATTATTAGTGTGTTTTAAGTTGTAATTGGTGTTCAGTAATTAAAGTGTCAATTTTTTTAATTCAATCGGCAGTTTTTATTGTCACGAACCCCAAGCTCGTTTGGCCTACAGATAAATGTTTGTCCTTGTGAAATTTATATACGTAAACTGCCTCCACCATACAGGATAAATCTATTTACAACAAGTATATTCATAAAGCAAAAGTACCTTTTTAACTCCCCATCCCAGAAGCAAAACTTCTGCGGTATCCGGTATACTACCAGGACTGTGGGATATAGCGATGATCTTCGGCGTGCGATGGTAGCTAAAGAAGAGATGATACCGTAGACGTATCACGGCGATATTATTTTGCAGTGTACGGGGATTGTATGAAGGGTGGAAATATACCTAGAAAAAAATTTTTTTTCTAGTCTAATTAATATTAAATACTGTCATTGAGAAAGAAAACGACATTAGTTGTGGTACGGTATTATAACTGTGTAATGAATACCTCAAGTGCGTCCACCATCTCGCCACCAATTCTGCTGTGATTGCTGCCAATCCTTACTTTAAGAACATTGGGGTTTTCCCGAAAGAAGCGGTTGTTGTGCATCCTTAAATTTTAAACATTTATTATTATTAAATAAAACCATATTTTTGGATTTTATCGCGTTTCATTTACTTAGTTTTTATTTCCAACGTTTCTGGTGCTTTGAATAACCCATGATAACGAGAGGTTAAAAAGACGCCCCGATGTCAAAGTTTTCCCGGAGTACCTTTAACTTTTTGACAATTACTTTTGGTTCAATCCACACATAATGAGCTTACTGTGTCTTGAGGTGTTACAGTAGTATGATTACTAGATATGAGAAATCATCAGTTATTATTATATTTTTCATCATAACATTCCTGCAACATCACAACACTTGCTTTAGTATAAGAAGGATATAGTACCATAAATATTCATGTAAAAAATCTATAGTTTTGTGTGTTCATGTCGAAAATAGAAATTTTCTGTCTTCCGACTATAATAATGTCCTCCAGACTAAACTCTACAGAAAAACAGAGTTATAGGGTACAAGTTTGTGCGCAAGCACAGGTGTATTCTCAATTCCCTCAGTCTCATAGTCTGCTAGAACGGCAATCCGTCACGTTCGGGAAGAGATCAGGAGCAGGACGTTCTGTTTTACGTGCTTCGGCACGAGAGTGAAACACCCACTTCCTGACATTAGCTACTGAGAATTTCTTGACCGAAAAATCCAATCATTCGTATTTGATTCGGGAATCGAACTCGGGACTTCAAGATCAGCAGTCGCGCATTCAATCACCAGATCAATGAGGCATTTAGTTAATGAGGAATATTAAATACACTGCACCGTGTAGTGGCAGTGTAAAAATATCTACTACCCTACATCATCCCGTGGGTGTCGTAACTGGCGACAGAGGGACATTGAAACAGGATATAAGAAACATTATAATTGAAATAATACTAGTTTTTACGGAATTTATCGCGTATATTTAACTTTTTAAATACCCGACGTTTCGAACGCTCACGCTTTACAGCACTCATGGTCACGGGCGGGACTCCCGCCCGTGACCATGAGTGCTGTAAAGCGTTCGAAACGTCGGGTATTTAAAAAGTTAAATATACGCGATAAATTCCGTAAAAACTAGTATTATTTCAATGTGTAGTGTTCGCGTAAATATAAGAAATCATTAAGAAACATTATGTTTCCGCTTAAGATATATATGGCCGTAACGAATCATTCCGTAAACCACCATTGCCCTAAACTATCCTCAGGGTCGCCCGCGTAAACCAATAATACCACGAATGAAACTGTATGAGGCCTACAATAACTATCAGCTTAAAAATGAGCGAAGGTAGTAAGTAAGTAAGAATTCTAACTGATTGCGGACCCTTAATGCGCAAACGTAACACTCATCTGGGAAACTATGTACTCCGCCCAGACGAAGTGAAATTGCTCACGGCTAAGCAACTCCTTTTATACATTGAATACAAAGGCTTAGCAGTGAACTATAGCCATAGCAGCGATCAAAAAAGATCTTTTAGGTCGTAGTGATACTGGTCTCTATACCTAGACCAGCTATGCTCGCACATAATTAAAAAGTAAGTAAGAAAGATCCTCCGTGCCTATCCCGCAAAGGAAGAAGTAAAGATATATAGTGGTAATGCATATTATATTTTGTCAAACTCAAAATAATAAACTCCGGTTGACAACCGGATAATTTTATCAGGTCTTAACTACGAAGTCTATATCGCAGACAGACTTCAAGCAAAGCCCATGACCATCATCATTGTTACAGCCTGCCAAAAGCCAACTGCTAAATAAAGGCCTTCCCCGAGACACATGGCAAGGTTTTTAACCACCTGTATCCATTACTTCCTCAAAAAAAAAGTGAATAATGAAATTATGAAACATTACTGATAGCGTGTCATGGCTTAGTATGTTTGTTTCTTCGATATGGTGTTATTTTTTGGGGACAATCGACTGATAGACTGTACTCAGGTTGCAAACGCTATATTAGATCAATGTGTGGTCTACAACCGACAGACTGTTGTGTACCTTACTTTAAATCATTAAAATTGTTAATTGTCCTGGCACTTTACATTTTAGAAAATGCACTTTTTGTAAAAAGAAACCCACACTTATTTACTAAATTATCACTCAACTCCAATACCTGTTCAATACATGAATCAATTAATCAATTTAAATGTAAGACTGAAAAAAGCTCAAAGCTTTTTCAGATTAGCTCTAAAGTATTCAACAATATTTCAAATCAATTCAAATAATACCACTGTCAAAATTTTAATTAGCACTGCATAAACTTCTTGACAAATATTATTATACAATAGAGGAGTTTTTAAACGATGCAACATTATAATATTATTAGTCTAATGCTTGCAATTGTTATGAGTTTTATCTAATTTTATGAATATTATTTAGTTATTATAATTATGAAAACATATTAATTTTAAACTATTTAATTTGTGATACTATTTGTATGTCTTACGGCAAAACACAGCGCACTATTATATGTATTACTAACTATCGTCTACGTATACCTATTTTTCAAACATAAAAAATTCTGATTATGATTCCTTTATGTCTTGCCAGAGTTCGTCACTTTATATAATGAATAATGATCTATACATTAATATACATAAAATTGAAGTGTCTGTCTACATTGAAATAACTGGCTTCAGGAGGTTATTTTGCATGCTATTAAGATATAAACAATCATTTAAAAAATATCTGACTGTCTGTCCACACTTATCTTCGAACTGGCTTAACAGATTGTGATGAAACTCTACGAACAGATAAAGAGCAATACTAAAAGGTGTCAAGGTTGTATTGTATCCCAAAAATATGAAGATTTTCTTTAAAAAAAAATTACTGCCTTTGAGTTTCTCGAATCTAAACAACGCCACATTAATAGTCCCTATCCAGGCGAAACCGGATCGCATTCGCATCGATAATACTAAATAACTTAATTGAACGAAGATACCTCGCGCAAAAATGTTTTCGGTACATAAATTGATGTATTTATTTATTTATTATTTATTTTATTTCACTTCGGTTATTCCGTGGTATTGACTTACTTCGACTTGTTTGTAATTATTGTCTTTTTTATTTATTCATTTACACACATCAAGATACAGAAGCATTCTTATCGTAAGTTCGTACAAAGGTTCTACTTATTACATAATTTGCTGAAATATTTTCCATTAGACCCATAAAGGAAATTATAAATAATATGCAAAATGTTACGTAAATTATATAAAATAAAACAAATAAAAATAAAATAAATCAATACATAAAAATAATATAATTCTTTTTTAATACGATAGTTACATATGATATATATAAACTAAAACTAATATAGTAGAATAATATATATATATATATATATATATATATATATATATATATATATATATGCTAACAGGATGCAAAGAAGTTATCTCTAAGACATTTCTTAAATACTAATGGAGTGTCGGAATTTCTTATATTAGACGGTAGAGAGCTGGTGAGTTTGTTATTAATTGTAACTTAAGCTGACATTATTTTTACTGCATATAATTGAGGTTCCAAGGATTATGTCAGCACATATAACATACTTTAGATCTGAGTGTGATAGAGTAGTGGCGGTGTAAGAATATTCACTACTCGACATCATCCATGAGTGTTAAAAGAAGCGACGTACCTAGTATAGTAAGTTTTATACAAAATATAACACTGCGGTTGCAAACCCACCTACCCGTTTGGCAACCATTTTTTTTAAAAAGAGTAAGGGTATCAAACGAGCGCACAGTCCACCTGATGGTAAGTGGGTGCTGTGGCCCATACACACCTATATTTATCTTCAATTATGAATCAAAATGCAGATGCGTTGCCAGCCCTGAGGACTTAGATGGAATGCCTCGTTTCCAGTAAAAAGGGTCTCCGGTTCTCTACCCTCACCATACGAAACACAGCAGTATTAAGATGCTATTTTACGCTGGTATTCTGTGAGTGGTGGTACTCCGTCCTACCCCGGTCAAGTCAACCCATTCATGCTGCAACCACAATATCTGTAGCAAATATCTCCCTTATGAAGCAATCTATGGAGAGGACAAATTATTTTTAATCATTTTACACAGTTCTATTAAATTAAAAAAAATTAAATTATCAAAAACGACTCCACTTATTCAATTTAAAAGTACCAACGCTTTGAACCCGTAGAACGATTTTGTCAGTACGATTTTCAACGATGTTAGAAGCTCAAGGTCGCTCGAAGAGCTACGAAGTTTCTCTGCGTGATAAACTACATATTGAGGATATCCGCAGTAGAATTAGAGTAACTCACAAGATCAGTAATATGAAGCGGCAATGGGCCGGCCTCAGCCATACACTGTGTAACTTAAGGGGTGGATCATCGTTTACTGGGGGTGGAGGATCTCAGTACCTATGGATTTAGCCCCCTGCATGTAATGCAATATTCCGTGGATCAAAATACATTTGGACTTTAATAAAAATTTTGTCAAATTCAGATTTTAGCCTAAACTTCGAAATTGTAGTCAAGCTATCAATTCCGCCCGTGATTTTTTTTTTTTAACAAGAAGGAGGCTCTTTTGTACCTTTAAACGAAACAGAGGCTTTGAGTTATCAAAATTCGAACATAATCGAATATCTAATGTTTGTATAAACTTCATGTGCTTCTAAAACAAATGTTTCACATTATTTTTTTCTACAACTTACCTTAAAAACTACCAGCTTTCATGAAGAATTAACAATTTCATTTGGCTAGTACTGGGGTATCATGTTGAAAAATGTAATCGACATTTTTTTTTAATTTAAAGTCTACTAAAAACGTGAGTAATTTTAGTTTGTAAAGCTTAACAGGCACCGGCGCTTCTAACTTTTTAGGTAACTATATTTTTTTTAAATAGTTTTTATCTTTATAAAATCGGGGAGTATTGATACCTGGACTATTTAAGTACATTTTTCAACATGATGTCCCAGCATCAGCCAAATGAAATTTTCGAGGTTCTTTATGAAAGCCAGTAGCTTTTGAGATAGGATGTAGAAAAAATAATATGTGAAATAATTGTTTTAGAACCATGGAAAGTTATTGCAAACATTGGATTTAAAAAAAAACTATATTTTTTATTTTGATATTTTATAAATATTTCTTTTAAAGAAATAAGAGATGCTCTGTTTATCTTGTTTGAAATAAGAGGAAGGAGTGATTGAATGTTGAATAAGAGGTCCCGTGAAAACCTGGTTTAAAAATATTTATAAAATAGAAATAATGCTGTTTGTGTAAACGGAGTGGATAGTAGGATAGGAAAAGTAAAATTTGGTGTACCTACTGGCTCTGTATTTGGCCCGATCGGATACATAATGAACGTCAACAACATGATAAATGTTATCAAGAATTGTAGAATATACTTGTACGCTGACGATACCTGCCTCGTGTATAGTGGAAAAAATTATAGCCAGATACAGTTAAAAGTGCAGCAGGATTCAAACAATTTAATAAAGTGGTCCCACGACAATGGCATTATCATGAACTTGAATAAAACCAAATTTATAGTAATATATATATATATATATATATATATATATATATATATATATATATATATATATATATATATAACCACCCTATAACCGTTCTAGAAAAACAGTAGATATGGCTCTTATGGGTCACGCTTACGATTGCCTGCATACTGACCAGTTGAGCTCTCTCTGCCGCTGCGAAAAGCTACAATGTGTAACAAACTACAAATATTTTTTTTTAGGTAGTCCTAAAAAAAGGAAATATAATTTAGAGTTTTGAGAGAAAGTCCACCAGAGTTGCCGTATCTGTTGTTTCGTTAATGTTTTTTTTTTTGAAGCGGATCTTGAAATTAATATAAAAATATTTAAGGTTGGTTATAGATAATTGTTTCTCACGGGACTGGCATGTTGAATTTGTGTGTAACACAGGTTTAGGACAGTACTAGGTAAACAGAATCATATAAAATATGTTGTGAACCGAGGAATCTTGTATAATATGCTGGTATTATGCCCTAGCAGACGCAACGCTTAGGTGCATATGGACTTACATTCCCAACATATCTTAACAAAATAAAGACTATACAGATAAGGGTCTTAAAGATATTAGCTGATCCTTAAACGAAAAATGCTGTAGATAAAAATTATGAAATGTTATTTAAAATTTGCAAAATTATTCCCATAGACATGAAACTAAAATCCATCATCATATTAGAACAGCATGGTATGGTAACATTTAAGAAACCTAGGACATATATAATGCCGAAGCACCATATTACTCAAAGGAGGAAATATCTCATACCTAGGGCAGAAAATTACTTTGGACGGCGTACAAGGCAATGGATAACTCCTACTCTGTGTAAAGAGGTAGCGGATATATATGACGAAAGCGTAACCAAGTCGCAGCTCAAATCCATCTTGAGGAAACATTACCTGTCGTTGTGTCCATAGTGGTGAATGTTTCTTTAATTATTTTTGTGTTTAAGTATTTATAAGTACCAGATGTTGTTATTAAGGAGAGTGAAACGATAAACCGTTGCGTTGCCGACAAAATTGGCTTACAGTTTGGCAAAATTTAAAATGTTAATAATGTGCACTCTTCACAAGAATAAATTTAAAAAAAAATCATGGTCGCAGACCCAATAGTTTGGTTGCAATTGCGAAGTTTAGGCTAAAATCTGATTTTGATAAATATTTTACTAAAGTCCAAATAACTTTTGAACCACTGAATATCGCGTTACACCCCTGTATGTGTGTAATGTGGTATTCAGTGGTTTAAAAGTTATTTGGACTTTAGTAACAATTTTGTCGAAATCAGATTTTAGCCTAAAGTTAAGATTAGATTAGTTAGATCGATACGATAGGTACTGAGGTCCTTCAACCCCCCCCCCCCAGCCACCGATGAACCTCCTCTCAAGTTACACCATTTATATGAATAGCTCGAAGAATCGATAACTGAAGGGCAAGAAAAGTTCTCGAATGTCCCTTCAATGGAGTGATGCAGGAAATCAATGGATGCGGGTAGCTTAAGACCGTATGTTCATCCGGGGACTTGTGATGGGCCCTTGTGATGGTGATATGTTTCATGATCATAGTTGTTACCAGTTAACATTTCTTCTGTTTCTTGTACTTACAACTGTAAGCAGGCAGCAGAGGTAAGCACCAAATCATGCCAGTACAGTGAGCCTCCGCACCAGAACCGTCCCATCACGTGCACTGATACCATGAACGGATAGTTCTTTATTATTGTTCTTTCTCCTTTAAATATACGCCGTCCGTCATGTTGGTGATACTCTTTAAGATCTTCTAGCTCGCCTTGAGGGTCTATAATATATTGTTACACGTTTATAAAAATATATACTAATATACGTGTATTATAAATAACATAGCACCCAGAGACTTCTATGTTAACTACTAGAACAGCATTTCAATGCAGAAACTATGTCACAGCTATACAATGCGCGGGTGTATACGGGTAGCTGACACGGTAAATATGCCATGCAGTTGTATTTTCATTTACTACAGTTACTGTTTTTAAACACATGCGAAATAAAGCTACACACTTATCTGAAATAAACTTCAAGTCACGCTGGACACATAAAAAATGACAGCATTTTTAGTCAAATTAAACAAAATCTGTTTGGAATTGTCGAAAACAACTTTCATGGTTTGAAAGGACAGAACTATTCTTCTTGCCCGTTTGCTGTCGACTGAAGGAGTTGCGGAGAATTGACCATCGCTAAATGCGCAGTGTATTAACGCTGCAGTGCTCGTACTTACATATACGTTCAAACTATTAAACGTTATTTCAAGTGGCATTATTTGTAAAACGTGCTAAGTCCACGAAATTATGCCAGATGACTCCCTCAATATTCGCAGGACTCGGAGCTTAGAAATGTATATCAAGAATAATGTACGGATATACATCAATTAGAAATGGCGATAGTTTTTTTTTACCAAAATTTTAATAAGATAGGTGAGGGTTATAAAATTACCTTAAGCTTTGCTGCCCAATAAAACAAAAACTAGGAGGAGGACAGAGACAAAAACACAAAGTCGTATGCTATAACTAATATATTAAGAAAAAAATAGCAAACAAGCGTTGGCAATAATTAGGAACACTTGGAAAAATCAACTTAAAAAAATAACTACACTACAACATACTAAAATCGACTAAAATATTTACTATAATGTCAACTGTCAAAATGACGTAGATAAAGCAGCGCCTTTTTGACCCTTTATTATTTGATTGACCGATTAAGAACTATCGTGTCACAAAGCCATCTATTTAAACATAGCTGTAGTTTTTGAATTATAAGAAAGTGACCATATTAACCGGATGACCTAATTAACCTCGCTTACTATACTAAGACTTTCGTAATTTTTTTGTGTAATATGCCATTAAAACTATTTTTTTTAATTTTAAAATTTTTAACTGGCTGTGTGTCAAAACTAACCTTTGGAATGGCTGAACCGATTGTGGTGATCAAGGCAATAATTTCACCCGAAAAACTTGGAGATTTTGGTAAAATCGAAATGTGGTCTATGATAATTATTTCATATCTAAATGACGCCACATTATTTTTTTATATAAAATGAGAATGAGCAAACGAGCATGTGGCTCACCTGATGGTAAGTAACTACTGCCGTCCATAAACAACTGCAACACCAGTTTAATTGCCAATACATTGCCATACTTTTAAAAAAGAGCAGGCTCTTTTTCTTGAAGGTCCCTAAGTCAAATTGGTCCGGAAAAATTGCTGTTCATAGTCGATTCCACAACTAAGTTGTACGAGGAAAAACACTTCTCATAAATCGCAGAGTGGTGGACCACAATGATTCAGATGGTACGGATAGTTTCACAATTTTTGTCACGATATGCGACTGTGAAATTTTGCCCCGTGGTAGATGAGATAGAATATGTAAAAAAAAATACGACATCTCTTCGCAGCGACAGTGAGTTAAGCCGATCAGAAAGAAATCGGTCTCTGGCTCTGGCATTGCAGCCCCGACCTAGAGATGAGAACAGTATGCCATGTGAGGCCGAAGTTGCCTTATAAAGTTAAAAACGGTGTGCCGGCATGAAATACTGTCTTGCTCTATAAAGCACACCAAGCTTCTTAAGGGAAGGCCAAATTGGTATCCAATTTGGCGTTCCCTTCCAAGTGACCACAGAACTGAATGGTATTCCAGGCTAGACGAAGCGGGGGTGGAGTGGTTTTCTAGTTTTAAATAATTTACTTTACTACGTCTTACCCCAATAAATGTTCTCATTATCTTTTAAATCATGTTTGTGTTTATCCTTTGGAGATTCAGCGATAAATTCATCAACAATCGTGTCAAACATAGTGTCGCTTTCACTATCATCACCACCTCTATTCAAGTAATCAATTCCAATCGCTTTCCTTGCTGATTTAAATAAATTACTTGTATTTCCCTTTTCAGATAATATTTTAACGATATCGTCTCTATTGATATTTTGTTTAAGCTTTAAATATAAATTTTTCGTATTATTATTAAAAATAAAATTAAAATTTTCTCTTTCATACAATGCTGTAAAGAAGTTAGTTTTATTTAAATCAGTCTCAGTAGTTATATTCTTAAGTAGTTCTGTGTATTTATTTTTATCGATGACATAACTATCTATTTTCTTCAATTTATCTTTTAATTCTGTTATTCTAGAACTTTCCAAATCAGCACCAAATACTCTAATAAGCGTTTCAGCTATGTCATTTGCCGATAAGTCCTCGTTCTCATCATTATTAACTGCATCACATGTTAAGTAAAAGAAAGTATTAAATACGATGTAATAGAAATACGGAATGAAATGCATCACATGTAAGAAATTTCTTGCGCTACATAAATCAACCTTAGGAAAACGAACATAATATATTTTAGAACTCATAAACTTTATTTCTCCGTGCCGATAGGAGCAAGCAATTGAGTATTATTTATAGGAATAGTAATAAGTATAAAACGATTCGGATCAAATTTAGTATACTTTTATACGTGTAACAGCTTAGTGGTTTTTATTATGTAAGCATTTATTTTAATCAACTTAAAAAAAAACAGGAATTTCATCGATTTCTCGAAAGGGCTAACACATTTTTCATGGTTGTTTTAATAATATTTTTATATCAGGGTGAAAATCGAGATAACCGTTCACCTGATGTTTAGTGGCAACAGTAACCATCTTGACCACGAACACCGTCGTTGGATTTGAACCAGGTGGTAGGAATTCTTATCTTAGTAGATAAGAATTCCTAAGAGTCCGCCTGGCTAGTTTCTCTTCCTTCTACTTTATTAACTAATTCTGCCGTCAAAAACTCATACACCGCTGTATCCAGCTTAAAGGGTATAGAGGTGACAACTAATCTGAATCCTTAGTTCTTTGTTTGAAGTTAATTACTGGTGTCCATGGGGTGCAGTTGCCACTTACTGGCACTGCGTAGGGATGTTGCATCCTTTTGCGTTTTCTATCGTATCTACCATAGATAGTGTTCTGAGGAATAGTTCGGATTAGTTCAAGCCGCCAAATTTCACGAACTCATATCGCGTCCAAATTCTCGATACTATTATCACCATCTGGATGCTTGGCGATTCACTACTGTACGTTTAACTAGGGGTTTTCTTCCTCGTACAACTTCTCTGTAGAATTGTTTAGCACCGGCGACTTTTCCGGACCGATACGACTTAGGGACCTTCAAGAAAAGAGCCTACTCCTTTCTAAAGGGCCGGCAACGCATCTGTAATTCCCCTGGTGTTGCGGTTGTTCATAGACGGCGGTAGTCACTTACCATCAGGTGAGACGAATGCTAGTTTGCCCCTTCTTATATAAAAATAAGTTACCATCAGGTAAACTGTAAGTTATTTCGTCACATCAACTTAGATAAAATACATTTTCATATTTGAGGACTAAGATTAAATTCTTCAAAGCCTTTCCAAACCTTTTTTAAATGATATCACCAAGGAAAAGCACGTTATGGCTGTAGCACTAATGGATCGGTTTCGAGAAGGCCAACACTGGCGCAGAAGATCCGCTTAAAAAGTACCATCAGCTCAAACCAGTATATAAACAACACTAGCGATCTGATTCGGCTTCGCACTTTATTCAACTTAATATGTACGAAATACCAGCTTACAGCTTCAGCTTAGTTCTCTTATAGTGTCGCCTCTTAGGATTGTAACGAACGGTACTCCCAGTAAGATCGGGTGATTTCGAAATCTCGACAACAGCGCCATCTACAAGTTCCAAATATAAATCTAAACCATCCGATGTCGCACTCAAATGCACAATAAACAAAATCCACCAAATCTAATCCACATTGGGATCTTTAAAACTCCGTAAACCGCATCTCAATCGATCAAGACTCTCAAAAGTTATAAAAGGTTTACATACACATACTTACATATATTCGTACGGACATCCACGTGAAATTATTCAGAATAGCTTCCTGGGATCTCAAAACGTCGAGATCTGATGAAAACTGGATTTTCGAAAATTGGGGTGAAACCAATAACTTCCCTATTTTTGAAAATTTTAATTTTCTTAGCGGGAAGTTAATGTATTTAAATTTATATTACATTTTAATTTTACGATTTGGTATATTTCAGTAAGGTATGGTTTGCAAAATATGATTCTTATGTAGCGTGTTGTATGATAAGCAAAATAAATTTTTTGGTTTTTCATTCCCAAGTAATAAAAATGAAGCTTTGGCTAGGCACCTAGATATCACCTCTTTTACAATTTTCTGTCTATACTTATATTTGTCGCTAAATGTGGATCAAATGGTTCGCTGGTCTTTGGTCTCTACCTATACCCTCAAAGATTTCAGGCGTGACGTATATGTAAATAAAAATAAAAAAAACGTAGGAAAGGCGCCTTTTTAAATGGTATGCTATTAAACCAAAACGGCCATCGAATTGTCGTTTATTGAAAATAGTACTTGTGGAAGAAAGAATATACTAATTTACTCTTATATGTTCTGATAGTCCGTTCAATCGGTAAATATCTCTGATCTCTGTCATATATTTTTGATCCATTAATTACGTGGTAGATCCACTCTCTCACAGAATACAAAAATAGCAGAATAATGCTGTTTCGTATGGTGAGTGTAGAGAACCGGAGACCCTTTTTACTGATGGAAATGAGGCTTTCCATCTCAGATCACAGGGGTGACAACGCGTCTGTATTATGATTCCTAATCGAGGATAGATGTCTATGGGCCACAATATTCATTTAGCACCCGGTGAACTGTGCGCTCGCTTGTCACCCTTATTTTATATTAAATAATATAAATAGTTTAAAATTGTATAGATAAATTTTCGCCATGAATAGTGGTGTAATATGCACCCCATGGGTTTCTCGGAAGGCGAATGAGAGAAACTGACGTGGGAGATATATCGTTTCTTTAATCTTTTATCGTTATTTTATTTTAATAAGTATAAAATATTTTTTTCATATAATATTAACCATAGTATGACTATCAGTCAAATAAAAAATAATTTGTTGAATATCTTGTTTTACTTTCTAAATTCTGAGAAATTAAAAATTTAAAATATTGTATAGTGTGCCATCTGTTGTGCAAATAATGGAAAGTCAAACTTGATTTAGTACAATAAGTAATTTTTATTAAGTATCAGTTAAAGATAAAATGGATTTTCAGATAGTTCATTATACGCTCAGTAATAACATAACTACTTTTTTTTAATTTGATACGCTTACATTTTACTTTAAATTGAAGATTTAGAAAATTTTGTGAAAGTGCCATCTATGGCGGAGCAGAAAAACAAGTATGAGAGTAAGCCTTGGTTATTTCTTCGTTGTTTCAAAATTTGTCAAAAGAGGGCGCTTATTATTTAATTTCTTATTTGCTGTAGTTGTTCAAATGCAAAAGTTACTCAGGTTTGATCCCCGTTGGCACGGATAAAATTGTTAATTGCAGTTTTAAGTGCTGATTTAACACGTGCTCGGTGGTGAAGGAAAACATCGTGAGGAAACCAGCATGTCTGAGATACTATAAAAAGAAATATTTCGAAGACATGTGAATTCCGCAAACCCGCACGGGGGCGCTTCTTTATCCTAAAATCCTATCAGAAATAAAAGAATCCCACGAACGGGCGTATAAAGACTTTAATTTTTTGTATTTCTCGTCTTGGTAAGGATTATGCGAGAAAGAGTACCTACGCCATTGTGTTTAAATATGTAAATCAATGACCTACGCTTGCTACTCCAGTGGCGGATTTTGAATAAATTTCTTTGAACTAATTAATTATTATACTAGGGGTTTCCAGTGATCGAAATTCGACCGTAATTTATTAAATACTTATTTAAGTTTGTTTATTTAAAAAAAGCTGTATTTCACTGTAATTCTCAGTATATTTAACTGTATTACAAAACAGTATTACCTATGCTTTCAGCTGCACATTAATATATCTATTATTTTTAATCAAATATACGAAAATATAAAATAAACGCTTTTTGCCCAAATGTACACCAGATAATATTGAAAAAGATCAGAAAGCGTCAAAAATTCGCAGCTCATTTAATTAATCTGTCATTAATTATTTTGGTGCCAACATTTATTTATTTTTAATGCAAACTGGGCTCACTGTTGACCTTCATCTAGCACAAGGGCAAAGATAAGGACCACGATGGAGCAAGTTTGCTCAGAAGAAGCCTGTTAGTTTTTTTTTATTTTATAATGTTAGTAATCCTATTAATGAACATTACTAATATTCCTTTAATCACTCCTGGTAAGCTTAAAATGCTTGTGTTAGGAGTTACTTGTTAACTGTTAACCTTGCAGAGGTTAAGGTAATATGCACTCGGGAAAACAGACACCGGAAACGCATTCCACTCCTTGGTTGTCGCATTATGAAAGATGACTTATAGAGCTTAGTGAGAATCTTTGACATCAACATAGTGTGATTAATGTGAATGGTAACCTGCAGTACTGGCATGTGACTGTTTGACCACAGACTATATTTGACAATTAACACTGGCAATATGAACGTAAACACTAAATGTCTTATTTTATTTTAACTCATGTATTTTAACACATATTATCACATAGTATAAATAAATGTTAGCTTTCTGCACTTCTTTAAATAAAATGTAACTATTCCAAATCCCACACTCCTTCATCGGCGCAATATGCTTAAAATGAGTACAAAGTTTTCCCATCACGTATTAATTTAAAGACACCTTTTTTATTTACACATTTTATAACTTAAATTAAAGTTACAGCCTATATACGTTTCACTCCTGTGCACAGACCTCCGCTGATTTCCGAAAGGGTTGCCCTAAGCAAGGAATTGTCCGCCGCGCTGCCCCAATGTGTGTTGGCGAACTTCACGTCATCCAAATATTTTTTTCCAATTTCTCAGATATGTGGGGAAACCTCCCACAATGTTTTCTTTCACCGTCGAGCACGTGCTAAATCAGTACTTAAAATTGCAATTAACAATTTTATTGGTGTCGGCGGAAATCGAACCCGGTTTTCTCGCTTACTATGAAATTTACAGCGAGCGCTAACCATCTGAGCTTGTGGTAGCTCTGTTATAACTTACTTAGTATTAAACTGTGCTTCTTCCCGTCGTTTTCCTTAACTACCAAGGAGGCAACAAAAGTTATAAATCAGCACCAAAAGTGCAATAAATAATAATTTTCATCGGTGCCGAGGCGAGAAAGTTGTTTATGAAGTGTAGACTTTGTAGCAACTTTCTTTGTTTTGTACATACCTAAATACCTTATTTAAATTAATTTTTATTTAAAACCATCATCATATCATAATCATAAACACTCGCGCCTGTAACGCAGATGGGTAGGCAGAGACCACAAACTTCAAGATCGTGACACACCTCTCTTGCCTCCATTACAACCATATACCAGGCGGTCCCATAATGAACTGGCCTGATATAGTTCAACGCGACATGTCGCTTCATGTTGTGTTGCATTGAATAGTACGTTTATCGTGCACTTAATATAAGAAACATGCATCGACATGAAATGCTTAGTCTTAGTTTAACAGGCATTTGAATAACGAGAGTCGCGTATTTTTTCAAAATGTCGAAAACTGAGTATCGAAGTGTCATAAAGTTTCTGTTTAAAGAAGGTTTATCCCCTGCCCAAATAAAAGAACGATTGGATGGCGTGTATAAGGAGTCTGCCCCCTCCTATAGCACAGTGAAAAATTGGGTGAAAGAGTTTCGCCTTGGGAGAGAAACCGTCGAAGACTTTGGCCACGACGATCGACCTGTGGAGGTGCTCACTCCCGAAACGATTGCTCTTATCGAAGAGGAGGTTCTGAGTGACCGCCGTTTGAAGATTAGAGAAATTGCAGCAAGGCTTGGGCTCTCTAAGAGTACCGCTCATAGCGCGATCCACGAACATCTTCACATGAAAAAAGTGAGTGCAAGATGGGTACCGAAACTTCTTTCAGCGGTACAGAGACAGGAAAGAGTGCGCTGCGCTTCGGAGTTTTTGGATCTTTGTGGCGAAAATCCAAAGACTGTGATCGAGCGGCTAGTGACTGGTGATGAAACTATGATCTTGTATTATGATCCACAAAGCAAGCGTGAGTCAATGGAATGGCGTTATAAGCGTGAAAAGCCCCCTAGAAAGGCAAAGGTGCAACAATCGAATAAAGAACTGATGTGCACAATATTTTGGGATTTTCAAGGCATTTTGATGGTGGATTTTAAAGAAAGTAATACAGTCGTGAACGGCGAATATTATGCTTCTTTAATATATAAATTACGAGACAAGATAAAGTAAAAACGAAGAGGCAAGCTGTCTAAACGTGTCCTGTTGCTCCATGACAACGCCCCTGTTCATACCGCTGGTGTGCTGGTTCACAGAAGTTCAACATCCACCTTACAGTCCAGACATGGCCCCGTCCGACTATTATTTATTTCCAAATTTAAAGCGGGACTTAAGAGGAAGAAAATTTTCAAGCGATGAAGAGTTGCAGGCGGCCGTCTTCAGTCATTTTGAGGATAAAAAATGTGATTATTTTTATAAAGGTTTAGAGATGTTGATTCACAGATGTCAGAAGTGTGTTAGTATTCATGGTGATTATATTGAAAAATAAAATTGGTTTCGTTTCATTTCCTTCATTGGTTCATAGTTAGGCCAATTCATTATGGGACCGCCTACGTACCTACGCGTCTCGTGGGTTACGGTTCCTTTTAATTTAGTCCATCGTTAATATCTCGCCAATTTGTTCGATTAACTTTCGTCTGGGCCTTGCTTTGCTTTGTCACTCTTTCCTCGTTCATTCTTTCTATAGACTGTTCACGAAACTAGCGTCCGTACATCCGGAGGCGCACTTATTATTTTATAATGTTTTATTGTATTTGTTAAATAAATGTTTATCTATCCTAGGAATAATATAATACTATTATGGTTATTGTAATAAAATACGAATAAAAATAATAAACACAAGTTAACCTTTCACTACGTCGCGCGGCGCTTTTAAAATACTAAATTCTCTTGTGGTGTACGCTGCACACTGCGACAAAGATAAAGGGTAATTTTTTTAGTTCCCTTAGTCCTTAGGTGTGACAACAAATCTGCATTTTGATTTTTTACCGATGATATATGATATTTAGAGGCAACAGTAACCATATTAAAATCAGGTGAATTGTACGCTCGTATTTCGTTATTAATAATGGTGACTTATTCTATAAAAAACCTATTGTTTAGGCACGGGTCGACATAATCTGACTCATGCCTTAGGAATTTAAAATTTTTGACGGTATTTAAAATTTTGACATGACGAAATGATGAAACATGCAAGTTGATCGATGGATGGAGGTGACTCAGGACAGGATTATACTTATGACAATCGATGAGGCAGGCCTGTTTGTAATTTGTGAAAGGTCGAGTGAGTGAGTGAGTAAGTGAACCTTAGTGAAGTTATTTTGTAGAATAAGGGTGACAAAAGGGCACACAGTCCACCTGATGGTAAGTGGATTCTGTGGCCCATAGACATCTACATTTATCTTCAATTAATAATCAAAATACAGATGTGTAGGCAGCCCTGAGGACTGAGATGGAATGCCTCGTTTCCAGTAAAAAGGGTCTCATGGAATAATGAACAAGCACACAGTCCACCTGATGGTTAGATAATGTTGTTGCCCATAGACATTAATGCTGCGGCTACACTAACGAGCAACGTCAATGCCCATAAACGCAACAATTATTGCCTTAAATTTAACGCGATAAAATGAGTGGCTACACTTGAACGGTCAACGTCGTTTACCGTTGAACGGCATTAAATTTGCCGTTGAACGGCGTTGAATTTGCCGTTGTTAAATGTTTCGACCGGGGAAAGACACGCTCTCACAGAATACCAGCGTAAAATAGTAGCCTAATGCTGCTGTGTTTCGTATGGTGGGTGTAGAGAACCGGAGACTCTTTTTACTGCAAACGAAGCATTCCATCCTAGTCCTCACGGGTGACAACGCATCTGCATTTTGATTCGTTATCGAGGATAGATGTAGATGTCTGTGGGCTACGGCATCCACATACCATCAGGTGGACTGTGTGCTTGTTTGTCACCCTATCCTATAAAATAAAAAAATAAACAAAGAAAATATGAATACAAAGAAAAAGAAGATGGTGGATGCTACAAATGCACAGAAAACGTACCCTGTAAATCTATTTATGTTTTTTTTTTCCCGCACCCAAATTGCACTAGAAAGACGTCCAATGGTTTAAGCTAAATAATAAGACAAACGTAAATATATTTTAATGAAGTAATAACTAATAAGCCAATCATAAATACTGGTCAAGTGCGAATTAGATACACGTACCTACTCAGGGTTTCGTACCACTGTACACCATGAATTTTGACCTGCAAAAATTGTTTTTTTTTCTCCTGCTTATTTTTCTTAGTTTCATACCGTAAATTAAAGTACTTTTGAAGTAATTTTATTTAATTCAATCTCGAAAAGCTTTTTCATTACTCCACTCCATCGCAGCCATACGTGCAACCCCGTGGCACTCACGGTGCACAGTGGGACAAACGTAGTGTGGCCTCTTCAACGCGATAATTCGCGCGTTAATCCTTTGATGTACCGCCACTCGAGTTATCGGCAAACGGGAAACGGCATTGTTAATGACGTTGAAAATTATCGCGTTAATTCGTGGCCACACCTACATTCAACGTCCAGCAACGCGATAATTAACGGCATTTCTCCTTAGTGTGGCCGGGCCATTAAATCTACATTAGATTATGAATAAAAATGCAGATGCGTTGTCACCCCTGAGGACTAAAAAGAATGCCTTGTTTCCAGTAAGGCGGTCTCAGGTTCTCTACATAAATAAATAACTCTACACGAAAAACAACAGCATTAATGTGCTATTTTACGCTGATATTCTGCGAGAGCGTGGTCCTACCCCGGTCGAGCCGACGCACTCGTGCTACAACCATAATATAGCTGCAGCGTAGCGTACGCACGTATAAAATATATTTTAAAAAATAAACATCAACAAAGCAGTCAATCAACTTCTAGTGATTTACTCTTAAATAAAATATTAAATTAACCGCTGCATAATTTTCAGTAAAGCCTATGTATATTTCATTTTCACTTACAAAGGGTCGAATTTGGCATTTAAATTAATTATGTAAATACTGCAAAATTAAATTCTAGTTTATTAAGGCCGAGGCGGGCTCTTTATAGGATTACAATGACTGAATTTAAAATATTCTCAGAGCCTATTATATTGTTTCTCCGAAGGAATACAGCGCCGATTCTATTTAAATTAAATTATTGCTTTCTGAGCTAAAACATAGACGGGTAACCAATATATTTTCCTTAATTATTATATTAATCTTTATATATGCTTATGTAAGTGTGAATGGGGGCTGATAAATTAATAGTCTATTTTCAGACTTATATTTTTTTATTGTGCTGTGCACACAGTAATGACAGTCTAACAACAGCACAATACAGAAGGTACAAATGAGAAGATAGGAACACAGTATTATACGGAAAGAAGAATTTAACGATACAAACTGCTTAAACGTGGGTCTTAAGCTAACAACAGGTATAGGACACATGCGACGTGCAACGCAGAAGTGGACGAACTGACGATCTCGTTGTCGCTTGTCGTTGCTCGTTGTCCCGAAAGCACGGGCGCAGCGACCGAACCAGTTTTACATTCTTCATTATGCAAATACATAAAAATGCATGGCGCGTGTCTGCTTGTACATAATTTAATTTATCAAAAACCGGCCAAGAGCGTGTCGGGCCACGCTCAGTGTAGGGTTCCGTAGTTTCCCGTCCGTCACAATAAGTGTTCCCACTTATGAGTTTAAAGGTGGGTATCCATTATATTCGCGCTCCAGCAGCGCTCCGCGCTCCTGCAACTGCTCCCGGTAGTGGGTAGGTGCGCGAACATGGAGCGTGCAACATTGCACGCTCCGCGGCAGGCGCTCCGACTCGTGATGGTTTTTAGCGCGAACACTTTTAAAAAATGACGTCATTACGCACCGCCATCTATCGAACCATTTATGAACTGGTTTTTATTTTAACATTTTGATGGCGTTAAAAAAATGAATTTTAGTTTTGTTCTAAATTACCTTAGCATGTTCCTGATAGAAGTTTTATGTAGATATAAGATACCGCCAATGCCATGCCAATGCCAAGGGGAGACCTACCGAACAATTCGATAATACCCGACCCAATGTAATAAGTACCTACAGCGCCATCTCTCGAGGAATTGGGTTACTAATTAATACATAGACGTGCCAGAAGTTTTCGGTTGTAATTTTAGATTGCGAGAACCGATTTTAATAATTCTTTTTTTGTTTGAAAAAAGATACGTTCAGGATAATAAAATATGTAAACGAAGTTAAAAAAAAATGCATGCATATACGATTATACTACAAACTTAGTCCAGAAATTATTTTGTACAACTTTTTCTCTTTTTTGTACAAAAATTGTTGTTTCCATCCAAGTTCAAAATGATTTTCCTAGAAAGTCCTTATAAAGTTCTACTTTTCAGATTTTTTTCATATTTTCTAAACTTATGGTTCAAAAGTTAGAGGGGGGGACACACATTGTTTTTTACTTTTGGAGCGATTATTTCCGAAATTATAGACATTATCAAAAAATGATTTTAGTAAACCCCTATTCATTTTTAAATACCTTTCCAACAATATATCACACGTAAGGGTTAAAATTAAAAAAAAAATACTTCCCACTTTACATATAGGGGGGCCACCCTAATAAAACATTTTTTTTTCAATTTTTATTTTACCACTTTGTCGGTGTGATTGATACACATATTGGTACCAAATTTCAGCTTTCTAGTGCTAACGGTCACAGAGATTAAGCGAGGACGGACAGACGGACAGACAGACATGGCGAAACTATAAGGGTTCCTAGTTGACTACGGAACCCTAATAAATATATAGGTAATATTTTACAAAATTAAGACATTTTTATTAACGATCGTACCATTTACAATTAACAAAACATACATTAATAATAGTTTAAAATTTAAGTATAAAATAAGAATATTTTTGAACTTTCAACATATAAAATACAAACTCGCCACACTTATAAAAACTTATGTTTATTCGTATTATTGCGCTGCCATTCCGTTCATCAGATTGTGGTTAGACTTTGTCGACTTTCTGTATATTATAATCTACTCTATGTTGTCAACTTATTGCTTGCACTTGCGCGAAGTTTATAGACATAGTATAATCAACTTACTGTTGGTGGCGTGCGTATCGTACGGACAAATTTATTTTAAAGTTATGTAACATTCGATTTCAATGAATGTATTATCGTTCCTAATTAAACAATATAGCTCTTCCAAATTTAAAACGATCTTCCTACAATTATTTCTTTTGCGTCAGCAACGCGCCAAGTTACAACTAGTTTCGGATATACTTAAAATTTTTAATAGATAGTAGGTTGGTAGGACCGCTTTTCTGCCAAGGAGTCCGTCTGGGCAGGAACCATCAAGTGTTCAGTCTGAAGGGTGTAGAGAGCCAGTTATTACAGGTTGTTATAACTTCCATCTTACTCCTTAAAAATTTGGATCAAAGATTGCCCTCTTTAGTTGATGTTTAGTTGCAAGTGTCAATATGCTTCAGAAGCCAATTACCAACTTATAGGCTACTTTTTATCCGATAACGCAACTGAAAAAAGGAGGGTTAAATATTTTCCTTTCTTTAGATGTTAATTTTCTATTATATGTGATTATGTTAGTTATAAGCGGGATAACGTAGTGTTTTTTTTTAAAATGAATACAATATTTATAATTAAAGTTTAAATTTTGTTTTAACAGTTATGTAATTATTTGAAACTACGCCTATATTGTACGTTTCCGAAACAGCGCCATCTGTCATAAAAAAGTAAAAAGAAACTTTTTCGGGTGCTTTTGAGTGGTTTCCTGGATAGTTTAACTTTTCAATTGGACTCGGTAGGTGGCGCTGTTGGAGAGATCCAGAAATCACACACGCGGAACCGGAGCCGATCGCTATTAAAAAATAAAAATTAAGGAACGTTGCATTGAAATACAACAAGCTCGCGTTTGTAGTGCATCCTCGATCAATATTTTCGGTGTATATAAATCAAATCAAAAATATTTATTTCAGATTTTTCATCCATAGGTCACATTAATGAAATTATTAATTTGATTTATTTATTTTAATATAATCTTGCGCCTGGCTGATAGCCTGACGCGTTCAAACAAATCTAGTGCCGTAGCAGTGGGGAATCCCACCTATTTGACAATTAGCCCAGAATGCTGTTGGATGTTTCGCGCACAGGTCTTAACAGCGAGGCGCTTCTCTTGGGAACGATGGTATAAAAGCAATCAGTTTGTGTCTCCGCAAACATAGCCGATGCACTGCAAAAACGTGGCACCCCAAACAATACCCTTAAAACCATTGTTGTATTGAACACGTAGATAACGCTGGCTGCGTGTAGTTAACCTATAGACCGCACGTGTAGTATGAGTATGACTGACAATACACTTAAAGCATCAATTTAACTTCCTTACTACAGCGTGCATATCTACGAGCCAAAATATTGCCGCGCACACACAGTGTCATTCGTACTCGTATCAATATATTATATCAATGGCATCATTTAGCACGTTCTTATAAAATTTTCTGCCCGCTTTAGCTCACTCCTGATGCGATATATTTAAGTCCATGAGGCACAACATACGATTCACATGTATGTCTTTACGTACAATCTTTGTAAGGTTTATTGTGTTAAGCGGATTTTAAAACATAATTTTTTTAAATCTTTAATAAAGGAACTCGTTGATTAAGATATACTTAAAGCGACAAGGGTGTAATAGGATTAATAAATTTTAACTCAATACGTCATCGATATCCTGTTAGATCGCTAATGAACTTTTGATTAGAATTAGCGTTATTTTTCAGCGTTTTTTTCTTTTGGCGCTGAGGATGAAATCTATACAAATAAATAAAATTGAAGTGTCTGTTTTATATAGGATAAGGGTGACAAACGAGCACACAGTCCACCTGATGGTAAGTGGATGCTGTGGCCCATGGACATCTACCTTTGTCCTCGATTAAGAATCAAAACGCAGATGCGTTGTTATCCCTGATGACTAAGATAGAATGCCTCGTCTCCAGTAAATAAGGGTTTCCGGATCTCTACACTCACACAGCATTATTATGCTGCTTCTGCTGCTTTTACGCTGATATTCTGCGAGAGCGTGGTCCTTCCCCGGTTGAGTCGACCCATTCCTGTTACAACCATGATTGAAAGTATTTACGATACTTTTAACAGTTTAGTTTGTTTGTTCCGGCTAATCTCTGAAATGGACCGATTGTGACTGGACTTGCACTGGCAGATAGCTGATGTTATAAAGCATTCGTTATACTTTTGTTTTATAAAGCAATTAGGGCTCCGCGAAAAAAAAACCCATGGAATCCAACCGTAACAAGTTCCACGAGGAAGAAGTCGCGGGGAACAGCTAGGTTTAAATAATATTAGACGGCGTCATATTTTGCAGCGTCTCATCTCGTGGAAGAAACACGAAAAACTAAATGGAATAATAGTTAAGTTGCGCAATGTTTAATATAATAATTTTTTATCTCGGATTCGAAATCGTTATCATTCTGTTGAATTAAAAAAATTAAAGTTACAGCCTATCTATATACGTCCCACTGCTGGGCACAAGCCTCCTCTTCATTTCTGAGAGGTGTAATGGCAAGGAAATGCCAGTCATGCTGCCCCAAAGCGTATTGACAAACTTCACATATTTTCGAAATATTTTTTGCTCACGATGTTTTCTTTGACCGTCGAGCATTTTTTAAATTATCACTTATTAAAATTGGAATTAGCAATTTCATTGGTGCCGGCGGTAATCGAACCCGGGCTGCCTGCGTACTATGAAATTTACTGCGAGTGCTTAAGCCCTTGAGCTGCCGGAACTATAATTCTGTAAGCGTACTAAATGGTAGAACTCGCTTCCTGCCCATTAGTACACCTGGGTAGGATATTCTTACCTACTTTCTGATTCTATCAACCACTACGAGATAGTATTGTAAACAGTGCCTATGCATCGTTTAATAGTGTAATCGGTGGGTTATTTATTTCAAAATATGGTACATACGTTACCCTAGCCTCTTTTGTACATGAATCTGAAATTATTAGTATAAGGTGTTTTACAGAGGACTAGGTGCTGCGTGCGGTACACTTTGCACACGCGGTATTTATTTAATTGTTCGGTTTTATGGTCGCAAGTAAAATTTCTTGAAGAAGCTTTAATTAAATATTTACGGTTCAAATAATTTTGTGAGATACCAGTGTAAACTAAGAAAATTTTAGCAATTGTAATAAAAAAGCAAGAAGAAGGCGATAACATATTAACTTTCTTTTATAAAGAAGTGTGCTTTTTCATACGCTTACCTAATAAACGGTAAAAAAATTAAACGGTTACCTATTAACATACTCAAAAATTAACAGAGTATTAAAATTATGTTGTAGCAGATATATATATATATATATATATAGATATATCTGTCTGCTACATAGTAATTTAAATACTCCAAAATCTAAAGCAATCACTTTTATACGCAAATATTATCATATATTTCTTAGGACTGATTTTTGAATCGTTGAATATAATTTATCCATCAAATAAATTATAATCCGACTGAAAATAAATATAAAACAATCGAACTGTTTTTAAATATAACTGTAAATTTATATAAATGTAAATTTATTGGGTTATGTTGTATCATATGCTTTAAATAAATTTTAAATCACGATTGAAAGACATGTGAGTTGTAACTGAATTATTTCTTGTATATCTGTGTAATGTCACAAACAGAAATTAAGATACGTGTGGTCTTTCTTTAATTCGAGATATATGATTGAAATGCACATCACTTTAGTACTGTACTACGCTCACAACATTCTTTAGTACTGTACTACGCTCACAACATTCTTTAAGACAAACCACTTCTACCAATGCTCTTCCACCGACTCACAATATTCCTTTTGTCCTTTCCAGACATTCTTTTATCTTCTCCGTTAACCAGTGTTACTAATATAGTTTTTCAAAAATTACAAAAACTCTTTGATTAATCTAACATAACCTTACATACTTACTTACTTACTTACTTACTTATCGTCACGCACAATCCCTAACGGGGTAGCCAGAGAGAACAGATCGCCAAGTGTCACGATCCTTACATACCTCTTTCCTCCTCTTACATACGTAAAATAATTTATGAAACTTGCTTTTGTAATATTCTCGGGTAAAAATAATATTATTTGTGTTTGAAGCCGCGATAGTTCAGGGACTAAGCGCTCGCCGCAACTCGGGTTCGATCTCCGCCGGAATCAATGAAATTGTTATTTGCAGTTAAGCACTGATTTAGAATGTAGTCAGTGGAGGAAAACATAAGGAAGAAATCTGCATGTTTATTAAATATTTAAAAAAATTGGAAATAATTATATGCAGTACACCATCAAACACCGGGGCCGCTCGTCGGATATTTTGTTGCCCTATAATCTTCTCAGAAATGAAATGAGGCCTGCGCCGAGGAGTTTTGGAGAAAAGTATTTATAATTATAATCAATTTATAAGTAAGGATAAGAGTGACAAAAGAGTACACATTCCCCCTGATGATATGTGAATACTGTGGCCAATATTTCTATATCAATCCTCGATAAAAAATCAAAATGCATATGCGTTGTCATTTCTGAGGACTAACATGGAATGCCGTATGATGCAATAAAATGCCGTAAGATAGAATGTCGTATCCTGTAAAAACAGTCACACGAAACACAGTGGCATTAAACTGCTATTTGATGCTGGTATTCTGTAAAAGCGTGGTCCTCCCCCGTTTGAGCCGATTAGTGCTACAACCATAATATAGCTGCAGTGTGACTCTACCATATACAATTTCAAATCAATAATTTTTATGTTTTAAAACACATCTTTTAAATATTTATTGGTGTTAGTTGCTTTTGGCTTTAAAATATAAATTATTTTAAGCGACAGTCAATAGCGAAGGTGGGTCTTAAACTGTAATCTAAGAAGCAGTTAGGGTTAATGAAAGTGTTCTAGTGAAATGAACTGCTCTTAACTAGTAATTTATGTGAGTTTAAATTGCTCATGTTAAGGAGCTCATGTTAGTTAAACAGCTTTAGTTACATATTATATTCTTAACTAGGTACTACTTGGAACGTTATTTAAATAAATAATTACATTATGACCAGTGGCGATGTTAGGGCTCCAAACTAGGGTAAGCCCAAGATATGGTTTTGTTGTTTTTAGCAGTTTTATAAAAATACACCAGTCTTGATCTGTTTCCACTCTTTAGTTTCATATTTAGTGCTGTCAAGGACGTGTTTAACAAAGCACAGAAGGCATACTATCGCTAGATAAATTGTATGACATATGCAATTGCATACCTTCGGTGGCTTTGAAAAGAGCCGTTTGGGTTTGCTTGAGGGAAAGAAAAAAATATTTACATACAATACAATTCATGAATAAAAGAAAAGTATGAACAAAGAACAAACAATGTACAAAATTAAAAAAGCCTGGCAGATGTGAAACATCGAAATTATTTTGTTTAAGTTATATGCACAGAAGGACAGATTACGACAGGAATAAGATATGGTATAATGAAAAGATAAAGCTTTGCAAATTTTTTTACTATAAAATAATTACTATTTATTATATAATTATTCATTTTCAATTTTAATAAACCGTATAAAATGATATATTTAACTCTTAAGGTAATATAAATATTAAATTATTAAATTAGCCGATAGCGTGTTTGTGCCGTCTAGCGCAATTTTTACGTACCACCGTGATAATCAATCAATTTTCGTTCGATAAAATGACTTCACCTATAGAATTAAGTAGATGGCGCTATTAAATTCTTATCCTCGTATACTGAAGGACTAAAAGTAATATTCTTTAAAATAGGGTGACAAATGAGCACATAGTCCACCAGACGGTAAGCGGTTGCTGTGGGCTATAGACATCTACATCTATCCTCGATTACGAATCAAAATGCAGATGCGTTGTCACCCGTGCGGGCTGAGATGGAATGCCTCGGTAGCGCAAAATGGGTCTCCAGTTTTATACACTCACCATACGAAATACAGTAGCGTTGAGCTGATTTTTACGCTGGTATTCTGTGAGAGCGTGGTGAGCCGACCCATTCGTGCTACAACAATACTACTAATATAGCTGCAGCATGGCTCTACAATTTATAAAACATAGCATTGATCCCTCCTGATTTGTTCTCTTATCCTTTCCTAAAATTTTATCACAATCGGTCAGCCATTATAAAAATTAATCCGGATAGATGACAGTTTTCAAAAAAAGCGTTTGTGATTCAATGGCAACGGGTCGCAGATAAGTATTATGGTCTTAACTTGCCAGATAGTGCCCGCCGGGAATGGCAGCCTCGATGGGTGTTTTTAGTTTTGTTATTATATTACTTGATAGGTATGTGTAGTACCTATTTTTAATAATGCTGTGTCTATCGCTACGACAAACAGTTAGGTACACAAAGGTGAGAATTATTCATAATTAATACTACTGTGCTACTACACTTTTTATTATTTTACTATACTTTTTATAATATTACAGACGGACACTTCCATTTTATATATATATATATATATATATATATATATATATATATATATATATATATATATATATATATATATATATAGATATATATATATATATATATATATATATATATATTTATATATATTAAAATTATAAACTTTTATCCCTAACTTCCCAAATGGAACGATCCTAACTCAGCATCATGTATAAACGCTGACATTCAACCGGTACGCTATTACGCAGTAATTTGTACAGGATTTTAATCCTCCTAAATTGGATATTCATTAAAACGTTTTTGATTAAACGCACAAAGTCCAAAAGTGTAATTGGAAAAATCGTTCTGATTCCACGGGTTCTATTATTACTACCGGATCTACCGTTGCAATTTATATTACCTAAATCTAATTATATAAATAAAATTCTAAAGTCTGTCTGTTCTTCGAGCATTTCGGTTGACCCATCGTCACTCAGCTTACAGATCCATTAATCTAGTTTTCTCAGATCCTACCTTCTCCATAGTTCGCTAAGCGACCTTGAGATTCCTCATACGGTAAGCAGCGACGGATCACGTTTCAGATCCATACGTTGTCACTAGCAAAACACGTTGGTTGATGTACAATCTTGTTTTCGAGTTTTGAGTTGCTGTTTTGAGTTCTGCCCAACCGAGTTGAATCCGTTTATTAACATTTCGGCCGAAGTTTGACTTACTTAGTCGGACTATTTGTGCTAGATAAACATACTCGTTCACAACTTTGAGCGTAGTGCTTCCAACAACTTCTAGCATCGGTGACATGGTCGTTATACATAATCTACTTTAGGAAACGTGTAAGTTTTCTTATTTAGAAGAAAACTTTCTTGTTTCCTGCGCGTGTCTGTTCTGCGCTTGTACTTGTACTCACATCTCACACTAAGCTTTTATCCTGACCCGGTGGCTAGTCTCAATTGAGGAGGGCTGCCGTGATCAAATTTGTGTTTAGAGGACATTATCATTATTATTTTAATAAGAGATCAGTGGAGTCACTCTATGACCGCGTAGTGGCGTTGCAAGAATATCCACTGCCTCTATCCCGTAACGTACCGTAACGTACCGTAACGTACCGTAACGTACCGTAACGTACCGTAACGTACCGTAACGTACCGTAACGTACCGTAACGTACCGTAACGTACCGTAACGTACCGTAACGTACCGTAACGTACCGTAACGTACCGTAACGTACCGTAACGTACCGTAACGTACCGTAACGTACCGTAACGTACCGTAACGTACCGTAACGTACCGTACGGGTGTCGTTGGAGGCAACATACGGAAACAAACCAGGAGGTGGCAGCGGTATTTTATTTTTTTATTCATGATTTATTTGCACACCAACTACGCAAATGCGGACTTAATGCAACGGCACAATCTCTACCGGTCCACCTCCAGGCTAAGTAGAGACCATATTGTGGATGCAAAGTGCATCCACACAGCTAAGTTTAAAAATAACTATGTCTATATAATATATGCACTATAATAAACACATAATAATAAATAAATGTTAAGATATATATTGATTTTAAACATAATTAGACAATTACACTATATATGTCCTCCGAAATGTTTATCTCTGTTTAGACTTTAAACTAATGGTTGACTGGGAGAGGATGCCCTATAGCATTAAGTCAAGCGGTCAAAGGACAAGCGGATCGTGTAAAACTGATAATAAAGTGCCCAGTGTTCTGAAATAGTTGTGACAGCGGAGTGGTAGCAATTAAAGTTGAGAAAGATAAGATGAAATGTGGTTGTATTTAGCAGAAAATGAAGCGTATACAATTCTTAAGAAGTCGATCCAGATTGTTTAGAAGATTGAGAGGCATCAGCATAGCAAACATCTGTATAATCTAGAATAGGTAACACTAGTGTATGTACTAGCATTATCTTATTCCCTATCGGTAAAAGTTTTTCCTAATAATAAATAGAAAATTAAAAAAAAAACTGTCAAATATCTCCCTCATAAGACAGTCTAAGGGCAGGTCTATGTTCAGCAGTGGACTTGAATAGGTTGTAATGGATGGTCTCTGGTCTTCGTCCTAGTCCTGGTCTGAAAACATACTATTATCCTAAGCTATCTAATTTAATTATCTGTCTTAAACTATCTATATTCTTTTCAATTAATTTTACATTGTTCCAAACTGAACAATTGCCCGTAACAAATTGAAGTCACGACTAGATTTTATGAACTCCTTCCGAAAACAATTTAAACCAAAATTCTGCTCTAACTTTACGCACAGAACTTTTAACGTATTTTAGAAAGATACCAAGAAGCTGAAAGTGAGCTTTGTAATAAAACGCGGACGCTTTTATTAGAAAAGTTTAGGATATTCAAAAATACTAGTCGTCACTTAGTAGTCGAAACTGGATCGTAATTATTTAATTAAATAATTTTTTTAAGTTTGTATATTAAATAAATACTTTATAAATTAATAAAAATTTTAATTATCGTTGCTTAAAAGTTATAATGCAATATGTATTTCACTTTCAACTGCACCTTTTAATGCAACAAAAATTTTGCTTTTGACTAAACTTTCCAAAGATATTGAAAAAGGAACATTAGAATTGCGATTTAAAAATTAAGTAGTAATTATTTGATGGACAACAACGCCACTTTTACAGCTTTTGTTTTTCTTCTCAAACTTCACGTTTCATAACTGCCATATCACAATATCGCCTTGCTGCGTAGCAAATAATTGCCAATTTAGCTAGTTATGACACGCCTGATGTCACCGTCATAATTCAAACAATCTTTACCAGTGGGTGTCATAAGAGTAACAACATCTTAACATGGTATCATGCTATAGCTATATTATTATTGTAGCTTCAATTAGTAAGCTTGACTGGGAAGGACTACGTTCTCACGGAATGCCTGCATAAGTGTAGAGGACCGGAGATCCCTTTTTTTGTATGTTGATCTTTTTGAGGGTAGATACAGATGTGTATGCGTCACAGCATCCATCCGCAGCATGTCCGTTTTTCACCCTTAAAAAACATTCAAACAGAAACCTATTAAAATGCCATATAAAAGCCATGTCTATTATAAGCTTACTGCTAAACAGGTATAGTTATAAATAACTGCTTCGTTGGTAGTCGTGAGCCCGACTGCTGCTCTGGTTCGAGGTCAAGAAATTCTCAGTAGCAGATGAGAGTCGGAAGTTAAAGTCAAACAGGCTGTGTTTCACTACCGTGCCTCGATAACTCGTAAAGTCCTGCAAATAATTGTTCAGTGTTTTGTTCAGTCCAGTGAAATGTATGTATGTAAACTACCTCCACGATACAGGATCAAGTTCTGCTATTTATTTAAAAAAGAAAGAAGAAAGAAAGAAAAAATAAAAACAATCACGATTACTACTAGCATTGTGCTACTAGATATTATTTCTCATGTATAATTTTTATCTTTCCCTGTTTTTTTTTTTAATTTTATTTAGAGAACCACAAACAAGTTTACAATATATCCTATGCTAAAGCTTATGTTCTATTACAATTTCTTACTTATTATAAACTCAATGACGATGGTCACACATAGAGTATAAAAAATAAGATAATTATGTGAAGGACCTAGTTTTGTAAAAGAAAAGTACCTTAATTTCTAAAATATTATTTTAACATATATTATAGGTTAGAGTTTAAAGTTTAATGTGTTAGTGTGTTAGCATAATTATGTGCGCTCGCATACGAGCGCGCGCGCGCGTGTGTGTGTCTTTATGCATGTACAATGTACATAATATATAGTCATTGG